>OX419613.1:9346760-10596760 GCA_948473465.1 Lithophane ornitopus
TGCTTAAAAGTGCCTATGGCAGCATTTGTAATGGGTAATAACGCCTGGGCGTATTTACCGTCGAAGACACTTCTGATAAGTTTGACAAATAATGGAAAATCGACTGCTTAATACTATAGAAAAATTGGTTATGAACGGTAGAATAATAATAGTAACAAATAAGCTTTAAAGTTTACTACTAAACTTACAAATTTCATTAAAAACTTACCGCGAAATCCCCGCTCTGTTGTTAAAAACGGCACAGTGACAACGCGCCACGTATGTCATTCGATTACTAGTAATTTGCGGAGTGAGGAATGCCGCGGGCGCGAGTCGGGACTGTTTCGGGATGTATGATCCTTGATGCTTAGGTATTAAGTTTGATTTTATCTATTATGTAACCGGAGTTATTTAGCATAGGCGTAATTAGCCTCTAGGCGTAATTCGACAGACCTACCTTAGATCATCTCTAATTTTAAACTTATTTGTTACAAACTAGGTTGATTAAGGTCGGCACACAATGCAAGTGTGACCAGTTTGACGGCTAATATTTGATAACAAACAAACGAATTTAATTTTACATTTATTATATTAGTTAGGATTAGGATAGGATTAGCTAAAAGATTTCCACTGCTGGAAGTGCTGGTCATCAAAATCCTCTTCCACCAGAAAACGTTGGAAGAGGATTTTACGAGACTATATTTTTAAGAATAGTTACTTTATTATTTATACACGTGCCTTTATTCTTATAACGATAGTTTACACCAAGTGCTGAATCTTCGTGAAGCTTAAGCGTGCTGAACCGAGATAAGAAAGTAAAGACGAGGTAAAGATTTTCCACAGAAAATAGTTTTTCCTCTCATAAAAGTCTTTCGTACCTAGCTATCCTATGAAATCTCGAGCACTTAACTTAGGATTAGGTATACCGTGGCAGTAAAAAAACTTTTTACTCCGCTTCGGGTGGAGTTAATATCACTCGGCAGTGACTTGGAAGAATCTAAAATGTCTATCACCAAAACTGAAGAGCAATGAAACGTAGGAAGTGTCGTTTACTTAGTTCTAGTCTTTGACTTTAACTATATTTCACTTGTAACGAAATGAAACGAATTTGGACATTGGAACTTGAAGATAACGTGAGGGTAAACGACACTTTTCTCGGGTCGACCTCGAGTTAAAAGGGTATCGTCGAAGGAACGAACGTGTGCGTATGTTCATGGCATATTATTTACGAAGTAGACAGATCGCTTGGACGAAGGTTTTACGCAATCAATTTATGTAAACGGAGTATTGGTAGCTGCTTATTTATTTAGTAGACATATTGGTACTTATCTGGTCGATAAAAAAAAAAGTTGTCTATTAAAAAGTTTAATTAGTTCACATTCTGAGCATATCAACCACTCGCCGCCACCGCACTGCACGCCCGTATGAAGTCCCACGTGTTATTATTATACCTACTTATAACTGTAGTATTCATTTTGGAGTGCCTCCGCTGCCGGCGCCGGCTCCCAAAAATAACGCCATTGGCAACCGGCAGTGACTGCCGGCAGCCGATGTTTTTAATCTCGGCTGCCGGAACTAATGTCACCGCCGGCTCCCATAAGGGACACCGGCGGCGCGGTGTTTATAGAAACCCTTCCAGTATTCAGAATCCCAACTAACTGACCGTAACTAAAATATGTTTTTCTGCATATTCTAGTCGTTTTTGGCGTAGGGGGTCACAGTTCTAACCTAACCTAACCTTTTTTGCGATTAAAATTATTAAACCTAATCTTATTAGTTCGGTTTCGGGTACTTTATGACTATTACTGGAATATGGAAAAAAAAATCTCTATTACATGTTTTTTTAATTCCCTGCCTATCTACTCCATACGCCAAACTTACAACCAAAGTTAGCGCCGGCAGCCAATTCAGCAACCGGCGCCGGCAGCGGAGGCACTTCCTTTTAATTATTATAATAATTTTAACAGGATTCTTTCCTAAATTACACATACTTACAATATGTAATAACTTTTCTGAATTATAAATTCCCGGAATTAAAGTATTTCAATTTTATTATTTACGAAAACAACTTACACAGACAAGTATATATTTGTAAAAGCAATAATTTGCTATGAAATACAAAAACAAAAGATTATTTGTTCTAGTTTATACTCGGAAAGCATTAAAACTATGTATTTTAGCCTTTTACGCCGCTTAACGGCAAATCGGCCAAAGTCGCGTTTAATTTAATTTGATGGTCCGTGAAATACGCATCCTTTATAATACTACACTTCCAAATGAGAAATAAGGGTTTATGATTCTTTGATCTTGATATTCCAAGGTACTATAGCTATGTCTTTATGCGTACAAAAAATACCTACTATACATAATATGATATGAACAGAAATTGAAATACTGAATCAGACAGCCAATTTAATATAAAAGAGCATAGTACCCTGTTTCTCGAAGTTCATTTCGCTTCCTTCCAACAGTTTACGCAAAACAATCTTACTTCATTTTCTCTCCACTTGCAAAAGAACACAAATATTTTTCGTTCACTTTTGTCTCAAAAACCATAAATAAGTATGATACCGTGACCACTCCGAACGAAGCAGGGGCGAGTGCCTACTTACCTACCAGAAAGCTTTAATGCAAAATTGGATTTCGCGGTCCATTAATTTTCAATTTGCGTGATTGCAATTTTGGAGGTTTGCTCCTCCCAAAGACGACTGGATTGGGGACAGAAAATAACAAAAAGGATTTAGGATGAGATTGGAATGAATACATTACAATCCTACTTCCCGACTTATTTATCTTAGACATCGTCCTGTTTCATCCCGAATAAAGCTTAAGTGAATTCTGTATTTCAGTTATACAATTCATATAAAGTTTTACTTGAATATTTTCATCAGTGAAAGGCTTATTCTATGAATCAACAACTATTTTAAACTAAAGATCATTTAGAGAGTGTTTCAGAGAAAACAGAGTTATTCAAAGTACTTATGAAGCGCTTAATAAGATTAATCACGTAATTATCGTTAAAAGCATCTCATTTATACTTAAGATGGGAAACTATTCGATATTTAATGGTATTAAAATTAAAATTACAGCGTTTAATTTTGATGAGATTGTCTGCAATCTTATCAAAATGCTGTAATATTTCGTAAAGTCACATACCTACCTACATATCAAAGGATTTATGTACCCAAAAGATTTAACGTGTTGTAACTTATTTTGTTACGTGCTACCACGAACATTATATGCAAAAGCTGCATCTTGGGATAACGATGCTGACTGTCTAAGTTGGTCCGTATACTTTACCATCGTCACTCATGAACATTTTATAATCTATCTACATAAATAAAAATGAAATGCTGTTCGTTGGTAAGCGCGTTCGGTGGAACCATTGGGTAATTTTTTATTTTTAAATGTTCGTAATAATGACCGAATAACGACCGAAACCGAATTAGGTTTTTATGCAAAGAAAAATGTGGAAAGTTTTTCAAATTTTCAAATTCGGGTAAAACTGAACGTCCGTATTTCTATGGGATTTTTGTATTTAATCTGTCTAGCCTTTTCCCAACTATGCGTGGTTTGGCTTCCAGTCTAACTGGATGCAGCTGAATACTAGTATTTTACATGGCGCGACTGCCTATCTGACCTCCACAACCCAGTAACCGATACCCCTTGGTAAGACTGGTTGTCAGAATTTCGGGCTTCTGACGACCCGTAACAGTCGTCAAAGATCCACGTTTGACAGCCGGGACCAAAGGTTTAACGTGATTTCCGAAGCACGGAGGAGTCTCCGTATGTAAAGATGGTCACCCATCCACGGACCAACCCCGGCAAGCGTACCTTAACCTGATGGATCGACCCGTGCGGTTGTTACTACTTAGCCACGGGCTCCTATGGGATTTTTGTATGAACTATTGAAATCTGGACAGGACAACACTGTCGGGTCATCTAGTCCCAAATATGAGGTCAATGTTTTCTATTGTATAACATGGTCCATTTTTTTTAATCTTCCATGTATGCCTAATCTAAGGACAAGGATATTTCCGTAATTCTATCAAAGACAAAGAGTGTGTATCTGTTCCCCTGTTTTATTTCTTTTAGTAGTTATGTTCCGAGCCATTTGTTGGAGGGACATTTAAACGGCGAAAGAACGTGACGAGAAAACAGAACCTACACATTCAGGGTTTCTTTATTGCCCGCCAACGCTTCGTTTTGTTCTGTGTGCAGATTAAAACATGATATTTATGAGATACGAACATAATCTGATTATGGAGCTGTCAATGTAACAAGTACTGAATAAAATATCAATGAAACTCAAGCCGGATTTTTGGTAGATAATTCGCTGGTAATCCTTTTAAGTTGTTCTTTTTTTAAGGTGATTTTTATGGTAATTTATGTAAAACTGATTTTAAATAATGGGTGGCTATTATGGGAGGTAGATATTCAGTTAAACCTATCAACAAGTTCTGTGCAGTCTATGCATTTTCCACTGCTCTTGCGCTAATGCTCTTAGACGAGAAGATTGTATATAAGTACGGAATATTGTGTAGGTACTTAGTATGATAGGTAAGCGCATTACGTAGTGTTTCCCCCGGAACTTGAAAATAAATAAAAGAGAAGGGAAAGTCGGGTTTCAGAATTATAGATTCTCTAAAAGGTTAATACAAGGGTAGTAGGTATCAATAATGAAATCCATTTATAAATCTAAGTCTAAAAATCATTATTGAAATAATAAGAAAATAACTAGTTTTATCTTCACAAAAAAATAGAATGTTTTAGTTCATGTTATAAAACGGATTGGATTTCAGCATTGACATAGGTCTAGTAATGAGAATTTGAACAGTGAACCCTTGATCAGAAGTTAACGCTAAAGTATCAATGAATAAAAGATACAGCAGTCAAGTGTGAAACGTGATGGCTTGGTTAGTGTTCCGTGTGATCCTTTACTTGGCAGCAACTTAAATCTGGACCGTTGCAAAACGTTAGAATAACATAACATCACAGCTGTATTCCTCGAAGGATTCTGTAGAAGTGTATCTATAATACATTACCTATACCACATCTCACTAGTTCTGTTAAAATCCCTTGTAATAGGGGGCGAGCCGTTTGCCATCAACCGAGCACAAATACAGACTCCGGGCTGCTACTGTGAAATTCCAGATAGAAAACTCAATAACACTTTGCTCGACCTGGGAATCGAACCCAGGACCTCGTTCTCAGCAGTCAGCGGTGGCGCTTGCAACACTAGACCAACGAGGCAGTCGTTAGAATATGAAGAGCAAATTAAAGTCCCTCTCGATTCGATAAGCAGCTATGAGGTCACGGGTTCGAATCTTGCATTGAACAAAGATACGGACTCGTAACCTTAGTGGTACCTAGGTACCTAGGGTTTGCAAGATAGGGACGCCCATAAAAGTACCTACCTAAGAAACTGCAGAAATCCTGAAAGTCAGGTAAAAGCAACATGCAATGTTAAATAAAAAAACTTAGACAACACCACTAAGACAATTTTTTTAACAGTTGTTGTTGTAACAGGTGTTGTTGGGTGTAACCTATGTCTTTTCTTTAACAACTTCTTACTTCTGGGATACCTACCTGTGTTTATTTTATGTACCCGTATCCGTACCACGCACTTGACGTTTTTTTTTCAGAATCTGAGTCTCAATCTTTATTTGTTAAACATAGGTATTTACATAATGGTGTTAGGTTACAATATTTGAGCGCTATGTTTTGCCGCGAAGGCATTAAAATTTAATTTTTTTTTAGAAGGACAAACGTCATCCGACATGGTTGGCCATACCGGGAGTCTTCATGACACGTCCACTCGTATGCACTCACTAGACCCCTTTCGTTAATCGACTTCCGTTCATACTTTCCCCATGAACAGCACTCCGCAGCGCTGAAAGTTGATAATTAGACAGTTCGCTGTTATTTATATATTCATTTAGGTCTCGTCTAGTGTTGGTGAAAACGAGTATAAGTGACAAATATATATAGGTTATTAATTAATGTTAATTGGAGCATCTTGAAACACCTGGGTGGTAGGTACACTTTCATTCGATTATCTTTACAACAATAGTGTACTATTTCTACCTTCAAAGAACTCCTTCTTTAACTCAAAAGTGTAACACACACAAAATCTTGTGAATGAAGAAAGGACTTCCTTCAGAGTTCGTAAGACGTTCGTGATCATCTTGTTTCAAAACATGATCGTTTCCCCCTAACAGGTGTGCCAACTGCAGAACATAAGCTACTTTTCTTTTGTCCGGCTCATCACTGTCTCGCGCACAACGCTTCGCTTGTTGGACGGCTACTACTGAAGTTAAATCGAGATACTTTTCGGTTAAGCTAAAAAGATTTTCGATAAAACTGTAATTGTATTTTACAAGATCTCGACATGGAGTCCATCAAGACATTTATTATAATATTGAATGCACAGTGCATTGGCGGAGTGTAATAAAATGGTTATGGATGACCTTTGCCCAGCGCTGGGACTGAACTGATACTTGAAGTTGATAAAAAAAAAGCTTCGGTAACCAGAGGTGCAAATTACACAACGAATTATTCTATAGAATGCGGTTAAGCTAAGTTGAAATAAGATGTATTTATTTGCTCAAACGTGTACACATACAAGAATAATAAAAATGTGCATGCAGGTTAGCATAAAAGAAAAATAATTATTAAATTGTAAATTTTTTGGAATTTCAACACGAATAGTTATCGTTTATAGATAAATTTTAATAGACTATTGATTAGACTGATTCTACCAAAACCGCACTTCATTAGGTAATATTATTTCGATTAAATAGTAGTTTTTGTTCCGAATTTTTTAGGTTATACATGTTAAAGTTTCGTTCACTCACTCACTCAATCAAGTAGAACTCGAGTAGGTACTGACTCAGAAGAAACTTTAAAAATGTTCATTTAATAACAAAAAAATAACGGTAAATGAATCTGTTGAACTAAAACAGAGTAACATCCATCTTTTAATAAAGGATTATCCAGAAATGGGCATTATTACAAAACTTTGCTCGCTGACCGATGTCAACAAGCTTATTGCTTTCAGTCCATCGCCCTGGATCAATATCTACATCGTCAACATTAATAGCGACCAGTCAAGTGAATTTACATTGTTAAGTTTGATTGGAATGTTATACTACCCTCAAATATTTGTGGGTAGGCACTCGTGGCGACATAAATTCCACTTGTCGATGCCAATAACAGGTGAAATGGTGTTTCAAAATAGAACAAGGCAGAGGCTTTCGATCAATTTGTCAAACAAATTGAACATAACATCGAAGGCGCGTTATGTTCAATATTCAATACGCTACAACAAAATAAAATAAGTTTTTTTTTTTGACTCGTTTAAGGAAGCTTTTCACGTCTTCCACATTTTTCCGCTTTTACTGAAATTGAATATACCTGACAAACATGTTATTACCTTCATTTAAATAATAGCAATATGATTATCAAAAGCTTTTGTAAGAATTAGATCATAGAGAAATTGTTTTATTATCTTTGTAATTATTATGATTCTCAAAAATGTCAAAGGCTTGAAAAATGATCTAATCAAATTAGTGTAGGTAAGTGTATAGTTACGTGCATCTGCGTGTATTACCTAGTCAAGTGTGTGTCTTATTTCCAGCAATCAATCAATCTGCCTAGCCTTTTCCCAACTTTGTTGGGGTCCGCTTCCAGTCTAACCGGATGCAGCTGAATACCAGTATTTTACATGGACCGGCTGACTTCTGACCTCCACAACCCACGGTAATACGATACCCCTTGGTAAGACTGGTTGTCAGACTTTCTGGCTTCTGACGCGTAACGACTGTCAAAGATCCACGCATGACAGCCGGGACCAACGGCTTAACGTGCTTTCTGAGGCACGGAGGAGACTCGATATGTAAAGATGGTCACCCATCTACGGAGCAACCCCGGCAAGCGTAGCTTAACCTGATGGATCGACCCGTGCGGCTGTTATTATTTAGCCACGAGCAATCCAGCTCTCAATTTGTTATGAATTCATAATCAAAATCACGATTAGCTACTAAGTACGTACTAACTTTAATAACACATGAAACCTACAAAATTGATAGGTTACAATACTTAAATAATGCATTTCCGAGCTGGGTCGGTTTCACTTTGATTCAATAGCAAATGTTCATGTTTATTAAAATAGGTAGTTATAGGGTTTATGAGGCAGTTGCATGAATCGGAGTTTAAAAGCGAGGCATCGCTTCTCTTTTTATGGTTCCGTACCCGAAGGAACGGAATCCTATTACTAAGCCTCCGCTGTTCGTCCGCCCGTCTGTTCGTCAGCGGGCTGTATCTCATGAAACGTAATATGTAGATATAGTTGAAATTTTGACAGATTGTGTATTTCTATTGCCGCAATAATAAAGGGGGGTTCCCCACCAATAAACATTAGATTTTGAAGAACAAAAATCTTACCCTGGCATGTGGGATGTAATTGTCTAATACTCATCGAGTATAGTACAAAAATATTTTTTATTTTCAAAAATGTAGAAAAATGCTGCCATCCATGTTGTCCGTTTTAGACCATTTTTGTAAGAGCTCTATCTCAACAACTAAACAAGTTAGGAATTTCAAACTTTTGTATAGTACCATGTCCCATAAATACTGTATTTAATAAAAAAAATATTAAAAACGCCGCCGATTCATAAGGTATTTTATTTAAATATGATTTTCTGCTACTGCAAAAAATAACTTTGTTATTCAGAGTATCATTATGAAATACTTTACATTTGCCATTTTTTTTATTTAAGATAAAAAATATTCTTCGTTTAGTATTATCATTTAACTGAACCAAATAAAATACGATATTTTACGGAACCCTTCGTGTGCGAGTCCGACTCGCACTTGGCCGGTTTTTTTTAAATATTGTCTTGACGAGTGATTTACACGGTGTGATTAATTGCCTTTGTCATACCATAACTTGAAGCAACAATAAATGTTTCACGGTCTTAACAATTCATGCAACATATGATTGTTGCTTCAATTTTGCAATAAAATTGGTATGCTACAGTACAGGCAAGAAACTGCATCGTGGAAGTGGGGCTTACATAATAATATAAGCAACTTAAATGTGTTGTAATGTTTATAGGCAGACAGGCAGCGATGATAGATTCCATCAGTCGAGAAGAACTTTATCACGCAAAAAAATATTTTGGAAAACATAAAAATACAAAAGTGGGCGAGTCTCATTCACAAAAAAAATATTGAAGCGCAAAACCATCAGCATAAAATGCTTTAGGCTAGTTTTGTATTTACCTGGAAAGAAAACAAAAACGTAGTTCGATACGGTTTGTCCCATTTCCTTTTATATTGCAGAAAATGAGTCCCAAAAAAGGATATGGACACGTGCAATCAATTTTAATGTAGGACCTAATACCGTTTCAGTTCCTGTCCGGAAAGGACCGAATTTTACATACGTAAAGTCATCTTTGTCTGCCAGAATCGATTCCCGAACGGATTGCTTTAGAATGATTCTATTTACAACAAGAAAACTGATTAGGTTAGGTACTCAGCTAATGGCTTTCACGAATTCTGATGTTTTCTATTAAGATTCTGTCTTGTAGAAAAGGAGATTTTATTTTTATTTATTTGATTAGTTTATGAACTCATTAATATGATGTTTTTTTTTTTTCGTTCGCCCTAATGTTGGCTCTCATGTTTTAGGACGAACATTTGTACGTTACGTCGCTACCTAATAGATCCGTTGTTAAAGTGCCAACATTACGGCATAGGAACTATATGATGAAACGCACTCTAGTCATACTCTAGGTCTACAATACAACAATAATTATTAGGCTATAATTGAAAAACTGCTTTGTGTTCGTAATTAATATTTTAAATATATTATCTAAAAATTAATCTTAGAAACGAAAACAAAGTATGTTTTCGCAATAAAAATCAAATTCAATTGAAGTAAAGTTCGGTGTCGACATAAAGAAAAAATATTCATACAAAGTATAAAACCTATTATTTTGTGAAAGTATTATTACATAGCACGCTCTATTTGGTTTCAATTTCGGGGTTACAGTTTACAAACGTTTTGTTTTTAGATTGTCACTTTGTATTTGTACCTTGTAATAGGGGAAGGGCGTGCCCAGAATACCTAATATACTATTAGCAGGATTTTGTAAAACGAAGAGCGAAACAGGAAGGGATTGTGAATGAGTGTCATGGCCTTCGTAAATAATGGATTTTTTTGCCGCCTCAATATTTTGGTAAAAGTTATTGATTTTGCTGCCGTTAAAGATGGGGTACCTACCTTTGTATGTGGTGCTATAAAAGAGCTTCCTCGATTGACAATACTTGAGTAGGTAAGGCAAAGACTGAATGTAAGCGAGTAATATAGTTACCGGCCAAGCTTATGGCAATAGGTACAATACGATTGCTTATAAATAATATTATAATCTGTTACCGTGAAAAAAAAACACACACACATAGATGAGATTTTTTACATTTTACACATCAATACTAATTACCAATGCATTACAATACGTAATGGTATTATTACGTATTGTAATGCATTTAACATAGCAATGCAAAGGGTTTCTCATTATTAAAACAATTTGATCGCAGTTTTGTATAAATATAATCATAATTATGAAATGTTTACATGGGTACTTACTTATTTATTAAAACTATTTATAAAAATATTTACGCGGAATATTTTTTTTATATTTGATGACGTAACAGTGATTTCGGGAACAGGTCAAAAAAGCATTATTCTTTCATTTGTTTTACAAAGTAGTTATTTCACGTTCTACAAAGTAGTAGTATGCGTATAAAACTAATATTCTGACAATCCCATCCAAACAACAATGTCACAGCTTTCGCTTACTTGTACGTACAGATTTCGACATAAACGAGCAGTTATCGGCACCTTATTCTCACCGGATAACTCATAGCCCGAGGTTGCGAAGTGGGGAGATCTCGAACAGTAAGTAAATGGCTCCTCGATGCTTATTGATTTCACGAGTATGCTCTACTAATGTAGGAGTACTTCTCGAAATATCTGGGATATTTCCACACTATTGTACCCTCTTCGGGACATCAATAATTCCTGGTATTGCGATTTTAACTTTGTCTATTGCCGTCAGGGACAAATACTGGTGTAGTAAATTGACTGTACTTATATTACATTGTAATCAGAACTCAATCTGCCTAGCCTTTTCCCAACTATGTTGGGGTCGGCTTCCAGTCTAACCGGATGCTGCTGAATACCAGTATTTTACATTTTTACATGGAGCAACTGCCTGTCAGACCTCCACAACCCAGTAACTGGGTAATACGTTACGATACCCCTTGGTTAGAGTGGTTGTCAGACTTTCGAGCTTCTGACGACCCGTAACGACTGTCAAAGATCCACAAATGACAGCCGGGACCAACTGCTTAACGTGCTTTCCGAGGCACGGAGGAGTCTCGATATGTGAAAATGGTCACCCATCCACGGACCAACCCCAGCAAGCGTAGCTTTACCTGATGGATCGACCCGAGCGGCTGTTATAACTTAGCCACGAGCTCCTCAACATTCTAATCAGAACTACCATTCTTTATCAGTCGTGAAATAGTTATGATATGAAAACGTCAATCTACTTAGTACATTCATAAGTACCTGATTATTATTTTGCCTTTGTTATCGAGTGATATCAAAAATATTTATGTGGAATCAACACAGAATACTTTTATTTCTATAATTTGCATGGGACCTGCACAAGATTTTATTTCTGAGATAAAAGATTTCTGGAAATGATTTCCTTGCCATAAAACGAAAGGGGCTTTTGAATTAACCCATTACAATAATACCACCATTCATAAGCACATCAATCGCAGGCTGTTAGGATATAAGCCTATTATCACATCAGTGGCAGTACCCCAGTACCCCCGGTCCAGCTGCCGGAACCTAAGTGCATCGTCGTGTATCGGTTGCCAAATCCTCGGGGGACGTTCACTTGACCCCATGATTCAGTGTATGTACACACTTTTAATTTTATTTTGTGCCCCGCTCCTATTCCAATTTATAGTCTTTATCGAACGTTCATTTTATACGGTAAGCGAGTGGATTTGCGCTGTAAATACAGAAGACCTATCTATATTTTATTCTTATCTTTATTTATGTAAATCGAAAATCTTAATTGTTTATCTGTTGTATTTAAATTGGTAGCTCGATGGAAATTAATTATGAAAAATGTTACGTCGCTGTTTACGTAAATTTAATGTTATTGAACTGATGATTTGTATGAATTACTGTAGCCAATTCTTATTGGTTACAGTAATTATTGCGTATAATTACAAATACAGCTATGTAAACCGTTATCAATGATGTGCTGTATTTATTTTCGACGTGTTTCCCAAATAAATGCTAAAGTGGCAGGTGTGGACGTTAAATCAACAAAATACAATTCCAGTATGAGTATTCGATTCAAATTGAGCATTAACATTTCCATGTACGTATATACCTAAAGTATATAATGTTCGTTTGTATGTACTTTTCGTATGCAAAGTTTCCTCTTTTGGACGGCGAACCAATTTTATCGGTCATTTTATTGCTTTCGACGTTGCGCTCTTTACAACTTGGATCTTGCTATTACATGAGTACGTATCTAAACTCGACAAAGATATCGGCTTTATCGCCGCTTGGCCATATTGCCCGTAACTTTAAGGATTGTTGAAACAATCCACGGTATTTTTAATTATAATACATTTTGAGACTTTTATGCGGACTCGTTATTATTAGAAAACAAAACATAAATGCTTAGGTGCTTTTAATTAAAAAAAAATGTTAGAGAAACCTAGATCCGAGTAGAGTAACCATGATTTAATAATTATCTACCATAATAACAAGAAATAATGGTAAAATAATTACCAGTAATTCAGTACCTACCTACTCACATTTTTACCATTACAGCCACGATAATAACTCTCAATATTACTCCATTTCGGCATAAAAAGATTCGAGGAACCTCGTTAACAGATATTAACCTATCTAGTAATAAAATTTCACGACCAAATACCATAGTACGTACATAGACAAAAATGATTATAATTTTATCGGCTATACCTATCACTTTTTTACGATCAACATTCTACCGGGAGGCGTTCACCGTCTGATAATGTCTCTTCTGTTATTGGATTTACGATGGAGCTTCTGTTTCATCCATTGTTTATATTTTCTTATTCGAAAGCCTTATTTCGCAATTTCCTTAGAACATACGTACGGTGTATGAAGGAGCATGTTGCCACAATTAGCGCACGGGTTTCATTTTCGATTACGAGTTACATTTCTGTTTTGTTTTTGATCTTTGTGGAATTGTACGAAATTAAGTTTTTAGTTGAACATACACAACATATAATTGGTCGTAATAATTATGCTGTATTAAATTTTTGATATCTATTCCTAAGTTGTATAATAATATGATAAAGGCTGGTGTTTCCTAGTTTGTAATTAGTCTATAAATTGAAGTACCTACCTATCTAATTTGTTTAAATAAGCTTTTACAAAAAAATATTGAGCTTTCGTTGAATATCGTAACAGAAAGTTTTGGTTACAATTTTACAAATCAACCACTACAGTGGGGAAATTTTTAACCCTCAAGCTTTCAATGACGAGTCATAACGCATTTCTATTCTGCAATATCAAATATCTTTGAACCAACAACAATGGACACTCGTTCGACGTGCATTGATGGATTACAACCTCAATGCTTTGAAAAACGGGTTATAAACGAAACAATGGACGTCGAAGTGTAGGTTTACATACGAACATTCGATATTACCTCTACAAAGGAGCCTTCACTCGATATTCTGCAAACATAATGGCGGTGTTGACTGACGTAAATAATAACGGAGTTATGATCGACATGTTGCATGGTATAAGTAACATTTTGATGGATATTGATTGAATATTAATTAAAGTCTTTGATTGATTTAGTTTCGCAATTATGGGTAGCTGCTTTCTTCTGTTTGCTTATAACAATACACCTAATGACTGAACTGATTAGCAATTTTTTTAGGTACTTTGGCACCTACACTACGGCTTGAATTCTTCCTACGCTGATGTCAGTCGCGTACGTCGGTCGCGTGTAACTATATACATGCGCGTACGTATATATATACCACGGACGCTGACGTCCGCGGCGCGTACTACGTTGCTACGCGTACGCGACTGACCGTACACGACCGACATCAGCGTAGGAGGAATTCAAGCCTTAAATAGCGAAAAAGAGCATCTATTTCACACGTACATTTTAATTAGATAAGTATCAGTGTATAAAACAGAAATCATAAATCCAAAAAAAAACAGTTCCATAAAAATGGCAGGAGTGTGAAACATTTATAATTCAGCGTTAATTTTCATTATAATTGTTGAACTGTAAAGCTTTCAGGCCACGATTGAACAAAGTCAACAAAAGATAAAAACTTTTTCCAAAAAAATAAAACAACCGACTTCCAAAAAATTACTTTAATTTCGGAAGTCGGTGTCTTTGCTTTTCAATTTCCGTTTTTTTGCCACCGACTTCCGAAATTAAAGTAGGGTAGGTACCACAACTAAAAAGTGAAAAATAAAAACATTTTACAAAAAAATTAAACAACTGACTTCCAAAAAAAACACTAAAAAAGTGTGGGAAAAATACGTAATATTGAAGCTAACTCAAAAAATACGCAAGCAAAGTGAATAAAATTTATATGGGACCACCTTGGAAGCATGACCTACCAAACAAAAAATAATCATCAAAATCGATTCATAATTGGCGGAGTAATCGCGTAACAAACATATTAAAAAAAAAACCTACAGACGAATTGAGAACCTACTCCTTTTTGAAGAGGTCGGTTAAAAAGAAGGTGCACTGAGCCTGGAGTCCCTAGCCAAAAATAAGTCACCTCATCTGTTCCCAAGGGCGTCGTAAAAGTCAACCAAGAAATTATATCCAGTGGGTGGACAGCCACGTCTACCTGTGGACACTATCTATTTTTTAATCATTCTCAAAATTGAATTCTATTTTAAGGTTGGTAGATGTTTGTTGAGAGTAGGAATTCGATATTGCTTCGATATAATAAATTTCAGTTTGTAATTTAGTGTTTTATCACTTCTGCCTAACTCTTCGGGGAAAATTTATTTATTTATTTAAGTTTTTATGCACAACATTACCCAATATCATCTCAAGGCGTTGTACAGAATAACATACAAACTAAAAAGCGACACACACACCTACGTCAGTAGGTTAAGTAAAATACAAATAAAAAAACACAACATATTATGTATAAATACGAGAAATAACAAAATTAGCAATATAGGCGAGAAATTAAGCTTATTAACGTGGTTGTATCATAATATATTTCTACTATAACTATGTTTCTCACAAATAAAAAGAAAACATTTCCTCCGCAAAACTGCTTGAATAATCTGTCTTTTGTATATCAAAGAGGACTGGTTTTAATCTGTTCTTGCATAGACTTTAATGCAACCCTTATTTTAATCCTAACAAGATATCATCTGTTCAGTCTCTTTGCATTTAACTAACAACTAAGCATCGCCATCTTATTTTTAAAGAAGGACGCTCTGTAAGAAGGTAATTCATTCATAAGGAACGGTAAAGGCTGGCACAAACAAGTTCTTGCGGAGAATTACGGAAAAATGTAAGAAAACACTTTTTACCTAAAACGAAAACCACAACGAAATTCAAAGTTGCCGCTAAAAGTTGGAATACAATTCCACGCGAGCGAAGGCGTCCATTAAACGTTTGAAAACTGCTATAGACTTTTATGAGGCTCTCGGTACGTCATCGTCGAACCAAGCCGTATATTTAGCAACTTTGTAAAATTATTGCTTAACGAGATGTGAGATACTAGAGATATTTTACAATGATTTTGTTGTAGGATGAGTGAATTCATCTTTTGAATAAGAGTTTACCATCAATCCACAGTTGCTTAGCCCCATCTACTCCATTATTTATACCTGATTTTAATTACATAGGATCACACAAGGCTATGTAAACTGCTGTTGAATAATGGCTCTGTATACTAACCACTGCAAAGCGCGAACTCGTTTGGCATATGGTTATAATCACAAGCCTGACAGATGGATTGCTGATACCTGTATGAAGGTCACTTTCAAGGGATTTGGTGTCACTTGTGACATTGTAATACTTAAAACCGTTCCTTCATGTATTGGCTATGCGACTCCAGCGTTGCGTACGGTATGTGTTTTTTAAACAAAATCAAGATAGTTTGTGTGACGTTCGATTCGTCTTCTTTACATATATTATTACATATTTTAGTCGCTTTTTGTGTCTGCCTGACCACGTTATTCTTCTAAACTACAGAACGGATTTTGATGCGGTTTTCCCTATCACTTTGACAGTTTATTCAGGAATGTTTATGTGTATTATACATTAATATTAAACTTATATAATTATAATAAAGGTTTTTTTTTGGAAAGTGGTAAGAACCTTTCGAAGTAGGGGTGGGAAACAAGTTTCTAAATAATAAGATGGTTACAATTTAAATGCATTTGTTTCTATCATGGTCCGTAAAAATGATCTGCCTGGTCATTTCACGATATGCCGCCATTTCATGATTTGGCCGGTTATATCACGATGCGAAATTCGGGCGGAACAATGAAAACAACCTATTTATTATCAATATTCCCAGCTGCATATCGCAAAGTAGTCGCGTTTCACGCCGCTACGCACCCCAACAAAATGGGTTTGGTTAGGTTGCAACTGTTAACAACCGCGCGCGAGGCGAGCGAGCGAAGCGAACGGTGTCGCGACAGCGGTTGGCGATTATCGATTGAGAGGTACATTCGAGTTGGTCGAAGTTACTTTGGCTATTTAGTATCTTAAAATAACCCTTTAAAGGACCCTAAAATATAAATTAGAGTAGGAGTAGGTTGAATAGGAATTATTCTCAGACTGCGCGGTGGCAAAGACAGGGTTATGTTTTTTACGCTTATCTGGGTCGATATACCCAAACATCGCTGGGAAATCATCGAACGCTAAGCGTTGAACGATATGGCGGATGTTAGATGGTCGAATCATAAAATGGCGGCGTATCGTGAAATGGCCAGGCAGATTACGATATCGCTATTTTTACGATCGGACCACGACATATCGATTGTAAACTTTTATTTATTGGTATCGAATTTGACTTCTTATCTATTAGGAATGAATTATTTGTAAATGGTAAGCCGATTAATCAGTACTTATATCTTTTTGTGATCGATTCAGTTTTTCATTGAAACGTTCTGAATAACGTACCTATAGAGTGACTGGGTAGATACATATATATCGATGAATCTGCATACCACGCATCACAGGAAGGGCTTACGTAAGTGCAGGCGCGTAGTGTTTATTGTACCGAGCAGAACGCTCTCGCTACCGCATCAGGGGCGCTCTATAAATTGACATTATGACATCCAATATGGTGAATATGATCCGCCCTAGCTATTCTTTATTTATTTCGTATAAGGCCCTTTACTCACTGGTCGGTACGGTATCGTTTCGGTATAATACTGAAACGAAACCGCATTGCCTTTGTTTTCTCATGGTCGGTAAGCAGCAGTGCGGTATGCTCTGTACAAATCGAAACAAATTAAACAATTCTATAATTTACAAGCTTTTTTTTAACACCTTATATACCGGGATAAAAAGTATCCTATGTCCTAATCCAGGTCATGATCAATCCGTGTGCTAAATTTCATCCAAATCCGTGCAGCTGTTTTAGTGTGAAAGCGTAACAAACAAACAAACTGACTTTCGCATTTATAATATTAATTTAAATTTATATTATAGGCGCTCGGTAAGCTTTCGGTACCGAGCATGCAGTAAAACGCGTGATGTCACGGGGTACCGAAGCGATCCTGCCCCGCTCAGGCGTATACCGAGCAATAAGGAAACGCTCATTAATTAAAACATAGGCTGTCGGTAAGCTTTCGGTACCGGTCTCGCACCTATACCGTACCGATCAGTGAGGAAAGGGCCTCAGCTATAGTTTTTATGACACAGTATGCCAAAAGCTTTTAGTTTAGGTAATTACACCTAAACTATTCGACGCTTGAGAGCCGCCAACACCCCACTCCGTCTCGCTCTCACTCAGGCCGCGAGTAGTATGGTGCGAGCGAGATAAAATCTGAGGTAGGGTACGGCCTTAAGCTACCAGGTAGGGTAGGGTACGGCTGTAGTAGCTGTATGTACTTACTATTAGTAACAAACTTCCAGACTGCACATTGTATTGTTAAATTATGTCAATATGCACTTTGGTTTGCAACTAACTTAGAAACATTTTCTCTACGAGTCTTTTAAAACAATATAGATATATTAACTTATATTCCGAGCAAGGGTCAGCAAATACGTGAAAAATTTACGAATATGGCTCCCATGCGTGTTAAGTAAGTAATACATAAATGGGTATCTGTAAAGTTATCACGATATAGATTGTTTATCAGTTGGCATATTCTGTACACTTTTTTGTAATTCTAACACGTCGGGGGCACAGCGTGGTTCTGCTTTGTACAGCCCCTGTTATTTGAATATGTATGAGACGCGGTCGCGTAGTTCGTGCCACCCGCTTGTATGAAAATGTGATGTCCCGATAAATTGTCAAAAGGGTTGATCGCCAATGGAAAATGGCTGCCGAAAATATGTCCACAGAATAATATAAAATAGCTGCAGGCTACACTCTCTGCCATCAAAGATTGTTTATTTATAAGCTGTTGTCCAAACCGAGGCTCACAAATGCACGTTTACAAAGCAGGTAGCTTTTACGTAAGCAAAATAAAGTTTTAGTCCCGAAAATATAAAATTTTGTAAGTATAATATGTTTTATTGAATTGGTTTGTACTTCGGTCTGGGGGCCTAAACCGGCCACATTAGCAATTCCTCTAAAAGCAGTTCATTTCCTGAATCCCAGCTGTCATTAGCAATTCCTCTAAATTGACACAAAAGCAATTCTTATTATGTGGATCATTTTACGAATCTCCATAGAAAACTGTCAAACAGATGAATTATTTCGTGATATGAATCGCACGCAGATCATAGTATGAATTGTCAATTTGTGACATTGTACGATGATTCATAATATTTTCCTATTATGATTCTGCTAAAGTGACTGTTTTAAGCCCCCAGGTTATCCCAGGTTGGCTAAACAGAAATATCTTTTGTCTAATAGTATTAAAACCAGTATTAATATTTATATTATCCCAATTCAATCTAAATAATACAGGAAAGTATCTAAAAAGTAACAGAAACAGGTCAGGGCTGGAAGGGAGGCTGCCTGTTCCAAGTAACATCTCTCATCTCATCTCTCACTCTCTAAATCACGATGATCTCAAGCGTGATATTTCTATTTCAAAGTAAGTATATTTATTTTGTTACCATACAACGTTTGGTTTTTTACTTTATACATATAATCCCAACAGACTATTTTCCTTTGAAGCAAAGAAATTTTAAATAAACCTGACTCTTCAAGGAACATAATTAAATGTTCGTTACCATAAACCTGTCAGTCCCTTATAAAAGCAACTCAGTAATTTTGCTCCTTTATACTCGTCAATCTATACAAAGGGAGCATTACTGTGATCTATGGTCTGGAACGCACTGATTTTCCGCTTAAATTACACCTCGGAAGCTCCGTAATAAGCGCCCAGAATTGGATAAGTCTGAGCACTTTAAAGCAAAGATGGGTCACAAAGTTAAAAGTCATGTTACTTAAAAGGGGTTTCTTGGGGTCGAAAAGCTCGGAGGAGGGTAAAAGAGGATTGCCTCCGCACACCTGTCACCGCTGTGATATACCTCCTTGCAATATAATATATTATTCGGTGCCCGAGTCTCACGCGCTCATTCTGGCGTCACGGAAAATATTCGCCAATAAAAAGACGCAATACGAAACATACTGCATTCTCTTTACGTTCAACATGCCGTGTTTGTTATGCCAGTCCAATCCAATAATATTATTTATTAAAATCAACGTTATTTTATGTCGTATTTTCGTTATTGGGCTTTGTTTGCATAATAATATAATGCTTAAAATAGCAAAAATATGTCTTTTATTTTATGTTTTTATTGGGATTTAAGAGCCCGCAAATCGTTTTGTGTACAAGTGTTTCCGCTTTGTGTCAGCAGGCATAAAAAATTCGAAAATGTTTTCAGTGAAAAATTATCAAATGATTTTCTCGCTAAGAACCGTGTGATGTGTATTTTATTTGATTAGAATACATGAAAATATTGCACAAATAACTGCTTACAAAAATATCACCTAAAAGCAACTAAGTACCTAATAAATATTTACATGAATAATTGAATAAGCTTTCTTGTGAAATAAATTCGTTACATTTGCTAATAATTTGTAGAATTAGGAAATCAAAATTAGAGCCCTATTTACGGAATAAACTTTGAAAAGTAACGAATTTGTTTGAAGGATTTATAATGAACAAGAATTTATCAAAAAGAACAAACAGTAATTGGAAAGAGTGTATTTTCCCAAACATCAAAACACCGTACAATTTACGTCTAATGATGTCATTAAAGGGTGTTTAATTTTGTTTTCTCGGCATTTACGTTCGCAATGTTTTGGCCCAAAATAAGAACAATAGAATTCTTTGAATAAGACAATAATATTACGAGTTGGGTATTTTATTTCTACTTTGGTGGGATTTTTCAAGGAATTTTAAATAAATAACCTTTAAACCAAAACATGAAAACATTTTTAACAAGAGCAACTAATTAAAAAATAAACTCTGCTCTTAAAAACAACACAAGAAACTGTTCATTGTCCATACGTTGGTCGGACGTTATAACCTGGAATTCAACAATGAATAGTTCTTCATTTCCGGACGAGTGGAGCTGCTCGCTGCACTGAATTCAAACAATGTTCGATTGCTCTGTTACTTAATGGCCGCCAGTGACGACTGATTTATTGATTGACCTGTCTGCAATGAATGCCTCTTCCTTATTTCTCGTTGAAATTTAATGAAACGGCTGCATGCAGATTCGGAAATCTTTATTGTTTCTTTTTTTTTGAGCAAACATTTTTTTCAGTTCATATTCTTATATTTGCTAATTTACTGTGTAACGGTAACTGACTCACGAAATCGAAAGGAAAATCTTTTAACACAGTGTTACACCTACCACTATTTTTGGCAAACAGTTATATTATATTCAGAATATATGAAATGCGCCACTGTGAACAACAATGTTGCCAATCATCGAGCATTCTCGATATAAGGAGTGATTTCTCGTGACTTGCAAAAGAAGCACACTTACATAAAATACCTACTTACTTATTCACACTTGACCTCTGTGAGAACCACGAATAAGTATGTAAGTGGGAAAACGGAAAGATAAAACCGAATCAATACGCAATAATCGGTATTACCGCGAATGCGTTCGCACGCTAACTAGATCTATCAATCACCATCTTGGGAAACCAGTGAGTGGAGTGAGGCTGAAGTTTTCTGCCGAACCCTCAGGAGGTTCAGCAGAGAACTTCAGCCTCACTCCACTCATTATTTCAAGCCATTGTGGTTGTTAATTCCTGTTAAATTGTGGGTGCTTCCCCCCGGTCAATCGTTGTCCCTTTTTTTTCTCGTTAATAAGAGACAATCCTGAATCTCAGATAATAAGATTTTCGCGGTGAATTGGACGGTATTTGTAAAGTATTTCACGTTAATGAGATTGTAAAGAACAAAGGAGAGCCGGAGTGCCGGAAATTTAATTCAGCTTCACGTCCACTCTCATTAGAAATTGGGGGGGAAATCAATCATTATTTTATTTTTAGTGAATTATTGTGCACGTGATGCTTTCAAAAGATTTTTTCTCGGAATCGTATACTTTGTAAGTAGGAGTTCTTTGCCAAGAATACTTGACTCAGTCTAAATGATTTGAAATCCCAAGTTAGCTGACACTATAAACCCTTCTGTTACCTTACTTTCTAAGTACCGACAAAGTTTTAGTTGCAAATACTTCATTTATCTCAAAGGCAATAATTCTACTTTTTAGACAAAGTGCTATCTATTGATTTAGTGCCTATACTCAGTAATTTTTCGACCGTAATAAGTCTTTTAAGAATCTCCTTTTGGCGTTTATCTTACTATCGCGACATCTTCTCACTTCTTCCTTCAATTTTTCACAATTCCACCTTGTCCATATCCCGGGATGGTTTCTCGCATCGGTCCTTACGACCTCTAATATTGTTGGGCCGACCGATGGGACCCACAATTGGGACATACGAGTCGAGGCGTCGTTTTCTCAATAACCCTACACGGCTTTCAAGGAATATGGTCGTTACCTCAGACGTCTATCTTATTGTCTGCTACATCACGTACATTTGCCGAAATAGCCACAGTCGTCTCATTACTTATCCGTTCTAAATGTAACCTAAATGTTACGGCTATAATAAAGTTTTATCTAGTAATGGAGATAAATTCGGACGTTATTCAGCTCATATGAGAGGGGCTTTAATAAGACGTATTTCTAGCAACAATGGCTATTGGAGCCGTGAAATATAAGTATTAAAAGACAAGAGGGTAAGTCCAACAAAGCCCTACGGCTAGGGCCCGCGCTAAGCCTCCGGTCGCCGCTCACGCATCCACCCGCATTACTTCTAATTGTGATTTAATGGCCCTCCGCGGCGGATCTGCTTGACCTTAAAAATAAAATATATCGCACATTTTCTCTTGAAACTACTATTTTTCTCTGGGAATTCTGTGACGACGTTTTTAGACGCTCCGATAATATAAGAATGTTTCCCGCTGAAATATTTCTTCACCGTACCTACTTAAAGCAACATGGATTTTATTTTGGACTAGAAATTCTTTAGTGATAAAAATATATAAGTAGGTAAATATTTCCTGGAAAAATCTTTGAAAAATTAGCTATTTTACGTATTTCGTTAAGATTCGATTTTTGTTGTATAAAATATATGAAACCAGATTCCCGAGAAAATGATATTATTTTTTCCAGATGTGGAAGTACGATATAAAAATCTTATTAAAAAACACAATAATACGTTGATTACAAAAGTCTGGGCATAAAAGTGAAATATTTAGCACAAGAGACAAAAATGTTTATGACGATTTCGCCGGAATAATTTTGCAAGGAAAATGAGGAAATTGCCGTGCCACGATCCGACCGTGCTAATTATGATTTAATGGCAGCCTGCTGGCTGATGAGTATTTTTACAATTTGCTAGGGTCAGTACAAAACAGAACCGACCATTATTTTAATTTTATTAACTGTAGGTAGGTTAGCATACTATTTCTTTTTACCCGACTACGGCGAAGAAAAAAGGAGGGTTATTATTTTGACCGGTATGTATGTATGTATGTTCATCTGTTCCCTCATATCTTCTAAACGACTCATCACAATTTGACAAATGAGGTATCGTTGGAAGCGTCTTGATTGTCCGCTGGTTATAGGCTATGTGACGTCGAATGTTGTCGTCGTCAACATTAAATGAAAAATGGCGTCCTCTAGAAGACAAAGAGTCAGGAACAAAAAAAAAAAAAATTGTTTAATCGTACCATGTTGGGTATCAAATGAAAGGGCTTAATGAGCACATTTCAAAAATATATATGTTATAACCCCAAAAGAATTAAAAAAAAAAAAAGTCATGAAAACTAAAACCCAACTACGACTAAAAAGGTATAAACAAGACACCACAGACAGACTAATAAAACATCCGGAGTCACACGTAATCTGTTCGATTTATGCCCTAACACGTGTGACTCCGGATTTTTTATTAGTCTGTCTGTGGTGTCTGTTTGTACCTTTTTAGTCGTTGTTTGGATTTTAGTTTTCATTATCCTGATTGAAATAATGATTTCACTCATAACGATGCATTGAATATGTTTGATAACATTGTATATTAAGACTTGTTGTACGTTTGAAAAACTCATGATTTGATAAATCATGAGCTTTTTATCTCATGTTTGAAATAAAGAATAATAATACTGCCACATATCGATATAGGCCAAGAGATATTCTAGAAAATATTTGATTTACCTTTGTCGTCGCAAGCCTGTACTGGCTGTATAACCGATATAAAAGTATTCTTCTCTGTTATCTCTAGGGGTATTCCTCAACGGACAAAGGGCTTATTCAAGGTATGTTCAATCGATTTCCTTAGACAAAGAGGCTATTTTATAAAACGGTCCATTACAGGAATCTTCCAATTTGCTGAAATGAAGACGTAGGTAAGGCTTATCGTCGGGACAACCCCGATTCAGAGAAGACAGAGTTATGCTCTTTTCCAGTATTATCTCTTATATCCCGAATATCAGCATATCTATACACATAAGGAACACAAAGAAATTTCTGCTTGCATCTTTGCGGAATATCTCGTCAGACGAAAATTCGATTTGGGCGTCAGATAAAAAGATCTTTTTGCGTATTCGTATTGAATGGATGAGAAAACCATTACTGTATTAAAAAGTATTGCGAACGCAACGTTATTGGCGGCGAGTGTACGAGCGCGACAAGACGTCCGTAAGTGTACCTTCACATGCGACTAGAAATTCACGGAACTTTTGTGCGACAAGACGCGTGTATTTTTATAGGCATGTATGTGTCTTGCATTATTTATCGACTCGTGACTTTGGGTCCTAAGTTTAATAGCGGACCTGTGTCTCTACAATTTGGGTTCGTCAATTTCTCATGAGGATGTGGCCTAGAATAAAAGATTGAGGTATAAAATGCGTCAAATAGGAAAACTAGCGCAAAAAGTAGGTAATCATCATCATTTCGTCGACGTCCACTGTTGGACATAGGCCTCCCCCAAGCACCGCCAGTTGGACTGGTTCTGCTAGTGCTTCCCGCGTAGACGAAGCGTTGGAAGGTCTCCCACAAGGTGGACGAATAACCTTATGAACGCCACAGGAATCCGTTGGATGGCTATTAATACTATCTAATCTAGTATATTTGAAGTTCAAAGTTGAGCTTACCATCCTCCTTTCTAATATTGGCTTTCACTGTTATTCTATTTTCGCTACGCTGTTAGTTGCTGCCTATGCCAAAAAATTCCAGCTTCAATACAATAAATAACTCATATCTCGCATATAATTACTTAAACTGGTAGTTTTCACATGATATGTGGACGTTTATCGTTTTGAAGGAAGAATCCAATTACGATAACGTTATGTTCCGCATGAAAGTGTCGCATTTATGGTAAAATATTAATGTATTTCAATTTGGGAAGGCTGCTACAGACCTCCATAAATATCTGACGCGTTGGGACCTAGCGGGGACGCGTAAATACTTCGACTAAAATTGAATGTTATTATCCGTGAACTAGCGCCCGCCAGTAAAACTGGGACATTTTTGATGTTAGATAAAACTCACGACGACGTATTGGATCGTACGACTGTGTTGGGGCATATTGGCTGGAATTGCGGTACACGCAGGTAGGTTACCCAGTAAACTATTTTTGTAAATTAAAAAAATATGTAGGTACCTGCCATCTACGGACTTTAGAACTTACCCTTTTTGACATTTAACTTAATGAATGTCTAAATAAAAGCGCGCTGTTGGATCTTTAATTTTCGGTGCTGAGCCGAACGTTGAAAATGGGATGTATATAAATTAATAGCACTTTGATGAAAACAGCTACAGAATTGTATATCAGCACTATAAAATAATAATACATCTATAATTTAATATTATCACTTTAATAAACATTACAACATAAATATACACTATAAAGTAATAATTTCCTACAACATAATTAAAATACCTACAAAAATAATGGTTTGTACTATAACTGTGTCGAAAACCAACTCCGACCAGTTAGTTTCTGATTGATTTAACTCGACTTTTCGCGAAAATCCTAGGGATATTACGAAAACCCGGAAGCCTAACCTAACCTATTTCAAAAATGACGAATCATACAATCTGCCGCAAAAATGTTGTCACCATTGTTTAATTATCTAGTCATTCAATTAAATTGACGACACGGTTGGCGCAGTGGCTGAGCGATGGACTGCTGCGCAACGTGTCTTGGGTTCGATTCCCGCACGGAACAAATATTTGTATGATCTGCAAGTAGTTGTTCCGGGTCTGGGTGTTAGTGTATGTGAGTTTCTATGTTTGTAAACGCACCCACGATACAGGAAGAAATTCCTAGTGTGGGGCAACGTTTAAAAAAAAAAAAAAAAATTATAGCTAAGCATATTTATAGTGGAAAACATTATTTTTATAGTTCAATCAATTAATTTTAAAGATAAACATTATTTTTAAAGTGCGTTTATATATTGCCCGTTCAAAATCCACAGCGCGCTTTAATAAAGGCATTCGTTTACCTAAATGTCGCCTAGTGTTTGTGAAAACGGGCAATAAACTTGTGACATCCTAGTCATGATTTATTGTAATAATAAACCGGCCAAGTGCATGTCGAACCACGCATATGAAGGGTTCCGTAGTTGGAATGAATTTATCCAACAAACTTAACATTGTAGTTGAAAAGCCTGTTCTCCCATTAGCTGGCAGGGGGACCCTCAAGTCCTCCAATGGGGGGACACTTGACTCGAACAAAAATTAGCACTTTAAAGCTTAATATTTCGCAAAGGGATCCCTGAATCCAAAAATGGTTCTCGCAAACTCACATTATTTTTAAACGACCTTTTCAACGATTGACTTTCACACCAGGGCATTGACGAGAAAAAAAAGAACCATCACCAACATCCCACTTTACGTGTAGGGGAGGTACCCAAATATATATTTTTTTACAATTTGCTTTTACCACTTTGTCGGCGTGATTTATATTTAGTATACCCATACCAAATTACAGCTTTCTAGTACCAACAGTCTCTGAGCTACGCCGTGGACAGACGGACAGACAGACAGACGGACATGGCGATACTATAAGGGTTCCTTGTTGACTATGGAACCCTAAAAACTATAAGGGTTCCTTGTTGACTACGAAACCCTAAAAAAGAAGTAAATTGTGTTAAAAAACCTTCCGTTTAAACATATTTCCTACACTCCACGTCTGTTCCGGGAAATCAAACGCAAGATTTTCCATTACCGTTTCATTCTAATACAGGTAGGTGCAGCGGTAGGTAATTGAATTCCAATTTGTATGAGTTGGACTTTTATGCGTATTCATGTGGTACGAAACGAGGCCGGAGTGAGAAAACGAGAAAATCAACACACAAACTGCATTTGGCAACAACTTTTAATGCAATATACTAAAATTGGTTTTCCAGCGTCTGCAAACGAGACGCCCGCCGGGGCCGAAACACTACATACGCGTTAAGAAGAAGTTAGAGACAGATTTATAGGTCCAAACGGGTCCAAACAAACGCAATACCACCCGATGCCATCCTATCAACCAAACAAGTTGTTTGTAGAAGCCGACTTTGGTCATTTAAATGTTGGATTTGATAAACTGCAAGCCGAAATTGCTTTGGGGCGCGTTAGAATAGAATGGACCTTGCATTGTAGGTTTAAGGAAATGCAAATTCCGTTAGGTACCTATATTTGCGACTCACTATTATACTGTTCTTGTGCTAGAAACTATTTTATGTCTGTACTCATCATGTAGGTAGGTGCAAAATGACATGAGTATTGATAACTATTTGAATTTTATGAAAATATGCGCTACATTTTTGCGCCGATATTTGAATTATTATTAACATTACAGGTATTTAATTTAATTACGAATTGCGATACCGTAAAGTTAAAACCAATTAATTACATACATTTGTTAAATTGTTAAAGTGAATTCCGAATAAACATTGTGGTGAACAAATATAAAGTAATCTTTTATTTTAGTTTGAAATTAAACCAATATACGAACAACGATTAAATCAGTTTTGTTTTGATACGGCTAGAGTAAAAATTACCCAACTACATACATTGTTTTAATATGTTATAAACATTTCATCTTTCTTTGAAAATAAATAGGAAAGAAAAATACGTGGTATATCCACTGGCATGTCACGAACGCCTAGCGAGTTGCCCCGTATCGGCAACAACAACACTGTGTCGTTTAAATTGAATTGAAAAATGATTTATGCCAACAATCTCTGGCGAGACTCTTTTCTTTACACACTTGATCGCTCTAAACGAAAATAATAAAATTCTGTTTCATAAAATTGATCGCAGTTTTATTCTATTTATGAGCGGTTGAAAAACTGAAGTTCAGTTTCTTTTTTTCGGATTTAGCTTTCGTGTTCATTGACGCGAAATTAATCGAATTCTGAAAGTGGAACTGTTTGTTTCCCTGGCTTATGGTTGTGCTAACTACAATACCTAGATACTCAAAATAGTTCTTATATTCAGTTAGTGGCGTTCATCGACTAAGTTAAATAGTTTAAGTTTCTATTAAATAACATTCATACGGTTTTACATTAGTTTACAAGTGGACCTAATGTAAGTAATTAGGTACATACATTGGTCTTTCATAAACCTGGAATACATAATAATCATTGCTGGCCGTAAAACAAATTATGTACATCGTATTAAATTATTTCAGTAAAGTTGAGCAGATTGTTTAACACAATGTTCTAATTAAAGTCTGTTTTTTAATCTTGTAGAGTAATTTGTCAGGTGCACAGGTCTGTCAGATTTATGAAAGAGTAAAAATAACTATTTAAAAATTATAAATATTAAGCACTAGCTGCCCGCCCCGGCTTCGCGCGGGTAGCACTAAGTACTTATCTACGGCGCACTTACCTTACCTACCTACCTGACCTACCTACCTGACCTACCTACCTACCAACCCTGCCCTACCTACCTACTCTACATACCTACCTACCTACACCTACCTCCCTACACCTACCTCCCTCCACCTACCAAAATATCTACCTACCCAACCAACTGACCCTACCTCCCAACCCTACATACCTACCCAACCAACTTACCCTACCTCCCAACCAGGTAGGGTTGGGAGGTGGTAACCTAACCTTACCTACCTACCCTACCTACCTACCCTACCTACCTACCCTACCTACCTACCTTACCTACCTACCCTGCCTACCCTACCTACCTACCCTACCTACCTACCCTACCTACCTACCCTACCTACCTACCTACCCTACCTACCTACCTACCCTACCTACCTACCCTACCTACCTACCCTACCTACCTACCCTACCTACCTACCCTACCTCCCTATTACATACATACATACCTACCAACCTATCTACTGTGATATCATCAAAAAAAGCCATTGTATACTGAATGTATGAACCGATATTTTTTGGAGCTATACTTACATTTTTAAACTCGTGATATCTTTCGAATAGAATGTCCGAATTGAATAATTCAAAAAGTTATATAAAGGTATTGAAGCAGTCTTAATTTTTTTTTGATTAGGATTAATACCAAGATACAAATAAAGAGCCTTTTCTAGCGGCGTCATTTCAATTAAATATTCATAATAAAAGAACTCTTATTATATAACTATAATAGTTAGACATATGATGTCGCGACACTTTTTGTAAATAATAATGTGTTCTGCAAAGTCGTAGTACATAATTTTATTCTATCCTCAATAGTTTTCGCAGCGCACGCGATGTAAAGAATATTTTAGCTAATTTTTTTACACTTTGGGTTACATTATTGGAGTTTTAGTAAGGATCCCTAATCTTTTCTTGCAATAAATATAGCCTATGTTACTCAAGGAGAATATAGCTTTTTAATGGTGAAAGAATTGAAATCGGCGCAGTAGTTTTTGAGTTTATTCGTTACAAACATACAAAATACAAATCTTTCCTCTTTTACAATATTAGTGTAGATTAGCAACGTCACCTAAAATGATTGCTTTTTACGAACAAATAAATAAAAAGTGTGTCGGGAAATATGTAGGATTGCGTGAGTAATGTTCGAACCATGCATAGCATAATCAAGCTGTTCAACGTTCCCACTGCTGGGACACAGGTCTCTTATTTCTGTGAGAGGGAGTGAGCTATAATCCGCACAACGCGGGCCCAGTGCGAGTTGGTGGATGCCATTTGTCTTCTAATTATTGGTTGTAGGACATGCCGGTTTCTCACCGTTTTGCGAGCAGGGGTAATGAAATAATTTATACAAAGTAAAGTCCCAGCTTGGTTTTGAACCCATGAACTATAAACTCGTACGTCGTGGCCAGTAGTCAGTAAAATTGATAGCGAGACTACCGTAGGTTGAGGTCATGTTTGGAACCAAAATTGACACTGTTCCTGGCAAAGCACGAATTGCTACAAATTGAGTAAACCAATTGCTTGTTTAGTCTCTCAGAAATCAGACTACTATCAGCACTCCATATTAGATACTGCACTATATTATGAAGTATGTGCATTTAAGTGAAGACATGCTAATACACAGTAATAATGTTATAGCTACTAACTAAGTGGCACTTTACTCAATGTATGCACGTGCCGGTGTGTCCCATACTCAAAGTGATATATCGTTCTCACAGCATTACACACGTTACCATTTTTATGAACACGTGTTTCTGTACGGTGCTTTGTTAACTATGATTTAAATATAATTTTGTGTGCATGTCGTGCTTTGAATAGATCGTAGCTTGAGAACAAGTTTAGAATTTTACAAGAAAGGCAAAGTAACTTTGTCTGTCTGTCGCTTTTTCACGCCTAAACCTCTGAACTGATTGTTATGTTTTAGGTACTGATGGGTAGCCTGGGAGCTGGAAGAGGACATAAGCTACTTTTTATCCCGGATCTCAGACGATGTTGCGGGTAACAGCTAGTGTTGTTATTCTATTAATTTCGTCATTAATCCGAGCTTGTTACAAACAAAAGCTTCAGCGGTACTAAAATCTTATTTCGGTGACAATCCATTCTATGCTGATTATGATTATATTGGACTAAATAGTTGTAATATTATTCATAAAATCTTAGTAGCCCTCTTACCCCAAACAAAATTGGTATGAAACAACAAAACATTCATAAAAAGACCATACAAATGCGGACGTAAACGGTCAACCATTTGACCACATTCCAGCAGAAAATAAGAATACAACCCATAAGATTAATAACAGCAATGAATTAGTCGCCGGAAATTGCAGTTTCTTGTTTAGTAAATTCCTCAAGAAGGGTGGGCTAGGCCGGAACGTAATAAAAATTGCGTAATATGTACGTGGCCGACTTATGAAGACGAAGTGAGCGTATTACGTATGTAGATATTAATATTGTCTGCCTCAGTCTCCCCTGTGGGGGGGCATTTAATAATAAGTCGGCGTTGCTTTGCATTACCTTACTTTTTTGTCACGTATGTAATATAAAGTTCAGTCATCAAGGGAAATAAATGAAGAAAAATGTATGGGAACGATTTAATATATCTTCAGATAACGATTTCATGTTACAGTAATGTAGTAAATTAAAAACAAACTACTGATACACAATTTACAAATAAGTATGCTTTTTTATTACTTGCCAGTAAATTCCCATCCACAGTTTCAAACCAAGGATGTTGCGGATGCAGATTTTTTCACATCCGCGGATGCGGATGCGGATGCGGATATTTGGAGGCTCACATCCGCGGTTGCGGATGCGGATGATTAGATATTTTATAAGTTTTTTTTTATTTGTGGGGGTGGTAAGTAATTTAAAAAAAAGATAGTATTTTTTTTTACATATTTAGTAAGTAAAGTAAAAAATTGGAGAATTATATTTAATAAAAAGTAATATTGCCGCCTTTTCGGAGTCAAGTCTGTTAGAAACAAAGAAAAGTTACGCAGCGGTTCATATTATATTAAACCCGCGCTACTGAACAATTGTTCGCTAGGAACACTGGCTGGTGGTGTCGATAAAAATCTACGTGCTATTGGTCAATGAGAGTGCTCACTGACCAATAGGAGCGAAGGTTTCGTTCGCATACGGCACGCGCCAGTCGCCGGCCCCGCCCATCTTTCTTGTCGCGACATGTGATAAATCCGCATCCGCATAAACATCCGCATTAATTATTGCGGATGCGGATGCGGATGTCCAAATCGATGCGGAAGCTCCGCGGTTGCGGATGTGGATGCGGATGTCCGCAACATCCCTGTTTCAAACCAGATACAGCTATCTGCTAGGGTAGAATTGACGAGATCGATCGACGACATATATGTCAATCCGGTATGAATGTTATTGACGTATCCATTCCTTAGCAATCACAGATTTATTGGCTTACTGTGAACAAATTCGTCCTTTGGATTGCTTAGTAATTGAATTTCTCCAGAAAGTTATGAAGTAATCTTGCATCAAAAGATGAAGTTCAAAATGGTATCGTGATCCAAAAGTTTCTGTAATGAATTTACAAGTACAGAGACGCCCATTGATGCGATTGAAAGGGTGACCCATAAATGACTTTGTTATCAAAGTTGATAACTGACCCGTCTTATGTATCTAAAGTTGTTGTATATAATGTACTATATAAGGTTTTTGTTCCCTAGGGGATGATATACAGAGATGTGTAGGCGTACATGCACGGCCAGAAAACCGTACACGGGATTGTTTTTGAGCAAGGTTTTTTTTATTCTTAACTGGAGGAGCTCATGGTATGTAATAACAGCTGCACGGGTCGATCCATCAGGCTATGCTTGCCGGGGTTGGTCCGTGGATGGGTGACCATATTTACAAATCGAGACCCCTCCGTGAAAGCACGTTAAGCCGTTGGTCCCGACTGTCATTCGTGGATCTTTGACAGTTGTTACAGGTCGTCGGAAAGCTCGATAGGTAGTCTGACAACCAGTATTACCACGGGGTATCTTATTATCCAGTTACTGGGTTGTGGAGGTCAGATAGGCAGTCGCTCCATGTAATATACTGGTATTCAGCTGCATCCGGTTAGACTGGAAACCGAACGAAGCTAGGCAGATTTTGACATATCAATTATTTATTTGTATAGATATCAGTACTTATAATAACAATTGCGAGTAATAGCGAGGTTTCGACGACACAATTACTCTTTCGCTTAGTAAATACACGGTACCATCCATACTAATATTATAAAGTAACTCTGTCTGTCTGTCTGTATGTATGTTACCTTTTCACGCTTAAACCACTGAACGGATTTCGATAAAAGGCAAGGAAGTAGTTGGCATCCCGGGGAAGGACATAGGCTACTTTATATCGACTCGGGCAAAGCCGCGGCGGCTAGTAGACCATAAATGGAACAGAATGACAAACAAGGCCATAAGACCAGCGACACAATATTCTATTTAATCTAGGAAAATGTACTATGATCCATGCATGAGCGGGTTATATCCGTATCCGTTAGATAGTAACTAAAACTTTTGTTTTTACAGCATGTTTACACCGTCCCCCTCCCGCTTCCCTCCCACCTATTCATAACTGAGTTTATGACATCTTGCTTTTATGAAAATGCACCGAATTTTTTATTTTTTACGCTGATACAAATACTGTAAGCCGGATTTATTACACGAAAAAAGTTGTGTAACAATTTTAATTTCGAGGCCATGAACGTGGATTTCATGTGGTACTTTTTTGTTTAATATTAGGTACTTATTTAAAAAGTTATTTTACAAGCTGGTCTGAGTATTCATTCTCATGTTGGTCATGTTTTGTCATAATTGTCCAAAATTCGTACTAAATAATTTAAAGTTGGACTGAATCTGTGCGAAACTTCTAGATTTCTATCACCTGTTTAAGTCAATGATGAAATCTTTATTCGTCTAAAGTAATCAAATATTTATATTTATGCCTTTGAGATATGTTCATGAAATGAAATGAAATGAAATGAAATTGTTTATTCTGTAAATAGGATATTGGAATCACTTTTACACGTCATATTAAAAAATATTAAAAATAAGCTAGATGAGGTCGGCGTTTCCTATCTGACTACTCTGAGAAGAAAGGCCGAAACAAACTCAGAGGTCACAGTCTCTTTTAAAGTCCAGACATAATCTTGGTCAAGCCATATGAGGACCATGTAAATTCGAGTCTGAAATGGTCTTTTGAGGAAAGAACCACACAGATTTGAGTGGACCTGTCCAGTCAGTGCAAGCAGTTGTCAGTAATGGCGGAGCTCAACTCAGAACTTAAGGAGCTCAGCGACTCGACGAACAATACCAAAGAAAGGACATTTGGGTAGGCCGCATAAAATTCTCAAATTGCCAGACCATTGATAAAATTAACAGAGAACGAAAATAAAATTAAAAAAATTCACATAGTCCTCACATTCACAATAATAAAATACTTTACAAAGTAATCATGTCATTTTGTATAGAATATTCAATAATGTCAATTTGTAAATAAAACTGGTTGATATACTTTGATGATTTTCCATATTATTCAAAATGTTAAAATGCTTAGCAGAGCGAGCAGCTCAATCCCATGCTTTTTTGTCTTTTAAATAATCTGAAATTTTATAGTACCCTTTTCTACAAAGTTTGGTTTTAATGCAGCTTTTAAATCGTTTAATGGGTAAGTTTCGAATGTCAATGGGAAGTTTGTTAAAAAAACATTGACCCATGAACGAGTTGCCTACTCTGTAGATACGAGTGCGATGTACAGCAAGATTGTGTTTATTCCTGGTATTTAAACTATGAATATCGGACATTTTCTTAAAATTAGATATATTTTTGTGTACATACAATAGGTTTTCAAATATATATTGTGAGGCTACAGTCAGAATATCTATTTCTCTGAATTTTTCTCGAAGGGAATCCCTTGGACCTAGGTTGTAAATGGCTCGAATAGCTCTTTTCTGTAAAACAAAGATAGCATTAATGTCCGCACAGGCTCCCCAGAGAAGAATCCCATAAGACAGAAGACTATGAAAATACCTAAAATAAACAATTCTGGCTGTATCTACGTCAGTTATCTGTCTAATTTTTTTAACGGCGTAGGCGGCCGAACTAAGCCTTCCTGACAATTTTTCTATGTGTGGGCCCCATTGTAATTTACCGTCAATGGTTATTCCAAGAAAAACTGTCAACTCAACGGGGTCCAACTCTATTCCATTAACTTTAACATTGGTAGACAGCTGCCTGACATTTGGCGTTGAAAATTTAATGAGTTTAGTCTTTTTCTCATTCAGGAGAAGATTATTTACATTAAACCAATGCACCACTTTAGAGAGTGCATCGTTAACTTGTTCAAAGTTGACTAACTGACGTTTTATTTTAAAAATGAGGGAAGTATCATCTGCGAATAACACGATCTTGTGATTATCCCTTATGTGGTAAGGCAAGTCATTAATATAAATGAGAAATAAGAAAGGACCTAGAATTGAACCCTGCGGAACGCCCATGGTGACCGAAGATCCTGCAGATCTCTGGCCATTAACATCGACCCTCTGAATTCTGTTGTTCAGATAAGAAGTCAGAAGGTCGAGAGCCTTGTCCCTCATACCATAGTGGTACAGTTTCCTGATGAGAGTATCATGATGTACGCAATCGAAAGCTCATAATTAATCGGTTAGTTATATGCACTAATATAGCCGTTGCTGTTGCGAGTATCGCTTACCAATCTCCATTACTTCTCTCGTAACTTTGCCAATATCGAAGCTTATTGTTCGTGTGTGCTTTATAAGTATCTAGGATTATAGCACATGGCATTTTTTTGCGGCGATACAGTCTCAAAAAGGGTATGTGTACGCGCACCTAATTTTCCCGCTGGCCTCATGCCTATAGCTAAAATTGTCTTAGAGACTTAATTACTTAGACTACCTTACCTACCAGATCCGGGCTGTGAAGTTATCAGAACCGAAAATCCTGTAATGTCCTAATTATTTCGCACAGAAGCTCTGACGCAGCACAATGTGGGCAAGGCCTTTGAACAATCATGGCATGCAATAGGCTTTGACAGACCGCATAAATGATCTAAGACAAAGGACAATAACCAGAGGATACAATAGGATAGTTAATAAACGATATACACATGAGCTTATATCGCACGCTGAGAACGCAAGTGACTCAAGTCAAAATTTACGATTTTTGGGAATTGAATAAAATGTGTTCGACTGATTGAACATTTTCTATTCTTTCTATAAATTGGTCACTTTATGATTATAAATTGTAGCAAAACTTATGCCCACAAATCGGCACTAAACTGACGAAAAGTTTAATCGGTCGCTACGGTACTAAACTTGACACGTTCAGCTACATCCACTCGCGGTGCTGTACTGATTGCGGCCCTTTCACTCTGGTGCGGGGAGTGTTAAGCGCTCAAAAACAAAGAGACCGAAAATCCCTCTATCCCTCTCTGACCATTAATGGTCTGTTTTTTAATGTTAGTGTGATAAAGTGTACTTGTATGAGTCATTTTGTATATTTAACTCATTTTACTAACATTTTGAGATAAGTCACTTTCGTTCTCAGCGTGCGATATAATGCAATCAAATTGGCAGTGAACAATCGGTCTAATCTTTCGCCTGAATGGTGTCTTATTCTGTATCAATGCCCACATAACCGCACCCTGGCTAGTTACGAGCGAATTATGAGCGTACTTACGTCTGTTATACGCAAACAACGCGGTATGTGTGTATTGGTTACTACTATTTATGCAAGCGTTCACTTAATACCTTTAATGAATCGCTTCGTTAATGTACGTCTGCGATCAATTCAACGTGGGGGAAAAGGCAATACTAGTAGGTAGTAGTAGTACCTACCTACCTATATAAATCATAAATTCGTATTACCAACGGTTAGGGGAGGTTGTGAGTGTGATCTCCACTCGTTGTTTATGAAAGGTTAAACCGGAATACTCACATGCGCCAGAAATTAATTAATGCGTGCAGCGCTAAACCAATTTTAACATTGTTCTAAGTATTTCTGTCAATCGTATGACAGTGACAGAATTATGTTTTAAATACGTTTAGTGATAAATGCATTTAATGATTTATGATGCAAGTGAGGCTTAATGTACTTGTGCAATCCACATTTTTGGTAATATTTTAAAATAATAATGAATAGTAACAAGTACTTATGCCACTGCAGGATTTTGCACCAAGACCCTGATTCACAAGGAACAACATGGTATTTCTTTTTGAAGTTCCTAGAATAACAAAAATATGAATCCTGCAAAACTCAAACTGCAAGGTAGCATAATTCGAAAAATATTGCACTACAAGCCATCGAGTTAAAATAAAATTATCATTGGAACAAATATGACAGTGGAAACCTAGCATAAAGTGAATGGTTTTTCAAACTTGAACCGTGACAAAAGAAATAAGAATAGTTCAATACATTCCGGGACGCGTAGGTGTACTATTTTTTATCTCTATCTCTATGATATCTGCATTTGTAAAGTTTCTCGCTTCCTTTCTCCGTTGTTTGTTGTTATTGAATTTGCAGGATGTTTCTTCTATAAATATCTTCTCTATACATAATAAAAATGAATTGCTGTTCGTTAGTCTCGGTAAAACTCGAGAACGGCTGGACCGATTTGGATCACTTTTTTTGTGTTCTTTATTCTCAGGAGGTGAGGTAAGGTAGGGAAGTATAATAGGTAGGTAGGTAGGTATTTAGGTAGGTGTAGGTAGCTACCTACCTACGTATACAACGTAAACACAAATTTTTATCTCGATTTCTACTAATCTAACCTTTCAACTATGCTCTGCTGACATCTGAGTGAGAGTTCTAAAGTTCATTTTTCATGTTTTCGGATAGCTCTTTTAAAGATTCATCAGGAATTGAGGAGTTCCAGCTCTTCAGACGTTCTGTTTTTTAAAAAATGATACTATGTATTAGATCGCTAATTTCAATCTTGATTTCTTCTAACTCAAATCTTCACCCATGCTCTGCTGATATCTGAGTGAGAGTTCTGGCATCTTTTTTGGTGTTTTCAGATAGATCTATTATAGATTCATCAGAAAACTAGGAGTTCTAGTTCCTTAGTGCTACTCAATTGTTTTTTTATACTTCTTACTGAAACACTAATTTTTATCTCGATTTCTACTAATCTTACTTTTCAACCATGCTCTGCTGACCTCTGAGTGAGAGTTCTAATTTTATTTTTCATGTTTTCGGATAGGTCTTTTATAGGTTCTTCAGAAATCGAGGACTTTCAGCACCTCTGATTTTTGATTTTTTTAATGATCCTTCGTATTAAACACTATTTTCAATCTCGATTTCTACTAACTCAAACCTTCACCCATGCTCTGCTGATATCTGAGTGAGAGTTCTAAGTTTCTTTTTCATTTTTTTGGATAGCCCTTTTAAAGATTCATCAGGAATATAGGAGTTCCAGCTCTTCAGACGTTTTTTTTTTTAAATGATACTATTTATTAGATCGCTAATTTCAATCTTGATTTCTACTAACTCAAACCTTCACCCATACTCTGCTGATATCTGAGTGAGAGTTCTAAGTTTCTTTTCCATGTTTTCGGATAGCTTTTTTATAGGTTCTTCAGGAATGAGGAGTTCCAGCTCTTCAGACGTTCTGTTTTTTTTAAATGGTACTATGTATGTGTATTAGATCGCTAATTTCAATCTCGATTTCTACTAATCTAGCTTTTTAACCATGCTCTGCTGATATATGAGTGAAGGTTCTAAGTTTATTTTTCATGTTTTTGGATAGCCCTTTTATAGGTTCTTCACGAATCGAGGAGATCCAGCTCTACAGACGTTCTGTTTTTTTTTTAATGATACTATGTATTAGATCGCTAATTTCAATCTTGATTTCTACTAACTCAAATCTTCACCCATGCTCTGCTGATATCTGAGTGAGAGTTCTGGAATCTTTTTTGGTGTTTTCAGATAGATCTATTATAGATTCATCAGAAAACGAGGAGTTCTAGTTCCTTAGAGCTACTCAATTGTTTTTTTATACTTCTTACTGAAACACTAATTTTTATCTCGATTTCTACTAATCTTACTTTTCAACCATGCTCTGCTGACATCTGAGTGAGAGTTCTAAGTTTATTTTTCATGTTTTCGGATAGCTCTTTTATAGTTTCTTCAGAAATCGAGCAGTTTCAGCACCTCCGATGTTCAGATTTTTTTTTATGATCCTTCGTATTAAACCCTATTTTCAATGTCGATTTCTACTAACTCAAACCTTCACCCATGCTCTGCTGATATCTGAGTGAGAGTTCTGAGTTTTTGTTTCATGTTTTCGGATAGCTTTATTATAGGTGCATCAGAAAACGAGGAGTTCTAGTTCCTTAGAGGTACTCAATTTTTTTTTTATCCTTCTTTCTGAAACACTGATTTTTATCTCGATTTCTACTATCTACCTTTTCAACCATGCTCTTCTGACCTGAGTCAGAGTTCTGGGTTATTTTTGTATGTTGTCGGATACCTCTTTTATAGGTACATCAGGAAACTAGGAGTTTCTGCTCCTCAATTCCAGTCAAATCCTTTTTTGATCCTTCTAACTTAAACACTGTATGAAATCTCGATTCCTTCTAACCTATCTTTTTCTCAAGGCTCTGCTGATATTTTTGTGAGACTTCTGCATTCATTTAGTTTTTTTTTTCTGTAATTGGGGTCTTGGTTACTTATTATAGCCCGAAAATTCTATGAAAATCCACAAATTACGTCATTCACGGCTGTTTTATGAAAATGATTGCCTTTTTCTAGTAACTGGTCAATATTGTTGTTTTATTTTTTTATAAATATAGGAAGGCAGAACTCTTTCGGAAAACTATTAGGAACTATAGAGCTCACCACTGTGAACCTAAATCAGTTTTAAAATTTTAATTTTGGAAAAATTGATCTGCTGACGGAAGTTAGCAGAGCATATTTTCATTCGAATTTTCTGAGGCAAAAAAGCCAGAACTATTCTTTTTAAGTATAAGGAACTCTAGAACTCGTCCGCATGCCAATAGAACTCACATTTTTTAATGCTCTGCTGGGAAATGATCTGCCAAGTTCACGCACATCCTTTTCTCCATCATAATCTGTATCTGTTAACAACAGCGTAAACAAACACGTCACAAATTATCCGTCCGCAAAATTATCCTTTTGGTGAACCTTCGTTACACGATTAATAACTCAGAAGTTAAATGCACAATATTGCGAAACAATATAAATATTTCTACGAAACTGTATCATAAATTGCCATCATAACAGCCCAAATATTCCCATGCGTCCGTTACGTTACAATAGAATAAATGAGCCACCTAATATTCACGTACCCATTACGCTCGATAGACAGATTGGCCGCATTATAATCCTACACACACTGCACAAGCATACAGTTTGTTATTCTTCTCCGAGAACTACAAAGCTCGTATCATACTCGTCTCTTTTATCTATTTTTCGCCTTACAACTTTTATTCAGACTATTATTATTCGTCCAACGCACACCTAAAGGGTCTACAAAATCTCGGCCACTAACGACCAAAAGTTGAACTACTGTTTGAAGTCGGCATTCGTCGAAGGGGGCCAAAGCTGTTAAACGCCAACCCTCACGTACACAAAGAAGATTTGTGCCGTTATATCTACGTTGTTGGTGTAATGCCTCATTTTCGGGATTAATCTTCATAATTACAGCAATTCCCTGTAATGAGAGTCACACGCGTCCTGCTAATCGGACTCCTTACCTTCATACGTGAGTGACTATGTTCATAATATTTTCTCTTATACCTTAGAAGTTGAGATACAGCGAACTGTGTATCTTTGTTTATGCGGGCAACTTGAGCAAAACTTATGATAACTGGGTACCTTGACGTAACTTTTGACGTATCTACTGAAGTAGTAAACAGTCGTATCCACTATAATCTATAGCCGGTGTTATGAGTGTAATCTCTGTTTGCTAACATAGACACAACTCGTATTAAATGCAGAGTGCACCGTCCCTAATTCCGATAAACTTCCACGTGAGTAACAAGCTTGTTTTTGATTCACGGTAGTAAAGGCATCGCTTACAATTTATGAAGTAGTGAATAAGTGGAACGTTGCAGTGCAGGTCGTGCCAAACGGACTAAAACTTGTACCTACTAATCGGAATACTAATACGTAATAATACGTGTAGCATAGTTCACGGGTTCACATTAACGAATTAGATTTGAAGAGCGAGTTGTTTGTTGTTCTATGTGTGTCGTGGTAAGGTTTTGTTATCCATTGGTACGGTCCGTGGTAAGGTTTCAAAACAGCTGCTGCAACTATTAGCAGCTGTTTTGAAATCTATATTGAATGGGAAATCCCTGAAACTATTGGAAAATATTTTCAGTGTAAACCTACCGGATTAAGTTTTTGGAGCGAATATTTGAGTATTTCTATGCATTTATTGTAAGCTTCAGTCCGCGACTTCGTTTGAGTGGAAGTCGTAAGACACCACAATATACTAAGCCAAGTTTTTATAAATCCTAAAAAAACAAAAAATAATTCCAAAGTATGTTGTTCGGTTTGCAAAGCAGTCGTTAATCGCTAAGCTATTGGCTTTTCTCATAGTTGAATAAAATAGCCGTTCTTATATATGTCATGATTGATATAATCATTAAAATTGTTAAATGTGTAACTATCTGCAACATTATAACATTTTTTCTCGTCTAATTAAATGTCGCGGTAATCTGTTGAGTAATATGGACATAATGCAATATTGCTAATCCCCCATAGCAAATAGCGTGATAATATCTTTGGTTACTATCCCTTTCTTTATCCTACAAAAATTTTACTCGGTGTACTAAATTTTAATTCTCTCGAAGTAAGGCGTAAGTACTTCCTGCTTACTACTGCCTGCCGTGTTATGCGGGGTGAGTACGATTGCCAGGAACTTGTGGAGCAGTTGGTGAGGCTTTTTGTCCCTTTTGTGGCCAAACAACAACTCAGGCCTCGAAGTCACCGGCTACTAGCCGTACCATCAGCACGCACAGTGTCGCGAGCTAACTCGCCCCTCGTCCGGGCCCTTTCCATGCTCAATGCTCTTCTGACTTCAACACCGGAATGTGACTTATTTAATGGGAAATGGATAGATGTGTGTCGTGAATGTTTAATTTTTTGTGAGAAGATGGATGAAAGATGATTATAAGGTTTTTTAATTATATAAATTTTATTTCGTTTGCAAATTTTGTTATTTCTCGTTTATATTTTATGTTTTTGATTTGTATTTTACCCAACATACGTATGTGTGTCACTTTTTTATTTGTATTTTGTTCTGTACAACGCCTTAGGATTATATTCTGTAATGTTGTGCAAGAAAACTTAAATAAATAAATAAATGTATAGCCTATTCGATGACCACTTTAAGGAATATTTGTGAAACAGTTTGAACAGCATCTATTCGGTAGTTTTTGCACCAATCCGGAACATGCATCCAGACAAACGGACAAAAATTCAGAAAACTTTATTTCGGCATCAGAACCGTTCCCACACCTCGTAGCAATTACTGTTTTCCAAAAATATTCAATTTACAGTTTTGACATTGTTACTATTTTATTATATGTATAGATTGCCGGTTATGTACCTACCTGTTTAAACAATATTCGCAAAATTTATTGCGATAAAAAAAAAAATACATACCTACACTTTTTTACAGCAATTAATTCCGAAGCATATTTACTAAACCGAAAAACAGAAAATTACCACCAATAACTATCCTCATATACATTTTAACGAGTTTGAGTCCGTTCTCCATGTATAAAATTAACTAGACGTGTTTGCTATGAAAATGTCATAGCAATCTTTTTATAGTTACGTAGAATGTCGTATCTGGCGCGGACAGGAGCGTCGCACCCTCATACATAATTAATACAGCCGGTCAAAATAAGCAATTTGGACACAGTTGCACTAGTTTGTGGCTAGCTTTGCTTTAATGCAGCACATTATACGTACTTACTAGTGTATACGATTAAGCTTTTCTGTTTTTATGTTATTTAAATGATTGTGGAGGAGCTCGTGCCTAAGTAATAACAACCGCTTGGGTCGATCCATCAGGTTAAGCTACGCTTGCCGGGGTTGGTCCGTGGATGGGTGACCATTTTCACATATCGAGACTCCTCCGTGCCTCGGAAAGCTCGTTAAGCCGTTGGTCCCGGCTGTCATTTGTGGATCTTTGACAGTCGTTACGAGTCGTCAGAAGCCCGAAAGTCTGACAACCAGTCTAACCAAGGGGTATCGTATTACCCAGTTACTGGGTTGTGGAGGTCAGATAGGTAGTCGCTTCATGTAAAAAGCATACGGTTAGACTGGAAGCCAACCCGAACATAGTTGGGAAAAGGCTAGGCAGATTGATGTTATTTAAATGATTTTAGAGCAATTTTAGTTTTAATGAGGAGTTTATCATCGATTGATAAACTCAATACAATTTAGAATAAGTATTATAAGGTATGTAGAAGACGTCCTACATAAGATTTTTTAGTTTTTATTCACCGTAAACCAATCAACTTCCAAGAAACGAAAATGCACCTCTACCTTTTCCACTGATTAAAAACTTGAAAGTTTTTTATTCGCCAAGATTTGCCGTTTGACGTTTCTCATCGCAAACGAAGCGAATTCGAGTTCAAGATAATTAATACCTGTAAATCTCGACGAAAAGATGAGAACGAAGCAAAAATAAAATGGTCCATAGGCACGGAAGACGTTGTGAGAGGTAAACTAGCAAAAAAAAGTCTCTTCACTCGTTGACGAAGGCTTTGTATTAACTGAAACCAAAAGGCCTTTGGCTTTTTTTGAGTGTACAAAGTACTAGCCACGGGTAAGATAGAGTTGTTTGTAATTAGGTGATCTGTAATCAGTATTTTTGTGAAAAAACATTTTTTCAACGATGAGTAGGTATATCCTTTCCAAAGGCTACTGTTTGGGCAATATATAGATAATACTGAGCGTGTAATATTACGGCACCATTTTGCACAGACACGTACATACCCTTCAGTCAACCTGGAGAGGATACCGAGAAAGGTATACCTGCCTGGGATACCGTAACGTGCTCTGCCAACTCTATGTAAACAGATAATTAAATAAATAAATAAATAAAATTCATTTAATTCATGCAAAACCCATATTACATAAAAATAAAATTTCACAATACTCCAACTAAATATACAGAATAAATCACAATAGAAAATAGTAAAATGTTAATGCAATTAAAATAGGTACAAATTATAAAGGTCACAGAATTAAAATAAAATGTCAAATGCAATTAAAATAAACGAATGAGTAATACAAATTATAATGATATCTGCATTGAAATTAAAATGATATGTCAAATTATAAAAATAGTAAAATGTAAATGCAAACGTACAAATTATAATGGTCACAGAATTAAAATTAAAATTTAAATGTGAAAAAGTTATCGTCATACAAAATGATATTCTGTTCATGACACGTTGTGCACAATTTCTGAGAGTAACCTAACAAAAAACTTGTCACTTAATAAACGGTGACGAACTGGCATGCTGGTGCATCCACCTCTCCAACAGCACCGAGTCCCACCGTTTAGACAATACGCTCAGGATACTGTTAGTGCTGCGTCGTAAGCGACTTAGTAGCGAGGCGCTCCGCTTCCTAATAACAGCATAAAAGTCATCAGTTTGCGCCTGTGCCTGTGCCTGTAATTAAAGGTATACCCACTTGGAATAATAAACCGTAAGTAATAAGAAAAAATATTAATAATGATAGCCCGTCTGAAGCTGACTGTCGATGTCCTTTGAGCCTACACATTGTCCTCTATATTCTTGTTTTTTTTTCTAATCTTGTAATAGGAGTAACCTGAGATACTGTGATGTCTGGGTTATAAAAATATATACTTCGAAAAACCCCTGTTATAATATAAGTAAACATTCACTATCTTCGGACATGTTTAACATCATTCCTCAAAAGCTTTATCGTGACGACAACTAATATTATAATATATTAATCTACATGATGTTCATGTAGATTATTAACTAAATGAAATCCGTTGAATAATAAACTATAGTAGCCTCTGCATGTGTCGAGTGTTAAGCCAACACCTTTGACCTTAGTTATAATTCCGTTAGGGACAATACATCGGACACCCCTACATTTATGTACTCTAGCTTCGTGACTTCGTGACAGTCGAGCTGCGATAATTATTCAATAAAAGGCATCATTTGTCAGGGCTGTCCAAACGTCACAAGTCGGCATTGTGATGACTAATGCGACAATGTTCCAACCATTTGCGTCGAATCTCTTATTGCCTACTTTTTACCTGGTGTTGTGAAACCACCATTATTCACTCTATTGTACAACTCTAGCGTTGTCTGTTCTACTAAAATTGGATATTAGTCTGATTTGTTTGGTTATCATTTGTTTATTCGATGTCTGTTATGGTTTTGATCGAGTTGATTATGTTCGTGCGATGATGAAATTGTGGCTTAGTGGTTATTAATAGTTTCGAATCTGAATTTTCGAATCGGGTCGGGTAAATATGCGCACTCTCTTCAATGTATTCTCATTCATATTAGCAATCCAAATGTCGGTATTTAATGATAAGATGGATTTATGCGGCCAGCCCTGTCATTATTGCTGCAAAGCCGACACGACTATGAGCTTTGTGATTTGTATCTCAATCAGTAAACATAAAATATTATAATACGTATATTTACATGCCTGAAAAGGCAAGAGTTATGAGTACTTTACTTTGTGTAATAATTAATAATTAAATAATTAAAATAATTTCATCACTACTGCTCTCATAATGACGAAGGATATGTTCGTGAGTAAACCAGCATGTCCTAGAACCAAAAATTCGAAGACATGTACTCACTGACAGGAGGCCTGTGTCCCTGTAGTGGGAACATGGCTGATTATGCTGTAAATTAACTTCTAAATAACTTTACAAGTTTGTAAGTGAAACTAAATATGACGACCAAACTTACATAATCTGGACAAGGCTTAAGTCTAACAAACTTTACATGTAATGTGCTGAATCCTAGATTAAATAATCCCACTATGTAAGAGGTCTATGTAGAACTTGCTGGTACTGTTAGTTCAGTTTGAGTATTTACACTGACTTGTGAGTTTCTCCATCACTGGAATAATGTAGTAGAGACGAACATACATAAGTCAAAGCTGTGTCCTCCATGTGTGATCCTTTCCAACTTCTGACACGATATCTAAGTTTTTAGTTTGCATAAACTGTAAATCCTTTGAAAATGACTCAATTACAACAAAGTTTTAATTAAGCTGATAAATTAATTTTCAGAGTCTTAAATAAAAGTGGATAAAATACAAAAATATCAGTAAGAAAATCTAGAATTAATTCTCCAATCCAAGATCCCTAAATAGGTAGGAACAGTTTTAAAAGACGCGAACATTCAAATGAAACCATTAAACGGTAGACAATTAATAAAAAACGAAAGCCACACTATTTCATTATTTGGCATCTCTCGGCAGATTTTCGGTGAATTTCCGCAGTCAATAAATTTTTGATAAAAAAGTAAAAGAAACACGGACTGCGACAGAGGAATTACAAATTCATTAAAAAAGTTTCCGCGGATTTGGTCAGAACCCTTTTCCTCTGCGAACAATAGAGGCAGTTGGAGTAGAATGTTTATACCTTTGCAGTAACTGTTTGTAAATTTATAAAATGTTGTAGCGGACAATTACAACCTCCAGCATGTGGAATTGTGGGCTACACGTGTGTAATTACGTATATTGCTTTCTGTGATAGATAAACGATGCAAACACTAAGCATATTTAATGTCATATTCAATTTTGAAAACAGGCTGCTGCAGGTACTGGAAAACTCAAACGATCGAGAGATCTGATGTGTTCTCAGCCCTATCCTTTACAATAGGTACAAACACAGGTTTTATTAAGTCACTGGATGTAGATGAGCGTGGCGTAGACAGAGCGAGAAGAACATCGCCAGTACCCTAGGCAGGTGAGCTCTTGCATGCTGCAGGTGCTCAATGCTGAATTAGTCATGACCTGGTGACTTACTTCTAACCCTACTTTTAATAAGAGTAGCATCTTACATCTTTTGCTTAGAACCTGACATTTAGCTCCCTCAGACAATTCTCAGCATCGACCGCCTTCACTGCGGAGCTAAGAGGAGATTCAACTTTAAAATGTTTCACAAACAAGTTTACTATCGCAGTAGGCTCATATTGCCCCGCCGCGCTCACGGGCACGCCCGGCTTCGGATATTACTCGTTTTATTTATTTCTGTTCCGGACGCAATTATTGTTATCAGGACACACAGAGCCACAAGCGACAAAATGTGTACTAAAAACTACAATCTGACGCTTTCACACTGTTTTACATAACCTCTAATCGGTTAACCCGCTGCTGCATTGATAAATGCAAAACTTTTATGCAATTCTGCGTGTTCAGTAATTATGATGAACCGCCAAATGTCGTTCAGCTGTTTTACATAACGGAGCTATTTTGTAAAACAGCTAGCGGTAATGTAAAACAGCCTAGCTAATCAAGTCCAGACAGCTTATCTAATCCATCTGTGATATATAAGATGCATCTTTTCATACACGAAATTTGCTGTTCCCTACATTTATGTTCACATAGGTCGTCAAAATGTAGGGAAATGCTGATTTTTTTTTTCGCGGTTTCTGGTTTGTTTCCATAGTGAAAGTTGATCATAATTATGAGTACAATGACTCCTTAAGAGATTTCGTGTATGAAAAGATACACATTATAAATATTTTGAAAACCCACACAAAAAAAAAAAAGGCTGTTATCACTTTGCCTTTTTTTTTGTGTGTGGGAAATAATCAAATGACTTCTTCCGCTCTGGGCGGAGAGGAAGGGCGGTTCAGACTTTTACTAACTAAAAACCACACATCCTTCAGTTGCCTGTTGCCAGGGTCCCGGTATCCCTTTCGGACTTTCCCGCAACCCTGGCAGGCATCGGTCCTAACGGACCCCGTCAGGTGTGCTGACATCTCTTTGAGGCGCGCATGGAACACGACGCGCCATCGACCCGCCCACAACACTACACTAACACTTTGCCTGCCCTGGGAATCGACCACTAGACCAACGAGACTGTTATAAATACATTTATTAAAATAACAAGCTGCCCCCCGCCGTTTCACTCGCTTAAGTCTCGATCCCATGGGAAAAAAGGATTGAAGAATCAGGTTAAATATAATAAAAAAGTATCCTTTGTCCTAATCCAGGTCATGGTCTACCCATGTGCCAAACATCCGTTTTAGCGTCAAAGCGTAACAAACAAAAAAACAAACAAACTCACTTTCGCATTTATTATATTATACATATATATATATATATAGTTAGGCATCCTAACTAATATTATAAATGCAGTAACATCAAACAACAGTAACAAGAAACTCAGCAGTTTATCACGAACTAAATTATTTGCGCATGATTTAGTACTACACGTAGTACACATTAAAATGTACTCCGGTTTACTGGTCTGGATAATTAATTACATTAAACACATTTTAGTTAATAATTAATAAATTTTCATAATTGTTCACAGGAAGAGTATGAGTAATGATTTACTAAAATTGGTTGCATCTATATTAACTTAGATATGAATAGGCATTAGGCATTAATATAACATGCTGTTATTTGCATGGATTTTGGAAATGATTCTACATTTTATAAATGACGAAAAACTACAAAAATGATGCTTTGATATATCAGCTTCAATCTTATTAGTCCTCCTACTAATATAAGTGTGAAAGTTTGCATGTTTGTGTGTGTGGATCTGTGTTACTCAACCACGAAATAACGGCTGAACGGATTTGGATGAAATTTGGCACACAGATAGTTTATATCCTGTATTCTTCATGTATTAATAGAATAATTTTTATCCCAGTGGTACATTCCCGTAGGATAATGTCCGACCACCTCGCGGGCGAAGGCGTGGGCAAAAACTAGTATAGCATATGGATAATTGAATTCAGTTCAGAGTACATGTATTTATTATTTATTTATTTAATACTTTAAGCACACAAATGTACAGTCACGGACTTTAATTGATGAGCCACTTTCAAACTTTTCAATTTTGCAGTTTCATACATTCACGAGATTACACGATTAAACACGAACTCAAATCGCATGCTCGTAAACAAAATGACAAATTACTAGTAATCGGAAATAGTGTTATCCATAGAGGTTGACTAATAAGTTCTCAATAAAAAATAAATACAAGGTTTATCGAATCTATTTGATACTGATCTCCTTTGAATCAGAGCTCACTAACACGATAATACTGAAAACCTATCCGAAGACAGTGACAGTTGAAATGTCGATGTCAGAGACGTTATTTTCGAATTTGTCGAAATGACTAATTAGAATTTCTCCGTACGCTAACGTTACTATGGCAACGCTAAAACAATCGTCGCTAGGTTACGGTTGCTAGACCTGCAATTGGTTGACTTTGGATAGTCACTGCTGTCAAGTTTGTAGTTCTGGTTCTCAGGTTAGCCAACCAAAAGATATTAAAATATAATTATCTTCTTCTTTAATACGGAGACCTGACTTTCCGTGTCTGGATGTACGAGTATAACCGACTAAGCCCGATTTGCATTACACGACTAAAATGCGAACAGTACCCACTTGGTACTGTTCGCATTTTAGTCGTACAATGCTGCTCATCAATTAAAGTCCGTGACTGTACATGGGCGGACTCAATGCCATAGGCATTTTTTACCAGTCAACCTTTCGGTACATTGCCGCACGTAAATATGTTACGTTTGAGTCCGAAAATAATCGAGAATTCTCGTAAAATTCATAATGAGTTTGACAGCATACTTCCATAATCATGGATGTGAACTCATAAAAGGCATTCCATTATGACGTTGACGTGATGAAGATTCAGGCTAGTTACGAACAAAAAAAAAAAAAATCTTTTTTGTTTTTGATATTTCTTTTTGTAGCACGTTTCGTTACATTATTGTTTTTGATTGTTCCGCATATCCTACCCATCCTACCCAATAAAGGATATATCTAGTGGAAATGTGGCAGTATTATCATAGCAATGTTCATGAGCACTCCCTTGGGAATAGACACTCGGTTATAACTGTGTGCCGCTTAATTATGCTGACTTTTTAATTATGTGATTGTCGCCTTTTTGGTCTAGTGGTAGTCACAAACGTTAGATTAAAAATAATCAAGAAGTTTTCAGAACAGAAAAAAATTATACAACCTGGTTTATGTTTTTTTTATTCAAAATATCGTCTTTATTTCAGGGAAAAAACATTAGTGATTCATGGAAATATTCCCTTTGGTTAAACAGTGTACAATCAATTAATATCTCCGGTTACCGCCAGGGGGTAAAGGCGTGACAATTAATATTCATTAAATTAATTTGCATATCGATCTGGTAACGGAAAAACAATAAAAACAGATACTATTAATTAGCCAAAAAATACAGGATTTTTTGGTTTAAAAAGCAAGCCTAACCTAAAAAGTTATTATTTTTGTATCATCCTATGTTATTTGTTACATGATAAGGAGTGCAGACTCCTTATCATGTAACAAATAATATTTCACATGAAATGACCGAACAAAGTTAAAAAAATGTGACTCGACGCGAAGCGGAGTTGTTATTTGCTACGATTTGCGTAACTGACATAGCGGTGACATCGTAGCATCAGCTACGGCGTAGCAACAATAACATCTTTTATTTTTGACAGTGGGTGGCTTTTGATACAGAACAAAAAGGAATAAAAGGTAACCTTTAATTAATTAAGTCCCTGGCGACGACGATGCGACGTTGATCCTTCAGTATCTACTTGATAATTCCATTAGGGAAACAGATAGATCATTGAGAAAATTATGCAAAATCACCCAACTCTGTTTCAAATCGCATAATACCCGTGAGAAAAAGATGACTGGCGGAACTGCCCCCGGGCCGGGTAGCCCAGCGCATACAGCTACTGTACCTTTTTTTATTTCAGAAACATCATTTGAAAGCATTCAATGGTTCCGTAGAGAGATCGAAATCATATCTGAGTAAATATTTTACCGCTTTTGATGACAGAATGAACATTAGATGATATGAGAATTATGAATCAATTTTTACGTTTCGAATAAAATTCCCTGAAGAGTTGTCACAGCTTAATTTTTGTTTTAAGGTGTAGACGGTGGAAAATTTTATGTGTATTGAAAAAGAAACATCTGTTTTCACATTTATAAACCTATAATAAGCGATATTTTCCAACTGTTTTCGAACATGTTTAATAAACATTCGTGAAAATTAATTAACAACTGTCGGCAAAATATAGTTCTTTGTTGAAAAAAAACGAGTTAGCAAACCCCGCCCTTGTTCCACCTGGTACACAATGTGTATTGTCATTTATTTACCTCTCATAAATAACGACCCTAACACAGTGACGGTTACAGCAGTTACGCCAGTTACGCCCCAGTGGACAATGTGCCTTACGCAAGTTACTGCTTTGTGCCAAACTGTGAGTACACACAGTCTCTAGATATTCATAATTAAATTCTAGTTAGGAAGTAGGGACGCCTGTGGCACAGAGTAGCTTTTCAGAAATGGAATTTAACAATTCACACGAAGTTCCAACTAGAGACGGAGAAACTATAAGTTGGAATAATAGCATATGTATAATAGGTTGGGTTGGTGTTAAGGTGTGCTTACACGGGCAATTTGAGAGCAATTATTGCTCAGCAACAGTTGTTGCAATTAATAATTGATGGAGCAATGAAACTAAATTCCTAAAAATGATTCATTTCTGCAATTTTATCTCTCACTAACTTCCGCTAGTGATATCTTTATAAATTATAGCATAATTATGTTACTTAGTGATAATAGGTATAGCAATTCACTGGTGAAATAATTTTTAAAATCGGTCCCATAGTTTTTGTGTCTTAAAAAATCTTTTCTCTTCATAATATAATTAGTGTAGATTGGTCCTTATCCATATTCTACATTACTAATGAATATTTTGTCTAGTTTATAAAGTTGCACATACCGCTCAATATGGCGTGGAACAGTCTTTAGCATCTTGGCGCTTGACGTTGTCGGGACAACGTCACATTTGACCAATTGCCCAGTACTGAGCAGCTTGAATTGTCCGTGTGCGCGCACCTTAATAGGTTGGGATATCGTTACAGTTTGTCTGCGGGTCTCCTTTGTTTGATGCTGCGGGTATCGGCCTGTTCTGCTTGCTACTCAGCGCTCATGATCGAGCCATCCATTTGTAGTTACTTACACTATTGTTATCAAGTTATTCCTACCGAAAATTATGGAGATGGGATTAAATGTCTCGAGACAATCGAAATGGTGGAGTTGGACATTGAGATAGTACGTCCTATTTTCACATCATCTGCTTTTTAAATCTAGCCTGAAACAAAGAAACGAACAAACGGAACAGGTCCCACTGCAAACATAAAGCTCGCAATGATTTAACAGTTTGTGACTCTAAGGCCAACTTGTACCACAAACAACTAAATACATTTTATTTCTGGCTACTATCTGAAGTTGACAGAAACATAATTATGTTTTGAATATGTTTAGCGCTAACTAGATTTAGTGGTCAATGGTACAAGTGGCTCTAAGTCTAAGTAATCTTCAACCAAGTCAAATTCAGTCACAATGACCAGGCCCCACCCAAATTCGCCCAGTCCTTATCAAGCGAGCCGTCTGTATAATAACTAAACCTGTAATAATATCATAAATGCGTCCAAAACAGCTTAAACCCTAAATTATCTTAGCCAAAGTAACCCACCCTAAGTATATACAAGATAATTGAGCTTATACTTGTACATAAGTGCGCGTACTACCTTGCTTCAAGTACTGTCTATGCTGTGCCAAAATATGAAATTCAAATTCGGAGTGATGCACCTCAAGTCGTTACAAACTCGTTTGGTTAGCCTTTGCAGCAGTTGATATATTTACATTCGTATATATTGCATGCGAAGACAAGATATAGAAACTAGCTAAGAAAATATTTTAATAAACAGGTTCTGGTTGCGATATTTAAATTGCAACCAGAATGTGATTAAACTACCGAGTGTTTAAAAAGATAGAGATGACTGATTTGATGGTTCTTGCCGTGTGAGAAGGCTTTATTTTTTATCGATTTGTCAAAAAAAAACAACTCATGATATTATATAGTATTTAGGAAGATGATACTTAAAAAAAAATACAACACATGTAGTTTCCCAGAGCTGAAATGTAAATTACTAATGGGCATGTCATCATCACCTATTTGGGGTCTTTTTTTTTTTTTTTTTTGCCTGGTAATTCATCAATTTACTTCTCCCGCTCTAGGCGGAGCGGAAGGGCGTGTCAGATTCTTACTGACTAAAACCCACCCGTGTTCCTTCAGTTGCCTGTTGCCAGGGTCCCGGTATCCCTTTCGGACTATTCCGCAACCCTGGCAGGCAGTCTATTTGGGGTCTAAAGCGGCGTCAATCTTTCTAAATGCGAGATTAAGTGCATTGACACACCTGTATTGTTTTAAAATATCAATGTATCAGATGTTTTTATAGAGTACTTTTAAAAGTAGAACGGTAACTGAAATATTTATATTTACATAAGTTGTTGTTTCACACCTAAAATGTCTTTGTGAAAGAGTGAACTAAGCTAGTAGAAGTTTAGCAAATGTCTAAAAGCTTCTAATATTGGGGGAGAAACTGTTACTAGCCGATAAAAATGCTATAAATCTTTTTCCATTCCCTTTGATTGAAAACAGATAACAGTTAGTAACGTGTCTACAAAACTGTATCTTGCCGATAAAACCCTAACAGCTCACAAATCGAACACTCGCAGAGCCGCAACCATTGATACCTAACCGCGCATAATATTTTCGTGAAATTTGCATCATCATTTTGCGTCAAATGTCGAATACGATTTCCCTTGTAGGCACGAACAGGTCTATTTCCATTTTCAAATGTCGGCCCGAAGCTAGAGGCTCAAGTGTTCCGTCAGAATATTTGAATATTTTAACATCGACGCCCGCGCCAAAAAAAATATGATTTTTTTATTATTTCGGTGAACAACTCGATAAAAGTTATCCTTATATGATTAGGCATGGTTGATTAACCCTTTTAGTTTTTCGATGAACTGCAAGCGGGCGATAAACTCTGTTACACGAGAAACAAATTGTGTCGGTTTCAGTTATACTTTACATATAAAGTAACAGAATCTAATCTAACTTTAGAATAAATTAAGTTTGTGTTTGGTCGCCATGTTAACTGTACCGTGTGAGTTTGTGGGATGAAAACAATTTGAACACCGCCAGGGCCCGACCACTTTTATAGTGACCTCCGTACGTGGACCGAATCCAAACCGCAGGGCATTAAAGCTGCAATAGGCATATTGCGCCAGCGCGCGCGGCATTACATGCTAAATTCACAAACTTGACAACTCCTGGCTAGGTGGATGTATCCTATGCGCTATTGCCTATTGCTTGTTTTACAAAGTTTATTAGCGCTTTATTATGAGCTAACATTGTAACAATTGTAAAATATCGTTTTATAAAATAGGTTGCTACCGTGATAGGTACCGACGGCCCGCGTGTGTTGTTTGAATATAAAACTTTGGCACATAGAAATATCATATGACTAAAATGCTAGGATATGATTGGTCAAACAAAGCGTTATTCAATTACATATAACGGTGTATCCGTTATATCGGTGTTCCGCATCAAAAAACTCCGGCTCCATTGTAATGGGTGGCGGATTTGTTGATGCGGAAGTCACGATCAAAGTTACGGGGAATTATAAAATTTTGCATTCCTAGTTACACAAAACAGGATTTCAGTAAAAATGCACAAAAAAAAAAAACACAATAAAATTGTTTTGACAAAAAAATATTTTGATGGAAATGGAATAACCCTACCTAAATACCAGTTTTTAATAGCACTCACTTGAAAATGTAGTGAATTGTCAATATTTAGAAGAATACTTAATGGTTTCATCTCATAAACTTTTATCTTTTATAAAATTAGGAGAATATTTACTTCAATATTCAACTCTAAAGAACAAAATCAATATCAACCTTTCTTATTTTGCCATGAAGCTGATTTGCAACTTCATGTCAAAATAAGAAAATCACTTGCAACAGCTGCAGCAAATATTACCTACATTGTTTGGCCAAGCATATATAATGCCTGAGGTTTCAGGAATTCGGGTCACAATAGCCTAGCTCCGGTAGAATAATACTAGGTCTGAGAAAACCAACCGAGTCGCATGGTCAATAAAAGGAAATTGGAAGCAGCTCACTATTTAGATTGTACCTATTTTCGTTTCGTTATAAATTATGGTCTATCTTTGGATACCTGCGGCAGAAAATGTACATAGCATTTTAAAATCAGACTGGAAATACGTTGGCCTTAAATAAGTGGGTATATTTAGTTAAGTTATTTTTAAACTAACTACTTAAATTATACATACAGTTTTCAGTTTATTACTTTATGACTTAAGTAGGTACTACGCTAGTTCATTACTTATCTATTATTTTTACGACGGAACAAGACTATAATTTGACGTCAGAATAAAGAAGATCGTTTCACAAAGCTCGAAAAAGTTTTCAAACGAATAGAGAAATAATAAGATTTTATTAACCAACAAAAAGCAAATGTATTCATGTTTATTTTAAAACAAGCTACCATTGAGGATATCTTTTTACATTTCAACTCGCAATCTTGTTTGAAATCTATCCAGTTGTTGAAACTGCGTTTTATTAGACGAAAATAGACAAACGCGAAGCTAAGGCTAATTATTGTGTATTCCAGAGCTTCCAAACGTCACTAATTTGAAGGAAAAGAGTGTCATAATTAGTTGACTCCTCCTTCGCCACACAAACGTGCAGGAAGCACTTAATTGCGATCCGAGCATTGGAAGACCGATATACAGCATGCATACTTGTGTACTTCTTATTACCCTAAAATAAGGTTCAAATTGTGTAAGTCTTTTACACACGTATTCGAAAATGGAGCAGTGCAACGTTGCAGAGTTAAAATTGAACACATGGTGCCCGTGGTGCGATGACGTGATAGATGAAATATCAGTATCTAGAAACATGTGACGATGTGATTGTCACTTTAAAAGTCAATTTGCATTTTGTAAATATTTCAGCTATACATTTCAATTCCATTAACAGCTATCGTTTTTAAAACAACAACAGTAAGAATAATTTAATAAGATTAACAGGATTAAGTCGTTTATTTATGCTAATCTCAAAACGTAAAAAATGGAGACAAACGTGGCAGGCAAATTAGAGGAATTAAGTCAGGATTTCGGACTAATTAATGATGTTCGTACTAATTTATGATCAACTTACAACATGTACCATATCATGTAGCTTTGAAAACATACGTTATCAAATATTCATTTATCACTATGGTGAAGTAAAACATCGTGAGAAAACCTGGACTTGTAAATAGTCTAAAATCGCCAACACGTAGGTAATACGCAAGTGTTGTGATCAGTGCTGAACCTTCTCTGTAAATAAAGAGGCCTGTACTTTATATTAGGACAATATTAGATGCCGATATTATTTTGCATAAGTTTAACGCCAATATAGATAACATTTTACCTAAAGATAACGCACAAGTACATCGTAAACATAACGACTCCATCCTGGCCATAAAGTACGCCAATTATCCTCTCCCACGTGAGCAGCTTATTAATAATTTTAATTAATTACAGGTTTTAATCAAATATGTTCACAAATGACGGCGTTACGAGCGTACTCCTAAACTCCAAGTTATACCCGGCACATAGGTCGCGATCGTAACGCAAAGGGTCGCCATTCAATGTCACCCTGCTTTGTTTATTAATGAGGAAGACCCGAGACACGGAGATTTAGTATCATCACCTCATAAATAAAGACTGTTAATTGAACTTATATTGGTTAAAGGATTTTGGCTCAAGGTGGCTTGATTGATTCTCGTGATTTGGTTTCGCAAGAGTTGTGAGTAGGTGTTTCATTGATGATTTCTTAATCAGTAGGAATAAATCCTGCAAAGTAGGCACTGGTCTCTTTAACAAAAGTTTGTAAATTTGTCATAATGAAATCGTTCACTTAATAATCGTAACATAGAAATACTTACTACATAAATAAAGTCAAAGGGGCATGCCAAAGTTAATACGAAAAAGAACACTACTGTTAATCCTCTTGAAGTACCTATGTAGTCATTTGTTCGCTCTCCAGTAGACACACCATGAAGCAGTGATAGCCTAGTAGTGTGTCCGTCGGACTGCCAAGTCATAGGTCTCGAGTTCGAACCCAAGACACCTCTGACTTTTCGGATTTATGTACGTATTGTATAATTATCACTTGCTTTAAAAATGGTGAAGGAAAACCTCGTGAGGAAACCGGCATGCCTTTTTTTTTTGAGGGTGAGAAATCATCAAATGTCTTCTCCCGCTCTGGGCTCTGGGCTTTTACTGACTAAAACCCACCCGTGCTCCTTCAGTTGCACATTCCTGCAACCCTGGCAAAACCGGCCATGCCTGAGAGATATTTCTCGACGACATGTGAAGCCAAGTCAGAGGACCACAGGCGGCTTTAAAAAAAAAACTTTGACACCCAGGTTGGTCACTAACCACACGAACATAAGAAGATGATACACAAGGTAGGAAATTAGTAAATTCTTTTCGGGAATGGACGAGGAATAAATATTGTTACGTAAAATAATCATATTTATTGACTATGATTCGGTGAGCTATAGCTAACGAGCCAAACGATCAACTACGATTTAATGCAACAAACGAGATGATAAACAATAATTAATTGCTTCGTTCATATCGCATTATTTTCAAGATGTGGAAATTAATCAAGGCAGGCAGTAATAAACATAAAATGTTTGCTTGTGATTCGAAAACATAACGATCACGTTGGCGTTCCTCGATGTAATTATATAACATAACGTTTATAAATCAAAAGTTACCTTGTAATTATTGAAGATGGTATTGTAATGTTATTTGGAAAAATTCAAAATTCATTCGGAATTACAGCCTGTCCTTTGTCATGGGTACCGTTAGTGGCATTAGAGGAGGTATTGGATGGTATCACCTCAAATACAAAATGTTTAGTTCGTACATTATTAACATGAGAACAGCCCTCATTATCCAGTAACATTTCGTGTGAAACACATTTAAATGCCTAAACTGCTGATGTAACAAAGGGCCTAATTTGGAGCAACATTTATGAAACGGAATCGCACACACGCATTTCTTAGTAGCTTATAAAATTATAATCCAAACGAAATCCGCTGCGCTCGCTTTGAACACCGTGTTACGTTACGGGAAACTTCGGCACGGCGAATTTTTATGAGTGTCGCCTCCACACGACCCACCAGGGACACAGTGGCTTTTGAAACGACTGGTAGTCAAAGAGAAATGGAGATTTCCCAGTTACAAATGTGGAAGCAGTAGGTAGAGGCTGTATTTCTTCGCGGATTACTTTCTCGAAAGCACACTTGTAACGCGCGTGCCGGAATTTTTATTACTCGCGGTTCCCAAAGGTACAGTTTCATGACAGAGATACATTCGAATCATTATGTTTTGTAGCGACTGTACACGTAACTTCGGAATATGACTTTAAATAAAGAAACAGCTCCTTTGAACGCGCACAATGCTTTTGGCATAACAAATTTTATTACATGTTAATAAAATATTTAACGTCAGGACGTTGTCATTCTTACTAGATTTATGGCAGCTACTTATTCGGGTTTAATTACATAAGGCTTGCCAATTGATTCTACAATGGTGGACAACGTGAATCAATTAACTGATAGCTGATCATGTAAACTCGCAATGCTTGGTTTATCGTTTGACCATTAATGAATCATAGAATCTCGCGAAGTAATGAAACCATAATTAAATAATTTAAATATTTTGTGTTCACATAAGATATAAAAAGAAATCTTTAATATTATAATGCTTCTTTGTGCAAGCTTTGTAAATACTATATTTTTTTGTTTTATGTAAACATCGGAAATACAATTCCAATCAACCGCGTGGCTCCTGCAAAGGTTACTTTTAAAAGGCATTCAAGTTTTTTTTTTCACAGAAATCCCTCTATTTGTTTTGGGCATAAAATTACTCATAAGTATCAGTTTTGTAGCGCAGGCTCAAGTTGTAAAACATTTACATTTAGAGGCGAAAACTAGTAGAATATTGTATGTTACGAGTAGGTATTCATACAGTCCTTCTTCAATCGCTACGTAGCTATCTGTAAAGTGCCATAAGCTCCCAACCCGTGTTAAATCACACATAAAACATGGTTCCCGCCACTTACCTCGAACATAACGCTTACTGGGTCGTGTGTCGTGTGCCGGCGGGACACTTCCCAGCCCGGCACGGCGGTGCTTCAGTGCTCAATATACTCTAATAAGTAAAATCGCCCTGAAGCTCCATTATACGTAAATCTTATCACACAAAATTTCATAACAAGTAGGTGCAGCCCTTGTTACGTAGTTACTCCGACGCCCGGACCGCCTTTAATAAGGCTTGATGAAAACTTTACATCATCATATTTTCTGGATCGTTCACCTAAATTAAAGGTAATTTATATCCCAATGTACACAGGCGGTGCCCGTTCGAGCTTTATTAAACAAATAAAGTAATGAATTGGTGAGCTTTCATAAACAAGCGTGCAGAAATTTGAAACTTTATTATTTACGGACGGTAAAAGACACAATGCTAAAATAAATGAAGGGTTCAGTAATGGCTTCGTAAGGTTTGTTTGGCTTATTTACTGTGGCTAGACTTTTGAAAGTTGGGATGTTTGTAGAGTTAGCAACATAATTCTGTTGGCTTGAATAGGAGAAAGTTTTGCGTCAGCTATAACATGAAATCATAACATAGAATTTGTTAACCAGATAAATTTAATTAAACAAAAAGAGGGTTTTAAAAGTTCAGTTGGCATAGCACATTGTGTCGGTTGCGACTGGTTGCCGTCGAATCGCAGTCGCGGTGCGGGTCTGAGTTCAATAGACTGTGATAGTGCCTGAGTGAGCGCAATGAAAGTTTGGCTGTGTACCAAAAATATTAACACAAATTTTAGTATAATCCCTGTGTGCAGAGAAGCGTGAAATTAAAAATATAAATATTGTGAGACACCGCAGCTGGTATTAATCCGAGGCGACATTACGTACAGCACGAAGAGTCGCCACACACACGCGCCCGCGCCGTCTCATAATATCACTAACGATATTAGACGCCGAGCACCATAATGTGTCGTTAAACAATAACCGCATCTTACATTATTAATAATAACCAGATTCTGTTTCTCATTAGCATCTTATTCTTGGGTGTTTTGAGTTCTTCTTAAATGATACTAGACAGATTATGGTTGGTTATTGCTTTGTTTTTTAATAGGCTATGAGAGAAGGGGACCAAAGAAACAGTATGATTTGGCTGAAAGATGATATATGTAGTTAGAAAGAGGGTGAATACAGATATGACGGTAGATAGAGAAGAATCTATGAAAGATGAAGTAATGTCTCGTTTTGCGTCGAACCCTAAATTGGGATACGGGACAGGAGGGTAGTGATGATGGTGTAATTTAAATCATACCATTAAAGCTATACTGCAGGTCCTTCAGAGGTCCTTATTTTATGAATGAACTAGCTGTGCCCCGCGGTTTCATCCGACGTTTGAAGAAAACGGATTATTTATAAATTACTTCGTTTTGCTTAGCGTTCTGTCTGACTTTTTTTTGTTTTTATCGGCTCCTAAGGGTCGTAGCGTAAATAGCCTTAACCTTCCTCAAGAATTGGGGTATCAAATCCAAAAAGTAGTTCCAGAGATTAGCGCGTTCAAACAAAACTCTTCAGCTTTATTATAGTAGTACCTATTATTTCTTTGAGGAGCTCGTGGCTAAGTTATAATAGCCGCTCGGGTCAATCCATCAGGTTAAGCTACGCTTGCCGGGGTTGGTCCGTGGATGGGTGACCATTTTCACATATCGAGACTCCTCCGTGCCTCGGAAAGCACGTTAAGTCGTTGATCCCGGCTGTCATTTGTGGATCTTTGACAGCCGTTACGAGTCGTCAGAAGCTCGAAAGTCTGACGACCAGTCAACCAAGTGGTATCGTATTACCCAGTTACTGGGTTGTGGAGGTCAGATAGGCAGTCGCTCCATGTAAAATACTGGTATTCAGTTGCATCCGGTTAGACTGAAAGCCGACCCCAACATAGTTGGGAAAAGGCTAGGCAGATTGATTTTTTTACCTATTATTTCTTTATTTAATTTGCAATTGATACAAATTATATTTTTAAATATTAGATTTAAAATAATATCAAAATATAAAAATAGTAGCCCACCGGTATCGGGAACAGGGTCCAAGCTACCGGCGGTCAGGGCTCCAGAGAGAGGAACCTCCTAACAATGCGAGCCGTGTCCAGGAGTACCGGTTTCTGAATCAAGCCCTTAATCCAGCTGCCCAACGAGAGCCTCCATAGGTGTTGGTCGAGGCTCTTGGCAATTAAGCCATTGGCTGATACGACTATCGTCACAATGATGGCAGAGTCCACATACCACATGTCGAGAACCTCGTGAGCCAAGTCAAGATACTTGATTTGTTTATTATCATCATTATTATGAGCCAATAATGTTCCGACTGCTGGGACCCAGGCCTCCTCCAGGTATAGGTAAATATAGATTAGGTATGTATTTTCAACGAGTAGTGTTCGAACTGACGACCTTACACACGCTAGTTAAACACGCCAGCTTTTCATGTTGGGCTTATTTACTTTAGTAGGCGTAAACGTTAATCAGTTTACCACAGAACAATATTATGCTGGATTTCTAGAAATAGGTTTGACTTTCAAATTAGGAGACTTCAACGGTATCCCTTTGTACTATCAGAATATTAAACTAATTTCCAATTATGATGAACTCCTTTGACGTTCGAGTCTACACAGTTTAATTGGATACTGTTCTGCAAAAGAGATAAGTATTATGCAAGTAGTTTAACCACAGTTTAATTTATGCTATGCGTATGCTGAGTAGTCGAGTCATTGAGAAGGCTTGTCCAAGTGCTTCTTATTTCAAAAAGATATGAAGCACGCAATCACATTGAGTGTTGCCTGTGTATGAAGAAACAAAACTTGATCGTGAATTCTTACGCAATCACTGTCTAAACGGAATTGGTAACTGTTAGGAATCGAACCCAACACAACACCATGCACGTGGTCTGCACGCGCAGGCATCGTGATCAACGCGTCATCGGTACAGCTGAGGCTCGGCGTGTCGGCGACACGGCTCGGCCCGATGAGCAGACGATTCTCCATTTTTTAAACTTAATATTTAATTGTTAAAGAGAAAAAGAGAAAAAAAAAGTGGGTGTAAATGAGTGACCGTGGAGTTTCTTGCCCGTTCTTCTCCATAGGAAACTACTACGCTTTGCAATGGGCAACTACGATAGCTTCATCTTTCTGACTGACCGACCCCTTGACAAAAGTGCTTGTAATTGGTTTATTTCAAATTAGCTTCCGCCCGCGGCTTCGCCCGCGTGATATGTCGATAAAAAGTAGCCCATGTCCTTTCTCAGGCTCTAGACTATCTGTGTACCAAATTTTATTTAAATCGGTTCAGTAGTTTTGGCGTGAAAGCGCGACAGACAGACAGACAAAGTTACTTTCGCATTATAATACCTATTAGTAAGGATAAATGCGTTGAGTTTGAGTTTGTGCGACATTGGTGCCGATTCTGTTGTTCACAAACTAAACTAAATTTAAGTTCAGTACATCTTTTTCTTTCTATTTCAGTATGAAAAGGACAGAAGATAAATTTAAGTAGTATATAGTATATAATAGAAGTATTCAAATAATCAAATCAAATCTCTCAATTTCTAAGTGGTACTACAGATTGACATCCTCGGCACAGGTACGTTTTCTGATCCATTTGTTTACATGTTACTGTTACTTGCACAGCATTTAACACCAAGCTCTATTTTTTCCTTTAAGACCAATGTGACAGTTAGGTAGTTCAACCTTAGTGAAGTTTTAATTTTAATTAACTGGTAGTTTTTATCAAAAGTGGTCACTCAATTACGTGGTTGACAATACATAAACAAAAAACTTAACTCATTCTTCTATTGTTAGTGTAGTACCTGGTACTTGTTGAGAGGCCTACCCTGTCTTCCCATATCTATTAATACTGTAATTTGAAAACCTTATAAAAGCCAATTATTGTTAAAGAATTAACCGTGAAGTTTCTTGCCGGCTCTTCTCCTTAGGAAACGACAAATTGGAACCGTACACCTTAGCTTCTGACGTTTCATAAGTGCCCGGGCAGCAAAATCCTCCTGCACCTTAATAACATGTCCACTAGTATACATTAATCAATTCTTCTGTCATGCGCGATGATTATTACAATACGCCATCTATGGGGGAAGATCCATAAGTCCATAATCAACTGACAACCATAGCTGATATTATTGAATTGTTATAGTTTATTTATTAACATGCACATAAATAAACTGCAGTGGATAGCCTGATCATGATGAGTGTATATTTTTAGTATGGATTGATTATTTGCCTTCGCTATACTAAGATATTAAATAATTATATAATATATTGGTATGGTTAGCGACAAAACTATTAAAACCGATACTTTTATTTTACACATCATTTAAATTGACACAACATTATTTCGATACATTGTATTTCAGCATGTCGTTTAATAGCGTAGAGATAATATTCTTTTAATGTTGTTGTGATTGTAATTAAATATTTAGCTCAATAGTTAACATTAACAAAAATTAAGTGTTCATCGACTTTGGTCGCTGTCTGTACCCACTTACAATAAACAAGCTAATCTAACAACAGTAACTAAAACTCAGCATTTTGCTTTAAAAATACCAAGCCAACAACTTAATCAAGCGCATCATATCAAATTATAACCACAGCGCGCTTCGCGGCTAATAAATGACGTAATATATCACTATGTATTAAACGCTATGCTCAAGCGACACTGCAGGTGCGATTAAGTCGGCGTGCGATGTACAATCCTGGCTCTTGATTTATACCGCTGGCTCTGAGTATAGATGAAGAAAAAGTACCTCGTATAGATGCGATACTGTCTCTGAACGCTTTCAAAATGCCTACGTTTCGGGCATGTCAGACAGGATAAGGCTGTCGGCATTGATACGGCGTATCCGTGACTCCAGCAAGAAAATCTCTTCTCGTATTAATTGAGTTCAACGAATAATTAGAGATTAATCTGCTGAAAATGTGCGCCAAATTAAAAGTTTGTGCGTGCTGCCATTAAAAAAAAACCGGAAAATCTAATCCTGCTGGAGTAAAGTTGTTCCAGCAGGAAGATTTTAAACGACCATAGAGAGAAATGAAGTACATGTGGATAGCTTTTATTTTTGCGTAAAAGTGCGCCAAAAATGAAATTTGTGCGTCATAAGGTTTTAGTGATCTTTCATTTCCTGCTGGAGTAACATTTTGCAGAATCTTGTTTCTCGGAAACAAATAATTGTGCGCCCGTAGAATAAACGTACATCAGTAGCTCTTAATTTGTGCATGAGTTTTAAAGTAATCAAAAATGTATAAAACCGTTTGTTCATTTAAGTGCTAGGATTTTTATAAATTCACGATTACTTTAAAACTGTAAATATTTGCTTCTTTCTTTTTCAGCTCATTATGTCGGTGGCAACGAAGTATCCCTAATTCCCCATACAGAGTAAAGCACATGAGTTTCGCTTCTACATGGTTTTACTATTCTATGGCCTGAGGCCCGCCGCTCCACCTTACTTTAATATGAATCACAATACACAATGCATGTGTCACTGAGCTTATCATTCTAAGTTTGGGAGTTGTTTGTGAACAGGATTAAGCTGGAGTTTGGTGATATTGTTGAAAACTACATAAGCTGGGAGATGCTTAGACTATGATATTAGTTTTGTTAAGATTTTCTGATTAGAACTGTCTAATCAGAAAATCTTAACAAAACCACTGGGTTTTATTATGTTTTGGAATAGGTACCTTTACGTAAACACCGGAAGTGGAAAGTACCTACCTACAGGTCATATTTATTTATTGCATTCCATATAGGTAGCTGGTAGGTATCAATAAAAAGCGTGTACCATACCTACTAAATATCTTGTTTATCTCTCCTTTATTTATAAACGTTGTTTAAAGTGATATAATGATTAAACATCAGTGTAAAAAAATTTTTTTTTGATATTTAAGCTTGTATTAACTTTAAAGTTAATACAAAGAAACGTAAAAAAACAATTACAACGTTTATATTCAAAGGCGTTTATATTTAAATAAATACAACGTCAACCAAAACTTTATTGATCTCAACTCATAACGCAAAGCCATAAAAGAGACTTGAATAAAGAAAGTGCACTCCAAACTAATTATTACTGCAGTTTTATCAAATTTTAAGCCACGAAATATATGCCAAACGTGGTTTCAAGCAGTGCTTGGCACTAATTGTGACTCTGCATTACCATTTATAATTATTCCAAACAGAAACTACGAAAACTGCTTCCATAAAAATAAGGTTTTATGACTCCACCTCGGATAACGAGTCCGCTTTTCATGCCGCATATAATTTATATATTTCGAAAGTTGTTGTACTTTTTAATATTGCGTCTTCGGAATATCACAGCAACGAGCAAAAGAGCTTCAAGTTTCGAGGAGTCTCGGAGATTCAAAATATCTTTGCGAAACTTTGCATCGTTCCCAAGATTTCCGCGGTTAAATTACCCACGCTTTCATCTTTCTTGGTCCCTTTCGAGGTGGGTGGCTGCGGAACCCATACAATACGTTTTACCGTCTCTCTATAAGAGGTTGTTTATATTCACATGAAACCTTTGGAAGTTTTTGAAATATTTACTTTCTTTGCTTACCTTTGAAAAGATGTCGCACTCCACACTTTCATATCATGAATTCAAAACCATATTTATCGACTTCGACCGCCTATAATGTCTAATAAAATTTGTGTCCAAAAAGAACTTGTGGTTTCAGCATTTCGATTCCTGTGTTAACAAAAGGTTTTAGGAAATTGTAAAAAGATGTGTCGATACAAATAAAAACCTTCCAAGTACGTGTCGAACCACGCAAAATGAAGGGTTCCGTAGTTTGGAGGAATTTGCCCCAAGAACAAACTTAACATTGTAGTTGGAAAACATGTTCTCCTATATATTTCAACTACAAATTAATGTAAGTTTGTATGCACAATATTGGGAGATATACCATGATATTTTAAGACCATAGACTTCTTATAGATTTTCCTGTAATCTATCAGAATGGAACGATTCTATGTGGTTTTTCAAAATTTTAGGCTCAGTAGTTTCGGAGATAATGATGAAATAATGGTAAATTGAAATAAATGAAATAATTTTAAATAACTTTAAAACTATTTATGTGGACTTCCTTGCATACTTTCTCTCACAGAACACTAGACAAAATACGCATAATTTTATACCATTCATCCGCAAACATATCACAATCAGGGTTGAGATACTTTTCTTATCACATTCATTCAGGGATGAGATACTTTTCTGAGCACATTCAGGGTTGAGATTTTTCCTTATTCTTTTCAGGGTCGGGATACTTTTCTCCTAGCGAGGTGACTAAACCCGCAGGTTAGTGCTTAAAAATTACATTACGTATGTAAGACAGAATCAACTTTAACTAATACACAATAACACACTTGAGCTTAACAAAAAAAACTGTTTCATAGAAAGGTGTAATCCCTGCACGGTCAAAATGTATGGAACAGCACATTTTTTGGGTTCCGTACCCAAAGAGTAAAACGGGACTCTATTACTAAGACTCCGCTGTCCGTCCGTCTGTCTGTCTGTATGTAGGTCTGTCACCAGGCTGTATCTCATGAACCGTGATAGTTAGACAGTTGAAATTTTCACAAATTAATGATGTATTTCTGTTGCCGCTATAGCAACAAATACTAAAAAACAGAATAAAATAAATATTTAAGGGGACTCCCATACAACAGACATGATTTTATTGCCGTTTTTATAGATAACTAGCTGCGCCCCGCGGTTTCATCCGCTAATGTCTCAATCCCGCGGGAATATCGGGATAAAAGTATCCTATGTCCTATTCCAGGTCATGATCTACCCCTGTGCCAAACATCCAAATCCGTTTAGCCGTTTTAGCGTAACAAACAAACTCACTTTTGCATTTATAATATCAGTATGGATAGTATGGATGGTACGGAACCCTTCGAGCACGAATCCGACTCGCACTTAGCCGGTTTTTTTTTAATAACCGACAAACATTTTCAATTAAATCTTTGCTTCGGGCTATAGTTTAAGGGTCGGTTACTGGAAATCGTTTTCTGGGTTTTGGATAAGTTTGTATAGAAAACTCAAGAGTTTCAGCAGTCAGAGAAAAAACACGTGCAAAAAGCACTTCCGTATTTTGTTTCGAATTTTTTTCAGATTTTCATTGTTTTTTAATTTTTTACCAAATTAATAAATGTACATACCTATTTCGTTAAATACATAAGAAATTGGGGGTGTAGGTAGCAATGAGCCTTGAATAAAATCACACTTTCCAACAAAAGTAATATAAGATTTCCCCAACTACAGAAAGTTACTAACTGCGATTAATCATTAATAAGACTAACTTTTGTAATAGGTTTCAATCTTACTAGATGTCTAAATAATTATAATCGCGAAACTGTATTAATATTGGGGTTTATTATTATTTATTTTATTATACACAAAGTTTAATACAAATAGAAGTTAAGCTGTTCTTATTGTGGTCAGTCTATGGATGGGTGGCTAGAGACACAGAGACAAAGACAAAACACACTATCGGACAAAACCCACAGCGAGAATCGCGAATACTCTCACTTAACATCACTTCGATGATGAGTGTGATTATTTCTCAGTAATTGGGTTGTAGAGGTCAAATTGGCAATTATTGGCTACTAATTGACGATTTCAACTTTCTCATAAATTAATGAAAACCCTGTTCTTTTTCTCTTTTTAATAGTTATACTAAAAGATCATTAAAGTATTGCGTCAGGTTCATAAAAATCATCATATTATGTCCAAAAAAAAACAACTATTGTTGAAAATATGCCATACGATCAACCATTACACCATCAGAAGGCATTTCAGGCTGATGAAGAAAAGCAATAACTTAACAAAAATATTCCGAATGAAATGGCAGAGAAAAGAAAGTTTCACAACATTTATTACAGTCTGTTAACCAGCGAGGCTTTCCTCCAAGTTATCCCATCGTTAATTGAATCGATACTCTCTGTATTATATCGATTAAAATAATAATTGTGTGACTTTTCATATCTCGACAAAACTTATCGAATACATTATCGTCGAAGAAAATGGAGTTATCTTTTGTGAAGTATAAACGAATTCGTGGGTATTTCCACGCTTGCGTGAGTTTGTGGGAGCAGAGATACTTTATTAGGTGTCAATCATAGTTGTGAGACTGACGCCCGATATGAGGCTTTAGTGAAACCAATTGGGTTGGATTATTGACAAAGTGGATTAGATTTCATTATTACTTATGAGTAATAAGTCTACCACTTTGTGAATAAACAGTTTAACTAAATCATTGTAAATAATTATACCTAACAGTCTTTATCAATTCTACGATCTCGTTCCAGTTAGTAAAACCACATTTGCTCACATCTACAAAACGCTTCTAATAATGACCACTATTTTAAAATACAGTGCACAGGTTGTAAATGATAGCGTTGGCATTTACCCGATACGCTCGCCACACACTAATGTTGCCACGAAGATGCTACGCGTGTAGCAGCGTAGCGCCGTAGACAGCTGCTACGTGCTACGACATTCGGAAAATGAGCGTACGAGTACTACGGCACCAATACGAGGCTTATTAACTCTGAGAGAGAAACCCTTACAGCATACGACTTTATTTTTGTTTTTTATGCGCAGGTTAGCTAATTAGTCGTTCAGCATAAAGTGACACAGTACTGACAATTATTTTTGCGGCAACTTGTAACACGAACCGCGAACGTACATTTCGCATTACATTTCAATATAAATAGTTACTCTTTAATCATTCTGGCACTTGTTAATTAGTGCTTACTTCGGAGGAAGAGAATTTATGTTTATATAACAACGCAACGGTCGGAATAGCAAGATGAGAAACAAGAACAGTGTCTGTAATTAACATAGTAATTATAGGTTCCTAATTGGCTCACTGTTCATGCCTTGAGTATCAAACGGGCGTGACAGGACTAAAGAGTGGCGGGCTTCGGCGTCAGTATTATAGCTACGACATTTAATTAAGTAGATACCGTGGCTTCAATGCGTTGACGGCTACATGGAACGTGATTGCGCTTAACGCCAAAATATTAATTAATATAAGCCGGTGAAAATATGACATGATTTGCGAGATAGTTAGGTACTTACTGCTTACAAAATTATTTTTCGCATTATTTTGATTCAACATGAATATAATATACGGGGTTTAAAATTGTATGTTGTTAAGCAAGTCGTTGATTAATTTATGTCTTTAAAATATTTATTGCTTTACATAATTTGAATTGGCACTGATGGAGAGATTATGAATGATAAATATTTTAACATTGCACAATTATACAAACTATTTATTAAAGTTATAGAGAACCGTATCGCTCCCACGCTTGACTTTCACCAACCTCCCTATAAAGCTGGATTCGAATCGTCCCCACTTCTCCACAACAGATCATCTCCATACTATCAATCAGGTAATAGAAAAATATAATGATTTCAACAAACCGCGTTACCTGGCCTTTGTGGATTATGCCAAGGCTTTCGACAGTATAGAATATCAGTCGGTTATTAATGCCCTGGAGTCCCAAAATGTTACGCACACCTACATTGACCTCATTGACACCATATATCGAAGTAGCTCTGCGAACATCAAGTTACATATCTCTGGCCCATATTTCAACATACAAAAATGTGTCAAACAAGGCGATCCACTCTCACATAAGCTATTCACAAGCGCACTGCAGGTGGTTTATAACAAGTTGCCGGATTCGTGGCAGTCACGAGGTATAAACTTTAGCGGCCACCAACTAACAAACCTCTGCTTTGCTGATGATATTGTGCTATTCTCCCTATCACCTTCAGAACTCGAAGAAATGCTCTAAGATCTGAGCACAGCAAGTCTTGAGGTTAGACTTGCAATGAACAGATCCAAAACGCAGGTCATGACCAACAGCACAAAATGTAGGGTTGAGACGGGCATGTGCTGCAATATGTCGATGAGTATACGTATTTGGGCCAGATAGTGTCTTTGAAAGACACTATCTGGCCCAAATACGTCACTATCTGGCCAAGAAGTCGAAAAACGAGTCCAAAATGCTTGGAAGACCTACTGGGCCCTTAAAGAACATATGACAGGAAATCTCCCCATATAATTGAAAAGAAAACTCATCGATATGCATCCTGCCCATCCTAACCTATGGTGCACAAAGTTGGTCACTTAGTTAACAACAGAAGTCCAAACTCAAGATTTGCCAGCGGGCAATGGAGCGCAGGTGGTGGTAGGTGTCAAGCGAACAGACCGCGTTAGAAATACCACCCTGCGCTCCATAACTCAAGTAGCGGATGTTGAAGAAAAAACAGCCAGGCTGAAATAGCAGTGGGCCGGCCACGTCACACGCATGCACCCGAAGAGATGGGCAAAGATCGTCACTCACTGGACGCCTGAAGGAGGACATCCCCATCGAGGTAGACCGCGGCGACGGTGGTTTGACGATCTAATCATGTTTGCGGGGCCAACGTGGCCAGAAATCGAACAAAATAGATTGATTTGGAAGGAAAAAGGGGAGGCCTTTGCCCAGCGGTGGGCCATACTATAGGCTAATAATAATAATAAAATATTTTAATGGGAACACCTACCGACCTATCATTTTAAGCCACATGCAAGAACCACTCACATCTCCGTATAGCCGACGGATATTTTTGAAAATTCGGTAGGAATCAGTAATCAACAATATGCGTATTCTGCACAAAAAAATGCGCTTCGCTCGCTCTTGCATCCTAAGTTCTCCTAGAAACAGTAGTAGTAAAATTGCCTTTTGTACATACACAAAGTGTTAATTTTGTGCAAATAAGTCTGTTGAATTTTTAGAAAATCAAAAGGCAGCGATCTAACCTCAACACTCAACCAGAATAACAAGTGATAGTGACATGATACTCTGTGACAGTGATAATTTAATGCTTACGGGTCTAGGTGGCGCCACTATTATACCGCAAATTTCGGCACTTTATCCGATAGTGATAGGATGCCGCTAGCGGCAGTCTATACATCACTTCCATAAAAATATAATATTCTAACCTAACTATAACTATTAATAAACTAAAATATGGTGTCGAAAAAATCCTCCGCATCGCTATCGACTGGTAATGTACCTAAGAGACTGGCGGCAGTGCCACGTTGTTTGACAATGCTTAGCTTCTAGCCAAGGTAAAAACCAGCCCTTGGGTCACGGGACGTATCTATCTACCAGTCGTTTGGAGATTTCTTTGACGCAATATTTTTTTTGTTTATTAATAGTTTTAGGTTAGGATATTATATTTTTTAAAGTTGGATACTTATTGATACAGATTTTCGGACGCAGTTCAAGCGAATCCGTTTTCTTCAAAAGTAGGTAACCTACACTTACTAGAGGAACATTAGAAAGTTCGATATCATACTCAATTTCTTTTGCAGGATCATGTTAGTATCACGTATATGAGCTGCGCTGTAACAACAACATTGTCAGAATCTAAGTGGGTTGGCTACTCTCCTTTATTAGAAATAATTATTAACTTCACCTTTACAAGTAATATTAAAAAAAATATAGTTGAAGACAACATTTCCTATCACACTACTGAGAAGAACTTAGGGGTCAAGGTTTCTTTGAACGTCAAGACTACTAATCGGAAAAACTATGAAGCAGAAGATGATAGAAAATATGTTCTACAAACAATTGCCTGTAAGAGGATCACCGTGTTAATCGCTAAAAGATTATCTAAGTAATAGTTAGTAGTAGTTATAAAACTTTCACAAAAATATGAGAATAATGCCTGATACAACATCACCCTCACAGACATCCTTGTATTCGAATTTCACTGGCTACCTTAGCGCATCCCCCTTAAGTAATGTTCCTCTACGTTCTCAATTCAACAACTACCTATTACCAATCAACTAATATTACATAGCTACCAATGAAATTCCGTTCCCTCAAAGGCCTATATAAAAACGTAATGAATTACACTACACGTCACGAGGTGGCTCCTCAATTCAATCGTCTGAATTGAGGTGCCGCCTTAAACCTCCTGTAACTTTATGAGGACTTTACAAAAAAATCCAGAATACTCCCTAAAAATTTACTACTAAATATTGGTAGTACCCGCGTTTAAATATGACACATAACTTCGCAAATCTATTTTTGCGGGAATGACGCTTAGTTGTGTTCCTAAAAGACCCAAAAATCAGAAGATTGTGACTTAAAGCTATTCGTAGAGATTTTTTTAAATTTAACGGAGTTCCAAGTTATTTTGGAAACATTTTGGTGATATCGATGAAAGTGATAACATGAAAATATTTAAGGTTTGAAGTTTTGACACTTTCAATGTTAAATACTTGATTGAAAATATTGAAATCACCGAAAATTACGAAATATTGAAAAAAAAATGAAATTGATGAATAACCACGAATTTGAATAAATTAACGAAATGTCTATTGTATTGTAATGACCAAGCTATGTAGAAAAACACGCCATCTACAAGCTAGCTTTGCCCGACCTTTCCCATTGGCATAAACTTCATTTTGCTATGTACAATATCGTTGTAAAAACTCGCTTCCATTCCTTTCCATGGCAATGTAAATTAAGCCTAAGACTCCTTACTTTTGTAATAGTTCCCTGCCTTTAGTGGATGCTCCCTATTTAAACTTTAGTTACTTCATCAGAGGAGTACCTAACTAGGAGAAAAAGCGCTCATCGGTAAGTATAGTTGCAGTGTTATGCTCGGTTTTATCTAAGAACGTTTAATTTACTGATAGTGGACTTAGCAGTAAAGTTGTTGCAACGCTTTTTTGATCTTCTCCACAAAAGCCAGTTATATCCGCGAAAACTACATACGGTTGATAAAGTCTTTTACGATTACGGTTAGCCATGACTCAGCACAGTTTTTGTAAATTATCCTGTTGTGCTATTCTGTAAAAATATCACCGTGAAAACTTAGGTGAAGTGAGCGTGGAGTGAACTGTCACTGTCTTAGCATCATTATGTATCGATGACAATGACAGCTCACTCCACGCTCACTTCACCTAAGTTTTCACGGTGAGATGGTTACAGAATAGCAATCCTGTAGTAGTTTTGACTTATAAAAGAGGGTAACATTATCTGTATTGACGGCTCTGATAAGAGGTATTTATAGACAAAATACAGCCTAACTAGATTGAAATCTAGATCCTCCTTTTACCTTCAAAGAGTATCGTTTTAAATTACGAACCCTTTACAACACAGTATTGAGTGATATGAAGATGAATAGGAGTCCATATTAAATTGGATCCTGTGGTTCATTGATTTTCAATTTGTATGGGGCGTGCAATGTTGGTTTGGTAGGACATTTGGGTCTAAAATAGGGAAATAAATCTATGTAGAACCTGCAAAACGAACCACTTTGCGAAACTATTAAGCCAGTGTACCTATTACACGATTTAACAACGGCGTAGATTGAGTTATAAATTGTTATTATGTTGAATGTTCTTGCTAAATAACTGCGCAGAAATGCGGGGCCAAGTGTACCTATAATGCGTTGTTAATTCACGGATGGGAGACGGCTGTTCACAATCAATTTGAGTCTTGTCCGAATTTCTGTGCTTTTACGACCACGTTATAAAGTCGATCTTATTTTTAAATGAATTTATGATCTGCAACCAATGTTTCATAGAAACAGAAGCCCGTCCCTAACAACCAGTCTAACCGTACAGTATTGGTTTTCCTCAGTATTCGGAGCAGGGCAGATAGCAGACTCTTTGTGTGTAATGCTGATAATCAAACACTTTTCGTTAGACTGCTTGCAAACCTAAAATCATCCTTACTAATATTATAAATGCGAAAGGGAGATTGTTTGTTGGCTTATTACGCTTTCAAGTTGAACGGATTTAGATGAAATTTCCACAGGGGCTAACCTGGAGAAGGACATAGGGTACTTTTCGTCCTGGATCGTAGACGAAGTCGCGGGCATCAGCTAGTTTGGAATAAAGCTAGCTTGCTGTTTCTGTATTTTATAATAATACTCTAACATACGCACCCCTAGATGAAGACTCCGGCAACTCAAAAAACCTCATTTTTCAGAAATGACGTAAAACTGTTGTTAGAGTATATAAGAAAGATATCAAAGATCTAATGAGACATTCATAAAGGTAACATTGCGTTACGCGAGTTATATTATATTATAAACCCACTAACTCGAAACTCGTACTTTTTGAGTTAGTGGGGTTTTTATCTAGGGGTGCGTATGCTTCGTTGGGCTGGAGCTCACAAGCGCAATAGCTGTGCGTGGGCTCTGGGTGCCAGGTCATCATCTGCCTAGCCTTTTTGCAACTATGTTGCTGTCCGGTTCAGACAGTAAATCTTCAATATCAGCTCAGTCTATACCTAATTGTATAGCTTCTACTGGAACTTTAAACAAACTAAGCGATATGTTGATTTACGTCCACCTACCCGTGGTGTACGCATGTTGGTGTTATGATATAAAAATTATATGTTATAACGTGGGATTTCATTGCTTCACCTATGTGTATTTGGGAATGATACAGCACGACGCGGTTCCCTGACATGACTAGAGTAATTTATTGATAGTGAAACATGTTGAATATTATTTATTTTTTAATTAAAGTAGGTAAGGGTGCTACATTTAATTGTGCCATGATCCCGTTACAATAATTAGGGGAAAAATAATAGAATCTGGTAGTGTACTTCCAATATCTAGCAAAGTAAACAGAGGTCAATATATGTTGCATTAGCAATATCTTCCGGACTCTTGCTCGCATCGTAATCCTGGTCACTGACTTCAACACAGAATAAAAGCTAAACAAATGAAGTCTTTCTTACAACATTGTTGTCTACTCATTTATTGACAGTAAAATGAGAAGGACAGTTAGATTTTTTAAAGTATTCATAAATGTCCCGTTTGTAAAAACAAATGGGTATTAAAAAAACAAAAAAAACCCGACTGCAAAAACATATAAACGAAAAGAGAAAAACAACAATAGTTTTTTTTTTGTATCGTATTTCAGGCGGGCACGAACAAAAGTTACACCATATTCAGGTTATATTCCGGTTATTGGTTTGTCCCCTCCTCCTGGAGCAGTCGGGTAAAAATAAGGGGAAATTAATAGAATGCAGTCAAATAAGAGTTTTATTCTTCCAATATCTAGCAAAGCAGATCGAGGCCAATATACCTCGCATTAGCAATATCTTCCGGACTACTGCTCGCCTAGTACCTAATGGAAAAATGAGTTTCAAGCTGTTATTGGATGAACACTACAATCGTACCAATCTATTTCATTGCTGAGAGCTTCATGGAATCGAATAAGTCCGTTGTACAGTATTTCCCGTATTGGTAGAGCTTTTATTAAATTAATATTACAAATATTTACTATTTCCGTATTTTTAATGTATTTATTCCGTTTCGTAGAACATTTGAAGAATTTGTGTTGTTGTTTTTCCTTTATTTGTAAATGTATTATTGATTGAAACTAGTCTCACGAGGACCATTCATCAAGTAGTCTTATAAAAGAGGCATTAAAATTACTCCATCAATATTATTATATTTTGAAAAATAAACGAAGTATAAAAGCTAAAATATTTTGAGCAAGTGGCTTTATATAAGTAGAAAATATTAAGTCAGTGTATAATTCGAAAATAATCAGATTATTCAATTCACACCCTTACTACAAAAACCCACAATCAACCTCATCAGTAAAAAATCCTATTCGAAAGTCTCGGTGGTAACTGATCGCTACAGTCTACACGAAAAGTGTATTTGGTGCAGTGAGCGTGCATTGTCACCGCTCGCACGTACCGACTCATCGGTTCGCTAGCCGGCACTGCCCAGATGTATTGGTAACCTAACAGGATGTCTCGCAAATAGAATGCGGGTTGCATACTGAATACCAACATTGAACCGGCAAACTGAACGCGGAATTATCTAGCTTAAACGGAACATTTTAATAATGGGATTCTGTTGCAGACTATACCTTATTGAACTTGGTAATGGAAATGTAGATATAGTAAAGACAGAGTAGGTAGATATTCTGTTTATTTTATTTTATATTTGTTATAGAGAAACCAAACGAAAGATACTTTGTATTTCTGGTAAACGAAATGAAATAAATGAACTTGAAGTTATACACTTGGTAAACATACTTCAGGATTTCTGGAATCACAAGCTTTCATCGCTGGAAAGACAGGAAATAGGGATGGCCCTTATCTCATCATTTTCATGATGCATCAAGACGTAAATGCCAAATAGTTTTTTTTTCAATCAAACTATTTGGTAGATTACGATTATTTTACAAAGCGTGTACAAAATTTAGGTTCAGCGGGGATAAGCCCGTTAATATTCATGCGAATTGTAGCACAATACAGCTTTGATCACCACATTAAATTCGGTGAAAAAGCCTCAATGAACGCTATCTACGAACTAATAGAGGTATACCACGTGTGTGGTAAATTGAAAGTTACGCGGGATACCTGGAGAGAGCACGCATAGCTTCGCGTTAAACAACGTTGTAAATAACATTTATTCATTTGCGCCGCGCTGAATTACCTGCATAATTCCTAATCACCGATATTACGTGTAGTGCGCGGACAAAGGAAAATGTTTACGGATTCGTTTGATGCATCAGCGGCACTCTCGGTGTGACAGTATTAATTTCGGTACAACCTTTTTTACCCTAACAAAAACATCAATACACTTTAAAATGTTTCTCATGTTTTATTCTGACGCACAGTGTAAGGTCAACTTTTTAAGACCGAACATAGGTGAGAGCAGTCTTGGGTTGCGGCACCGCGACGAGCCGGCTCGTCCCCGGACGGTCATTTCGACCCAGCATCCGAAAATTGTCACCTCGCTCGCGTCTTCATTTGCAACAAATATAGAGCCCGAGGCTGTGCAATAAATTGCTGAATTTACTTTGCCTCCTTTTCCTCAGACGTCCTATTTTTCAGGCTCTTTGTTACGTTACAAAAAAGGACACTTAGCATCAATTCTTTTCCCGGAATTGCGTTTATAGGGACGCTAATAATAACTTTTGGTATCCTCGGATTACTTTAGCTCCTGGTACGGGGACTTTAAAAGTCAAATAGGTATTGAAGCTTTCTATGATATAGGTAGTTGTTAAAGTATGAAGTTTAAGAAAAATAATACATGTCAACATAAAGTGAGCGTAAGGCAAGTCAGTGTGCAGATTGACGCGTGACATGCACCTTAAGTGCTTTCGTATTTTAACGTAATGTATATTTTATTTCTTTGGTATCAGTCATGTCTTGAATTAAACCTTTCATTCTTTCATACTGCATAATCTTACATTAGGTACCATATAAAATATCTAGTGTATGAAAATAAGCACATTACGAGTCATTAAGTTTATAGTATGTTCTTATCGCAAGCGTAAAATTTTATGACAAAACAATAAATTTCATTCACAAATGGAGTTATTTATCGCAAAATAGGCTGTTAGCTTGCAAGTACTTAAATAATGGGTGGACCGGTGAAAGGACTTTTATCAAACCAAGGGTCGTACTAAATCGAAGTGTCAGCGACAGAGCTCTTGTACTTGACAATAAAGGGGAATATACAGACTCTTTGTTTTAATTGTAAAAAATATCGGTAGGCTGTTACCAACTTAATATAATGTACTACTTAGGTATGGAAGAAATATATCATTATAGCTGTGACTTTAACGCATATAGCTTTTATTTTAATTTAACTTTTGTGACCTAAGAACGGCAATCTGGGCATAACAAAGATCAAAATTCATAAAATTTTTAAAAATTACCTTCGCATTCAAACCGTGACGCGAAAAATTAGAAATAAGCCTTTTAAATAAAGCTTTTCACAGAAAACCTAAATTACATTCCCAGACAAAGGATTGCCAACTATTGCTAATTAAAGGCTAGATACGTAAGTATAGCCTAATTCAGCTTTATAGACCCGAATAGCCGTAACTAAGAATTTAGAATTCAGATAACAGTAATAAATCAAGTCAATAAATTTCTTTCTTCAGAACCGCCTCTGTCGAAATTTTTTCAGAAAACATATTGTTTCCCTTAACAGCGGAAACCTAAAAACTGTAATAGTAGAATAATTTAAGTTGGATCGAGTTGGCACTGTTCCAATTGTTAAACTACCTATAATTATGTATGTTAATACGTGCGAGGTGGTTCAGATACCGTCTAACGACTTCCTTTGATAAAAATAAAGTTGCGTTGAAATTTTAGTTCCGTAGCTGCAAGTTTATTGCCGAATTGCGTGCAAAGTCTTGCAATCAAGGGTTTGCCATCGCCCTTTATATAGACATTGATTTAATTTACATAGGAATGTGATGGAGATGATAATAACGGTCTAGATGTTGTCAGTTGTAATGGATACGTCTCAATTAATTTATTCTAGCGAGTAACTACTTGCGTTGGTAGAAAAAAAACCGGTAAAAATAAACCTAAGTAGTAACCTAGGAGGAGGAGGTTCTCAATTTGACTGTGTTTTTTTTTTGTATATCTGTTACGCGATTACACCGCCAATTACGAATTGATTTTGATGATTCTTTTTTTTTATTTAGCTATCTATCTACACTATCACTGCACTATCTATTTAAACCTAAATAAACATTAGCCTTTTAATTTACAAAAAAGCAAACCACAATGAATTCCGTAAAAAATAATAAGTACAATAATATTTTATAACGATACGCCTACTACTACCATTTAAATATATGTATGAGAAATATATTAAATTATTTAGCATTATGAAAAATACTTTAAATAAAAACCGGCGAGGAAGCCCAAAGCGATTACATTAAAACATTTCGATTGGGATTACGGAAGCTTGATTTCCTTTTGCAGAATCTCGATTAATGTGCAAAGCTGTGTGTAAAAGGTGTTCTGGCTCTCTAGTGGATCATTAACAAAGATTTTGTGGTGTCGACCTCAGTTACACTGTTTCATATTTAATGTTGTTTACTCTTTTACAAGCAGACAATGTGGTAATTTGTTAAAGGATAACATTTGAGCTCGTTTATGAGAGCGTGATGCGGCCGTATTTGTTTGTTACTCTGCACCAACAATACGAGGCTGTCATCTGTCAAGCTCAACTGGCGACAATATGTACAAACGGACGACGAATAAATTGCCCATCATTTATATTGATGAGTGACGTCGGCGTTATTATAATATATAGTATAATAATTATATACAACAATGTTAGTTTAGCCAATGTTCGGACTGTGGTTTTCACAATATCTACGAAAGGAGAATGGGCCTTGCTTATGGGGTTCTGCCCTGACGCCCAATAAAAATAAGATATGTACCAATGAAAAGAGCTTTTCAAGGGGAATCTTTCCTATTAACACGACTTTTGCCCATTGTAAGTCAGTTCGGAGTAAATGACCTAAATGGGTGTGATTACTCGGGCATCGAAGTTTAGGAATTTTCTTGGCCCAATAGGCCATAAGATATACATCAATGGCTTTAGCTTTTTGAGGGGAACTTTTGCTACTAACATGACTATTGCCAATTGTTAGTCAGTACGCAGTTAATGGCATAAATAGGTGACTACTTCCGTACCGAAATTAAGGAATTTTCTTATCCCAATAGCCATAAGATATACACCAATGGAAAGAGCTTTTTAAGGGGAACCTTTCCTACTAACACGACTTTTGCCAATTGTTAGTCAGTTCTTAGTAAATGACCCAAATAGGTGTGAATACTTGGGCATCGAAGTTAAGGAATATTTTTGACCCAATAGCCATAAGATATACATCAATGGCTTTAGCTTTTTGAGGGGAACTTTTGCTACTAACATGACTATTGCCAATTGTTAGTCAGTTCGGAGTTAATGGCATAAATAGGTGACTACTTCCGTACCGAAATTAAGGAATTTTCTTAGCCCAATAGCCATAAGATAACATACATGGAAAGGATATAAGACACCAATGGAAAGAGCTTTCCATGGAGAACCTTTGCTACTAACACGACTTTTGCTAATTTTCAGTCATTTTGGAGTTAATGACCTAAATAAATGTGACTACTGGGACACCGAAGTTAAGGAATTTTCTTAACCCAATAGTCATAAGATATACACCAATAGAAAGAGCTTTTCGAAGAGAACTCTTGCTTCTAACATAACTGTTGCCAATTGTTAGTCAGTTTGGAGTTAATGATCTAATTAGGTAATAAATTGCGCACCGAAGTTAAGGAATTCTTGGCGTCCAATAGCCGTAAGATATATACCACTGAAAAGAGCTTTTTAGGGATAACCTTTTCTAAAAACACGACTTTTGCCTATTATTAGTCAGTTCAGAGTTCAGAGACCTAAATAGGTGATGAATTTTTGCTACTAACATGACTATTGCCAATTGTTAGTCAGTACGCAGTTAATGGCATAAATAGGTGACTACTTCCGTACCGAAATTAAGGAATTTTCTTATCCCAATAGCCATAAGATATACACCAATGGAAAGAGCTTTTTAAGGGGAACCTTTCCTACTAACACGACTTTTGCCAATTGTTAGTCAGTTCTTAGTAAATGACCCAAATAGGTGTGAATACTTGGGCATCGAAGTTAAGGAATATTTTTGACCCAATAGCCATAAGATATACATCAATGGCTTTAGCTTTTTGAGGGGAACTTTTGCTACTAACATGACTATTGCCAATTGTTAGTCAGTTCGGAGTTAATGGCATAAATAGGTGACTACTTCCGTACCGAAATTAAGGAATTTTCTTAGCCCAATAGCCATAAGATAACATACATGGAAAGGATATAAGACACCAATGGAAAGAGCTTTCCATGGAGAACCTTTGCTACTAACACGACTTTTGCTAATTTTCAGTCATTTTGGAGTTAATGACCTAAATAAATGTGACTACTGGGACACCGAAGTTAAGGAATTTTCTTAACCCAATAGTCATAAGATATACACCAATAGAAAGAGCTTTTCGAAGAGAACTCTTGCTTCTAACATAACTGTTTGTCAGTTTGGAGTTAATGATCTAATTAGGTAATAAATTGCGCACCGAAGTTAAGGAATTCTTGGCGTCCAATAGCCGTAAGATATATACCACTGAAAAGAGCTTTTTAGGGATAACCTTTTCTAAAAACACGACTTTTGCCTATTATTAGTCAGTTCAGAGTTCAGAGACCTAAATAGGTGATGAATTTCAATAATGCTTAATTACTCACATTTAGAGCTCTGTAGCTCCGTTAGTACTAACAATCGAGAGAAGCAAAATATTAGCCTTGAAGAGATCTTCCCATTGGCATATAGCTCAACTCTATTGGGGTACGCGTCAAGCTTAACGATCTGTCCGGTCGACCGACTCTTAAAAACATTGTTCCTAAAATGGCATCTATTGGAGACCAATGTTTTAAAATGATCGCTTATAGGCTTCAAAGATGATGTTTGCAGGGCACTGAATCATTAAATGTTATTTAATTGACGAAATATCAGAAATCCAATAATATTTAATCACTCACATTTAAAGCTCTGTGGCTCCTTTCGTACTAACGATCAAGAGAAGTCTTCAGAATAAGAAATATTCTTCTAGATTTAGATCTTTCCATTGGTATACATCTTAACGCTATGCCCAATAGCGTTAAGATGTATACCAGGGCAGAAACGCCCAATCTCCTTTAGTAAAAGAGTTGCATATTGGAATACCAGAAACGCAGATAAAGCTAAAGCAAGAGCCAGAACGAATGCACGTGACTCTGTGCGTGGACTTTCATGTTGATTGGAGAATACAAACGCAATACAGTTTTTACATGGAACCTGGGAGAGTTTTTGTGCGGATACCAATTGACTTGCATTATTTTTACAGTAGTCCGGACGATATGGTTCGCCGTATTCATAATTATCTTTTAGCTATTATTTTCAACAGTTTGGAGCGTAATTTTAGTAACCAAAAAAAGGGATTGAACTTTTCGAGGTATCGTTTATTTCTGCGATTTTGTAAATGATTCCTCATTAATTCTTGTTTCCATTTAAGGGATACGGAGTTAATTTGAATTTTTCCTCACGCGGTGACTTGTGAGTTTACTGCATGGCTAGTGTACACAAAACAAAACAATCAGTAAGTAGGTATTATACCTTTAATAATATTTTAATACTTTCCTACCATAAATACTTTTATACCAGGTAAATATAATTTATTCACAAGGTACAATAATAACAATTGTGTTTATAACAGTAACGGTTATGTCTTATATCGACATAATTATAAAGAAGACCGTTTTACGCAAAAAATCAAACACCCATAGAAAGAGTGCGGGTGGTCAGTGGTCAGCCATTACGTCATACAGCCATTTTGTATTAAGTGTAGGTATGTATTTTAGAGTTTCTTAACACTCAGATTAAGCCATAACAACTTGTAATTCAATCTCAAACTGCGAACACAAAACTTTTCATTAATGAGAACTTCGCTATTCTATCCACCCCTTATTGTCATGTAGGTCGGTAGAAATGTCTGGCCTAAGTAATTATGAAACTTAGCGTGTGTACAGAAATCGTACATCATTATTGCTTTGAAATTTAACTAATAATGGAGCTTGTAAACAATATGCTTGAATTTATTCGCGTTTAACGTATATTCCACTTGAGATCACGATTTGAAATCATATTGTGAGAAGATGAATTCAGAATATTACGTTTACAACCAAAAATCAGTTGTGAGCAATAATTAATATTTCTTAATATTTTCATTAAATCCATGGCATAGAAAACCTATTTGAAGTTAATCTGCTGTTTCATATTAAGAGGACTTCATTTATTCCTTTTGCATGCTTGCCCTTTACAACTCAGAACGTCTGTAAAAAACAAGCAAAGCTGATGTAGTTTTCATTAACTGAAAAGCTTTCAATCTCATTATGGTGGCTGCCAAACAAAGAATTTGCGGAAACGCGCACCGCCATTTTTGCCCACAGAGTGATGCTAAAACGCATTTCGCTCTGATTAATTTAGAACAGCAAAAAAATCTAATGTTGTCCGAAGACTTTCTTGTTTCGTCGAAAAGAATAAATAAAGCAGATTAATCGTGGAACCCTTATTAACAAAGCAATTGTTACTGGAGCTTAATTTTGAAAACCAACAATGGAAAATAAAAATGGAGTGGAGTGCGCTGCGTCCTCTCGTCCTAATGAATGAGGAGTAATTTCAGTTTAAATAAAAGAGAGAACAATAAAATACCCATTTTAAAAACAGTACGATGAGCAAATTGCCGCGGCTTCCAATTTATAGACAATGAGGGAGAACTGTTAACATTGCTATTCCCATTAAGAATAGCGAGCACGGAACACTGTTACAGTTCGTGGTTCAGCTTTTTATTTTACTTAATAATAATAGCACACACTCACACACGCAAATAAATGAACTGTCTGTCGAAATTCAGGCGTTTGACCTAAATACAATGATTGAGAATTAATTTAATCCATACATTTGCATTAATTATTCAGAGCAATATGATGCTGTCCATTGCCAGGAGAGAAATACGTCACTGTGAAACAAATCCAATGCCCTGCGAGTCGTTATAGTACACACATGAACGTACTAAATGAGAAAAGGGGAGTTTTTTTTCATTAAGTCCCTAAACTGGTACGAAATATTTCATTTTGGTCGAATGATTGGCTCGGGCCCAACTGTTTGACTCGACGGATGCCGACAGACCTACGATGTTCACTATCAGATGTTCGAGGTATATGCTATTTTTCTCCGTAAGAATACAAATGTCTTGCCAAATTGTCTACCGCCGAACTAGTCCAATTTAGAAAGCAATTTCGCAACCAATTCGTTTTGTAAGCGGATCAAGAGGCCAACCTTAAATATGGCCATTAAATCGTTTGCGCCGAACCCACATTCGTCTTTTTAATGCGAACTTCCAACGCTAACAAATAAGAAACTCTTATCGGCGCTAACTTATCACGTCTACGGTACACGTCTCACCTACCTATCCTACTATTTTTATAAATAAGTAAGAATGACCAAGTAACTCCCACTTGCGGAAAACGTCCTAACTCATCTGGGTGTTTTTCCTTATTATTTCTTTATGCTGTTGTCGAGTGTACAAATAATATATTTTTGTTGGCATTATCTCTCTTCAGGACCGTTTGTTTTAATTATTTTCTTCTTGAATGAGAGATAGAGTTATTAATATGAAACTAAAACCAAGGTTATAAGTAGTTTGTTCAAAAGTTCAATAGGGTTCGGATTTTGTTACCACTGTGTTTTTCATAGAACATGTTACTATTCTCCATTTCAAAATCACAGTGACCACCACTACAGTAAAGTATAAAATAAAACATAATTATGATAGTATAGTAACTGAGGTTTTAATCTTAATTTACTATTTTACGTAGGCGTCAGCACGCATTTAATAGATAATCAAGAATAGAGAAATAAACAAAAAAAAATCCTATCTATTTAAAAAAAATTCACCCACACACACGGCTAATGTGTATAATATCGATGTAAACCGTTGACAGGGCACTTTCAGATCGCCTCGACATGAAAGAGCTATGCGTGAACTGTTATGAATGGCATTTGTTGACGTGTATGTGGTCTAACGAGCAAAGTTCTGGCGTGATTGAAACCGTGGCCTTCCGATAGTCATCGCACCCTTTCATTCAACGCTGACCCTCGGATTTTCCCTACACATCCTGTATCCCTCATATTTGATAAAATGGCTTAATTAAAACTTTGCATAGTTTCGGCCGGACGTCGAATAGAGCCTGTATAAACCGCAGCAGATAAGATCCTTTTAATTACGCAGAATTTGAGTTAATTAAGCCGATTCTGGTTTGGTATGATGTAGGTATAGGTCTGTCTCTCGGCCCTGAATATGGAAACACGTCTCAACCTTTTCATCGAGAACTTTAATTACATAGAGAACACAGCTCGGTTTCAACGAGGAGAACGCGTATGAATGATTGATGAATGTAACAATTTAAAAAGTTGCTCGTCTATATTGCCGTACTTTAAAGTTATTCATTTCTTTAAGTACCTACATACGAGTTACTTTCTTAACAAAATGTGCATGTTTTGACGTATATACACAACACTGAAGTCGGTTGCAAGTATACATACGTAGCACGACCACAGTTTTGATCGGTGGCGTGGCGTAGTTGATATTTTTGCACCAAAAATAGACCACTTCCAAACCGAACCGAAAGCCGAAAAAAATCTTTGATGGAACGTCCTCCCTCACTCAATATCAGTTAAAACGTTTTGACAAAAATAAAGTAACGGTAGAAATATGTGTGGTTTGAGAAATTCTATCCATAGAATTGAATTATGAAACTTAGTAGCCTTGTCTAAGTTTAATAAATCATGGAATTTGCCTTGGAAATCGACTATGAACCAATTTCTCGGTAGGCAAGGAAGTCGTCCTTTGACATTTATTTGTTATTAATCAAACGATCTGTGGCAATTATCTATTCACTAGTCTACTTTAATAGTAGGCTTTGAACAGTTACTTATTTTTGTGACCTCAATTGAAATTTTGGATACCGTCGAACAATATTCATGGATTACAATCAGAAACTGCAGCCTCCTGACTAAATCCATTATGTGTGCGTTCTACAATTTCAACTCGACCATACTTAAGCAAACAAAACCGGGTATGCTAAACCAATTTAATTACTGCGCAATACGCACGATTCCGTATTCGGCACATAGTTGACATTGTATGCTGAGAACGATCGAAGTTTGATTCGATCGTGGAAGCAAGCGAGCCGCGCAAGCAGTAAGGTAGCCATCGCACGTTGGCAAAGCAAACTCGCGGGACGTGAGGTACATAAACTTGTAGATCAAGCCAGAACCCTCCCAGGACATATTGGTCACGTATTTTCACCAACTGCTTTTATTATCTCTCCGTCGTCGCTTTTAATTTTCTGCCAAAGTTAATCGCCGCTAAGCCGACTAACTGCCGTATTCTTCGTAGTTGGTTTTATGTCTCGCTTAATGACTCGATGTCTTGAACTTCTGAGCGTCAAACTTTATTAAAGGAATTATCAGGAATTCGTGAGTTACGCTCATTGCTGTTATATGTTCGTAATTGGAAAATGTTACGGTCAAAGTTAAGTTTTGCGATAAAAAGGCACCTCCATTTCAGCCTTTTCTTCGAATAATTAGTAGAGCATGCGTAGCATGACCACCGTAGAAACCGGTTCTATCGACGGAATATTAGCCAAAATGACAGATAAACAATCAAAATCTGTCATTTTGTCTAATCTTCTGTCGACAAAACCCGTTTCTACGGTGGCTACGTGTGGAGATCTGTGCTATCTATTTGTCAAGTGAGTGAAATATTTGTTTCGAAAAATATGATCATTCTAACAAACCATTTTATGACGTTTTACAAAACATCAGTTACTATGATATTATACACACTATCAGTAAATATGATGTTATATATCCCGTCATAATAACTATCTATGTATAATATTTACTCCGTTTTTGCGAAGCCCATTATAACTTGTTGCCTTTGCTAATTCTCACCCAATTCAAGTAGCGAAGTAATAACGTAAAGGGTGTGTTAGGGCGGTTCCTTTGAGAATAACCGAAACTATTCCCACTTCCCGTCAGATGGCGCTGCTCTCCGAATAAATATTTAATTTCTAATACGGTGTTAAAATATGGGGTTACATTTATTTAGAAAGTATGCTATGACTCTTGGTGAGCAATGTGAGCATATTATTGCCTGGCTTGACTTACAGTCCGTTGTGTTTACCGTATCACTCGTGTTAAATGAAAGGAGAAGTAAATACTACTCCATAATAAAAAAATAATAAAAAATAAGTTTACTTGTCGGACAGGAAATGTTTATTAGGGTCTGACTGAAAACATTTATCAGGTTGTGTAATCTTTCGATAAAAAAATATATATATATATATATATGACGGAGAGTAGAGGGTTTGAATGTTCGTTATTATAGTCGTATTTTAACTATTGTGGGTAGTTTTTGTTATTATGCAATAGAATACGTTTGCAGTTCGAATCAAATTATGATTTACTATCAAATTAATCACACTGACAATTCACACACTGGAGTTACACGACACAACTATACGGACGCGCGACAGTTTCTAAACGTGTTCACTGCTTGACCGCCACCGATAAACTCTGCTTAGCTCCGGTTGGGCATTATGTTGTAGACTCTGTCGAGCGCCGCTAGGCGGTGCTGGCGTCCCGATTTGTCACATCTGTGACGTATTTCCGACATATATATTTTAATAAGTCGATAAAGCTCAAAACACACACAAGGCAGGGGCGTGTCGGGAGCGGGTCGGGCGCGGGAGTACGGCGGGCATAATAAAATGTAATTCAAGGAATTATATGGATGTCAACACAAAGAGCGCGGACGCGGGTCGTGCGCGGAGCGTGTCGTAATTGTTTTGTGAATATTTACAAAAAAATGTTCTGTTTGGCGATGGATCTCTGGTTTATGAAGATTTTAAATATGTCCGCGCCCGAACCACTGCCGTCCCGCGCCCGACCCGCTGCCGTCCCGCACCCGACCCGCTGCCGTCCCGCGCCCGACCCGCTGCCATCAGGCTTCCGACCCGCTGCCGTCCCGCGCCCGCGCTGTGTGTAACACGATGGCAGCGCGGCTCCCGCGCATTAAACGACCCGACCCGATCCCGACACGCACCCGCCTTGCGTGTGATTTGAGATTAATTGTCTAACCGAATATCAGCGAAAAGTCTTGAAAGTTAAGTATTTATAGAGTCATAGGTAGGTGTGCCTATAAATCTATTAAACTTTTCATGATTTCACTTTATTTTATCTTAAAGTTAGTCCAGCAGATACATTACAAATAAAAAAACAAACCTACCTTGTCTACTTAGTTCAAAATAAACATGTTTTCGTCTACATTTCTACTCGTTATCCTAAGTTTGTGAGAGATAAAAGATAAACGCTTATTTGTTAAAGTCGTTCATCTTACTATCTCCTTGGCTAGCCGCTTATCTACAGTGTCTACTATAATTATAACTTTCCGAACAATGATGTAATACCATCATAATAGTAAGATATCTAAGCTTTCATAATAATATCGTTAACATTATTTTTCGTAAACAATATTACAATATCTTCTTCGCAAAAAGGTGAGTTTAAACTAAGACCTTGTCGATTTGATTTTGTCGAGCATTTCTTACGAATGGTATACAAGCAAAAGCTCAATTTAAAAAAGAATTTCCATGTAATGTAACATTCCTGCGCATGCTCGACAAGGTGTTCGAGTGAGCATTTACCTATACTATTTCGTTTAACCTTGCGTTCATTGTAACGAGCTGCTCTCGGCCTGCGCACCTCACTCCGCGTCGCACGCGCTCGATACTTTGTTCGATAAAATGTTACACCAATACACTCGTTCAAAGCAGGTTGTAACAAAACATCGAGGTTCACAATGAAGGGTTCCGTAGTTGAGATGAATTTATCCCAAGAACAAACTAAACGTTTTAGTTGAAAAACAACACGAAAGTGTTTTTGCAGCTACAAATGTAAGTTGGTCGATATTATTCGTTAACTCGTAGACCCTACTTAGCTGTGATAGTTTTTCTTTTAATTTCGTTATATACACTACTGCCATGATTTTTTTCACATATGTGTACCAAATATTTAGCTGCCAGGGGGGGGGGACACTTGACTGTAATACAAATTAGCACTTTAAAGCTTAGTATTTCGCAAACGGATCCCTGAATGCAAAAATGGTTTTCACACACTCAAAATATTTTGGAACGAACTTTCCAACGACACCATGGGATTGACGAGAAAAAAAAAACATCCCCACTTTACGGGCAGGGGTACCTACCATAAAAAAAATATTTTTCATGATTTTATTTTACCACTTTATCGGCGTAATTAACATGACATGTATGCCATGCCAAATTACATCTTTCTAGTACTAAGTGTTTCTGAGTTACGCCGCGGACAGACAGACAGACAGACGGACAGACAGACAGACAGACAGACGGACAGACAGACAGATCGACATGGTGAAACTATAAGGGTTCCTTGTTGAATACGGAACCCTTAAAACGGCGAATGCTCGATGTTCTTTTACAAGTAAATGCTCTAGTCTACATATATTCACCTAAAGGCACAAATAATACTAAATCTGAGAACAAAAATGGACAATAGACCAGCTTATCTTATTGTTAATAGCGATGTCTTACAGACAACCTTTGGATGGACAAGACAATACTTAGGTACAAACCCAAAATCTCAATACCTATAATTCTAGAGACAAATTCATAAATTCTGAAAAACCTGAATACTAATGCGTATGAACTACGTATTTCTTCAGTATACGTATGTACAAAATTCAAATTAATGTAAAAATGTTATAATATAAAAGGTTTATTAATTACTAGCTTCCGCCAGCGGCTTCGCCCGCGTGATCTCTTTATAAATTATAGCCTACTAGCTGCGCCCCACGGTTCACCCGCGTAAATCTTAATCACGTGGTAATATCGGGATACAAAGTCCAAAAAAATCCTATGTCCTATTTCAGGTCATGGTCTACCCATGTAACAAATAAACAAACTCACTTTCAAATTTATAATATTCGTTAGGAAGTAAGGATAATCACCGTGACCCTGAACGTGTCGTGTCCATCTGGTAGACTACAAAATTATAAAAATGATAAAATAATATTAATGTTCTGGTCCAACCAACCTACTAGTAGGTACTTATTTCCGTGTCGTCACAAGCTATACGAAAATAACTCACTGATTTTGGTCTGTAAAAATATATGACATTTTATAGGAACCTATGTGTGTAAATGTAAATACACACATGTATGTTTGACGAACGCTTTAGTATGTAAAACGTCGCTAAGACTTAATACTTTAATGTTTTATGTTCGGCATTGTTTTGAACGACGAGATCAGCTTATACACTGGATTATGTTCTAATAATATTCATACTTGAGCTGCAAAATCAATCCTCTTATTATTATGCTAAGGAGAACTTTATTTAATTTTAACTTAATATATCGTTCTGCGTCAAAAACAATTACCCGTATAAAAACTTTTGCTCAAACCACGAAGACAGTAACCTAATTACGAATAAATTGATAGATAAACTCATTTTCAGCCTTTGTTTCCAAGCTCAAAACATTTTAGGTTCAACTTTACTTGTTCTTAGTAATTTAAATAGGTATTCTTCGAAAGCGCTATTAGACTCCAACTTATGTGGGCGTCTCCACCAGCACATGAACCTAACACCTAAGGTCACACGACACACGTCTAATAAATTTTATGTAAAATATTCCCTACTGAGACATTATACACAGCCATTTGTGTCATATTTGTGTACGTGTGTGAATATAAATAGAAAAAACTCGTTTCACCTCGCAGCTTTGTCCCCTGTGAATAACCGGGATTAATAATTATTATTGTGACAGTCGAGTGCTTCGTGTCACAACCAGAGCAATACAACTCCTTGCTTTTCCACTTGATTACTTTCTTACAATGGTCTGAACAAACAATAATATAACATTCGGGTACCATTGTTACAGAGAAATAATTTCAGTTACCAGCAGTCCCGTTGTCCGCAGCCGTACGATGCCATTCGGGTTTTTCCTTTCATTAACAGAATTTTTAATGCTTCGCTGAAAACCAGAAATGAATTCGCTCGGTGTCCAAATTTTTTGTACGTATTATCGCCTTATTCGATATCCGGAACTATGGCAACGCAAGCGGAAAACCATCAAATAAATAGTACTCTAGTTGTCATAAAATATATTTTCAACACACTTGTTCATAAAGTGGCTCTTATTGAACGTCTTTTAAATTCATAATGCAGTGTATTATGAAAGCGTGTTTTTTATTTTATATTACCGCACTAGTGCGGTAATGTGCACCACAGATTAATATTTACTAGTCGGAGTAATTACATGGCAGTATGGAATTAGTAAGTACTATCATGGCAGCATGGAATTTGTATCCAATAGAAATTGTTTTTGGTGAAGCTTTTTACCAAAGACAAGCGCAAAAAAGCAAGTTTTTATTAAAAAAAAAAGAACCATAAGCTAACCAGTGGCGTTTAAATATGGTAAAAAAATCCCATGCATACCTAAACGTCAGAGGGATACAATACATTGAATTAGTATGAACTATCCTACAACCATTGCGCATTAACATGGCACCTGGCTCGGAACTCAATACTCCCCCCGCTACCCGCGCCGCGCCCCGCCGTCTCCGTGCGGGGAAGCGGGGGAGTTACAAACGTCATTACGACATAGAAGTTTTTAAAAGAAACTCCGGATAGTGAGTACCTGGCAACAAAGGTCGGTTAAACTTTATAAATGATAAATCTATCATCTCTATAGGTACGTTATTGTAGCATAAGTTCATACAACAAGTCTGTTTTTTCCTAGCAAATGTGTTGAAAAACGTCGTATGAAACGCGTGTGCATTGATTATTACACTCTCGGCTACCTTATCGCGCTCGCCTGCGGCTCGCGCTAACAATACCGCCTCGACTGTAATAACCAAAAAAGCACACTCGTATCACAATGTACTATTATTGTTTTTACAACAATAGATAATGAATCAATCCAAGTTGTGTTGAATGCGTACGTGTTTATTAAACTTATTAAAAATAAATAAACGCTACTACGTTTAAACGCGTGTTCGAACGAGACGGCATAAATGGCCATCGTAACATGTTCAGGGTTGTAAAATTGTACCATAAAATAAATTTAATATAAATCCAGAGTAGAGGCGACACATAAAATTGGAGTAAATCACCGAAAGTCAGGCGCTGGAGACGTTTACAGCCTCCGAGGCTGTTAGTTCAGGAAGTGCGCCGGGATCGCGGGTACCACTCAAAGCGCGCAATAACCCGATATTTATGTCACAACTGCATTTAACGAGTGCATCTTACTATTTTTGTATGTAAACACTCGTGTATAACATTAATAATAACGTTTTCAACAGTGCAGTATGTAAATTGTAAACTAGTTAAGCTAATTCCAAACGAGTAGCCTTTCTATTTGCATTCGCTCGTCAACCGTATAACTTTACACAAACGGTTTAGCTCATATCTCTGCATAATTGAATGGACTACATCAGCCAGAAATCTCATTTTAATTACTGAATTTAATAACAAACGTTACGTAGGTATTAAGTATTATTAGAAGGCAAAACCCTGTAATAAAACTGGTATTTTTTAAATTAAATATGTAGATATATGAAAGTCCGTAAAATAAAACTACAATAAAGTTTACTACTGCAAAGGGTGGCTATAAATTTTTCATCTAATTTTACACGTATAACCGTTATAAAATACGAATTTTATCATGTTTTATTTTTAATATAACACGTGTTAAACTCGTAAATAATGCGACATGCGGTTTTGCTTGCATAACTATATTAAACAGTTCACATTTCATCGTATAATTTATTTTCAACGTACCGTCTGCAGCACAATCCACAGGTACGCATAAAGAAAGAACCTGAAAATCAGAAAGGGATTCAATCAATCTGCATAGCCTTTTCCCAACTATATTGGGGTCGGCTTCCAGTCTAACCGGATGCAGCTGAATACCAGTATTTTACATGGAGCGACTGCCTATCTGACCTCCACAACCCAGTACCTGGGTAATACGATACCCCTTGGTTAGACTGGTGTCAGACTTTCGGGCATCTGACGACTCGTAACGACTGTCAAAGATCTACAAATGACAGCCGGGACCAACGGCTTAAGGTGCTTTCCGAGGCACGGAGGAGTCTCGATATGTGAAAATGGTCACCCATCCACGGACCAACACCGGCAAGCGTAGCTTAACCTGATGGATCGACCCGTGCGGCTGTTATTACGTAGCCACGAGCTCCTCAGAAATCAGAAAGGGATTATGAGTTAAAAACCGGCCAAGTGCGTGTTGGACCACGCACATTTAAGGGTTCCGTAGGTGGGATGAATTTATGCCAAGAACAAACTTAACATTGTAGTTGAAAAACATGGCTTACCAAATGTAAAAAAAAAAAAACTGCAAATGTAAGTTGGTCGATTATTACTCTTTAACTTGTACTCCTCTTAGCTGTGATAGTTTTCCTTTTAATTTCGTTCCTTCGAATTTTTTCACGTATCCAAAACCAACCATTTAGCTTGAGTACTTTTTGCGGCCTACCCAAATGTCCTATCTTTGGTATTGTTCGTCGAGTCGTTGAGCTCCTTAAGCTCTGAGTTGAGCTCCTCGGTTACTGACAAATGCTTGCACTGACTGGACAGGTCCACTCAAATCTGTGTGGTTCTTTCCTCAAAATACCATTTCAGACTCTAATTTACATGGTCCTCATATGGCCTGACCAAGATTATGTCTGGACCTTAAAAGAGACTGCGACCTCTGAGTTTGTTTCGGCCTTTCTTCTCAGAGTAGTCAGATAGGAAACGCCGACCACATCTAGCTTATTTTATTTTTTTAAATATGACGTGTAAAAGTGATTCTGATATCCTATTTACAGAATAAACAATTTAATTTCTTGCAGCTAATTACTAAGAATCTCTGAGCTAAGCTGTGAACAGAAAGTTGGATAGACAGACGGACATGTCGAAACTGTAAGGGTTCCTTGTTGACTACGGAACCCTAAAAAAGACTTGATTTAATATTGAGTCTTTGCCAAATTAAGTCAACATTTATGCGGCCATCAGAACGTTCAAAAAGTAGGTTCTTTACACACCAATACAATATGAAGGTACTACGTCTAAAGACGCAGAACTTCAACCTCATACGATGAATAATTATGTGAAAAGAAAAAAATGTAAAGAGTGCCAAATGCTTATCTTAAAGTGTAACAAGACTAACTTTATTAAAAAGGACATATGTATGCATCAACCGAGATATGTAAGAAAAATAAATCGAATGGTGATGATCATGTATGATATTTATGATTACGTGATAATTAACCTACTTTTGAAACTCTCATTCATTCATTCACTGACAGACCGGACACAGTCTAAACCATTGGGTCTAGAAACTTGAAATATTGCTCAAGAGTTCCTTATATAACGAAAGTGAGCACTAAGGTCAGATATTTGAAAATTCGTCCCCTAAGGCTGCCTGTTCACTGGAGCGGAGCTATGCCAATATTAACCAATCTAAATTCCTGAATCTAAATTCCGCTCCATCTAGTCAACCGATCACATCCAAAGCTTTATTAAAAAACCTCATTTTATTAACTGCATAACACATAAACGTTAACAAAACATAAAAACAAATGCTAACGACAGACATTTCCGTAGTAGAACACTGTCACCTTCGCACCGTTTGAGCTCGAAGCAATATTGCCATGTTATTATTTGGGGCGTTTACACCGCTAAGCCAGACATATGGGCCATTTGCCGACAGAATCGTGTGAACCGCCTCACGTTATTCATGGGCGACGCATTAATATCGTCCAAATGTGCACTTACGTCCAAAAATTTAAGTAATGCCAATGTTTATTCGTACTTCCTACGATTCTACTGTTATGTCGCAATGTCTGTCTGTCATTTTGAAAATGAGCGGATTTTGAAATAGTTGGAATTTTAATTGGAAAAGTTGTGCTAACTTTACTGGGATTAGGTCTCGTGCAGTTGGGAATATTTCCAAAATGTGGGCAGCTTCTGAAAGTTTCATAGAGACCAAATAATAGTAAAATACGCCCTCGGAATAAAATTCAGAATTTCAGTCTCATCAGTGTTATATTATACAGTATTATATACGTCTACTTGTGTTTGTACTATACATAGATACACCTCTACCCAACCCTTTGGGGAAACAAGGCGTGATGTTATGTGTTATATACGTCTATAAATTGATGGGATAGTACACATCTAGTCACTTGATATTGTAATGAATACTCCTGATGAACACATCAATATTAACCAGTGATGAATAATGTCAGAAGTACTGTGATCGATAAATAAAACAGATTAATGAATATTTATTTGATTATCTTGAGATGATGTATTGTTGACGGTATTTGCCACTTTCTACTCCAATATGACAAGTAGAAGTGTATCAAACTGAAAAATAATCGATAACATTAATTGTTGTTGCACATGGAAATTGTTAGCCAAATAAATAAGACTTATCTCTTTGGAAGCAATATCCATTTCAAGGGAGATACTTACAAAATAATTAAGGAAAAAAGCCATCCTTTAAGTATTTAATTCTCTAAAATTTTGTAATAAATTCTGCTTACTGCTACGTTACTGTGCGTTTACTACGCTTTCGTAGCACTGCTACGCCATGCATCCCTGCTACGGTGTGACTTTGCTACGTGACACGCGACTTTTCTCATACGTCTATGCTACGCCATGTGACTGCTGTACAACACGCCGCCTCATTAAGCTACCTAAACGTATTTTTAACCAGTTTTAATTTTATTATTCTATTATGCTACACGTCTCACGCTCCGCGTCATAATGAACTTCCGCTTTCCCACGCACAGCTAGTTATCCGCGTGCCACTGCTATGTCAAAAGGCACTCAACATCGCGAATCGCGATATCGTATCCTACGCGTCGTTGCTATGCTACACGCATGCCTTACGTCAAACACCTTGCTCTGCTTTTATATTGCTACTACGCCACATACCACTCAACTGCAACGCCACACATACGCGTCCTCATTGGCAGTCTAATAATTATGAGAGAGCAGTAATAATGCAAAATGTGGTTCTGTGCAATAACTTTACACTTAATATCAAAATCATTAAGGATTCCAAACTAAGCGACGTCTAAGCAGTAAATATGTTTGCCCATTCCCTCCGCTGTGAGGCATACCACAGGCAAAAGTTAGTAAGCTATAAATCATAAGTGTGCGGACCTCGGTACAATTTATGTATAAGGCCCATTGGGTGGCTTAGCACTGTTTGATTGATAGTGTGAAGAAGACCTTATTCGGGGAACTCACATCCGTCACATAACGATTCCCACACCTTACACGTGTAGGTAGAGTCATTAGAGCAATATCCAAATAAATAGTGAAATAGAGTTATGAATAGAGTACTGACTTCATTCACTCTTCCTTCTTCGTTCAGTCTATCTCTCAGTGGAATGCGCTCCCCGTGGAAATGTGGATGGCAACCAACCGATTATCCTTTAAAATTAAAGTTTGAGAGCACATTCGTAAGAAGCTGGCAGTATCATCACATCGGTAGTGCTTTTCCTTTGTTTGTATTATTTGTTTTACTATATTCATGTATTTATGTGTATTTATTTGTGCTTATAGATATATTTATATATATGATTAGGTATATATATTATATTCATCGTTTTAATAGGTATATTTATATCCTTACATTTAAATTAATAATTATTATGTTTTATTCCACAATTTTAGTTATTGCACCTACCACTGTTTGTCCCTGCATCACCCAAAGGTTGACTGGTAGAAAATGCCTATGGCATTAAGTCCACCTATGATATATAAATCGAGTTAATTGTTAATTTACTGACGCAAGACGATGACGAGAAACAACTGCTTCAACTGGATGGAATGGTTAAAAAGCAAAAGACGCAAAGGTCAAAACTAGTCCAGAAAACTGGAAATAAATACGTGAGTAATAATCGTACAACATTAATCATCACGTAGTAAGTCCGTGTGCGTAATTTATAAGCCCAAGAACAGTCACACAAAACCTGTAGGTAAATCTACAGAACAAGTTATGTATTTGTGTTAGGCACCTGCGCTGTACAGCAGTATATTTTATTCACAACATTTTTCCCTTCCTAACTTCAAAAGTATTGCCAAGTCACCCAGAACGGTTTCAAATAGTCACGACCTATCGAAAAAAAGAAAATATATTATCTGTACCTCCGAGGCCAAATAAGTTTGGTAGCGCGCGAGAATTTGGGGCTGCAGCTATTGAAACGCAACAGCTGCTACTCGATATCAATTTAAAAAGTCGTTAAACGTGTCAGTACAAAATTGAAAGCTTTAAAGTATTACAAAAAATGCTATAAAATCGCCTAATGTTTGTTCGTGTTGACTGTATGTTTTGGAGTAGTTTAACATTTAATATAAAGAAATGCAAATGCAATCCAAAATCATCCTGAACGTTGAGGAAAGGTAATGTTTATAGCTGATTCACGGTAAAGCTTTTAGGCTTAAGAAACTGTGAGAGATGTATGATGTGGAGTATAAAAAAAAAAACTAATTCACAAACAAAAATGCGGAACAAGTACACGGAACGACGATTCGTACCCGCATCACATTCACAAATACACAAAGCCGGGACAACGAACAGGGGGCCTAAAACAGCCACTTTGGCAGAATCATAATAGGACAATAATAAATGAATCATCGTAAAATGTCACAAACCGACAATTCATAATATTATCTGCGTGCAATTCATATTACGCAATTCATCTGTTTGGCAGTTTTGTATAGAGATAATAAAATGGTCCTCAAATTATGAATTACTTAATTAAATTTTAATGTTAAATTAATATTAATTAATTTAAATTACGGTCATTTTATCATTTTCATTTTGTACATCTTTTTCATGCAGCAATATTTACACCAAATATGATTCGAATATGAATAATTGAATTGTAGTGGGTACTTACAAATGATTCAGCTATTATGGGTCACCATTTGTGTCAAATTAGAGGAATTGTTAATCTGATCTGCGGTGTCTTTTGTTTTGAGTTTTCGTTTTTTGCCACCGACTTCCGAAATTAAAGTTATTTATCACTTTGTAGTGTTTTTTTTTGGAAATCGGTTGTTTTTTTTTCACTTTTTAGTTTGGTACCTACCCCAAACAAATTCGGATAACACAATTTGATAAGTAACAGTGACAGGATCTTAAAACATAATCCCTAAAGACTAAATCGCAAAAATACGCATTATTGAAGCTTCAAAAACTACCTGAGAAAAGTTAATCGGGATCACCGCGCAAGCTTTCTCTACCAAATAAAAAATAAATTCAAAATCGGTCAACAATTGACGAAACTATGGATGAAAATACATTTAAAAAAAAACAAACATACATGAAGTCGAACATCGAACCTCCTCCTTTTTGGAAGTCGGTTTAAAAACATAGTTCTTCGATAAAACTTGGTTTCTAATACTTTCATCCACTGGTGTCATGCTATAGGATTTTACTCCCTGACCTTCATCGACTGTCTTATTACTATATTAACAATGACATCACTACAAAGGGCTCGCTATCTAATACGACGTAAAAGGTATTTTATTTACCACACACGATATTAAACAATAGATAGATGATATTGCTTTGTCCGTGACTCAAAGTGAAGTATTTTTATAGATTATGTATTAGAGCGATGAATAAAAAAAAGTAATAAAAACTAAAACCCAACTACGACTAAAAAGGTATAAACAAGACACCACAGACAGACAAATTAAAATCCGGAGTCACACGTGTTAGGGCATAAATCGAACAGATTACGTGTGACTCCGGATTTTTAATTTATCTGACTGTGGTGTCTTGTTTATACCTTTTTAGTCGTAGTTGGGTTTTAGTTTTTATTACTTTCATTTTTTTTAAACTCTTTTGGGGTTATAATATTTATATTTTAGAAATGTGCTCATTAAGCCCTTTTAATTGATACCCAACATGGTACGATTAAACAATTTTTTTTTTTTAGTTCCTGACTTTATGTCCTCTAGAGGGCGCCATTTTTAATTTCACGTCACATAGCCTATAACCAGCGGACGATCAAGACGCTTCCAACGATACCTCATTTGTCAAATTGTGATGAGTCGTTTAGAAGATATGAGGGAACAGATGATCATACATACATACATACCGGTCAAAATCATAACCCTCCTTTTTTTTTCGCCGTAGTCGAGTAATAAAGGCGAGAGTGCACGAGTATTTACAAATATTGGGTATTCAGTAATGAAAAACCGGTCGCTCAGGTGCCTATACAGATACCCATTATTGTCCATGAAAATCGATAGCCAAAAGAATTTTCATCAACAAAACACCACTTCGAGCGTGTATAGAAATATCTTTTCAATTCTCACGCCTTCCGTTTATCCAATGAATGAATCCGCGAGCTCGTTTAATTGATTTTTTTCACTTTGACAGATATTGATCGTCGGCAATTTCAATACCTTTCTGTTTTATTCCACAAATACTTAGAAGCAGTATAATAAATCACTGAAAGTGAAAGCTGCTTTTTAAGCCTTTGAAAGTCTATAAATCATCTAATAAATGAGGAGCCTCTGAACTATTCATATTTTTATTTTTATATAGTGGAGAGAATTTTAGCGATCCCTTATTGAAATCAGTGCAGTAAGCTATAAAGCTATGAAGTGACGGGTGATTTAGTTATAAAATAAAAGTTGTGTTAATACATATTTTGCATTCAACATAGTAACACTAACTACTAGTAGTACTTTTATACCTAAATCGATGACATATTTTTTTCTGGATCAATGAATAAGTATTTACTGATACTGCTTTTTCATGACTGTATTTTTGTAAATTCAGTTTTGTTGTTAGACTCGCGACAATCTAAGAAGTCCGTTTTGACAGCTACAAAAATGCTTTGTGTAGCGATGAAAAAAATAATTGGTTTCTTATAAACTGATTCTCGAGACATATCGATTGAACATACTTAGAGAGTTTGTAATCGACGACTTATCTACATTGCTCAAAATTGATTCTCAAGGCTTAACGTTTTATTACATGTACGAGAACGAAACGTCAAAAAGGACTTCTTAGATTGTCGCGAGTGTAATATAAATAAAATAACATCACGCCTTGTTTACCCGAAGTATTGAGCAGAGGTGTACCTATCCTAGTACACCCACATTTCGCCAGTAATGTTTAAGTCCCATGTTGTAGTTGTGAGCCTATTCCCATCAACCGAGCACAAATCCAGACTCCGGGCTGCTACTGAGAAATTCCAGATAGAAAACTCAATAAAAACTTTTTACAAAAAAAAAAACAACCGACTTCCAAAAAAACACTAAAAACGTGAAAAATAACTTTAATTTCGGAAGTCAGTGTCTTTGCTTTTCAATATTCGTTTTTTGCCATCGACTTCCGAAATTAAAGTTATTTTTCACGTTTTTAGTGTTTTTTTGGAAGTCGGTTGTTTTTTTTTTGTAAAAAGTTTTTATTTTTCACTTTTTAGTTGTGGTACCTACCCCACACAAATTCGAATACCACTACCTGCTATGTAAATAACAGTGACGGAGTCAAACAATATATCGTCTACATACACTAAGTGGGAAAAATACATAATTATTGAAGCTAACTCAAAAAATACGCAAGAAAAGTTAATAAAATTTATATGGGACCACCTCTGAAGCATGACCTACCAAACAAAAAAAGGTTCATCTAAATCGATTCATAATTGGCGGAGTAATCGCGTAACATACACACACAAAGAAAATAAAAAACATACAGACGAATTTAGAACCTCCTCCTTTTTGAAGAAGTCGGTTAATAACACTTTGCTCGACTTGGGAATCGAACCCAGGACCTCGTTCTCAGCAGTCAGCGGTGGCGCTTGCGACCACTAGACCAACGAGGCATTCGTTAGAATATGAAGAGCAAAATAGAGTCTCTCTCGATTCCTTAAGCAGCTATGAGGTCACGGGTATGATTCTTGCATTGAAATAAGATACGGACTCGTAACCTTGGGTAGGTAGGTACCTTATACTGCCGAAGTCAAGGTAGATATCATTTTGAGCACGAAAAAGTTTGTTATTTAGAGGAATTTAACCAATTTATACTTAATAGTAATAAACGCTGTATAGATTACTGTGGCGTCTATTGTTCAGGGTTCAATCTCGGAGTCAAGTAAAGTGTGATTAGGGCTTTATGCATGCCCGAGAGTGGCCCGAGATAGGAACTGCTGATAAATAGCGATAAGCTTGGCTCTATAGCTTTAAGACCTAATATTGCCATTGGCGAACAAAGGTTGTTCAGAACAGCATATTGTGTGCCTATACCCAGTTTGCTGAATAATACCTACATTGTTATTTTCACCCACAAGCTATCGACAGGGGTATATTTTATTTAAAGCTAAGGCTGCATTGTAATTGGTGCAAGTATCGATCAGAACGGTCAGAACTATGTATTGTACCTAAATAGGTACGCGTTTCTTAACCCTACGCACAATCTACTGAAAAACGAACATTAAGTAAGTATACGTTTATTATCTATCATTATTTAACAAAGGTTATTGTTACAACAACATAAAAATTATAAGACACAATACAGGGTGTAAGGGTAAACACCGTTGTCACTCAAACCATGGGTAGTTGACTTAAATATATAAATAAATGACCGAGTAACAACAAAAAAACGTTATTTTCATTAAAAGATTTTAAAATGTTTCCATCCAACACCGTGCTCGCTAGCGAAACAGCTGACCGATTGAGGGAGGGGTCGCGCTCGCAGCCATTCAGGTCACGTCGCGTGCCCCCCGCCTCCCGCCCGTGTTGAGACCCAAGTTCGATGCCCTCTAGCGCATAGGGTGAAAGGGTGAAATAAACTTATGGTAAAACGTAGATTTTCTTTTAAAAAAAAAGTTTTAATTTTCCAACGTAAAATTTACGTGCTATAAATGAAACCAAACCACTGGATTCAAGGATAACGGTGTTTATCCTAAACACCCTGTATTTTAATTTTTATGACGTCAAAATATTACAAAATCTGAGCTGGGATTACTGTGGTTTATATTTTATTGTAGTATCATTAAGAATATTACGATCTTGTGATCGTAAGGACCGTGCACACTATGCACGACATTGTTACAACTTAAGAGAAGCACTCTTTGGGCATCCATTCTCAGCTCACATTTATCGATAGTTTGTTAAGAATACCTCTAAATATAACTTAGTGTGAGAACAAATTTTAAAGTGTTTGAATATTTCAAAAACACTAGAGCAGTATTTAAAAACGATCTTAAGGTACGTACTTCTTATTATGTGTAACTTTTACGAAAATCAACCACTGACAAAGCTAAAGTCACGCGGTGAGTCAATGAGTCAGCGACATCTTGTAATAGTGTGTATTCTCTTAAAGTTGGTACCCTTGTCACAGCTGGCCGGAACCACTCAAAATAATTACAATCTCACAAAAATGTCACAAGCTCGGCTTCGAACAACAAAGTAGAGCTGAATAAGTGATGAAGCGAACCAATGATATTTATGATTGATGACTCTTAGTCTAACATTGCGCAGCCGGCTGGGACGCGAATGTAAAAATGTTAATTGAATTATAAATGTTAATTTTGTATTAGATTGGTTTATCACACAAGGGGTGGCGAATAATTAATTCGGACGTGATTCTTTCCAAAATTAAATTAGATAATGTTGCCATTGTTTCAGATGCAAAATAATGAAAGAAGCGGAAACTCTGGATACAGTTCGATACATTATGGAAATCAAAATAAATGAAAAAATGAATGAAAATTTGAAGTGAAAATAGTAAAAGCTTTAAAAATCAACTGCCTGTAAGTCTAGACATTTATTTTGATTTCAAATGTCATGTCCATAAATAAAATAAAACAGTATATCTGAGTTCCGTTGAGCTCAACGTTATCCGAGCAGTCCTTATTCAGAGACACGACACTGTGCTTCAGCTAAGCGACTTCTATAATCCGTCTTACAGACAACATCCAGGAATTTTCTGTCTCAACAACATCTTCATTATCTTCAAGAATGGCCTCCATTTTTACCCGACTACGGCGAAGAAAAAAGGAGGGTTATGATTTTGACCGGTATGTATGTATGTATGTATGTATGTTCATCTGTTCCCTCATATCTTCGAAACGACTCATCACAATTTGACAAATGAGGTATCGTTGGAAGCGTCTTGATCGTCCGCTGGTTATAGGTTATGTGACGTCACATTAAATTAAAAATGGCGCCCTCTAGAGGACATAAAGCCAGTAAGTAAAAAAAAAATATTGTTTAATCGTACCATGTTGGGTATCAAATGAAAGGACTTAATGAGCAAATTTCAACAAAAAAAAATTATAACCACAAAAGAATAAAAAAAAAAAAGTAATAAAAACTTTAAACCCAACTACGACTAGAAGGTATAAACAAGACACCACAGACAGACAAATTAAAAATCCGGAGTCACACGTAATCTGTTCGATTTATGCCCTAACACGTGTGACTCCGGATTTTTAATTTGGCTGTCTGTGGTGTCTTGTTAGAATCTATACCCAATTATAAATTCCCTGTAATTTCCTGCGGAGCAGGCCCTCGTTAAATTCAAATTATAGAATTCTTCTTATAACTCCAACTTGTTTCAAGTAAATCACGAAGATTTATGAATAGGGGTAGGTATCGTACTCATGTCGTTCTCAAACTGGTGAAGTAAGAGCTGCCAAAGTCAAACTCCAAGAGTTTGGCTCACTTTATTGTAACTGGGTAGCGGGCGTCGGTACCATACGTCACGTTCACAGCCCGCCAATTTGTCTGTCATTTGCCAAATCCGAACGCGCCTTGAATGTAGACCGAATATCTACTAAATATGTATTCAGTGTTGCCACATGCCTACTATAATTTCACATACATTAGATTATACCTCATGTCTACATAGGATTTTTTTAGTCCCTACCAACATTTTATATAAAAGTACATATATGTCCTTATGCGCGACATGTAAATCTACTGATTTGTATTCACACGATGGTGTCACAGGAAATTGAGTTCTTTTTTAATAATGAAATAAGAAAAAAATCAAGATAAAGTCACGCACATGAGAGGTTTATTAAATCAAAATATGCTTAAATTTTGTATTCATGTCAATGCCAAAGGTGAGCGAAAGAAAATAATTAGGCATTTGTATTAAACATGTCTCTTATTTTTTAAGGAAAACTTTCAATTTCTCACTGAATTTCAATATTATTTGAGACGCCATGTGATATTGTAAGTTTAGTGTCATCGTCAAGATAATGAAAAGGATTCCTTACTAAATGTTCTCGAATTATATCTACAAAATTGATAAGCTGTTATTAGGTACTTGAATTATTCTATTCATATCTCAGATGACTTCATTTTCGGTTGGTTTTACAAAGTGCGTGTTTAAGTAACATAAGTGAAACCGGCCAAGTGCGTGTCGGACCACGGACAATGAAGGGTTCCGTAGTTGGGATGAATTTATCCCAAAAACAAACTTAACATTGTATTTGAAAAACATGTTCCGATACATCAGTATACGTCACGGTTAATTCTGCAACTGCAAATGTTATAAATATAAGTTTCTAATCACAATTTTTTTTTGTGTGATCAAACTACCAATTAATGATTTTCGAACTTTTACTTTTACATGTGCTGTGAGGCCTTGCTTACTGCCAAAGTACTCTGTGGGTTTTGTTTTATTTGCAAGTGTCGAAAAATATGTAGCATAAATGGCCGTATTTTTTATTTCGTTGACTCAGAAGCTTTATTTTTTTAGAGGTCAAAATATCTATGTCATCATCTACCTAGCCTTTTCCCAACTATGTTGGGGTCGGCTTCCAGTCTAACCGGATGCAGCTGAATACCAGTATTTTACATGGAGCGACTGCCTATCTGACCTCCACAATCCAGTAACTGGGTAATACGATACCTCTTGGTAAGACTGGTTGTCAGACTTTCGGGCTTCTGACGACCCGTAACGACTGTCAAAGATCCACAAATGACAGCTGGGACCAACGGCTTAACGTGCTTTCCGAGGCACGGAGGTGTCAAAATATCTACGTATTTGATATTAATTTCAACGTGATACCTCTACGCGTTCATGAGAAAAAGGTTCTTGACAGACTGACAGAAACGGATTCCTAAAAACAAAATCGTTACTAGCCTATGAACTAATACTGGTAAATAACTATAAAATTAAGAAACCGTCCAATAACGTCTTTCTTATTCACTATAAGTAGTAGGAGAAGACACTTTATTCACGTGTTATTTATAAAAGTCAGCACTTTGATATAAGTAGAACTTTAATTAATGAAAGCTGAAAAGGACTCTTTAAAAAAATTAAAACGTAATGAGCACCTAATTTATATAAAAAGAAACAGTATTTTTCGTTTAAGCAAAATTTATAGTTCGCAAAGTTAAGGACCACAATTAGACAACATTTTCGTTTAAAAAGGTTTCAGTATTTTATAGTCTAATAAAAATAGCTTGTAGCTCCTCTGGGCACTTAGCATACCAAATAGGTAACAAATTTATAAACTTAACTAATTAGGCGCTTGCCGGACTGAGTTTCATGTTTGCTCTGAGCATCGTAAACTTCTTCTAACTTCCTAATTTGGAACGGCCGTAATTATTGTTTATCTGAATCATTTACAAACTTTGTACCCCTTAGAGAAAAGTGGTAATTAAAAACGTGAAATTGTGGGTTATGCCCCTTTTTATATGACCAATAAACTAGATTAAAGATATTTTACAGCAGTACTGGCAACATATTAAAATATTTTACTTCTTTTTTATTCGGCATTTCGGTAAAGACCATTTTACTGTATGCATAACTTAATTGTGTTATCATGGTAATTTGGTAACAAGCAAAAACGTAACTTCAACGAAATATAAACTATTATTTAACATTTACCAAGATACATAACATAACATCACGCCCCAATTATTTCCCCGAAGTGTTGGCCAGAAGTGCACCTATAGTACGCCCACATTTAGCCAGTTATGTTTAAGTCCGATGTACAGGCTACAGGGGACGAGCCTATTGCCATCAACCGGGCACAAATCCAGAATCTGGGTTGCTACTGAGAAATTCCAGATGGAAAAAATCCAATAACACTTTACCCAACCCGGGAATTGAACCCAAGTCCAAGACCAACGAGGCGATATTATTCTATCTAAATAGTTTCGGTATCGCTTAGCTTATATGGTTCATATTGTATTGTGAAACGAACTATAAAAACCTTAAATTATAATAAATAGGTCAACAAGACTTAAGTACTGTCACTTTTCATTATTCCGGGTACTTAATTTATTTATATTTATTTATTTAATTACAACGGTTGTGTTACAACCAATTACAAAAATAAAACAGACAAAATTATAAAAATAAAATTTAAAATTATAAAAATAAAACAGACAATTATAACAAATATACAAAATAAGAACATAAAAACAGTTAACCTCACTTTCATAAATTCCTCTCACAGTACTTCTGACATACCAATAAAATCTCCGTCCATTCATCCGCAAACAGATCGCCTGTTGGGTTAGAATCCAAGAGATCATTAAGCGCGGCAAGCACGCGGGGAATTGGCGACTTAGCACGTGCAACCGTACGACATGGAGGCACGGCAAAGAGTTTGTGCTTTCTGCCCCGGCAGCAATTGTCTGGAATAAAGAAGCGCGCCAGCACATCAAGCAGATCAGGAGCGTCAATAGTGCCACGGAGCGTCTTACAGGCTATTGTGAGCTGATCTCAAGCTCGCCTTACCTCTAGCGAGTTGTATCCGAGGCAACCCAGCAAGAATTTAATCGGATAGAGGTAAGGATAGTAGACGTGTTTCTGCTTATATAAGTACCTAAGGAACGCTTTTTGGACTTTTTCTAATAAAAGTGCGTAGGTACTTTCATGTGGATTCCACCCGCAAGAGCTGGTTACGAGCTTGCTACGCACGAGCGCATTAAATACTACTTTGATGGCATGAGCAGTGCGAAAATCGCGGCAATTACGCAGAACAAAACCTAACCTTTGGAAGGACTGTTTAGCTACCATGACCATATGGTCGTGAAAGGTGAGCTTTCGGTCAAATGTGACGCCCAGGTCTTTCATGGCTGTTGACTTAAAGTAACTGACATAAATGTTAAAAGGATTCTTATTTCAACCTTCAATGAAAACTAAGAATAAATCTAAGAGAGGTCTAGCAGAATAAAAAAAAAATAGTAAGAAATTCTATTTTTATTTCTTTATGTATCTCTGGACACAGAGTCAGATACCCTTTAGAATACTACTTGGTAACAATACAGTAAGCATCTACGTCTTTTCATCGTTAATATATTTAGGTTTTCTGTAATAACCTTGTAGCAAACCTGAAAATTACAGAATCTTTAATACGTAATTATAACTTAGTTACACCTGACTTAGTAAGCAATATAGCATCTTGCATTTAAAAATTAAATGCTTTCTAACGGGATCATGATCAGATTATATTCTAATTATGGTGAAATAAAGAAACTCACATACATACATACATGAACCCTGAAATCATTACACTCCTTTTTGGGCAGTGTTAAAAACCGTTCACGCCCAAATTAATCTACGAACGCAAATAGGTACTCATACCTACGTCACCTCGCCTCAATTCGAGGTTATCTTCCTTTTATCCCAGAAATTATCAAAGCGAACCGTTTCCCATATTAAATATTAGCGGGGGTGTTGTGCCCCAGTCACCCCAATGGCCGTTATTAGAGTGACACGTTATTTTTGTGAGATGCGTACATACGTAATAAAGGCCGGGTAGACGCGTCCGCTAGACAGACACGAGCGAATTGATAAGGGTCACATCGGAACATTACATCGACGGACAAGCTAAGCCGCCTTTTTACCCCAAATTAGTTAAGCGAAACGTAACTCAATAATATTTTTTTCTGACTCCCCTCCGGAAGTTTCGTTATTAATTTTTTCCAGGCAAACTTCTTTAACTTTTTTTAATTAGCTCCAGGGATTGTGTATCGAAATACCTACGGCTCTTTTACATTAATATTCATTTGTTTCACTAAAAATCCATGTTTCAGGATTAATTACGCGTTTATTTATTTTGCTAATGAATTCCGTGCGTACATAGCAATATTCAATCAATCTTCATACTTTGATGTTGGAAATTAATATTCAGACAGGCTGCGCGGAAATGGAACCAAAATATTCTGAATGCATCTCTGAATAATTTACCAATATTTTTTCCAGTCTGCTAAGCACTCTTCAGCCGAAGAAAGATAACTTCCAATCAAACTTAATGACTTTCTTCACACTGATTGGCCGTGAGCAAAGTACTAACGAGTCTTGATTTCAACAAACTTTGCAAATTGTTTGCTTATTCAACGTAAGGTAATAACAGCTGAGACATACGGTCATAAATTTCAGCAAGCGAGGTATAAAACATTCAGGTTCGCACTACCCGCTATCGATCTCTTTTGTAATTATTGTGCTCTACATATTTTACACTTTATGGGAGTTCGGTATCGAGTTGTGATTACAATCAACAATTTCTGTGTAATGTAGATTTATTTTTGAACGTGTGTGAAGTATGGCCGTAGTTTAAATTGTTAGTGTGTACCTGTAAAATCCCAGTTGAATAAACTAGCTTCCTTCGATTTTCTTTATTACCTATTTTATAGACAATCTATTTGTTCTATTTATTTCCTTTTTTAAATATTGTTAAAATCTTGCAATTTGCGAATGCAATCAATTTATGTTTTTTTGTTTAATAGTTTATTTACATAATTTAAAAAACTTACAGAGTTAAAATAATAAAATGTACAAGTACGTATATATAAAATTCTAGCTTCCGCCGGCAGCGTCGCCCGCGTGGTATGTCGATAAAAAGTAGCCTATGTCTTTCCCCGGGATGCCATCTATCTCCTTGCCACATTTTATCGAAATCCGTTCAGTGGTTTAGGCGTGAAAAGGTAACATATAGACTGATATACTTTCGAATTTATAATATTAGTATGGTTTTATGTTTTTTGGTTGTGTCGTTTATATAACTATGTTTCCATTACCTATGTGGGGGCCTCAGACGAAGTAAAAAATCTAGACAGAGCGCTGTTAACAGTGACATGAAGCCGGTTTCGTAAACATGTGTGCACTTAGTGAGTGTTGCCGCTCAGTAAAAACTCATTACCCTAATATTTTGTCTTAAGTTTTGGCGGGGGACTGGACAAGTAAATAGATAGGTTAGCGTTATATATTTTTTAAATTGTTTATAGGTACCTCGCTTGATTCCGACAAGACAATAAAACAATAGTTAAAAGTAACTACATTTTCATTATTACACGACTGCAAAAACGAGTGTAATGTTTTCAGGGTTCATGTACCTATGTATTTAAGTATGTGAGTTTCTTTAGTCCACCATAACTTTTAAATGCCTGAAAGGATATAGATTCAAACATACCCCATGTTTTAATCCTTACATCATCCCGAGTAACATAGGCTACGTTTAAAAAAAGCATTATGGCGGCAGTATGGCTCCATATCCAAATGTGAAAAATGAACCTGTAATGTTACGTTTCGCATCACATGAATTATTTACCCAGTAAACAGGGAAAATTTTGACCCATATTAGTGACAACACTTGGTTAAGATTTTGTGTTCCAAGCTGTCATATTTTGATCTATTAAAATTATGGATTTTCATCTAGTTTTATGTTTACTTACATACGAAACGTGATGCCATCTGGCTTTTTATTTTTTTAAGAATTGTTTTTGCACCCTTTCACCGCACAAGGCGGCATTTTCGCAGTAAATTAATTTAATTTGTTTCAGCGTGACGCTTCATTGACAGACTAGCTGTAAATTATCGATTTCGTGTAGTTTGGTTATAAATGTGTGCGTTCGAGCGTGTATACACAGAGCTTGGTGTAGTTTTGAATGCTTCACTTTATTGTTCGCAGCGCTCTGTCTAGATTTTTTACTTCGTCGGAGGTGGGGGCGGTTTTTGCTATTGAATAATTTCGTCGCAGCCTATTTACCTGTGAATAGGGAATCAAGTAGTTTGTATGTAAGACGTAGGTACTGTACCTATCTATGTATAATAATGAAAATTATGGACCTAACTCCATTGCAAAAAGCAAATAAACCGTAAAATAATGCAAAGACATCGTAAAGTTGCGTCTCCTATTTTTTTATCATATTAAAAACTTACGTATTGTCCAAAAAAGCTAAGAAATGATTTTTCAAGTAATTGTTTGCTGAGAAAAATTACCATATGTATTATCCATGATATTGAACGGGAGTAATAAAGAATTTTTCCAAAGTTCAGAAAATGGCGATTACGTGCCATTGTAATACGTCAAACTTGAAATGATTGGATCTTTGAATTTAGAAATGCTTTATCGACAAAATTAATGGCCATGGCTTGCTGTACGTTATTATAATTATAAAAAATATTTTTTGTTTGCTTAACTAAAAATCGTTTTCAATTTTGATCAATAAAACGTTATCTTATAGGAATTTAATGGAAAGGAATTGAAACCAATTTTACCAATTTCTAATAATTTTGTTAGGGAGGTACATACCTACTTATATTTAAAATGTGGAATTGTTTCTTGCCAACCATCTGACTGTGAATTAATTTTGGCTGAGGAAAGATGGGATAAGGCAACGATGCGGTTTAAAAGAAGATGTAGTGCCAAAATTAAAGGCAGTTGTGTGCACCGGGAGGGCGACCTAGAAATAAATAATATGTCCTTCTAGGGCGCTTTCCCCTTCACTAATTTATAGTGACCTTATTGGTCTTCAGGAAGATCAGCCGGTCTATTCTGTAAACACCACACCGTGAAAACTAAGGTGAAGTGAGCTGTTAATCCCTAGCCGTCAGGTGGAGTGACAGCTGACTTTAAGCTCACTTCACCTAAGTTTTCACGGTGAGATTTTTACAGAATACCACTACAGGTGCGTAGTACCGGCGACGTGCGTGTATGACCATTGCAGATGTAGGTACGTACGTCTACATTACTCAATAAGTATGTAAATGGACGAAAAATCCGCGCTTGGATGTGTAGTTGGGAACACCAGATACAATACAATACAATTAGGTATGTTGAACATATAAAAGTTAAGTAAGAATGGTGTTTCTGTATCATTGGTCTCTAGTTTCTGTTCGGCAGACCAATAAGTGCAAGACAAATGGTAACATAAACAATAATAGGATGGTCCCCTATTTGCAATTTGTTGGACTTAATGTATGTACCTACGCAGGACTGAATACCTACCGTCATTGGTGAAATGGAGGAGTACCTACCCTTTTGCTTACCCTAGGGAGTATTAACAGGCGTGACGTGAATTCTATTTACAAAGATATTGTCCATTATAAGTTAAATAACGAAATAACTCCCGACACACAACCTATTTATTTTCTCAATCAATTTATATGCTCAGACAGTTAAATGGATTTCATTATCCATTTATTCCTTTTCACAAACAAATTACTACAATCTTTATACAAATGAACACATGTATTACACAACTATTAGACGGTAATGCCTAAAGGTATGTACAAAAAAAAAACCGACCAACCAAGCAAGCAGAATACCATTTTATGATCTATTGACAATGTCATCGCATTCCGGTCACATGTTTTTCACTTTGCGCGTTAATTAGCAGAGTTGATTTGGTTTAGTCGTAGAAATTAATATGAGTATCACTCGGGTGAAAGGCGAACAAAAGTTTATACGGACTGTAAAGAGAGAGTACCTCCTGTAAAGTAGAAATTGCCATCACATCTTGGGGTGGCACACACCTCACGCGACCGTTCACGTAACTTTTTAGACGCGACCAATTACGGGTTAAACTCGTCGTAACCAAAGCTGTCGGTCCCGCGAATACGAGATCGTCATGTTCATATGTCACTCATTTGTTCAGAAAACCGGGAAGCGTCCTCTGTCAGCGTGACTTCGCGTTCTAATTCGTCGAACAAAATGAACGCAACGGCCGCGTTTTCGCGCTCCGATCGCTTTGGTTAGCACGCTGCCTTTTTTTTTAAACAACGAAGAATAAAACAATAAATGATTTCACGAGTACAGAACCGGATTATTTCCCCAAACCGCGAGATAGGTACCAAGCTACTCAACAGAAATAATTCCCTTTGGCATACAATAGAGTGGACAAAAGCAGTCGGGCTAAGTTTGGTGGTTACGACAAGTAGAAAAGTGGCAACATTAATCTGATCCCGGGCAGCAAACAGCTCTCGAATGCGGTGGCCGAGTGTAATGCACCGTGTGAGGACTAGTTCGACCAGAAACTGAGCGGCTGCGACCGATGTGCTCCCTACACGACCCGCTGGTTCTGCCATTAAGCTATTAAATGAAAGATCATGAGTAATAAGGAGTTAAAGACTGTGGTAGGAACTTGTAAAAACAAAAAATTACCCACGGAGCGTCACTAGCTTTTGTATTTGTTATTTTCGGCATGTTTTTATAATTTTGTGTAACACGTTGCCGCAAGTCAAAGCAAGTGCTTTGACTTGCGGCAAAGCACTTGCTTTGACTTGCACAAACTAACCCAAAGGTGTTACTAAAATGATTGATGTCATATTTTTTTTTCTGAAAATGATTAACTTTTTAAACTAGGCTCTAGACTCAGATAATAAACCGAATAATGTATCATTATGTCAAGGTTTATTCTACACAATATACATAACGTAATTGCACACCCTGCATATTTTGCAGTCGGTTTCGGGTTTTTATAAATAGTTGGTTTAATCAAAAACTGATAACGTTACACGTTAACTACACGTTAGCGCGTCAGCAAGATAGTCATCATTAAAATAAATTTACTTTACATTCAAAGGTCTTAAACGGAAAACGTCTGAACGTGCGGAGCGGGGCGACTTATCTAAATCATACCACTATGTGCCAGCCCCTGAGTTTGTATGGTACACTACTCCTACATACCTAATTCAACCAATTATATTTTAATAAGTTTCAATAGGTAGGTATAATATATAAATTTTCAGTTACACTTTTTTACAAAGTGAAGGGTATCTTAGGATTAGTTTTTGTGGTGATGTTTGGCGAAAGCCTGTGTCGAGGAGTTGGCGACTTTTGCCTATTAAGATAATGATTCGATTTAAGCCTAAGTACACATTCGTGTCACGATCGGTATAACATAAGCAAAAACATGACTGTATTGTATACATGAATGCTTTAGTATCAGAATTAGTATCCGAATTTGTATCCTAAAAAAACCTTTCAATTTATTTTTATTTGGGTTGAGTTGTAAAAGTACGAATGATGGTTTTCGACCTACAATATGTTCTAGTAATAAACAGGGTCACATTAATTAATAATGATAAACTTAATTCATTGCCCTTTTGGCGCCTCCTGGTAGATTTTTTGCGTTCTTATTTGTTAGATCTCAATAAAAATAAAACAAAGTTGAAATTAAAAACATCAATATTTTTGGAATAGTCACTCCTTAAAGTAAGGAAACACGATAGGTTCTGTCACCTAATGAACAAGTAAATTCTTGTTCTCTCAGTGTATGATAGGAAGTCCTTGAGGTGTTTAGGTTAGGTTATTATAATAATGTTCTTATTTTCTACTACATAAAAATTTTATTTAAATATTTAGCAAGGGCAACGAGAACATAGAATGAGACATTATCTATCGTCTGTGTCGGCCCTAAAAGTACCAAATATAATAAGAGTCAGCTGAGACGCTGCACGCACTTTTTAACAATTATCGAACTTATTTTCTCCTCGAAAAGGTATAATTTCAGCGCAAGGGTTGACACGTGTCAAAGTACGCTAAGATGCGCGGTGCTGCACAGCGCGTGTACTTTATTGTGTAGGTAATAAATTCGATATTGTATCGGATCATAAAAAAGTGCGCGTCGCTTCGCGTCTCGGTGTTAACTGACCCTAATATGAAAGTCCAACTATAACTTACACAAAAAATGTCACCCTTTAAAAACGAAATAACTCTATCTTCTGCAAAATTCTATAAATATTAAAATGAAAAATACCAAAACTGCGTCCGTTTGAGCGAGTCACACATGTCAAATATTTCATTTTCATGCGTAATTTATCCGGTGACAGTGAGACATCTATTCAGTATCAATTTTTATCATGTAGTGTCCAACCACGCGTGGGTGTTCATATTCGCGACATCGCTGACTCAGCATGATCCCAGCTCGTGAAAGACCCGCGGACGGTCACGTACAGGCTTCAATTTATCAGCTATCAGCCGATGTGGCCCCTATGTGGGTTTCGCGAATATTTTACATAGTTACTGTATATATGTATAGCACATAGGCTACGACGACACTTCATAAAATATGCCTTAGAGCGTATGACCGCCACACATTTTTGATTTTTCTGACCTTTGCTGAGCAAGATGAGATTATGAGATACAAAATAGTAGTACCTACTCGGACATGTATGAATAACATCAGTAAAATAAAACATCTTGAAGTTTGCTCGGTTGATGGAAATAGGCTCGCCCCCTGTGACATAAGGGACTTAAAAATAACTGGTGAAATGGGATAGCATGATAATTATGCTTTTGAAGATTATTTGTAAACCATACTCGCATAATAATTAACTAGATTGTAGGTGATTGTAGAGGAGCTCGTAGTTAAGTAATAAGAGCCGCACGAGCCGATCCATCAGGTTAAGCTACGCTTGCTGGGGTTAGTCCGTGGATGGGTGATCTTTAAATACCGAGACTCCTGCGTGCCTCGTTAAGCACGTTAAGCCGTTGGTTCCGGCTGTTATTCGTGGATCTTTGACAGTCGTTACGGTTCGTCAGAAGCCCGGAAGTCAGGCAACCAGCCAAGGGGTATCTAATTGCCCTTCAGTTACTGGGTGTGGCAAAAACTGGATGCAACTGGCTACCAGTATGTAAAATATATCAGTCAGTTGCATCCGGTTAGACTGGAAGCCGACTCCAACATAGTTGGGAAAAGCTAGGCAGATGGATTGAATCGCATGTAATTAACATTTTGCTCAAAGAGACCATCCTCAAAGAGACCATCCTCAAAGCACATCCGGCCAAACTGACGTAAACAGACGTTTATGTCAATAATAATATATCCCCGATTAATTCATCATCCTCGCAAACGGAAAGTGCAAATGACGTTCCAGAAATTGCCTAACATGCCACATGCATACTGTGCGTTAATGAACAATCATGATTACCTTAATTAATGCATGATTTTAGATTGGATATGCTAACACAAGACATGTTTAGTTCAATAATTAGATGGTAATAATCTTTGTTTGTGTCGGACTCTATTTTAACGGACTACGGATTTAAATATCAAGGACAAAAAAAAAAAAAAAAAAAACTAATAACAAACTAAAAACAAACAAATTAAAAATCCGGAGTCACACGTAATCTGTTCGATTTATGCCCTAAAATGTGTGACTCCGGATTTTTTATTTGTCTGTCTGTGGTGACTTGTTTATACCTTTTTAGTCGTAGTTGGGTTTTAGTTTTTATTACTTTTTTTTTAAATTCTTTTGGGATTGTAATACCTATATATATTTTTGAAATGTGCTCATTAAGCCCTTTCATTTGATACCCAACATGGTACGACTAAACAATTTTTTTTTTAGATCCCGGCTTTATGTTCTCTAGAGGGCGCCATTATTATTATTTTTTATTTAATGTGACGTCACATAGCCTATAACCAGCGGACGATCAAGACGCTTTCAACGATACCTCACTTGTCAAATTGTGTTGAGTGGTTTAGAAGATATGAGGGAACAGATGAACATACATACATACATACATACATATCGGTCAAAATCATAACCCTCCTTTTTTCTTCGCCGTAGTCGGGTAAAAAAGTGACAAAGACTGCCTTTTCAACATAATAGTTTGCTTCAATAAGATGGCAATTTCATACGATCCGACCTTGATACTTATCTAGAATTTCTGTTTACTTCAGGTATGATCAGATTGCCAGCGCCACAGCTCGCTTGCCGCGTCACGCCACGTCCACGGCACGTGTGTTTGCTGCCTCACTCGATAGTCCTCCTAAGCAAACACGAACCGAAAGCAAACAGTTTATTTATGTAATACGCTTGCTCGCTCTGAATAGCAAATGATTTTCTGATAACGCGAGATGATTTTACGCTCAATGACACGAGTAATAAAAAGCCAAGTTTGGCTTAAATAATTATATTAATACTAATCAGTCCAAATATAAATATTGAAACCAAAATATCCAGTAGCCAGTTTATACGCAACGCTTTTACGTCACTCATTACACTTCTGCAAAGTACACTTTGAGAATAACAAAGTTATAATAGAAAGTCTTAGTTCAGGCTAAGAAAGTTTGTTGTTATAAGAGTATCGTCTTTGAGCCAGACAATGAAGATCCGGTTAAACAATTTAAGCTTATTAATCGCTGGGAATTGATAACAGTTTATAATGACAAGGAAAGTTCATGCTTTTACGTCACGAGCACACCCTATCTTCGCCCATGAGTGTTATAAAGCTCAACGAAGCGATGAAGTATCAGGAAAAACATGAATAAAATGTACACCATATAATATTTCACTGTGTAATATTACCTGTCTTTGTACTACCGGATTAATTGATGTAAGTTTATAGCTGGGAAAATTCACCAGCTGGTTGACTTGATTTCCAGCAAGCGACGTAATATAGTAAACTAAATGTTAGCGCGGATTTATCAAAGCTATTGCAAATATTAGCATTGAACACCCACATAATTATTCAATGAACACCCACGAACTGTAGTTAGCAATAGGTAGATACAGATACAAATTCTTCGAATCCCATTGGAATCGTTAGCAGCACGAATTTAGGCTCCCCGATAAAACTTTCTGCAAATGAGTTTATTCCGACAGGCTTCGTTTGGCACGGGTCGTCATTTTATAGACACTGACCCGATAGTTACGAATTCTAATTTCGGAAAATTTATTTGCACATTTTGATATTAATTTATGTAACCGCTTTAATTCTGGCGTCTCCTCAACCCTAGGCTATATTATTTCTAATGGGAATATTATGATTGATCTTTGGAGAATAATTTGTGATAGTAGGATGATTTACATTTCATAGGTCACACGGTCACATCCGCAGGTGCCAAGTCTAATTACGTCACGAGGATAACCAGCAGCGTGCCGGTGCTCTGTCTGTTAAACAAAACAACAAACTACCAAAGATGCACGGGTGTGTCACACCCCACGCGACCAATTAAGGGTTAAAGATGTCTTCTACATTGATTCATAGGTAGACAGACAAACACCGGTCTACAATAAGAATTTAAGTTCCCTTCAAAATGGTTGAGCTGAATGGTGCTGATCCATGCGTCATGTTCGTGAACGGGCGCCATCAGTAGGGACTGGTCATCTCTTAGCTGCCACGGCTTATTAAATTTTTTGAATTGTTTTGTTTCTTTTAAATCGTTTAATTACGAACGCTTTTAACGTGCACGTTTCTCTACATTGTACTCACATGTATAATTATACAATCCGGAGTCACACGTGTTAGGGCATAATTTGAACAGATTACGTGTGACTCCGGATTTTTAATTTGTCTGTATGTGGTCTTGTTTATACCTTTTTAGTCGTAGTTGGGTTTTAGTTTTTATTACTTTAATTTTTTTTTTAATTCTTTTGGGGTATAATATATATATTTTTGAAAGTTGCTCATTAAGCCCTTTCATTTGATACCCAACATGGTACGATTAAACAATTTTTTTTTAGTTTTTGACTTTATGTCCTCTAGAGGTCGCCATTTTTAATTTAATGTGACGTCACATAGCCTATAACCAGGGGACAACCAAGATACTTCCAACGATACGTCATTTGTCAAATTTTGATGAGTGGTTTAGAAGATAGGAGGGAACAGATGAACATACATACATACAGACATACATACATACATACACACCGGTCAAAATCATAACCCTCCTTTTTTCTGCGCCGTAGTCGGGTGAAAAACGTTTAAAAAATAAAACAAATATATTTTGAAACTGCCTCAGATTAGGCACACAATAAAACGAAAATAAGATATCTCCAATAAACTGACTCCTTAACATACAAAACATATTATGCAAATCCACTTAAAAGAGAAATTCAAGAGTCCCTAATATTACATTCTAACGGCGACAATAACCCGAAACATTAAAATGATAACTTTTATCAAATAAAATACAATTCAACCGTGCGTAGGCCGCGTGGGGTAAAAATGCGGTCGGTAAAAGGTGGTAAAAGTAGATACATTCCCTTTACCTCTTGCTTCCGTTCACGCGCAGGTGAAAATATTACGTCGAGGTGTAAACGAGCCCCGGCAAGGCCGTTATTGCCATCGTTAAGTTAAAATTTTCTCTCTTGAATAGCAAAGCGAATGTGAGACATAAACACAGACATTTATGTTATTTGCAAACGAACAACGAGATGAATATTATGTTAAATATAAAAGTGTGTCTACGGAAAATTAGATGCTGGTTTGTAAGCAAATAAGCTCGATGTGTTTATCTTATTTTTTATTGGTGATAAATGAAGATTTTGTTTGCATTCGATGTTATTTTTAACCGACTTCTTCAAAAAGGAGGAGGTTCTCAATTCGTCTGTATGTTTTTTTTTTTTTTGTATCTTTGTTACGCGATTAATCCGCCAATTATGAATCGATTTTGATGATTCTTTTTTTGTTTGGTAGGTCATGCTTCCGAGGTGGTCCCATATAAATTTTATTAACTTTTCTTGCGTAGTTTTTGAGTTAGCTTCAATATTACGTATTTTTCCCACTTAGTTTATATAGACGATATCCTGTTTGACTCCTTTACTGTTATTTACATAGCAGGTAGTGGTATTCGGATTTGTGTGGGGTAGGTACCACAACTAAAAAGTGAAAAATAAAAACTTTTTACAAAAAAAAAAACAACCGACTTCCAAAAAAAACACAAAAAAAGTGAAAAATAACTTTAATTTCGGAAGTCGGTGGCAAAAAACGGAAATTGAAAAGCAAAGACACCGACTTCCGAAATTAAAGTTATTTTTCACTTTTTTTGTGTTTTTTTTTGGAAGTCGGTTGTTTTTTTTTTTGTAAAAAGTTTTTATCTCAAGTCATCATCTGTCAGCCTTTTCCCAATATGTTTTGGTCAGCTTCCAGTCTAACCGGATGCAGCTGAATACCAGTACCTATTTTACACGAGCGACTGCTTATGTGGCCTCCGCAATCCGGTTGGTAATACAATATTCCCTTGATAAGACTGGTTGTCAGACTTTTGGGCTTCTGACGACCCGTAATGACTGTCAAAGATCCACGAATGACAGCCGGGAGTCCGGGACCAACGGGTTAACGTGCTTTCCGTTACCCATCCACGGACTTACCGCGGCAAGCGTAGCTTAACCTGATTGATCGACCAGCGTGCGGTTGTTATTACTTAGCCCCAAGCTTTTGTCTCAAATAAAAGGTGAAATCGTTGGAAATTATAAAGCTTTCTAGACAAGCGCAAGGAGCTCTTGTTGTAGGAATACAAAACACGTGTAGGTACCATCACATTATTTTCTCCTGAGACTGGTTATAAAGAGACGTTGTTAAGAAAGTTTGCATGCTGCATTGAAGAAACTCTGGGAAAAATATAGGTGAAGAACTATTAGGTACACACTGTGTATCTAATAGTTCTTCAACTATATTTTTCCCAGAGTTTCTTTACCCAGAACATGGATTTCAGTAGATTTATTTTTATGTTTACCCCAAAATGTTTCATGCCACTGAAATAAAAACAAAAAAGAAACAACTTAATGGTGCAGAAAAAATACTTAGTCACTAAATTCCTGTTCACCGTCCAATTCACTGAGTCAACTCATATTAACGTTATAGAATAATAAGTTGTTTCATTTGGTACATTCAGTTGGCCAACAGACGTCAGTTCAACAAAACAAGCTGGCAATAGCACAGATTTCCCTAAGGAGTGCTATATTACGACTTTCCATAGAGGAAATGTACGTAAGTGTTCTGAAAAAGCGAGGGCGTTAGTAATTTGATGGTCGAATTACTTTTATGACCGACTGCCACTTTTGTTTCACAGTAATGGTCTTTGTCACTACTTTGTTGTGGGTGTCAACTTAGTGGCGAACGGAAGATATGGAATTAACGTCTTATACAAGATGTTTATTGCTTTTAAGTGTACCTACCTAAAATTATAAAAGTGTATATAAAAACACAGTACCTAGTAATCCCAACCATTATAATTATGTATCTCTTTCCGTGAGTATGTGAAAATATGTCCTAGATACGAGTAATGCAGGATTTTATATTGTTTTAGGAGCTACTTGTTATTCACTTATTTTCCAAATTCAAGATCATTTATTTTAAAATATGGGTAAACAATGTGCAGATGTTATACACGGTAATAATTGCATAGGTATCACAGTCTTGGTATCACCATATTTTTAGCTTTCGGCATGCAAAGTAAGTAAAAAAAGAACACAAAATGTGGTTAATTCCTTTCGTTAATTACGCAATTTTTTTTATTAAAATGAAAACCCAGTCTTAAATTAGTTTATTTTTTCAAATGGTTGTTTAATGGTTCACATAATATTATATTTGTTTAATCACATTATCATTGCTTTTACACAGCTATTTCATGCTAAAAACCTATGGTGGGTAATGTTATTCATTAAGGCTTCGTAAAAACATTGACCTCGTGTCCGTAGGTATCATATAACATCGAATGAACCTAAATAATCGTTAATTAACTTTATAGCACGGCACATTTTAGAACATGAGTAATTAAAGGCTTAAAAAGCGGCCGTCTAACGCCTATAGTGTTTCAAAGATACTTAATTACACGACATAAATTCTTTTGTGCTGACGAGGTCGAATATGATATGAATAAGTTTACTGTATCCTATTAAGTAAAGCATTTTATGAGGACGGCCGAATTTACGTGTACTGCCAATAAAAGAGATAAGTTTTCAGGTAACCAGCTAAATACTGTTTTGCAAATCACGTGCATCTAAAGTTTTTGATAGTGCCCACTGTTGGGACTCACGCAGGCCTTCACTTTGTAAGAGGGAGAGTGCCATTATGCACCAGTGCAGTAGGTATGGGTTGGTGAATCTCACATGTCTTCCAATTTGTTGTTCTGGAACGTCCTTCTAACTTATTTGACATTGTTCGTCAAAAAATGTCACTCGCAATGATTATATTTCTGGCTTACACACCAAACTATTTCATTGCCTGTGCATACTACTTTGAAAGCTATCCAGTGGGTTCGAGTCGAAGGGTTCAGCCAAGCTCGAGACTAAATTATAGCGACTAAATAGTCCAAGCACTTATGGACGGCCAAGTTTGGAAATAGTATAACCGACGCTGACTTCCACTGATAAAACTATGTTGTAGTACGCCAGGAATGTGATGAGCGGTAGTGTTCCCTAACCCAAGGATAAAGTCATTTAAATATATTGTGCTATGTACTGTACATATTTATTGGGTAAAATTGAGTACAATTTTGCTATTGTTTTGTCCTTTAGACATACCAGTAATAGTAACAAACGATGATTTAGTAAATTTAAATGAAGTAAATGATTCTGCAAAGCCGTTATAATTGCTTGCAAACAATATATTTTATTTTCCATGGATATTTTAGAAGGATACCATTTTTGAATTACGTTAAGTGCATGGTAAATCTTTTGTACGCCAAAGGAAATACTTTCGGACGAAAATGTTTAAATTTGATACTTGCTTCAGTGACATTTTTAAAGCAAAGGAATAGCGTTCCACTCTTAGCTTTTACGTTAATGTAGCTAGAGCATATTGCTCCCGAGGGAATGGTAAAATGCATGCAAAGGTGATAACTTAGATGCTCCTACAACATGTTTACATGTTTAAGAGTTCAGATTTGATTAAAAAGATTGTAGATATTTCTCTAGAGATTGTTGTTGCTTTCGTCGTCCGATGTCTTTTTTATTTAACTTTGCAAATAAGAAATGCAATTGGGTAGTACATTTCCACTTGGGATCCCGTAGAAGAATGCAGTATGTTGTAAAATTGTTTCAGAAAACCTTGCAGGTGAAATAATTTAAGAAGACAGTAATGAATACAGTCACCCTCTTTACATACCGAGACTCCTCCGTGCCTCGGAAAGCACGATCAGCCGTTGGTCCCGGTTGTCATTTATGGATCTTTGACAGTCGTTACGAGTCGTCAGAAGCTCGAAAGTCTGACAACCAGTCTTGCCAAGGGGTATCGTATTACCCAGTTACTGGGTTGTGGAGGTCAGAAAGGCAGTCACTCCATGTAATATACTGGATTCAGCTGCATCCGGTTAGACTGGAAGCCAACTCCAACATAGTTGGGAAAAGGCAAGGCAGATGATGATGAGTAATGAATACAGTACCTATTTTTGTTAGGTTACCTTAGTAACGAAACTCTACCATTCCTAATTATGTAACCGATTAACCGATGATAGTGGCCGATCGGCCAATTAATTTAACACATTTACGACGAATCTCAGTTTGCGGCGCTCGAAACGATCAAATGTAATTGTCAATAATTACGTGATTGATATGAAATTGATCGTCTACCAAATGCAATTGAAGCGATTGACAATATTACTACAATTGTAATTGATCGTTTCGGTTCCTTTAACAAGCTGTGGCTTATGACAGTTGTCTTGTCTGCTGCTACGACGCTACGGGTACTACATAACAGTGGCGAAAACACCATATAACACGATTCCTACCGGCTTCCCTTTGGAGGTTCGCATCAGCGAGTCTTCTGCTATTGAAAAATGGCACAGTCAATAACGTCTAATATTGCCAAAAATATAGTTGCACTATACTACTACTATTTAATTCACCATAACATTCAAACAACAAAAACGCCTATTTCTACCTTTGAATTACAACAAAAACAAAAAGTTTCCTAAAATAACCCGGCGCCAAAACGTCAGAATCGGGAACTAAAAATTCATACAGTAGTGATCCCGTCATGACGTCACTTTAGGTCACGTGGCACCACTTGATAAGGACGAGAACAAGCCGGTGTACACCGGGTTACGATAGAGACAGATATAGAAAAATGCGTCAGCGAGAACGAGATAGAGGAATATTGCACATTTTATTTAGTTTTCACCTGTACACGTGTATTTTATTCGATTCTTTATGTACCTTTAATAATTTTAAAATTATATTTGAGTTTATTTCTGTAAAAAAAAAAGTTATATTAAGCGTCTGTTTGGTTCTGCTACTTGATAGATGGTGTTAAATTCAGGTAAGGAAAGTCTTTAATTAATGTTTACTTTATTCATAAGTAAGTAAGTTCAGACAGGCACCGCTTCGGCTTCACTCTCATAAAAATTGACCCCTCGCCGCTGCTACATAACATAACATCACGCCTGATTTCCCCGAAGGGAAAGGCAGAGGAGTACCCATACTACACCCACATTTTGCCAGTTAAGTTTCAGATCATAGCTTTAGAAAGTCAAGACTAGGCAAGTGGCAATCGTTTTCAAAGAGTTTTGTACGTATATATCTACAACAACTTTCAACAGGTCAGGAGTGGCATAAGCTTTTCGTTGGCGTATGTCAATCCAATATATTTTTGTCTCCCTATCATCGTTAGGTATGACTGGTAGAATGTCACTTTGTCTAGGCTCAAAAGTAGCAATAACAACTGTGATAAATAAACCTCTTTTTTATCTTTTCAATTAGATATTAATATGTTCCCAGTATATTGCCAATCCGTTGTTAACAAGCAACACAATAACTCTCCAATTAGTCAACTGTTCTAATTAGCGTTGTATAACAAGCCATTGTATTGTACCCACAGTCTATTTTTGTGTTATTTTCCCTTAAAATTGTGAATATCTAAAGTTATTTTTTTAAGTTAAAAGTTAATTTAACTTAGCCAGAAGAGTCAAATTCAAAATCCATTTATTGAAATTAACAGGCTCACTTCCTGGACGTCAACAGTTACCACTTGGCCCCCTGCGTCTTGCGTCTGCGACCGCGGTGAGGACAAAATGTTAGAAGTTATTTAGAGCGTGCCATGAGTCGCCGCGGTGCGTCTTGCGGAGAGGAGAGCGGTTTGGAAAAACACGAGTGCCGCCCCGCGCCGCAAGACGCACCGCCCTATATCGTGGCCCTGGGCCTTATGAAAGTCAGCCCCTAAAAACCCTACTTCGTAGTTTTTGAACTGGGAAGAAGTGGCGCAGCAAACTCCTTGGTCCCAAGTCGCTGCCAAAAGTAAATAAAATTGGCAATAGGTAACATAGCCAAATAGTAGGTAAATATCCATGGGCTATTGCTGAAAACTCGCCGCTTTCAAAACTACCATTAGTAACCAGTATCTAATAAGAAAATAGTGTTTATAGTTACATTATTCACCGTTATCGTTTCGCCATTTTGTTTCGTAAGAATCGTAGGTAATAGCGTATTTGGATACGCTCACGTGGTGCTTTTATCTTCAAACATATCAACTTAGAAAAAAGAAAGAAAGAAAAAATGTTTATTTTGCACAAACAAAAGGCACATTACAATAATCCTACTAATATTATAAATGTGAAAGTTTGTGTGTTTGTTACTCAATCACGCAAAAACGGCTGAATGGATTTGGATGAAATTTGGCAAACAGATAGTTTATAACCTGGATTAACACATAGGATACTTTTTATCCCGATATTTCCACGGAATCGAGACTTACGCGGGTGAAACCGCGGGGCGCAGCTAGTAAAAAATAAAAAAAGACAATACAAATTAGTCAAAAGCCAAACTTGACAAATCTTTCTGATTCGTAGGAAGAAAATTCTTTTTGCCATACGTACTGAGAATAACATTTACGAGAATTTCCGACAGACCAAAGATTAAACAGCACCGTCTCACTCATTCCTCAAGACATTAATTTAATACAAACAGTACAATGTAATACGAACAACAGGTACAATAATTATCGTACATTCCATTTCTTTCTTCTTTTTAATTTCGCAGTCTGTTCCACGACGGATATTAACAACGTGGAACAATGGATGCGAAGATAAATACGTCGATAGTGTACGTTTATTTTCCTGTTTTATTATTATTATAAACATTGTAGAGAAACTATTGTTTGCTGTGCTGGAAAATTGATGATTTTGAATCTAGTTGATTAAAGATTCTACAGCAGTTTATCTGTTGAGTTCTAATGGACCCAACCCGTAAGGTAAATTTATTATTCGAATAAGTCAAATTCGAATAATAGTGTTAAAATATTGGAAGTGCCTCCGCTGCCGGCGCCGGTTGCTGAATTGGCTGCCGGCGCTGACTTTGGTTGTCAGTTAGTCATAATTAAAAAACCATGTAATATTTTTTTTCCATAATCAATCCCTATTCGAGTAATAAAGTATATAACTACCCGAAACCGAACTAGTTAGATTAGGTCAAATATAATTATGTAATCGCAAAAAAAGGTTAGGTTAGGTTAGAACTGAAACACCTTACAGAAACACCTCACTCCCCCCCCCTGACCCGAGGAGGCCCGCTACTGCGGGCATCAGTCGGAAGATTTTTACGCTCCCTCGACCCCCGGCGTAGTTTTGAGTCGGAACACCGGGGTGGTTTTTAATCAGTAAGAGTCTGACAGACCCCTCCGCCCACCAGGGCGGAGGACATCCATGAGGATTTTCCACCCCGGAAAAAAGGTTAGAACTGTGACCCCCTACCCAAAAACTACAAAATGTACAGAAAAAAAAAAATTGTTTGGGTTAGTTAGTTTGGTTCTGAATACTGGAAGAGTTTCCATAAACGCCGCGCAGCCGGTGTCCATTATGGGAGCCGGCGGTGACATTACTGCCGGTTCCCAGTGGCGTTATTTTTGGGAGCCGGCGCCGGCAGCGGAGGCACTCCCTAAAATATTTTCTGGTGATAAAAGGTAAGTCAACTTTTATTATGAGACAGAGTCTGAAATATTATTCAAACAACAAACAGCTCCCATTTTTGATTCGGTAGGTCCAAACAAAAACGCTACTTGTTAATATTCATGTACAGTCACCTTTTCAAATAGTGTAAACCAATTTTGTAAGACCTCGTAAAGCATGTCAATTTTGAAGCCAGTTTATTAAAGATTTTATACCAATTTACTATGACACTTCGAATGTTTTCATTACATCCATGTGTGTGACATGTCAAACCATTAAGTAGCGGGGCGAGCACGGACTACTGTCACATGGCTTGAATCACACATTTTATCACATTTTAGATATTTCTAAATTGTGATAAAATAAACTCGAGGACGCAATAAACGCAAGACCGTGCTCGCCCCTTAGGTATACACTTGAATATCAAATGGTAAATGCTGTTAGGGGTGAATAAACTCGTTATAACATACCTACAAGGTTCGTACTACTTTAGTGTTAACTAATAGGTTTTTATTTAAGATAACTTTATTTGCTCAGACATGTGTGTACATACAATACAATGCATGCAAGGTGTTATAAGTAGGTACATAGAGTTGTGCTTACAAGTTTACCATAAGTCATGGTGTGCAAATATTTAAACATGTTTATAGAATTAATAAAATTAAACATTATTCTTTAACATTGAAAATTCAATAAGTTAATAAAGTAAATAATTTGATTGATTACAATAATTATTTCATAAAGAAATAGGTAGGACATAAATTGTCAAATATTAAATTATCAAAAAATAAAAACATACTTAATACAATAAAATAAAATTAAAATAATGTTAACTTATGTCCAAAATATTCAATACATCACACATACATTCCAGATTTAATTAATATTATAAAAGAGCATTTCATTGTGAATTATCAGTAATATCAGTTCACTCAATCCAATGGACGTGCAACAACCCCAAATAACGTCAAAATTTATCCCCAAATCGTATTTATAATAATAATATAATAATTTATTTAGGAGCAAAGGTTTTGTAGACGTTAGAGTATGTAACGGAGACCAGTCGATAGTTATTTTACGGTTGATAGACGGACGCAGTTACTAGTTAGTTACGCGTTTCGCTGATTGTCGGATTTAGTTATAGTGTGTGACTATACTACGACACATATTTCAAGTCTAAAAGATCGATTTACGTAGGAACACACCGACGAATTGGAACCGCGAATGCGCAAAGTTGCCCATAAGATACGTCATGATTTTCAACCTTACGACAGGTCATTAAATCAAAGCAGATCACTCAATCCAATATCAATAGCCGTGCAACAGCCCCAAATAACATCATAATCTATCCCCAAATCGTATTTAACGGTTAACTGTCGATAGTTCCTATTTCACGGTGGATAGACGGACGCAATCATTCGCCGACACCTTATCGTCAGCTAGTTAAGCGTTTCGCTGATTGTCGGATTGAGTTATAAATCTCCGACGGCACGCGATCTATCCCTTGAAATGTGGTTTAGTGATACTGGAAGTACCCCTTGTTTGGTGGAATTGATGTAGTGTGTGCTGGTTTTAATGGAGTCTGATAGTTACTCTGTCTGTTTGGCCTTACCCAAAATTTTCACATTTAAATTAAAATATTACATTTTCAATTGTGCTAAGATTTCCATGGGTGTAGAACGCTGTGTCGCGGTACTTACAACTACAACCTTACGTTGGGTCTTCGTTACCCATCTAAAAGTATTGCATGTCTAAATACCTAATAATTATAGTGTACACTTTCTTATTCAAATAGATTGTTGTTCAACATTTTATTTAAAATAAAACACATGTCTACTTATATCTTGTCTACACTTTGTAATATTTTCAGATTGATTTTGCGAATGAAATAAAAATTGAAAGCTTCCGATGATCGCGTGTCGGTAGTTAAGGAAATGGATTACCTCGTATTAAGTAATTCGTTTATAATGTATTGATAGGAAATTCACTAGATTTTTCTGCCTTTATTTGAGTTTATTTTTTCGATATTTGAGCTTAATTTAAGGCGGCATGATTTGTGCTCATTTAGTATAAACTGATCAGGTTATGGGGATGAAGAATTACGAAAAATAAAGTCTGTCAAAGAGGCGATAGGTAAGTATATTTATCTAGTTATGATGGAAAGAAAAAGAGATGCCAATTTCATGGGCATGAATTAGGTTCTCTATACTTTAATTTCTCTCTTGTAAGACATGGCAATGTTTTTGTAATAATTTTTAATTAATTTGACGTTCGTATAGATAATTATTTAAATAACTAAAATATAGATATAGTTAAAGCATATCAAATAATTTGTGACAGTAATATAAAACTAAACGTTCAAGTGGAACGCAACGTTAATAATATTTCTAGTTAGCACCAAGCACCCAAACTTCAACACAAGGCCAGTCAATAAATCGAAACGAAATATCTGCTAGATCGTATGTTAACGTCGTCGATGTTCTGAATATTCTCGTTCTCAATATATTCAAGACTACGCCTCCAAGTGGGCATGTACTATAGCTACATAACCCTGATATCATAGTATTGTTTTCAATCGACCCTTACGTCGACCTGTCACTTTTGAATAAATATAACTATACCCCATTTGAAATAAGATTAGACATTAAAACAAACCCTTTTACAGTCCGTTCAACCGATTTTGACTTCTATACCGTAGGCATAAGGATAGCATTAAAAGCAAAAAAAGTTACACAATACCAACTATCTACTGCGGCTGCCATTTGTCATGCCACCAACGCAATAGAATTCAAAATCGGTTGAACGGAATGTAAAAAAGGCTTATCTATACGTCTAATCTTATTTCAAATGGAGTATAGTAGTATCGATAGGTACTGAAGAATTAGGTACGACCAACCAACCGCACGTCAGTTTACGCTAACAATACCGCCGCCGCGCCGCTACGAAATACAGGCGCTGTCAATAATAAATGCATGAAATGGAGTAGAGTGCATAATTAGGTATATTACACTTTTCTCTTTCTGTATTGATTGTAATTATATGTTGTTGTATTTCCTTTCTTTCTTTTTTTTGTTACGACCATCTTATTGTGGAACCCATAGGTACTGTTACGAAAGTTACAATCTTTATTCCACGAGAAAATAGGTTTCGATTTTTGCTTAGTGTATACGTATTTGTCCTCGTGACTGTACGTTGTCAAAATATCTTGATTTTCTTAACATATTTATATTCGGTAAGAAATACATATCGTTAAATGAAAATAATAATACATTACTTTCAACGAAATAGAAAGAAAATAAAAAAAGAAAACTACTTAAAGCTGTATTGTTTGTATGGAAATGCAAATGGAAGCTTTACCTTCTCCCGGCTCACAATAATTTGCATTAATTGCTTGGGATTGAGGTTAACCAAAGAAAACTAAAACACATGAAAAGTCGCCGATAATGGTGAATTATTTTCCTATTCTTTGTGTGTGTAAATATTATTACAGTCAGGGAAATTAATTGTTTATCCAATTGTCATACTATATCAATTTGCCGTGTTAAACAACTGTCAAAGATTTGCTACGGACAATTTAAGGAAGTAGTCAATTTGACAAACAATCCCATATCCCTGGCTTTAATAACAGATTTACAATGCTAATGTTACAAATAATGAATAAAAAAATAAAAAAAGATAATTTGAAAACATTACCATTTTAGGAACTATAAAGTAGGTACATTAGCTGATCCTTTTAATTGCTTTGAAAACGCTAAATATTATTGAAATGCAGTAACACAAAGTCAAATGCAAGATCATGGCTTTAATACAATACATATATTAGGCCATAATTATGGATAAGTACATTAATTAAAAGTTAAACCATTTTAGGAGGTTCCGTAGCCAAATGGTAAAAATGAAGCCCTTATAATTTCGTCGTGTCCGTCAGTCTGTCCGTCGGGATGTTACACAGCCATTTAACCCGGAGACTATTTGCATAATATCGGCGAAATTTGAATAGAATTGAAAATAAAGGAAATGCCACACGCCCACACGCTTATATGTTTTTTACCTAAGCGTGTGGGGGGCCATCGTGGGATCCAATAATTTAAAAAGATTTTGTTTCAAAGTAGCTTTTTTATATTATGTCAATAGTATTTTTGGTTACAACCGCAGCTTAGTTTTTAGAAATACTATGTAATACAAACATATTTTTGCGTTCCATTAAATCAATACTGCTCATGCGTAAATATTAATTGTTTATATAATTTGCTCTAATAGTCAATAATATGATTTTTAATCATATCTACTATTCCTACGAACGTATTTACAATGGTGTACAAAATGTAAATATTAAGATTCTTATATTAATTTGCTGTGCGAAAAATCATTAATCACCATCCATACTTCAATATCTACTAATATTATGAATGTGAAAGTAACTTTGTCTGCCTGTCTGCTACCTTTCACGCCTACCTCACAGCACCCTAATTGTGTGACTTAAGACCAATCACAATCTGTTTCATTTTGACAGTTCAACAACATACATTGCGTTATTTACGTTGTTGAGCAGACAAATCTTTCGAACATATGAAGAAATGGATTAGTAAGCTCTTTCAAAATGATTAATATTATGATTGGGTTACGCAATTGGGCTAACTATCTACTAAATCTTATAACAATCAGTTTATAAGATTTAGTAGATAGTTAGCCAAGGACCTGGAGAAGTACATTGGCTACTTTTCATTCTGGATATTTGATCAAAAATCGACGAAGTCGTAAGCGACAGCTAGTGTAGTATTAATCCAAGATTACCTTGAGAAATTCTGAATACAAATCCGACAATTCCATAAATAGGTTTAGGACCCACAACCTTAAGCTAGGTAGCCCTTAAATCTCTGGAATACCTACCTACCACGGCACATAATAATATTATTTACTAGTTGTTAAACGACCGCGGCATATTCATTAATTATAAATACTGTGGTGTTGTGTTAATAACATTTATTATTAAAACGCTGAAACAATTCCGACATTTATTATTGTTTTTGGTTAAAAGTTTATTTATTTTGACAGCGAACAATTGGCTGGTAAATGGTAGCGGAAATCTCCATAGTAACTATCTGATAACACGGGAAAATTCAAATTCATGTTTCCGTCAGTAAATGGAGAAAAAAACATTTACCTACTTGAATCTTTAGCGAATTAATACGAAGCCGTTATCAATAAAGTTCAATCTTATATGAAGGAAAATCACAAAATGATAAGGATAAAACGTGAAGGAAAGCAAGATATAGTGATTTAAAAACTCAGCATGCACAGTGTTCTGTAAGTGCTCATTCTTTTTTTTTTTTTTGATTTTTAACGGTTTTCGTTATCAAAGGTCACACAACATATGCCCAGTAACTGATGTGGATATTAAACATTCATTGCCCTAGTCTTTCCTTACTATTTGCGATAATTTACGTATCACGTTCACCACCATTGACTACAGGTTAAGGAAAATATTATTTGCAAATCTATTTCAAGCTAGACGCTTCCCGTATTTTTTATAGTCTTCGCTTGCCTCGAGTCAGGGCTTGTACTAATAATTGAGCTTGTTGACTGATAGCTTTATGAAGCGGCTACATGCTACTGTAACGTTTACTTTAATATATGTATTCTAAGTTCATCACAATATTTAATAAAAACGAGCGCACTGCTCGGTATATGTTTCATTTCTGTCATCTTACTAAACAAAATAATGTTTCTATAATATTTAAATACAAATTGCTAGAATGTTCGAATGACGCCACAGCTATTTTCTTAACAGCCCGTTCAATAAGGTTGCTTATTGCATAAAACCTTACAATACATTATCACTACATATTATAAAACAAAGTCCTCCGCCGCGTCTGTCTGTGTGTTCGCGACAAACTCAAAAGCGATTGCACCGATTTTCATGTTATAGTATATAATAACCGACATCCAAGCGGCGGGCATCAGTGGACTATAAATAAGTGGACAAACTGCATAGTGGTTTTAATGTCGGCCTATTTTTGTCCCTCTGCAGGGTATAGACCTCTACTCATACAGAGAAGGCATGCCAATCACCACGCTTACTCAAGGCGTATTGGTGATTTCAGACTTATACAGGGTGTAAGGGTGAACACCGTTGTCACTCAAACCATGGGTCGTTGACTCAAATAAAAAAATAAATGACCGAGTAACAACAACAAAAAAACGTTATTTTCATTTAAAACAGTTAAAAAGTTTATATCCGACACCGTGCTCGCAAGCGAAACAGCTGACTGACGGTGGGAGGGATCGCGGCCGGTCAGGTCACATCACACGACCCCCACCCGTGTTGAGACGCAAGTTCGTAGCCCTAGCGCATAGGTGAAAGGGTGAAATACTCCAGTGGTAAAATGTAATTTTAAAAAAGAAAATAGTCCTGATTTTCCATTGATTTTACCATTGGACTGGATTTAATCACCGTTATCCATGAAACCACTGGTTTCATGGATTGATTACCCTAACACCCTGTATTAATTATAGATCCAGGTTTCCTCACGATTGTTTCATAGCGGTTAGCTAACATCATTGATCTAGCTTATAAGTAGGTAGATATTGTTATTCCCCCTTTATACATGTGACGTAATCATAACTTAGTAAATGTGGGTGTACTCCATGTCATGCCTAGCCTTTTCCCAACTATGTTGGGGTCGGCTTCCAGTCTAACCGGATGCAGCTGAATACCAGTATTTTACACGCGACTGCGACTGCCTATCTTACCTCCACAACCCAGTAACTTGGTAATACGATACCCCTTGGTAAGAATGGTTGTCAGACTTTCGGGCTTCTGACGACCCGTAACGACTGTCAAAGATCCACGAATTACAGGCGGGTCCAATGGCTTAACGTGCTGTCCGACGCACGGATATGTAAAAATGGTCACCCATCCACAGACCAACCCCAGCAAGCGTAGCTTAACCAGATGGATCACGTCTGTTATTACTTAGCCACGAGCTCCTCGTGGGTGTACTCTATGTTCACTTCTGTCTTACCCTTCCGGGAAAATAGGCGTGATGTTATGTTATTATTATTAAATTTTGAGGAAACCCATTAAATAAGAAAATACAAGCATGGAACTGTCGGTAATTATATATTTGCAAGTAATTTCACTAAAGTTTATTATTAAAATCTACCGTTGTTTTTTAGCAGGTAACATTACTAAAAAAAAACGGTAGATTTTTATTAATATACTTTAGTGAAATTAAACCTAAATTGCTTTTCGTAACAGCTACGAGTTTTATGCTCTCGGGTTGTTATCAGGACCACCCCATCCCTTCATACCCACGGGTGTCATAAAACTTGAGATTATAACAATATTTTTATTAAATAACTAAATAGGCCATGGTATAATCTGCGAAACAACAATTCAGCACTCTAATTGCGTAACACAAGATTAATCAGAATAACAACTAAACGTATATAAAATAATTTTGAAGGACATTGCTAATCCATTGTAATAAACAAAGTGTTTTTTTTTTAATCCCATAACTCTAGGTTATTAATGAGACCATGTCAAAGAATCAACTGGCATATAAATTATTTTTCAATTTGTATTTTTTTTTTATCGTTTCATCAGTCGAGTAAATACCGAATGTTCATTCAAACCATACCAATCCAACCAAATTCATATGTAAAGCTAAGAAAATGCGACGTTGTCATATTTTTTATTTACGGACAACAAAAAGTCAGAAATTAGGGAGTGTTTTACCTAAATAATTGTGACCTTGTCGAATTATTTTTGTATGAAAAAAAAAGGAAAAAAAAGAAACATATGCTAGTTGATTCTTTGACATGGTCTAATGAATACCCTAGAGTTATGGGATATCAAAGAGGTATTCAACATTATGTGATAAAACGGGAATTTTACAGGAGAGGCAAAAATACGCGGAGTGAAACTTTGAATGCAATTTTGACATAGTTTTTTTTAAAGAAAAAAACTTAACTGTATTTTTTATTATTATTAGATGGAATTATTATATATTACACATAATTACAATAAAGTTAATTCTTATCATTTTTAACTTTTACGCGGATAGTTTTGCACGCACAGTACGGCACGACGGCGAACGCACCGACGCATTAACTAAAATTAACAACATTAACCCGTCGTATGCCGTAATTACAGACACAATTAAAAATCCATTGTTTCTCAACGGGATCCACGTTCCGGCATACCAAAGGTTAAGTTCGTGCAAAGCTTAGAGGTAAATAATCTTATCGTCACTACATTATATTAATCTTCTCGTCATTTGAGGTCCTATACCCATTAGACGATAGTGGATTTAATGTCATATACGATTGGATATTTCTTTTCATAGATGTCATAGGACTTAATGTTGTATACCATTTTGTAGAACTGGTTCTTGTATTTTGAATGGTGCAAGAAACATATTTTCAAAAAAAGTGGAGTTACTATTGTCTACCTCTGAGGTACAGAATTATGTTCGAAAAATTAGTCTGCTCAACAACGTAAATAGCGCAATGAATGTTGTTTATTATCAAAATTAAACAGATTGTAATTGATCGTGTGTTACGAGGTTATCCGTTCATAAAACGAACTCTTCTAAAAGCTGTAAACATTAAGTCCTGCTGGCTGAAAACAGTTTAAACGTTACAAAAACAGACCGCAGTAATGAGGTCCACATGGGGGATGCTGTCAGGAGTGTGCTACATAACACATCGTTTTTAACAAATTCTGCTCGCTGGCTAACTTCTGCGGTCAGTTAATAACTTATATTGCGCTCTGATTAAAATCCTCGTAGGCAGCTGTTTCCTTTTCTTTTTTATCTCACTACGAAGCTAAAAAAGGAATCACAGGAAAAGGGAAATTTCAGGACTGGTAATTCTTAGTAACCTCCGACCTGCACTTCAAAGTTGGTGTCATTAAAGTATTTTTAGATTGTGTCATATGCCATAATATAACGCCACAAGTAATTAGTATGACGGAAGAGATGTGAATCATAGTTACTGTGATTCACATCTCACCCGCCACATTTAATTTAGTGAAAAAAACGAACTGAAAACTTCCAGTTCGTTTTTTTTAAATCTCTTCACAATAACATGTTGTATTCTGACATATTCACTTACGATATCGTTTCATTCAGCTATAAAATAAAGCCCATAGATTTAATTGGCGCGCTACATTTTAATTAATATTTGCTCACATTTTTATATGGAACAAAGTTACACTTTATTTTCCAATAGGCTTACTTTATTGATGTGTTCGATGCAGTTGCAATATTTCACTGACGTAATACATGCCCTGTGTTACTGTAACGCGTTACTGTGGCTCTATTCTGGCAATGACTGCAATATGCGTCCGACTGTATGAACGGGGCACTGGGGAGCTTTCCATCTAGATTGGGAGCCCGATGGCTATGCGAATATCAATTGCTTTAAAAATGTATTGCTGGAAGTCCGCCTCGGATTCCAGGCGAACTCGGACTTTTTCATCGTTATTGACTTGGAACTCTAAACTTTGGAGCTTTTGTGTGTTGAAAAGAAACAAAGTTTTCGCTACTTTTAGAATGTCTGGGAACTGAAATAAAAGGAATTTACTTTTTGAATCTGCTGATGGATATTGTGTCGTCGCGGCAACAGTAAAAAACCACAACAACATTTTAAATACTTGAGCATTCAAATCATACTCGCCTTTGCCCTCTCACAGTTGTGTCAGCTGATAAGACAACTTATTTTATTAATAATAAACAAGGCTTTTCTTTAAAGAAGTAGTTCTGCTACAAAATCTACCAAATCTGGATGTATATAGTCGGTGTCCAGCTGTTCTATTCTGTAAAAAAATCACCTGATGCTAGGGATTGACTCTTTTGACAGCTCACTTCACTTAAGTTTTCAGAGTGAGATTATCGGAATTCTAAAAAGTAATAAAAACTAAAACCCAACTACGACTAAAAAGGTCCGGAGACTAAAAAATCCGGAGTCACACGTAATCTGTTCGATTTATGACCTAACACGTGTGACTTCGGATTTTTAATTTGTCTGTCTGTGGTGTCTTGTTTATACCTTTTTAGTCGTAGTTGGGTTTTAGTTTTTATTACTTTATTCCTCGCCGTAGTCGGGTAATTATTTAATATTTATTTCAGTCTGGTTCTGTAAAAATCCGATTCGCAAATCCAGCTAGGATCCTAGGCTTGAGAATTTGTTCTACTGATATATAAAACCACGAAAAATAAACTGAATTGCCAACTCTGTTATCCCTTTTTGTGGCCATATTGAATAAACCACAAATTTTACCTTTTTGGCTATGTCAATGCTCTTTGCATTGACATAGCTTTTAAATACCTGCAGAGTTTGGTGACCTAGTTCAAATTTCAACTTCGCCATACAAACAGATTCGCATTCTATATCTATCAAATGCTTAGAAAGTTAGCTTATTTATTCTGCTGCAGGTTTGAGCTAATAATCTGCATCGTCTAAAGTTTATGTAGTTTTGAATATAGTGTAGTTTCGTAGAAATAGGTGAAAATGGGGATTCTAATTAAAATGTACCGTTGCTGTATGAAAGACTATGGCGAGTGTGTCAACTAGCTGTTTTTCTATTGATACATCTTCTTCTTCTTCTTATAAATAAAAATGAATTGCTGTTCGTTATTCTCGCTAAAAGTCGAGAACGGCTGGACCGATTTGGATAATTCTTTTTTTGTTGTGTTCGTTATTCCCAGGACAAGGTTTGTACGTTTAGTAGGTGTAGGTAGGGTAGGTAGGTATGTAGGTAGGTAGGTAGGTATGTAAGTAAGTAGGTAATTAGGTATGTAAGTAGGTAGGTAGGGTATGGTAGGTAGGTAGACAGGTAGGTAGGGTAGGTACTTAGTGCTATCCGTGCGAAGCCGGGGCGAGCAGCTAGTATACAATAAAGGTACATACAGTGACCGTATTGGTAATGTTCTTCAGAAAGGTTACATGACCTTTCTGAAGAACATGACCGTGCGTGTATGACCTGATGTATGAACGTATACAAAGCGAAGGGAGTAAGAATCGTAGCAAGTGGCGTTCTGTAGTTTCTACCAACCTCCATTGAAAGAAAGCGTGAGTTTATGTATGTAATATAGTCCTCAGACCGAATTTCGGCAATGGCGACCAATCTCACCGGAGACAAGCCTTCGGCACGGGAGATATTATAGTGCACAAATGTGTGCGCAGACACAGGTGCACTCTCCTGTCCCTCACTCTCATAGTCTGTCTTATGATGTATGTGGTAGGTAAATGGGTAACTTGAAAACTTTTATCTTCCAATAGACGACATACGGTCATATTCTCTTTAGACATTTGTTATAGCAGTCTATTTAGTTGGGCAATGCTGCGCAGCCTCGAGACAGTAATGTAAGCATGCGAGATCCCTAATCTACATTCCACAGTAGACCGAGCATTATGAATGTCAGCCACACTCATCACTTGACATTCAGGGCGCCATGTTCTATGTTTACTCCAAATATACTTTTTATTCGCATTTATGGTGTTTACGTGGAAGACAATATAAGACCGCCTCACCGAGAGCCCGATTATGTTACTTTAAAGTTCGCTATCAGAATCTTCATACTTTGTCAGTAGAAAATTGTGTAAACGCAGTGTGAATTTTCAAGAGAGAAAAATGAATACTTTAAAGTTTAATTATTCTCTTTGAAAGTGACAATTTTGATACAATGCGTTTAATGGTAAAAGGAAGAAAAGATATTAAATTGCATGCCTGTTATTAACTTTTGCTTCTGTTTCATACAAAGAGTTAGTCTTCCTTGTTTTTACCCTTACAAAGTTTAAAATGGATTTATAGTATGATGATGTCTACATAACACGACTCACGCATACTTAATAGGTACATAAAAACGGTTCGGCGCAACATGTATTTTTCTTCTATACTTCTCTATTAGTCGTCATCACGGTAGTGGCCAGAAAGGGAGTGCCTTTTTAAGCCATATCATCTTTCACACAGTCCATCCATCGTTTCTTTGGTCATCCCCTAAAAACTTTTTACCTTGTTATATTATCATAATCACACCGCTTGGCGAAGGTGATTGAAACATTTTGTTATTAACAAAATATACTGCTTTACATAATCTCACGTGACAACTCCAACTCCATCCGTTTTTCCATGGAAAAACGAGACAGCCAGCTTATTCTACACCACCCGGTTGTGTACACTCAAACTTTAAGATAAGCTCAAAAGCGACTAACGAACGGAATTTCCTCTAAGCCACAGAATTCCGCAGCGAATTTCCAATATCACCTTATACTTACGATCCTGGTCAATCGCCTGCCTGACGTGCTCGCTTCCACATTATTCGATAACGTCAAGTGCATACTTTACCTGTATTGTGCCACAAGCTTATACATAATACCCTGACCATGATCTGCTATAGAAAATAAGCCGTCACTCAGTAACGGATGTCCTTAAGGGATGCGATCGTCTTTTTACGAAGACCCAACCCTAATAACTTTACATATTCCTTTTTAGAGATCGACTAAAATTCTTATAAAAGTAAGAGCATATTCAATGAATAGCGTGATTTGGCAGCGTGCCACAGGAACAGGTACGGCTAATACATATCTGGAAGCGTTTTACCTCTTGTTTCCATTAATTTTACATATAGTTGCCAAGATCCTAACGTTATTTTCCGTCTGTTACTGCGAATAAGAAAATGTTCGACATGTTAGGGAAAGAATTCTGCAGTTGATTATGATGGTTTCTACGTATTTTTCTATTTGAGTAATCGACGGAACTTGCACGCGGCCCAACAGGTTTTCAGTAGTTTCTCCAGTATTTTTAACTGCAGTACCTACCTCATGGACCACGTCCAAAATGAGTTCTACGTGTCATTTGCAAAGTTGAAAGTCACATGTTCCGTTTCCACCTGAATAGTATAAATGTCGCAGGGGAATTAGGAAACTAGGGATTTCACGAAATCCCTAGGGATAACACGAAATCACGGTAGATGTCGAATATTCTTGTTTATTACGTCTTCTTACTAAAAGAAAGACTTGAAGTAGATCGTTAAATCTTTTTCTTCCAATACTTTTCCAAGTAGGTAACCTTTTACTACGAATACGTACTAGTATTTACATTAAAACCACAAAAGAATTCAATTTCTATTATGTTTGAATAAAAGCTTGAACATTAATTTAAGAACTAACTCGTTCCTTTTGTGTTCGCATTACAATGCTGTTTAAAAATACCATGCCTTTCTATCTATTAAAGGTTATTAATTTTGTATTTCAATGAACGGAGAGTGAGTAATGGTTTCTGTGAATAAGTTATGAAAATAATTAAAGATTTGGCGCTGGATTAACGCCCAGTGGGCCTAAAACGGCCACATTAGCAATTCCTCTAAAAGCATATCATTTCCTGAATTTCCAGCTGTCATTAGCAATTCATAATATGTGGACCATTTTACAAATCTCCATAGAAAACTGTCAAACAGATGAATTATTTCGTAATATGAATCGCATGCAGATCATATTATGAATTGTCAGTTAGTGACATTTTACGATGATTCATAAAATTTTCCTATTACGATTCTGCCAAAGTGACTGTTTTAAGCCCCCTGTTCTATTGGCAATCGCTCGCACGAAATGTGACAATCTGGCATTAATCGTCACATTTCATCATCGCAGTGAAACATTGTAGGTACAGTCACGGACTTTAATTGATAAGCCACCTTCAAACTTTTAAATTTTACAGTTTCATACATTCACGAGATTACACGATTAAACACGAACTCAAACCGCACGCACGTAAACAAGTTGACAAATAAATTACTTATAATCGGAAATAGTCCTATCCATAGAGGTTGACTAATAAGTTCTCAATGATAAAAATAAATAAAATGTTGCATACTGACCTCCATTGAATCAGAGCTCATTAACTTGGTTATTCTGAAAACATAACTGAAGACAGTGACAGTTGAAATGTCGATGTCAGAGATGTTAATTTCGAAGTTGCCGAAATGTCTATTAATATTTCTCCGTACGCTAACGTTACTATCGCTACGCTTAAACAATCGTTGTTAGGTTACTGTTGCTAGACCTGCAATTGGTTGACTTAGGGTAGTCACTCTGCTGTCAAGTTTGTAGTTCTGGCTCTCAGGTTAGCCAATCGGTAAAGTTATTGAATATAATTTTCTTCTACTAATACGAAGACATTATGACTTTCCGTATCGGGAACCGAATAAACCCGATTTGCATTACACGGCTAAAATACGAACAGTGCCAGGTGGCTCATCAATTAAAGTCCGTGACTGTACATAATATATCTTTATTGAATGTCCACATGACGCCGCAAAAATTAATTAGGGCACTATCTGAGTGTTACTTTAACTCATAAGTACCTAATAAACAAAGCATTAGATACCACGATATTCGTGAAAACATTCAATTCACGCATTTTAGCATTTTTAGTAAAACCATGTTAAAATTTATCAAAGTGGAAACACGTCAATAGCTTGACAATTGTTTGACAATAGTTCAGGCCGTTATGACTTGACAACGACAAGTTTAAGGCCGCAGCGCTTCGGACCCAATTGAATTCCGATATTGGCAGTGGTACAGTATGGTAAAGGGGCTTATACGTTTTATTGATTTTCATTGGAGCCTGTTGAAAGCGAGAGAATACTATTTTGTTGCTAGTATACTTCGTGCTATAACGATCAATAAATAGTTAAATAAACATTTAGGTATAATGATACTTATCTACGCCCATGCCATTAATCCTCTATAAAAGTTTCTGAAACAGATAGCTTATTGCTAATATTAAAACAACCAGTTTCATAGTAACCATAATATCATCCAAACGGGTGTTAAAATGTTGTACTAAATTTCATAAAGCAAACTCATTCTCATGCAAGCACATTTCACTAACAAACCACCGTAATCACCGAACATTATTACTCAAAAAAACTTATAGGTTATTCGAATTCGAAAAAATCGAATTCACGTGTGTCGTAAGTCGCCAGTTTTATTCTATATTAGTATTAGTATTGCAAAGAAACTTTTATAGAGGATTAATATCATGGTTGTAGATAAAGTCTTGTATGCAACTGTAAATAATTAGAAATTAAAACACTCATGTGATCCTATTATCACACTGTTATATGTATGATCTGCAAGTAGTTGTTCCGGGTCTGGGTGGTAGTGTATGTGAGTTTCTATGTTTGTAAACGCACCCACGATACAGGAAGAAATTCCTAGTGTGGGGCAACGTTTTTAAAAAAAACAAAACAAACAAACAAACACTCGGCTTCGGCTCGTATGATAAACCCACATTCGTGTTTTGCTAACCCCTAATTATATAACAGTTGCATAAATAACTATATTACTTAACTAAATGTTATAATTGGTAGGTACCCAAAGGTACAAAAGGGAGGAGCCTATACTCAACAATGGGCGGTATAAGGCTGCCAATGATGATGATTATGACTCCTTAATCAAAGATGAATGTTGTTATTTATAATATGAATAGCCGGTTGGCTGCTTCGCACGGTTTTTACGACTTGACAAAACATCGAGATTTCTTAGTTATATGTAATTTTAATTTTAACGTACCTATCATACACATAAACCTCGCAGAATAAATTATCTAAAAGAAGCGACTTTAATTTATAATATTGTGTAGATAAAATAAGAGTAAAGGAGAGGTTTATGATAACTTATTTGCAGTCCTCGCAATTTCGTTCACAAGTAAACGTAAAATCCTCCCTTCCAAAAGACTTAAGCTACATCATTAAAGAAAGAAAAGTCTCAAAGGAGAACTTAAGTTTATGTATGGAAAGACACATTTATTATTTACCGAGAACGAAAATGCATTCAACAACATTGTGAACATAGAGCCACTTAACAAAACAGGGGTACACAGCAAGCCCACGGCCAATAGGCTAATATAAAACTCGTTTCCGATACGTTTGTGATAAGGGTGTTCGTGTAAGCGGGTCTTCAATGGCGCGATGGGCGCTTTCACTTATCCGTGGCGACGATAGCGCCCCTGGCGTCAAACCCGAGAAACATTATGTAGGAGACAAAGGTGCCTCTTAGTCATAAGTGTCGTCGTTATTTTGATTGTGGGAGATTTGATAAAGGGTTTATATTAAAGGTGACTGGTAGGAAATTGTGTGTGTTGAGTGGTTTATAATTAAATCATTTTGAAATTGTATGGAATATTGTTTCTAAGGAGAAAATTTGTCCATGAGACGAATTTTCGCTCTGCTGCACAAGTTAAATCTCGTCAGGATCGGATTTATATTATACTCGACGTTTAGTAATTACTCAATACAGTTTATCCCACAATTTATAGATACATGACCTGTGCTACCAAAAGTTAATGAAAATGTCTAGTACATACTTTGGAATGAAATAACATTTATTTGCAAGAATTGTAGTACATTACAGGGGGCCTAAACCGGCCAAATTAGAAATTCCTCTAAAAGCAGTTCATTTCGTGAATCTCAGCTGTCATTAGCAATTTTTCTAATTTGACATAAAAGCTATTCATGATTTGTGGACCATTTTACGAATCTCCATAGAAAACTGTCAAACAGATGAATTATTTCGTAATAGGAATTACACGCAGATCATAATTATTATGAACTGTCAATTTGTGATATTTTACGATGATTCATAATATTTTCATATTATGATTCTGCTAAAGTGACCGTTTTAAGCCCCCAGATGGTGAGATTTTTTAATAGTTCCTAAATCAATTCGCTAAAACTAGCTGAAATATGAAATAAGCATAATATTCATATTCTAGTCTATTTTATTTACTTGAAAACAATGTTGTCCCATTACTGGAGGGGAATCCAGGGCGGATTGAAGTACACGGTGCTCTCAAAGGAGAATATTCAAGTTTGTTACAAGCGATACAATTTGTAGTACAATCTCAGACAATTTCGCGATCGGACGTCATCAAAAAGTGGACGAACAAGAGAAAACACCATGTACAGTCAAGAACAGTGATTTGATAAACAAATAAGGGTTCCGTAATAAGACATTCAAGTATTTTCATTGTTACGGCACAAAAGGGGCATCGTTGTTTGAAACCTGTTTTGTGTAAAATGGCTAACACTCCACCGGAACTAAGAGGGCTTATTCAAGAACAAAGTGACGGGTACCCTCGAGTGTCAAAGAATTTGCTAGTAATTGCAATAACCCGTCCAGTTAACTTAGCATTTTTACGAGAACAACCATTCCGATCCATTGTTCTCTTGCTTTACTTATTTCATCAGATATAATGATTACACAGTTTTTTTTTTTTTTTTGTTTTTAATCATTATTTGGCTTGTGAATTTCGATTACATTTGGCATGGTTGAGGCTCCAACGGTCCTTCACAGTTATTTGGAAAGGCCATGAAATACGATATGAGTGCTTTCTCAGAACCCAATTCCAGAATAGCCTATAATTAAAATCTAGGTTGAACGGTGGCGCTAATGGAAACGACTACCTACATAGAGTGAACATGAAATTAATACTGTTGTGAAAGTGGATAGGCGGAGGGTAGTTACGTCGTATAATCATCATTATCATTCTTATCAGCCCGTAAACTTACTCACAGACACTACAAGTACCTTCCTATATTTTTGAAGGAATATGTAATGCAGTATTTCTCTGCATAAAATCTTCGAGCTTGGATCTTTTTGTTAATTTTCTGGACATCAATGTTGTGGTCTTAGAGGACCCATACACCTACAATAATATTGCACAATGTTGATGATTGCACAATATGATTGATGAGCTCCGAAACCCACACGGTACAATTAAATTGAGACAATAAAATTGAACAAGCATTCTCGTCATAACTTTCTTCAGTGCACCATGTCTGATAAAGATTTGGCTGCAGCTATCGTGTGTTTAATTGTAGCGAAACGGCAAAAACGAAAACGCCGAATCTGGACTAAGGGCTGGTTGATGAAAAGGCCAATCTACAATAACGAACACCTGTTAAAGGATTTAGAATTAACTGAATTGGAAGATTTCAAGAATTATATGAGAATGGATCCTATCAAATTTAGGCAAATGATTCAGTTGGTAGAACCTTTAATAGAGAAAAAAAAAACTAATGAGAGAAGGAATTTCACCATTTCAACGTTTGGCCATTACATTGCGATACCTGGCCACTGGAAATACTTTCGAAGATTTGAAATTCAGCACTGCAATCGCACCACAATCACTTGGCAAAATTGTAATAGAAACCTGTGAAGCAATAATACAAGTTCTAAAGGACTATATTAAGGTAAGAAAATAAATACATTAATTAGTAATTAATTTATTTATTTATTTATAGGCCGTGTCTATATGTGCTACTACAAAAGACCTATTTCTCTATTCTTTAAATGTAGATATGTATTGCAATAAAAGAGAGTTTTCATTTCCTTCTGTATGATTTACAACAAACGTAGTAGTCTCATCAAAATTCTCTGAGCTATGTTCCATAGCAGGTAGCTGATTGTCGATTCGCACTGATGGCTGGTTAACATATCTTGGTACATGCGATGGTCTTGCTGTAATTTGTACTAAAGATGGGTCAACATATGTTGGTGATGGTAAAGGCATTGCGCTAATATGAACTGGAGATTGGTTAACGTACGATCTTGATGCAGTTGAGTTTGCGGAAATATGAACTGGAGATTGGTTAACGTACGATCTTGATGCAGTTGAGTTTGCGGAAATATGAACTGGAGATTGGTTAACGTACGATCTTGATGCAGTTGAGTTTGCGGAAATATGAACTGGAGATTGGTTAACGTACGATCTTGATGCAGTTGAGTTTGCGGAAATATGAACTGGAGATTGGTTAACGTACGATGTTGATGGAGTTGAGTTTGCGGAAATATGAACTGGAGATTGGCTGTATTGAATATTGTGCGTAAATTCGTTAATTTTTACAGAATTACGGTGTAGCTGTCCCAATTGACCTTCCATTAGGATTTCAGCAATCGCTTTTTTAGCATAAATTTGTTGCGGTAGATCCATTTTTCGTAGATCTGCGGCGCAAGCCAGAGCCCAATAGGTGTATTCGTCTTTTTTTTCACTGAGATGCTCATATGCCAAATTCATAAGTTTTTCTTCATTCTTGGCTTTTGTAGAAGCATGCTTCTTTAAAATTTTCCGAGGAGCCGTGTTATCATTATCATTCTTGCAATCATCTTTATCATCCAATGTAGAAGTTTGACTAACCTAGAAATTAAAAAAATAAGTATTTTATATATTCTGTGTACATATTCCTATCCAGCTACCACAAACAAACGAAGAATGGGAAGAAGTGGCCAAAGGGTTTGAAATCAGGTGGAAAGCTCCTCACATCCTTGGTGCTATAGACGGCAAGCACGTGGAAATAAACAAACCTCCTGGCTCGGGATCATACTACTACAATTATAAAAAAAACAATTCAGTATTGTGTTGATGGCTATTGTAAATGCCAATTATGAATTTATTATGGTCGATGTTGGAACGAATGGTCGAGTGTCAGATGGAGGTGTGTTACAAAATACCAAATTCGGACAAAAATTAAGGAACAATGATTTGAATATCCCAAGACCTGCAGTTGTGAACAATAGTACTTGAAATCTCCCATATGTCTTTGTAGGAGATGACGCCTTCCCAATGGGGCCAAATTTATTAAAGCCGTATAGTCAAACTGGATTGACAAAAGAAAAACGAATATTTAATTATCGATTGTCACGTGCAAGGCGGTTAGTGGAAAGCGCATTTGGAATACTTGCAACTCGTTTTGGAGTATTCACATATTTTTCTTACAAGTTAATTCCTAATGAAGATGTAGATACCGGGACTGTACATCCACCAGCCGAGAAAATAACTGTGTTGACTCCCTTGGAAAGTTGTAACCAGAAAAATTCGCTACAGATTGCTAAGCGAGCAAGGGACGACTACTGTGAATATTTTAACAACGAGGGTGCAGTTTACTGGCAGGATAAATTTGTTACTATGTAATTACATACTTTTCGAATAAAATGTTATAAACATACCGTGTTTTGTTCCACATCATCTTCAACAGAATTTTGTGTGTCAGAATTTTGGGTAATATCCATAGAAGATTCAGAGTCACACGCCATTTCTTGATCATGTAAAAAGTTCATGTCACTGTAGTACCACAACGTTGGTTCATATATAGAATCAGCACTTGCCCCAGATTTCATAGAATCCATGTATTTTTTTAATTCTTTCCGATAGTTTGTTCTCAGAGCATTACATTTTTTTTTCAAGTCCTATTTATTGCTTTAGGAAACATCTCTTGGTACTTGCTAAGCAACAAATCATAAGCCATACTCTTTTTGTCCCGGTCATGGTATAATTTACTTTTAACATTCCACAAAGCAGGTAAATCACGATATAATTGAATGCACTCGATAATGAATTCTCGTTCCTTTTCTTTCGCTGAAATTTTTTGTGCCATTTTCGCTGCAAAAATACACGCGTGCGTGCGCGACCGCTCCGAACTGTAGACGAAAAAATATTGGGCAATATACCATACACAAGACACAATAAATAAATATTGTGCAATAAAATTTAAAAGTCCTCAATCTTTTGCTCAATCATTGCGCAATCTTCAATACTACCCCTATATGTTCAATAATATTGTGCAATCATCAACATTGCGCAATATTATTGAAGGTGTGTATGGGTCGCCTTAAATCTTCCGATAATTTCAATTTTTTCGATGTGAATGTGACGTGAAAAAAGATGAGCAATTTTTTAGGCGGCCGTCAGTCGCGGTTCCATTTCTTGGTGATAAACATGTATATTTAAATAATTTCCTGTGAACTATGTGGCGAAAATAATAGTAAATCATCAGCAGTGCAGTGTCGTGAATATTTTCGGAGTTTTATGGTACGTATCGAATTATATCTGTGCCACTATACTCGCTCTTTTCCCAATGTATGTCTTTAGTCTTTTCACTGGTCTAAAACCATCTTATTTGTCATAGGTTTGTTAAGAACCAGAAAAAAGGCCTATTTTGGCCTTTACCGGCAGGGCATTGGGAACCCGCCTGATGAGTGGTTCGTCTGCGGTCTTGGACCAGGCGCTCTGGCAGTTTAGTTCGCAGAGCATCGTGCACGTACCGTCCCCGCCTGCCCACGTACCGGGCGGCCCAGTGTTTGACCAACCTTACCCTTAATTTACAACTTAACGTTAATTTTTTCATTGCGAAGCGTCGTGCCTCCGGATTTTTCCATATTGAAGATCGTAAGAATTCGGCCAATTGATTTAGGTTTTTTTACACGTAAATGGTCTTGTGAATAAAAATGTATTAGGTCGACCTCAGGTTAACATTCGGTTGCGTTCCTTATTCGGCGCGTTGTGTTTACGCGACTAGGGTACGGATTATAAGCGTTTGCAATTGCTAATACACACCGAACTCCGACGCGTTACTAAATTCACCTGAGTTTTTTTTTTACTCCGAAAGTTTTCCTATACTAATCCGGCCGTAAATTTGACAGAAATATAAATAATAGTAATAACATAAAAGTCCTTTTTTATATATTTCGGTAGTGTTTTTTTTATATTCTTTTGTACAAACGAAATTATACGTATTCAACGAAGTACCATCTTTTATTTCGTTACAGTAAGTAATGTAGAAGTTGTTATTTAGACAGGAATTGTTGTTCTCAAAAACGAAAAGACTGGATAACAACGGTGAAAAACCGTTATAACTTTAACTTTTTTTTCCCTTCACGTTGAGAGGAATTGTAATCACAATAAAAATGCACTTTTTACTTCAATTACCTATTTATAGCTTTTGTTTTGCTATCAGTAAGTTTTATCTACTAAATATACAGTACAAGCGCGAATTTCAGGGGTATGTTTATAAAACCCAAGCCCTCTTTGCCTTTTATATTACGTGACACGTGGAACATCTTATAAGGCTTTCTAGCTAACCCAAGAACCCTTTTAATAACAATATTATTTTGTATTTCTACTCCAGTACTATACGTACGGCAAAGAACGTCGAGTACGGATATATTGCATCCTACAATAAACTCATACGCTTTACGATATCATCTTACTTAGATTTTATTAGAAATCGTGAGTGATACCCCAGATGTAATAACGTGAACAAGTAGTAAAATGATATACAGGTGATTTCAAGAATAGAACATAGGTGTAAGTGAAATAAATTATACTCGCGAAAGGAGTATAAAATTTTGTGAGTATAAGTTATAATACAGGTATTGTAAGCCTCAGGATTAAAAGTACTGCCGTTGTTTATTTTAAGATATCCTAAAATCTGGTTAAAGGTGAATTTTATGATGATATCAGATGGCAAACGGTTTATTGGCAGTTTATTTATAAATCACGTACGTACTCGTCACACACTCCATTTAAAAATATCTATGAGAAGAGGCCCAGTTAATGAATGCGCCAGACTGTCATCTAACAGGACCAGGTGGAGAGAGATCGTAAGGCGAGCGCCGCGTACACCTGCGATCGGACAATTCAGCGTGACCACGGCCGCTCTGTTAAGAGCGAAGCGAAGAAGAAGATGAGAAGAGGCGAAAAAACCTGGAATATATACATACTATTTATTTTAATACTAGCTTTTGCCCGCGGTTTCGCCCACGTGACCGTCGGAATTATCCCACAGGAGCGTACTACCAGTATAAAATGTATCTTAAGTCCTAAACTAGGTCATGGTCTACCCAATTTAATACAATTACTCTTTTTTAATTTTTATCGATTATCATTATCATTTATGTGGGTTAATTTGAGATTAACATTTTATTGTGATATGAAAAATCAAGCAGTTTCTATTTTCTGGTTTATGTTAGATAAAATAGACGTTGATATAAATAAACCACAACATTTTCATAAAATTACATTAGTTTTCAAACAATTGTTTGAAAGTTTGAACAGTTTAGTAAATAAATTATAATTATGTAGGCCACTGTTTATCACAGCCAGATTGACTGAAAGCGTTGTCATAAATATACAGGGAGTCTTTGTTCTACTGTTGATTCAAAGGAAACATCAAAAGCGATTTCTGTCTAGAAATAATGTAAGCTATTTTCCAGTAGTAACAGCTTTCGCTTAGGAATATCCCAGCGTTTGTGCCTAACTCACGTAAACCCCTGAATTTTCTCTTCATATTCGCCTGATTTAACTCTTAAACTTCAGTCAGTTATACGTTTAAATACGTTAGCGCAGTTTTTATTTGATTCCATAGTTAAGGGTAAGTCTTTCTCTCAAAGCAATAATAATTTGACGGTTTAAATACGTTCGTACAACTGGCCAATATACATAGTTAGACAGCCTAGTTAGATAATACTAAACAATTATTGTACATAATGGCTCTTGTACATCAACGCGAAGTAGTTTGCTAATCTGTCAAAGCTAGCCATGAGAACCGGTTTGGTCACATGCTAGCATTAGATTAATTAAATAACTTTAATGATGACCCTACAAAGATTAATATTAGGAACAAGAGATACAACCCACCCTTAATGACGTATCAACAATAGTCGGTACTTATAATTTTATCCATTTCCTTTCACCTTAAACCTTCGATTTTGTTTCTATTTAAGGGACCCCAAGGGGCCCCTGTAAGTAGAAACATTTATTCCAAATTTGATCCACTTACGAAAGTACGGGCCCATAGTTTATCCCTTGTAAATATGTAAATACATTTACCTTTACTTAAAAAACGAACACAGGGCAGCAGTTTACATTTAAGTATCTTAACCTGGTTTAGTATGGTTAGGTATTTTCATTATTTAACATCAATAAAGCGTGAGTTACTGAATATTTGTATATTTCGGGAAAAAACTAATTATCAGTGAATAAAGACGTAGCACTTTCGTACAGCATTTAAAACGTTTGTATCTCAATGACCTACTATTATTATAATGATTATAAATTAAAGTTGTTATTCGTGTTTTTCTGTATGTCCACGTTGTTCTTCTGAATCACGCAACAGATATTGATGAGGTTTTCACCGTCGTTTAAAGAATTTATTCCGAAAGGTTTATGTGTATAATAATACGTTAGGTTAATTAAAGTGACATATATAACTAAGAAATCTCCATGTTTTGTGAAGTCGTAAAAGCCGTGCAGCAGGAGCGGGTCGCTACTAAAAATGTAAAATTGATTATTGCTGATAAGCATGTCCTAATTGTTTTATTGAAACTCACAAACTATCTCATGTAACATTTGAAAAGCATAGTTTTTCGCCATAATGATTTTCAAAATTATTTTACAAACTAGCTGTTGCCCGAGACTTCGTCTGCGATCCAGGACGTAAATATTATATGTCCTTCTCCAAGTCAAGGTCTCCCCCGTGCGAAGTTTCATCCAAATCCGTTCAGCCGTTTTACCTTGAAAGCGTATCAAACAAACATACCCACAAACATACTCACTTTCGCATTTTTTTTATTAGTTAGGACTAGTCAAGAGTTTCAGTAATCATGTAAATTAAATTTAAAAAAGTGCTCGTTGCAATGGGCGGGTCGAGTAGGCGGGAGATTCCGCGCCGTCGCAGCATGACTAATTTGCAGGAGCATTTAAACTACTTTACCGAGAATAGTTTAAGTATTTGTATAGTAACTGTTAATGTCACACTTTTAATTTATACGCTATTAGCTAAACGGAGCATGTTGTGGTGGGGTAGTTTCGTGAACATTTTACACACAAAATACAGTTATTTCTATTTAAAATTAAATGGCTTCTGATAACTTTTCATAAACAAACCTGCCAGTATTCTATATTCTTTAAATCATTCATTCGTAATTAATAGTTTGTATCACTTTTGCAGCAGTGGTGGAACAGTAGAGGCCCAGAGGTAACTACCGCGACTTGCGAGTTGTAAGGTCGAAGTTTCGAACCCAGACAGGAGCTTTACTTTTTTATAAATTACCTGGCCCCGCTGGCCCACACTGGGCCCGCGTGGCGGATTATGGCCCACTCCCTCTCACAGAGAGAAGGCCTGAGTCCCAGAATTGGGAACATTATAGGATGATTATGCTATCTCTTTTGCTAGGTTCTAGTGACAGTCAGAGAATCGCGTAGTTTGTGTATACGAAGTATCACCGCGGCATCGTAGGTATAATTTTTAATGTGGAAGATATATTAGGCTACGAATTAAGGTTCTTGAATAGGCCGCTACGAGCAGAACTTAAGAATGCTATAATAATAAAAGAAATCTGTTATAATAGCAGTTACGTACGATTATTGCAAGTACGGTTCCACTTGAAGTCACACACAGACATCGTTTGTTATGTTTTCAAGAATCGCAGCAGTACTTAGCAGTGACAGTCTGCTAAAATATCGCGTTTCAGAATATGTTTGAGGCTTATGGAGTAACAACTAAGAATAATAATATTAGGTTTCACCAGAAACATCACTGCTTGGAGTTTAGTTTCGATCTTTTAAACATTCATGTTCATATCTGCAACTGTTTTCTAAGACGAAATACATAGTAATTTCCGAAACATCATTCTCAGTTCTCGAATGTTCTAGCTAAATTTAGTAAGCCTTTGTCCGGAACTCTCCAATGTTCCAAACGTTACCGCCACAAAGGGGCGTCTTTCTTGTCCGATAGCATAATATTCTCTTCAAGGCACAGTATCTAGACCCATCTGTCTAATAATATTGTACCTACTGCTTTGCCTAGCCAGCCGTTTGACGTAGCTGGGACGAACATGCTTTTACCAGCCTTTGGAAAATCTATTGAAGATAATTACTTATCAATTTCTTGGAACCGCTTCCTTCTAGGTACGAAACGTGAAAGGCACTTAGATAAAAAATCTACTTAAAAGTATAATTCTTTTTCAGGTACAGACATACAATGAAATCGTTAAAATATCCTTTTGAATGGACATGTTTTTTGTTCTAAAATTCTTAAAGATTCATGACATGTTATATCGGCAGAAAATTGAATGTTCATCAAATAATATAGTCGCTATTCTTTTATCTCAAAACTTCTGCTATCGAGCTCGACACATGTTATTATCTTGAAAATTGTCCATAAATAAAAGTCGTCCTTCGTTTGCATATTAATACGATGAAAGTAAATTGAGTCTGCATGGTGTGGCTTCTCATTTTTGCTACAGGAGATACGAAGCGAGCGATTTTCAAACATTTTTCCAATATTGCCTAACAATTACTTGTAGTTTATTCATAATGAAGTCAAACATTACATTCCATTAAAATAGTTAACTGGTCTAATAAATAGTACCGCTACTATAGTTAGTTTATTAATTATTGTTACAGTTAATTAATTACCTAATCACTTATAGATTACGTAATTAAATTAATTGTATCATTATCTCGTCTTCAGCCGTGATCAAGTGTAATTATAAATTAATATGCCAATTGATTTGAGTGTGCATGACTATTAAGAACTTACTTACTTGTTGTTTACATCCGTGACTGATTTCCTCGCATAAACTTTGAGTGTAATACCTAAGGAAGTTATTCGGCTCGGCACGTTTGACACTGAAATATGATGGCAATTTTCAAGCTGCCGAATATACCTAGCGGGTTGGCGGGCGAAACTCAGTCAATCCCACTGTTTGTCGATCAACACGCCTCGTATCCAGTGAAATTGAAAATGTTATTTCATTCCGAGGTTAGAATTTATTTATTGTAGTCAACTTTTGATGTCAATGACAGATGATATTTTTAACTGTGAATGATTTATTTATGAGTTTGAAAATATCCTGCCATAATTCAATAAAACCAAAATATGAAGGTATTTTTGAATATTGTTCAATAATTGATGTTTTGGCGCCTAGAAGATTTAATTTTGTGCATTTATAACGATAAAAATAATTAAAAATTAACATAGAAATAGAAAAGAAATGCAAAACAGAAGGACAATCGTGCGGAATAATATCACAGCTGCAGCAGTTGATTACCTAACCAAACGGGGCTTTACAATTAATTATACAGTCCAATTCGCAATACATACGATAGCTGTGTACCAATTGCATAAAATAATACCGAAGTCAAATGGATAGATACTCATAAGCAGGCTGTATAGAACGAGTATTTTACTGTGTTCCAGAATCAATTCTGCAAAATGATAATTTTATTCATAGAGTTCCCGCTAGAATCGTATCGCTTACTTTGTCCGTGATTCGGTTCAGAAATATTTTATGAAACAAACGTTCGCATACGCGTTCCTAATGTGCTAGTTCCCCGGTCGAGTGTTTTCGAAAGGGTAATGAAGGCAATTATCAAGTTTTTGTCCGCGTTGGAGTTATGTAATTAATGACTGGTAGGGTGGCTGTCCTGATGAGATCCGGATATACTATACATTCATATAAACACACACTATGCTATAGAAAAGTTTTTGGTTTAATTAAATTCGTGCTTATGTCAATAAAGCGTATTTTAGTAAAACAGCAGCTCTATTATTTTAGTTTTTCCCATATGTCAGTTTTATATGAAAATATCCTTACTTAATTAAGTCATTTTGAAGAAATGAAATGTAATGAAATTGTTTATTCTGTAAATAGGATATTGAAATCACTTTTAACGTCATATTACAAAAATATTAAAAATAAGCTAGATGAGGTCGGCGTTTCCTATCTGACTACTCTGAGAAGAAAGGCCGAAACAAACTCAGAGGTCACAGTCTCTTTTAAAGTCCAGACATAATCTTGGTCAGGCCATATGAGGACCATGTAGATTAGAGTCTGAAATGGTCTTTTGAGGAAAGAACTCAAATCTGTGTGGTTCTTCCACACAGATTTGAGTGGACCTGTCCAGTCAGTGCAAGCATTTGTCAGTAACCGAGGAGCTCAACTCAGAGCTTAAGGAGTTCAACGACTCGACCAACAATACCAAAGAAAGGACATTTGGGTAGGCCGCTTAAAATTCTCAAATTGCCAGACCATCGATAAAACTAACTGAAAACGAAAAATATATAAAAACAAAATAAAAATCCAAATAGTCCTCACATTCACAATAATTAAAATAATACAATACTTTACAAAGTAATCATGTCATTTTGTATATAATATTATATTCAAAAATGTCAATTTGTATATAAAACTGGTAGGTATATTTTGATGATTTACCACAATACTCAAAATGTCACAATGCTTAGCAGAGCGAGCAGCTCAATCCCATGCTTTTTTTTCTTCTAAATAATCTGAAATTTTATAGTACCATTTTCTACAAAGTTTGGTTTGAATACAGCTTTTAAATCGTTTAATGGGTAAGTTTCGTATGTCAATGGGAAGTTTGTTATAATAGCGTATACATTGACCCATGAACGAGTTGCCTACTCTGTGGAGACAACCTGCATCAATAAGATCAACCTAACTCAACTGATTTTGTTAATTAACTATCAAACTAAAGGCGATACATTTTCACTGTTCAATTGTTCGTGTCAAAAGAAGCTGTTAAGTTTTATAACAGAAATCAACAATAACCTAATTCAAAAGAAAATGTTTTTGAGTCGTAAGACTGAAAATTTTTCTTTGATAAAGGCATAAGAAATTAGTTTCACTTGAAAAGAAGAGCATAACATTTATTATATTCATAGTTAATTGAAGGATTTTTCGGGTCAAGATTTGGAAGACATTGATAAATGGTATCCTATTTCATTGGACCTTGTAAACAAGAACAGCTATCAGTCAAGCTGACCTCTTATGGAATATAAACTAGGTATGTACATATATGGCATAAAACAGGCAACAGTAGTAAAGAATGTTCTCGAGGCACGCCCATGAGTAATGACAGGCATCGCTCTCCTGGTTCCTTATGAACTGCAGTAAATTTGTGTCGAACAAAATTTCACTCGTTCTTCTCAGGCTAATAGAAATTTAGGGAGACGTTCCGATATTGCTCGTAAGAAGTTCAATTTGTCTAGATGGACGTATTATTAGACTTAGGTTTGTTTTCCTTTAGGAGTAGGCAGCTCGTGTAATAGAAGCATAATATTGCCATTTAATTTTGGGATAAATTGCATTATGAAACAGCCAAGATCTCAGCCTTGCTGCCAACCTTACTGTCTTGCATTTTTAGAGGAGATGATGAAGCCATTGTTACCACTTTCCGCGACCAGGGAATTGAATTTAAGATTATCTGTGTTCACTAAACCGTTGAGATGATTTAATAACGCAATTTGAAATCGGTAAACATCAAAATACATATTTTTTATCACACTATGGAACAGAAACCTTACTTCAAAGCTTTCGGGTTTATCGAGAACCATTGAACTTCAATCCCTTTAAACGAATATGATGAAACCTCACGGCGCAGTTCGCACACTGACCAATTCACCAATTCTGACAACAAAGATGGCGGTAACAAGTGTCAAACGCCAAAGTGCCAGTGGCATTGCTTTGTGCAGTGTTCGCGAGGAAGCCTTTTTTACTTTTTAACTTGTCAAATAGACTCATGTACCTCGTAGCGGAAAATAATGGGTTGTTTTTCACCGGCGAAGTATGAGCGGGTTATTTTGGCTAAATTTTTGCTTGATTGCATGAAATCGTAAGGTACTTTTCCTCTTTTAACGATCTTTCAGCGTTGTTGTCTAAAAAACGCTAAGTTTTCATGAATATTTTGTAAATGCTTATGTCATTACCACCAATGAAAACATTCACTGCTGAAATTAAACAGGGCTCTAATTAAACCTAATAAACAGTCCAACGGCCATATTAAGTACATAATCATCGCACTTGGTAGACTGGGTAGGAATCGTAGTTTATTTTCTTAGTGCTTAGTGGCTTATACGCTGTTGGGAATCATACGGAAAAATGTCATCCAAAGGGCTCCGATGTAAACATTTAATTCCTCGCAAATACAAAATTGTATACATTCATTTTAATAGGTACCAAAGTTAACAAAACGAATTGTCACGTACGCGTAAGTACGTAACTAACGATTTTGATGTCACTTTGAGCACGTCCAATTAACAATATTGGCTATCGCAAAATGCAGCAAAAGAGCGTGCGATTAATATTCCACGAAATTGTGAATATTAGTTAAACAGAATTCTACAAACTGTTTCATTTACATTTCCATATGATCAAAATCACCGGTAATTTTCTATCAAACTCGGAAATCAAACTCGGGTACGCTCGCAAATTATTGTTATATCAGTCCCAAAGAGAATGCGATGCGTCAGCCACTTATATTGTTGTGCAATTCGATAATTATAGGTAACTGGAGCGTGATTGATTGCCTAGCTACTAACTTAGCTAGGATATCTGACTGATACAGATACGTCTTAGCTGCATAGAGTGCTCGACCCCTGTGAAATGACAAGACACAAGCTCTATAGAGGCATTTGGGGCCTATTCAGTGTGTATTATCTACCCTCGATCGGTTTCCACCGTGTTCACAGGAGTGCCTACAGTTGGTTTGTTCTCCATTGTGTGCGGCAGTGCGGTGATTAGATCTCAAATAAGTGTTATTATATTATCGCTCTATTGTGCTCAGCGTTAGATAAGGCTTCTGGAATCGGGACTGCTTAAATTATGAATTTTATTCAAGTTTCATTCGGCTAGAAACACTTTCTTAGAATTTGATTCTATTGTATGATTATCTCCAACAAAAAGCTATTGAAAGGCTTTGTAAAACCTTTAATAAATAATGGATACAAAAAAGTTGGAATATCTCAATAGGTAATCTTATCGTTTTAATCTTTATAACTTTTAATCTCATATATGAGCTGCATATCTGGTAGTAAGAGACGAAATTTAATAGTTACGTCCAGTTGGAGAGAAAGGGAAACCGGTGGCCGCAGCCTCCCCAGAGGGCGAACATTTTGACCGTAATCAGACTAATGGACAAACCCTGTGTCCGATCCGCACAAGAGGTTCTATTCAACTGACACTTTAACAACCTTATTTTGTTTATACATACTTACTTAGTACTTTAGTACGGTTGAATGATACTCAACGTCATTAATAAACCAAGTTATTGGCTAAGAGTGGCTTTATTGATGTACCTACTTGATCATTCTAGAGTTTGTCTGTCTCGAAAGTTTTCCTTATCACATTGCAATTTAACTTAATTTGATTCTCTTTTCTTACAGTTTAAATTTAATGAAAAGATCAACCAATAAGTTAAGCGTGTTAGAAGTAGTTTAATTACATTTTTCACAAATGAATTCCACTCAATGTGACTAAATATCTCAAAGGTGACCTTTTTGCGCATTACGGTTAAACAGTTTTTAATGAATGCTAAATCCCTTTGACAAATAAACAGGCCATAACAAGTTCAAAAGCCTTATTTTCTCTGCACAGCTTTATATAATGCAAAAATACAAAATTGTGCTAAAAACAAATGGAAAATACTCAAAGGTAGATTCGATAAGTACTATGTTTCATAACCTCATTCGCGATTATATTCCCACGTTACCGCTACACGTATAAATCAGAGTCCCATCTCTTTAAAACGAGAGGTATACTCGTACTCATATTTGAATAAATTTTCTGTTGCCTTTGTGGATATACGATTTTGTTTAAAGTTCCACTTTCATAAGAAGATAGATCTGCTTTATTTAATTTAACAGTATTTTGTATGAAATGGGTAGGCTGTTAATACGTGAGTCGGCGACATTGTTCAGAAACAATTTCATAAAACAGAATTAAACAAATATTTAAAGAATCGTTCATATTGCTCTATTGACTTTGAAATAAAAGTTCGATATAAAAATGCGTAATAAACTGGCTATTGTCTTTATACTTTTTGTCCTTACGGTCCTTTAATAATAATTTCGAACTTCAAATTCCAAAGTTGAAATCCCGGGAGGAGTGCCACTAAAATATATTGCGAACAGCGTCGGCGTCGCCTCTATTCTTTTTTAAGAGGAAAATATTACAAAGTCATATATGTAGAGTTGGGTTGAACGTTGAAGTACCCATACGTACCTAAGGTTCGTTTTGGAGGTGTTAGGTAAATTTTGACCTACAAACAGGCAGGTGCGCCGCGCAGTCCGTCAGGCAGTTTTATCACGCGGTATGTTTTTATTTGCTTTACTTTGGCGGCCGCTTGTCACTTGCACGTCGCTTTCATGAGTGAGGATTTTTGGCTGAAATATAGAGTCGCGGTTCTCACCACAGTGCACTGAAGACGAAGTACCACAGATAAACGCAGTCAAATTAAATAAAAACATCTGTTCATTTATAAACTCAGTTTAAAACTGCTGTTAGGAATATGAATTGAAATACATAAGTGCTCACACATTCTAAATAAAAAGGTTTTGAAGTAATGGTTTAATATGCCGAAACCTATCCTGTCTGTTTAGCCAATTAATTAAAAAAGACCCAGTACATAACTATGTTAATAATAATAAAAAAAACCTAGTTACAATATGCATCTGAATGGCTTTGTTAACTCAGAACGTTTGTATATTACATAAAAGTAGAAGCTTACAAGGGAAAAGAGATAGATTTGTTTGATTGAGTTGGTTTTCTGATTACTCATTTTGTCTCGTGTGCCATTTGTTTGTCAACACGGGGAAATAAAGAACTTTTGAGAAAGCGTTTTTGTTTACTGAGAGGTGTATGAATTTGTTAACTGACCTTTTTTTACTTTCTCAAACATTGGCTCTTCTTCTGTCATCGACACAAACCACACAGTTCATTCCGTAGTCAAATAAGTCATCCAGCTAGGTTGGTAGCAGTGTTGACTGTCCAGGGTGCGCAGTACATCATCATCTGCCTAGCCTTTTCCCAACTTTGTTGGGGTAGGCTTCCAATCTAACCGGATGCAGCTGAATACCAGTATTTTACATGGAGCGACTGCCTATCTGACCTCCACAACCCAGTAACTGGGTAATACGATACCCCTTGGCAATACTGGTTGTCAGACTTCCGGGCTTGCGCAGTACATTCTTGAGAGATTAATTATTAAGAGCGATTTTTACTAAAATACTAAAATGATTTGAATAAATATTGTGACTTACAATATTTTACCATCTTGGGAGATACACTAGGTTGAACATTCTTTTCAAGTTCACAATTATCATGATGATTCACTACAAAAAAGATATATTTCTTAGGGACACCACACGATCGTCGGCAGCCAAGTATCATGCATACCTAATGTACTAGTTAGCTCCTCGAAGTCAAGAGGAACATTTCACGGAATTGAGTTCATCCTAACCGAGTTAGTCCAACGGAATCTAATATGAATATATGATTCTCTGATCAAGATTTTGGAAGCGATCGGCCGAATATTTGGGATGGTATCTAACAGAACTTAAATTCTGACTGAAAAAGCCACTTAGCGGTTTTTTATTTATTTATTCAAGAATCTGTATTAACAATAACATAACAAAATAAATAAATAAACTTTCGTACCACCCAAATCGTAACACTTACTCGCTCGCTCACTCTCACTCACTCGTTTCGTGTCACTTTCGGTGTTGCTTTAGGTATTCTAAAACAATTATTTGGTAAGTCTAAATTCAAGGAATACTTAAGGACTCGTGGGATTAAAAAAATAGCTAAGATTTGGCCAATTTCATTTTCAGTCTTACCAACCCTTGGTATTGTAAGTAAGGATTCACTTTTGTGCTCAACCTTCAACGTTGACATTCATACGCCATCTGAATATCGTATAAGTCCTCACTTAATAACAATTAAGTAACCATATGCGTCTAGAAAGTCACTTAATCTTAACCCTTGAAAGACGACGTCGCTTTGTTTATAGTTAACCGTGTGTTGCCTACACTAATGTCACCTCGAAATAATATCTCGGCTATGCAGGTGGGCCGCCGTCCGCCGGTACAAACGAGGTGGTTGACGAGATAAGAGCTCGCTCACGTAAGTGCCACCATTGTTGTTTCGAACAATAACCCCACGTTGCCAGCATTATCTGTAACGCGCCGGTCGGAGCGACCTAATGGATGCCCTCCGAATACTACCCCCGTAATTATTTTAATTTTCGTTAAGTAGATGTTTAAGTACTTTTTGATCCTTTTATCCTTGAAATTTAAGTAAATATCCGAATTAGGGAGTTGTTAGGAGTTTGGGTGCTGTTTTGTTAGACATGTTTTGTGACTTTCTGGATAAAGGGGAATAATATTATCTCGTTTTTAATCAAATTGTATCTACAGCTGTTTTGATGATTTCTAAGGAAAACACAGTTCAGCTATTCATAATTATTATACCTATGTTTTCTTCCAAACAATGAGCTATAGAACAGAACAATGGCATGGGGTAAGCTAATACCTCCTAAGGTAGATACCACACTACCTGAAAGAGCGTCAACCATTTTTGTGTCTTTAAAAAAATACTAATCGATCACTAGGTAATTTCATGTTTGTAATGTAAACAAAATACCCGTATTTCTAAAACAAAACATTTTCTATAATATCGTGTCTTTCTTTTGACTACTGGTGCAAAAATACAAGTAAATACTTACTTAGTTTATTGTTTGTTTAGTTCATTACATGGCGTGAATCTATGTTAAATATCGTTTTACATTAATTAATTACATTTTGTATTGTTTTAAAATGATTCATAAAGCATATTTCACATATACGTCACACAAACCGAGTTCCCGTTGTAAAACGTAACGTCATCGTGATAAGCAATAAAAACTCGTAAGTCACTACGCTGTGTATACCTTCGCCCGTTCATATTTACGATTGTCACTTACTCTCTTTACTGTACTCATAGCCTTAGGGCATTATTGCAATCTGTAAACGGAAAGCGCACACATATACACACACATGTATAATACTGATCTCGCGATGCGTTTGAAAGAAGTTTTATTGCGCCCCTTCATAGAGTTACTACGGCGTAGCAAAAGTCGTAGCTAGGTGCTACGACGTAGCACTAATTTATACAGATATGAAGTTAGGACGTATTAAGTTGCACGCCACAATTGCGGCGACAAGTCCCCTCTTTGAGGAGTGGCTAGATAGGCGCCACGGTGTCCTCACCTTCCGACTGACGCAGGTTCTCACCGGACATGGCAGCTTCGGGAGGTTTCTGTGTAGGATTAGGCGGGAGGAAACGCCCGGGTGTCACCACTGTGCGGATCGTCCAGAGGACACGGTGGAGCATACGGTGGAGGTGTGCCCTGCTTGGGCGGAGCACCGCCGTGTCCTTGTGGAGGCGATTGGCGGCAATGACCTCTCGCGTCCGGCCCTGGTCCAGGTCATGGTATGGAGCGAGAGGGCATGGGAAGCCGCCACCTTCTTCTGCAAAGCAGTAATGCTCGCGAAGGAGGAGGCGGAACGCGTGAGGGAGAGGCAAAGTTTGCGCCCTCACGCCCCTAACCACCGCCGCTGGAGACACCCTGGGCGTCGGGAATCCCAGGCAGATTCTCGGCCACCATAGGCGCGGGCTTACGGACGGCGAGCAATGGCTAGCTCGCCGTCCGATAAGGACCAGACCCGGGTCGATGGCGCGTCGTGTTCCACGCGCGCCTCAAAGAGATGTCAGCACACCTGACGGGGTCCGTTAGGACCGATGCCTGCCAGGGTTGCGGGAATGTCCGAAACGGATACCGGGACCCTGGCAACAGGCAACTGAAGGAACACGGGTGGGTTTTAGTCAGTAAAAGTCTGACACACCCTTCCGCTCCACCCAGAGCGGGAGAAGTCATTTGATGATTAGCCACGTTCAAAAAAATACGTATTAAGTTCGAATCTATTTTTATTTTTGAAGAACACAATTCATTGAATGAATAATTAATGAATACGTATGTATTCGGCTTTAAAATTATGCTATAGTATATACAGGGTGTTAGGGTAAACACCGTTATCCTTTACTTTACCAGTGGTTTGGTATCCTTTATAGAACGTAAAATCAATAAATTTTCTTTTTTTTAAATTATATTTTACCACTCGAGTATTTCACCCTTTCTATGCGCCAGGGCAACGAACTGGCGTCTCAACACGGGTGGGGGTTGCGGGACGTGACTTGGCCGGCCGCGAGCGCGACCCCTCCCTCAGCCAGTCAGCTGTTTCGCTTGCGAGCACGAAAATAACGTTTTTTTTTGTTGTAACTCGGTCATTTATTTTTATATTTAAGTCTACCCATGGTTTGAGTAACAACGGTGTTCATCCTTACACCCTGTATTTAATAAAATACACATATTGTATATTTCCACGAATTTTAACCAAAATGAAGGCTTACGTTTTTCGAAGAGTATTTTCCTACCCCGTCATAAATAACAGTGGTTTTATAATTGAACGAATTGGTCAACAACAATTTAATAAATTAATTATGGCCGTTCACCATTGTTATGGCATGTTTCGTCATGTCCTTGGGGTTATTGCCCTTTCAACTTAATCCAATTTGATAAGCGTTACTTTTGTGAAAACAGGACGGGGAAAAAAGGGTATGGCAACATGTCCAAACATTGAATAGATTAATCACTTTAATTAATGTAAGTGAATTGTTATAGAACATGCCATATAAGTAATTTACTGAATTATAAGCTTAACTTATCGATTCATGTAAATGGATTAAGTAGAATTGGTTATGTTCTTATTACGGATATCGGTTCTAATCTTGTACGGATGTACTTGTACCATGTATTTTGGTTTACGGGTGTGCCATCTGGTGTCTCGGCGGTTTTCGTTGTTTCATACATTTGAACGGCGGCGCATCAAGTAGCCCCGCCGGCGCCGTCCCGTTTTGTAACGAAGTTACTGGAATCACCGAAGAGGTCGGACAAGAGTGACGCTGGCTGCTGACAGTCACTCTAGCAGAGCGTCGCATCGACTTTGCGTGGCGGCTGTCTACTGATGACGGAAGATTATGTTAGGAGAGCTGCCACAGATTACAATATGGAGCAAGTTAGGAGCCCCTGACGTACCACGTCCACAACGAACTGCTATATTCCGGCACAATCCTGATGATATATATTGAAGCTGCTGAAATACTAATACTATGCTCACTTTTGGTAAAGGTTTTCCTGCACCGTTGCATTTATTTCAATGTTAATTAATACAACTAGTCAAAAGGTTACAGAATAAAGTCTGGGCGCTGAGAGCGGTTATACGTCAGTAATTCAATGTAACAGATGAGTTTCGAACTCATAATATCTTGATTTTCAAGCCGTAAAGCTATTCACACAAAAAAAGGTTGGGCGTTAAATAAAAAGGAATACTTATATGAAAAAATACGACGTAGGACATGTTAAATGCATATAATATTAAACAATTCTTTTTGTGTCCACGTAGGGTAGTTTCACAAAAATAAACAAATTTTTCACTACAGATCTGTCCAGTGAAATTTATACTGTGTAGTTACATAAATCATGCGCCCCGGGTACTCGCTAGCTAACTTTTGCTCGCAGATACGTTCATATCATATCGCTTTAATAGCCTACTTGTAGTTTTAAAAGGAGATATTTTGTGCAGTACGAAATGCATATTTCTCACCTCTAATACCCAATTGTTTACAGGAACTATTATGTGATCGTATTGTTGTTTATAGAATTTACATGATTTTTCGGCTGCTTCTACATAATTATGTTCTAGTAGATATAGATAGCAATATACATTCTTTGGTACTGATTCTAGTAGGTACATAGGTCATCCGTCCCCCTTCACCAGTAGCCGGTTCTTAAATAGCTTCATGCCGCCGTATGCAAATTGACCAATCATTTTTGATGTCGGTGATGTCAATCGATGCTGGAAATAAAACGCTATCAAACCAATATTGCGGACGAATGGTTGAGCCAATATCGCGTCATACGCTCCGTATTGACTGACTCCGAAATGCGAAAGCAGTTATGAATGGAGAGTGTGTTAAGTTACATACGCGCATGTAGAATGGAAGCAGTAGGCTTAATTTTCTCGCGATATAGGTTAGGGCAAATCATTATTGTCTGTCCTTATTGACATTCTGCTCATTGATGATCATATTAGGCCTTTTTATTTCAACCAATTTATTATAAAAGGGGATTGAACCTTATTGGCAAAACAATGTTGAATATCTTGGCAACGTGAGACTTTAGTTCACCATATTTATTATTAGTCATTTTTGTAAAGTTGTATAAGTATCCTCTACCCATCTATATCGTCCATGGAATAATAGTCATACTTTGTAAATTCTCAACCAAGTCCAACCAATCTTACCAAGGGGTATCGTATTATCCAGTTACTGGGTTGTGGAGGTCAGATAGGCAGTCACTCCTGCCAGAGTTGCGGGAAAGTCCGAAAGGGATACCGGGACCCTTGGCAACAGGCAACTGAAGGAACACGGGTGGGTTTTAGTCAGTAAAAGTCTGACACGCCCTCCTCCGCCCAGAGCGGGAGAAGTCATACGATGACGAACAAACCACAAAAAAAAAAAAGATTGGCAGTCGCTCCATGTAAAATTCTGGTATCCAGCTCTATCCGGCTACTGGCGACTGGAAGCCGACCCCAAAATAGTTGGGAAAAGGCTAGGCAGATTGATTGACATAGTAAATTCTCAAATAAAAAACAGAAGCTTTTCCGAGAAGATCTCACTTACACTGATATAATTAAACGTGATCAAACTGATATAATTAAACTGATATAATGAAACGTGATCGTAATTGAACGTGACGTGTGAAATATGCATCGAAGCGAGAAATTGTGTGATGTGCGCATTGACACGTGCGGCCGTGGGCGTTGGCGATCAGTCCTATATGCCCACGCTTTGGACTGATTAAGGCAAGCACACACCTTTACACAATATTATTATAGTATTTTTATGACCTTTTAGTTTGCACCGAAGCATGATTACAACTTTAAAAATTATAGATGCTGCCATGTATTTATTGTTTTGCTTCGCTACGTTTTAAACAAATAAACATATTTCTGAACATAAGTTTTTAGCATACCTACCTGTTTATACAGCAGTGTAGATAACTACTTATATCATGGTGCACCGAAATTCATAACTGTACTATCAAGATTTCATAACTCGAACCTGGATACAAAAACACCCAGGTTCGACGGTCAAAATCAGCCAACGGGTGCTAAAATTGTATTGAACGATAATGAGGAATGTACAACAACTAGATGGTCGTCCCTCTTTGAGCTATTGATTTCCAGGGGGACGTCCCCCCTGGCAATCAATAGCCCCTACAATTCCTTATTCCCAACACCACATTCGCCTATTAGTGGCAAATTACTAGTTTTGATTTTAACCGAAGTGACCCATATTTTAGTACTTTATGTTAGAGCATTTATTTGGTAAATATTAGGTCTTTACCTATGAAATTGCCGTTCTGCAGTACTGGCCATTTCAAATCAAAATAATTTTTGTTTGGCTAAGAATTCTAATTTCAAATTAATTTTATTTTAAAAACATGGTTTTTTTTTTCCAAAAGTAGTCATTTCTTTATTGATTAGTGTTACATTTTCATCGCATTTCAATCTTTTTCGTCATCATGGTTACGTTAAAAATTCGAGTAATTATGGAATATGAGTACCGTCGTGGCAGCAACGCGGCACAAGCGGCACGCAACATCAACGACGTTTACGGAGCTAACACTACAAACCAACGCACCACCTGTTATTGGTTTGCTCGCTTCCGTTCTGGAAATTTCGACCTGAAAAATGAACCTCGCGGTCGTCCGAAGACTTTGGTCGACGATGACGAATTAAAGGCGATTGTGGAAGCTGATGATACACAATCTACGGCTGAATTAGCAGCAGCTTTCGACGTTAGCGTCAAAACAATATTGGTCCATTTGCGTCAAATTGGCAAGGTAAAAAAGCTTGACAAATGGGTGCCCCACGAACTCAATGATCGCCAGCGCGAAGTACGCGTCGAGACGTGCCTTGCACTGCTCAACAGACACACAAATGAAGGAATTTTGAACCGCATTGTTACCTGCGATGAAAAATGGATTCTGTTTGATAACCGCAAGCGCTCAGCAAGTTGGTTGGATCCTGGTTCAGCACCTAAACAATGCCCTAAACGAAAACTTACCCCTAGAAAAGTGATGGTCACTGTTTGGTGGTCTAGCGCCGGTGTGATTCATCACAGCTTCTTACCAAACGGGGTGAGCATTACTGCAGATGTGTACTGTGAAGAACTGAACACAATGATGGAGAAGCTGGCGCATCTCCAACCAGAATTGGTCAATCGCTCGTCTCCGCTGCTCCTGCACGACAACGCGCGACCTCATACTGCACAGCAGACGGTCTCCAAGTTGCAAGAACTGGGGTTGGAAGCTCTCCGTCATCCGCCCTACTCACCAGACCTTGCGCCTACAGACTACTACTTTTTCCAGAATTTGGATAACTTCTTGGCGGGAAAAAAATTCAATACCCGAGAGGCAGTACAAAATGCCTTTGAAGAATTTGTTGCCTCCCGTCCAGCTGATTTCTTTAAGAAGGGCATCAATAAACTGCCACTGCGATGGCAAAGATGCATTGATTGCATGGGTGATTACTTCGATTAATACAAATAAAAAATTCATGAAAAAAATTCGTTTAAATTTTTTCATACAAAACGGCAATTTCATAGGTAAAGACCTATTATAAGCATAAACATCATCAGCCTATAATGTTCCCACTGCTGGTACACAGGCCTCCTCACTTCGAGAGGACCAGTGCGGGTTGGTACATTTCACATGTTTTCGAATTTTTGGTTCTAGGATATGCCTTGGTCATGCCTAGGTTTCCTCACGATGTTTTCTATCACCGTCATAAGAGTGGTTACGGTTGATAGTGGTTATTACATTATTTACACAAAGTAAAGCGCCTGTCTGGGTTCGAATCCACGCCCTACGACTCGGCAGTCGGGGCCGTTACCACTGGGCCACCACTGCTTCATTTGGTATATACTTGTGACTTGGAGGTAGGTATGTGTTTATTTGAAAAGGGCTTAAAGACTGGGCAACTTAGATACGATACTTAGGACTTAACCGCAAAATTTTAGGATGTTCAGACTATTTTTTTCACGCATCAATTTCGATTCGTGACACACAGACGTATGTTCAAACCGACAAATGTCCCAACTTTTATGACAGAGCTGCTAGCATAATAATTTTAATGCCTACTTAGACAGTTTTGCATTTTTGTAATTAGTAAGTAGCTTATTGATTTTTATCGATTTTTCTGGATGCAAAAAGGTTTGTTTTCTTCTCTACCTTTGTTATAGATAAAGGTCATAAGAATTATTTTTGAAGTTTTTGAAACCCTAAAAAATGAAACCCTAAAAAAACCTCCTCCTTTTTGAAGAAGTCGATTAAAAATATGTATTAATTTCATTTAAATTATCTACTGAAAAGAAACAAGCTATTATTTTATTCTGCCATCTGGAAGAAGATTGAAGAGGGCGTATTGTAGAAAAAACTCTCGTTTCCCAGACTAGTAGTAAAACAATTTCTTCTTACGCTCCGTAGTCACACGCTAAAAGGACAAGATGCGCGTCAAACCGCCCGCCCATGTATCTTCGTCATTATGTTCATTCGACTAAAAGCACTCGATCTCGTAATGCGATAGGTACTCGTATTTGTTCACATTTCTTACACTTAATTTAGTTTAAGTAGAGCGATCCTTTTAGTTATATCAGCGTGAAAGATTAAACTTTTTAGTACATTGAAATATTTGTGCAAATAAACTTCATGTTCATGTTTTTTGAATTAGCTGAATTGGTTTGATAGTCACGAAAATAGGAGGACGATAAACCTTTATGACACAATATCTCTATAGTGGTCGCAAGCGCTACTGCTGAGCATGAGGTTGTTCGATTCCCGGGTCGGGCAAAGTGTTATTGGGTTTTTCTATCTAGAATTTTTCAGTAGCAGCCGGGAGTCCAAGTTGATGGCAATAGGCTCGCCGCTTAAACATAACTGGTGAAATGTGGGTGTACTTTAGGTGCACCTCTGCCTAAACCTTCGGGGAATACAGGCGTGATTTTATGTTTATGTTTTTATCTGGCAAAATATTGGTCGATTTTATTTTCCCCCATTTGCTTGAAATCTGACACGTGGATTCAATTATGTGCAGCCAAAAAACACTAATCATTTACTAAAATTAGTATCGCTCGAGTGAAAAGCCAATAGCAATAGTTATGAAACTTATCTATAGTTTATGGACGAAGAGTTTTAATTATGAATAAGTAATTTTCTGTTAATTCTCGTTTGCCTCATGCAATTATTATAAATGTAAGTATTTGAACACACGTGTATTGTAGTCATTACGCGGCAATTTTCAATACACAGGGTGTTACACGCCATCCATTCATGCAACACAACGTGTTCTATTTCATCCCTTCTAGAGACGACGGCAATTGTTCTCTGATAAAGCCCGTACACCGTTTAGATGTTTAGCTGAATAATTTATTGATTTATTCAGTGCATGTAAATAACGTACATACTGAAAATTTTAAAAGTGTCCATCATAAAACATTTTGGTTTATGTTGCATGAGTTTACGAAAAAGCTAAAGAATAAAACCTTTTACGTACTGTTAAGGTTAATTATGTCACCAGTATAAAATAAAACAAAAATATGAACAGGGTACATAAACAATATCTACCTACCTAGTAGGAAATTAGAAACGCAAATTGTGTATACAAAGCCCCTAGTTTTGTGTGATTTACGATGTTTACTCAAGCGACGGCGTGTTTAATAACCCACTGAAAGGTATGTACGTATGTAAATGTGAGGAAAGTACCCAATTTACATAGGCAGGTAGGTACATGGTTATGTTTTACTTTCGACTCGGCACTCCGCAATATCGATCCTAAATTAACACCGCATCTCTAATATTACCGTCCTATTTCAAGCTCTTCTTTCCCAGGTGTTCCAATTCTTCGGAATTTTTCCCCTTTTATTGAATAAATATTTGTATTTCAGGCTGTCGAAATGCCTCTTGTGTTTGGGTCATTATTAAAAAGTGAGCTCTTAAAACCACCGAAACGTACGACTCGTACGAGTAAGTTTCATTCCTGAGTGATTTGTTAAAAACGAGGTTTAGTTTAACAACTAAAATTGCCTTTGAATCTGAACAAAACAGATCAAAACAAGCATGACGTTATCGTCCGTAAAAAATGACCAAAGTGATATTTGCAGTGACCTCGGAACTTTGACTCTCGTAAGTTCATAGTAAAATATAATATGCTGAAAAAACTATCCGAAATCTGATGTGGGCCCATCCATCATGTGAGGCGACAGGGACGGAGGCTTGTCGACCCTAATCGAACCCTATACACATAATATAACCGAGTATACCCTTGTATCTCGCCATATTTAGGTACTTTCACTTGTAGCCCTACGATACAACCCGAAGTATACATAATACATGAATGTTGCTCGGTAACAGATGTGGAAATGTACCAATGGGTTTATTACGAAACCAATGTACGGCTAATAAGTAATTAAGTGTAATTATAACTTGTTCTCGTTATAAAATCATGAATTTCTGACTTCAAATACACGTATAGTATTGCCGCTTTGATCGCACAAATTATGTGAAATAGAACTAATTAGGTACCTAATTAATACACTTACCTACATGAGAGTGTATAATGATAATATTTATGAATCTAACCTGTCCAAAATTAATCGTCAGTAAATAACTACAGCCATGTTATTAACTGACAATAAAAGCAGATTTATTACGACCTCGGCTGTTAATCAGGAATAATTATGTCAGGTAATGAATTATTAAAACCCAACTACGACTAAAAAGGTATAAACAAGACACCTTAAACAAATTAAAAATCTGGAGTCACACGTGTTAGGGCATAAATCGAACAGATTACGTGTGACTCCGGATTTTTAATTTGTCTGTCTGTGGTGTCTTGTTTATACCTTTTTAGTCGTAGTTGGGTTTTAGTTTTTTTACTTTAATTTTTTTTTCATTCTTTTGGGGTTATAATATATATATTTTTGATATGTGCTCATTAAGTCCTTTCATTTGATACCCAACATGGTACGATTAAACAATACTTTTTTTGTAGTTCCTGACTTTATGTCCTCTAGAGGGCGCCATTTTTAATTTAATGTGACGTCACATAGCCTATATATATAACTAGCGGACGATCAAGACGCTTCCAACAATACCTCATTTGTCAAATTGTGATGAGTCGTTTCGAAGATATGAGGGAACAGATGAACATACATACATACATACATACATACCGGTCAAAATCATAACCCTCCTTTTTTCTTCGCCGTAGTCGGGTAAAAATAAAATGGTGATTAAACCATTGTTTAAACGGTGATGAATATTAATTTAGAGGGGTATTACAATACTAATAACACTGAAAGCGTTATAGCTATTAACATCATTCCCGAACTAATTTCAACTGCCTATTCATTTGAGGAACTGTTTAAGTTTCACTACCCTCGAACTGAAATCCCTATTGCGCGGGTTGAAACTCCTGTTAAAACACTGTATTATGGACGTTCTGAACAAACACGGTATAAACTTATCTCTGATGGAACAAATCTGCTTTGTTTGTATGCAGCAGCTATTTATCTGTGGGTTTGCCGTATGTTTTATCAATCTTCCGATTGCCCTGCCCGCTACAGGCGACTGGAAGGCCCCGCCCAAGTACACGCGATTCCTCGACAAATAAACGAGGTAAATACACTGTATTGGAATTAAAGTCCAGTACAATGCTTTCCAAGCGAGTGATTCATCTTTTAGGTAAAAAGAGGTGTTGGTTTTTCTTACAGTCTAAATGCACAGAAAGTTAAGTAAGGTAGGATGAAAATCTGTAATTGTAAACATTGATAGCAGTGTAGCTCAGTGTGAATTCCTTTATGGCCCCTTAGGTTTTGCCCATAAAAGACAATTTTCTAATCCAGCAGTGTAATTTTTGTGTTAGTTTTTTTTTCCAATTTGCTTTTTGTCTGGTCTGAACAGAAATTTCAAACTGTTAACTATAACTGGCAGATTCCCTTCACCTCTATAATGGGGCTTAACACCGTTATTGGAAAAAAAAACAATATAACAGGCGTGGAATTTTGTAGAACGCAGGATTTTTTAAATGATAAAACTACCATCATAGGTGCTACCTAACTTATATTCACAAAAGCTCGTAGTGCACCAAAACAAAGTGAACCTTGTAGTTTATTCACGTTTCATTTGCCACTGCAAGCCATGACTTCAAGCTAGGTACCTATGCACCTCGTTTGCCACCATTTGGCATTCTTCCCACGCAAAAAACACGACACATTTTCCAAATTACAAATTATACAATGAGCATGCATGTTTATTATTAGCAGTGTAAAAGCCGAAATGTATGTCATGCTTATCTCTTTCAGGTAAGTAGAATAATGCAGATACTGTTGTTGAAGCTAGTTTAAAATCTATTGCTTATGGTTTATTAAATGTACCTACATAAAATAAAATTTTCGATATATTCACGTTCTACCTAGGGTGCGTTAGGAAAACCTACATGAGTGCCGATGTTCTGGAGGACTATTGTGGACTCCGATAGGTTCAGTTACCTATCGCAGTCCACAATAGTCCTGGGCAATAGGCCTCTCCCAGGCTGCGCAACAACACCCTGTCCTCCGCCTCCCGCAGGCCGCATCTAGTCTATCCCACCCACCTTGAGGCATCATTTCCATTTCATTTTTGTCGTAAGACAACAGTAGTAGAATCTCTGCATTTAGGTAAAGTCATATTTTCTGCAAATGACACAGAAGAATCCCTTTTCTGCATAATAGGTATTGTCTGTCGACCATTATGTTAGACTAGCTGTGCCCCGCGGTTTCACCCGCGTAGGTCTCGGTCTCGTGGGAGTAAAGGGATAAAACCTATCCTATGTCCTATTCCAGGTCATGGTCTACCCGTGTGCCCATCCTCTACTCTCTAGAGTAGGGAAAGCCGCGCCGGCCGACGTCGAACGGTTCGCGTATTGCATTTTTATACTCGTGATAACTTCGAAATTAAACGTCCGATTCGAATGAACTAAAAATTATTTTACTGCTACATAAATACCCTTGATATTAAAAATATTTATTTGAATAAGAATGAATAATATGTTGATTCTCCTTCGCAAATAAGGCATTAATTTCGAATAAATTTCATTACCATAAAAAAAGGTTATAGTGAATCAATCTTTAAAGATAGACAAATGCTGTCGCGGTCTTTTTTTTTTGAACTTTTAAAGAAGAATAATTCCATAATACATGATATTTGCATAACTTAAACCCTTTACGCAGCGCACGCAACGAAAGCTCTCAAAAAGGAATAATTTTTCCCGTTTTTGCAACATTTTTCATTTATGCCCCGCTCCTATTGGTCGTAGCGTGATGTTATATAGCTTAAAGCCTTCCTCGATAAATGGAATATCCAACACAAAAATATTTTTGCAATTCCAACCTGTAGTTTTTGAGATTAGCGCGTTCAAACAAACAAACAAACTCTTCGCTTTATAATATTAGTATAGATGAAACTGTGGAATAACAACATTCTGTTTTCTCCCATCATCGATAAAGGCTGTTTAGTCTTGTATTTTTATACATTAACAGGTTGATGAGCTTAATTTCCCTCGTTAAATACTTTATAATATTAGTGTAGATGAAACTGTGGAATAACAACATTCTGTTTTCTCCCACCATCGATAAAGGCTGTTTAGTCTTGTATTTTTATACATTAACAGGTTGATGAGATTAATTTACCTCGTTAAATAGTTGTGCATACATTTACTGAGACTTACACAAAAAAATCACATCTGTTACATTACATTAATTCACGATACTTCCCAAAAACTCACAATAAACGACAATAAACTTTACCAACCGTCAGTAGAGGTACAATTTACTGTGAAACTTTGAAGGATGTTGGAAAAGGGAATAAGTGCTATTTAAATACAACGAGTAGTCGACCACAAAGACCTCAGTTGTAATTCTTGGCAGAACTGTGCTCCTGGGCTGGACATTAACTATCGGGTGAATGGAGGGACACGCCCCCTGGCACCACTACAATCGTAAATAAACGTTTTACTTCAAATCCTAGTTGAAGTATGTGTGAGTTGGTTTTTTTAAGGGTTATTAAAGAAGAAACAGCTTTGCCTTCTATTTATGGGTTTTTTAAACAGTTTTTTAACTTGCGATTCCACTTGAGACTAAAGATCCGTCTCGTCTTCGTGAAGTAGTTTATGTACCTGTTAGTTTTTAGAATTTGATAAGTTATTTTTTTTAAATGCCGTGAAATTTTGTGTATTTTAAAAGAATTTTTAATTATATACTACACCCACATCCTAAGTCATTTTCTACACCTTACTTCACGAAGACTCCACCTCCATCAGTGACATTGACATAAACGTCAATTTTCCTTAGTGTAGTTGAGGAATCATCTGCTAAACTCAAGGTACAAAGCTACCTTAACACATTCGATACCACATACTTTTCATACAGCTTAAAGCTTTATGAAAAGTACCACATACTTTTCATAAAGCTCAAAGCTTTATGAAAAGTATGTGGTATCGAATGTGTTAAGGTAGCTTTGTACCATGTCGCCTTACATATTGGACCCTCCCAGGAACCATAACCGGCATTATTCGAGGGCCATTTAGTTCAAAACCGTGATAAAATACTTCAAATGGCCTTAGAATATTGGCCTAGGATTTAACTCTTCAGATTTGATTTTTATCCAATTTTTACACAAGTAGTTGTCGGTTGCGGTCCAATTAAGACTAATTGATCAACATCTCTTTTTTCAATAGGTGCAGTAAGTTAAAATATTCTTGTAATTTTCTTGAAAAAACAATAAATAGTAAAATAGGTACTTATCTTATAGATGTATCTTTACGTGATTCAAGTTTAAAATAATAGATCTTCTACTTTAAAGATCTGACTAGAATTTTAATGTCAAATCTTAAGAAAGAAAGATAATAAATAAAAAGTAAGTACAAGAAGTTGACGATTTTTATCTTTTCTTATGAATTGTGAGGACGCAATAATAAAAAAAGAAGTTTTTACTGCAACTATCTTTATTATATTATGTACCTATATAATCTATGTGACAAAAGGTTCATGAACCCTGAACTTACAAACAAAACGTAAGTGGGTAGATAGTTGGTTAACAAACAGGACCAAAACTTTGGCTATTATAATTCTATAACAATAGCCATCTCCAACCCAAATAGCGGTCAATACCTTTAATAAATATTAAATTTCCGCGATTGAAACCTTTCTGTTCAAACTGGAAATGGAACTGTAATAACTAGAGTACTTAAAAGTACTTGTAAGCTCACCGCAGACTTCGGTTGGTTTGTCTTTTTGACGTCACAATGGGTTGAAGTGCCTAAGCCCCGAATATTGAAACCTAATATTTAGATCGTCAGCTATTTATTCAATTCTTTTGATTTTAATTTTATAACTCTTCACGGGCATTATTATTTGTTTTGTATTGTAGAATATCAATTAGTTTATATTTTATAAACTTATTAATATATGGCATAGGGAAGCAGCATCATGATGAACCTAGAACTAAAAATTCGAAGATATGTGACATCTTCCAACCCGCACTGAGCCCGCGTAGTAGATTACGGCCTACTCACTCTCACCGAGGAGTCCTGTGTCCCTGCAGTGGGAACATTACAGGCTGATTATGCACGTTATGCAATATATGGCATAATAGGAAATAGTATAGAGGTGTGTAGTATTTTCTAGAGTAACTCTAACTTAAGAATTACAAATAGACAGTAGGTCTACAAACGATCTTAGTATCTACATATCACCAGCGAATTGTTTACCGGTCTCAATTTAACATTATCTTTTTGCACATAAATAAATAAACATGCGTACCGAATTCAATAGCTCAGCTTGAACACAAAGGAAACTAAAACAACAACTGCAGAGAGCAACAAAGCAAATAATATTTGCGTAATGGCTAATAGCGTGGCCAGACACACTAGAAATTCGGATGCATCGAGCCGAGGGATGCGGGGATGTGTGCTACACTGTCATGTGTCAAACTGACTGTCCAATTGTTAAATGGATAGCCAGTGTCCGTTGAGTGAGACGATCCACCCGGCGGGACGTCCCTAAATCTACCCGCTTATGATTCGACGTAATTGAGAGATTAAACTACATACCCAGACTTATGTATGTATCACCTACCACCCAAATATTACAATAGAGGAAGCTGTGACATATCTCTACAGCGCTTACAAGAAACTCGACATGGAGATTCACGCATGAAAGCACCTTATAATTACCAAACTACGTACACAACTATCAACTTAATTGTGGCTGGAGGTAATATCAAAATTTGCTTCGGCGTAATTACCGCAAACATTTCTATAAAAACAGCTTACACGGGAAAATATGTACAGAACACCTATTTCATAATATTATATCTCGCTATCAAATCAGCCGTTATCATTTTACCAAAATCGGGAGCGTGTTCCAAAAATGAGCCCAGTTTATTACCCTACGTATCCGTATAATTTAGAGTTCCAATTAAGGGGGAAAGAAAAAAAAGATTTTCTTAATTAGATGCCAAGGTGAAGATAACTCGCTAGGAGCCAAATCGTCAGCTCGTTGCGTGACTAACCGACGATTTATGACTTAATAGCCAAGTCCGCGCGTTAAGTAGGCCTTAGATAAGGCGCTTCTAAGTGATTGTCGGCGCTCACAACAATCGTAATTACTCCAAACTACTATCTTCCCTCAGCCACACGCGATCTCTTTCATCGCCCAACTTGAATTGTGCTAATTGCTTCCCAACACTATTTCACAAATCATTGCCATTCGATTCCAAGGTATTTCGAGCTTGTTAGAAAGTGCTTTGAAAACGATTATGATTGCTCGATAGATAACAGACACAATGTAACATTTTGTTATTGGAATATCTTTAGTAATTCTTAGGCCGATATTGAATTTAATTAGATGAGAAATCGATTGAAAAGCAAAACACAATTAATTTCCTTGAGTATTTTAAGGAAGCGTATTGTAATTTAATTGTAAAATGGTCTAGTGGATGTTCGAAGTTAACATAATGAAATAAGGCCTATTGAAACGAATGTTCTTAATAAAGATGAATGAATTTCAGAAAAACAATAACTTACAAGAACACATAAACTACAGAAATGGGCCGAAATCTTAACTAGAATTTACATTTAAATTATTTAAAATGGGTTATTTTTATAAAGCACATTTAACAAAGGGGTTTGAAGAAAACTATCAGCGACACCGGTTTACTGCCGTCGGAGTTGTGAATATCGCAACGTAGGTATGTACCTACTTACATTAAAAAATCAGTCGTAGAAGAGAGAACCTCCTTCATGGAGTAAGTTATAATAAATATAAAGTTGACACAACTCCTATAGGTCTTTTATTTATACGAAATTATACAGAAATCGTAACGAAGTCCGCTTGACGATTCACGATTAACAAAGTCACTGAGAAAGTATCTGCATTTACATTTTCCATTCGACATGAAGTTTTAACGAACATCCATCGTTACGACTGCTAGGAGTACAATTTCGTGGGTCCAATTAGTGAGTTACATTGAGTCCCGACTACATTTCTCCTCTCATTTCTATACTTTCAGTCCGGGATGAACGATTGTGTGCAAATTAGCAGTGACAACCCGCGGCGGGGGACCGCGCCCCTGCCGCGGACACACGGCCGGGCGGATCCACTAACAACGAATGGGAAACAACTTCTGGTAAATACGTAGAATGCAACATGATAGAAATTTGAAATAGGATTAGTTTTTGGGTAAGGTTAAAAGTTCTAGGTCTTGGCACTTGATTATCTTTTTAACTGAATTTTATAGTGAAAAGTGAAGTATTTCAGTCACTTATGTATCATAAAATGTTCTTGTTCCAGTAAATTGTGATGTCGGGCTTGCCTTGATCAATAGTTGGACAGAAACTGTTTGTCCGTGTGTAAAAAGGAATATTAATCGTCCTTGCAAATAGTTGAGACCTTTATAATGAAGTTCCATTTCACCCACCGCGGCTTTTCAATTTTAATTTTCTATACTTAATATTAATAGTTTGCGACGGCCCCGCATTGTTGCGCAAAATGGTGATAAATATTTAATATTAATGTCTTGTAGTTTGCGGCATAGTGTAGGTCATATCTTTTTAATTAAAACGAAGACCTAATTTACTGTTAAATAGAAGCATACAAATTAGTACTTAATAGCCAATTATTAATTTGTATTCTTCTGTTAAGCGTCTACTGATTAATAGATTATTTTTTTAATAATTTGTTTTATAAATATTAAACTCCTACTGATTAAAAATTAAAACTTGTACTCAACGTGGTCCTATCTACAAACGAGTTTCAAAATCAAAATCAAAATATTTTATTTCACATAAACCTACATGGGCACTTATGAAACGTCAGAAGCTAGGTGAACGGTTCCAATTGGTCGTTTCCTATGGAGAAGAGCCGGCAAGAAACTCCACGGTTACTCTTTTAAAAATAATTGGCTGTTACAATATTTTCGAATTACAGTGTTATTAGGTATGGGAGGACAGTGTAGGTCTTTCAAAAAGTACCAGGTAAGTACTTAACAAAATAGAAAATGTTCAACAAAACTACTACAGTCCACTAAGCCTACATTGTTCTCACATTCACAAAATAGAAAATAATCTATATAAAAGAAAAACAATAAAAAAAAAAAAGCTATTTCAACCAAATGACGTGATTGCTATTACAACTGTAACAAATTGAATAATTATCATGTCCACAAAGCCACTAGAGTTGAAATTAAATTGGAGGTATCTATAATAATAGGAATAATGTCAAATACAATGATTATGTCAAGGATGAATGTAAAGAAAATAAACATGGTAATTTGGGAGCAGTTAATAGACTCTTACATAATTATGCCGTTTATAAGGTACCAGGGAAGCCACACGTGCAGAAGGAATTATTGCCAAACTTCCTTGCCATCAACGTAGTCTTTAATCTTATAATATGCTTTTTTGATAAGGAGACTTTTGATATGGGTTTTCAACTTTCCATCGCTAAGTTCTGTAACCGACTTTGGCAACTTGTTATAAAGCGGATAGTGTTTATAAGAAATGACTTGCTTGTTGCTCTTAGTTAATCTAAATTTGGGTATGACAATTTCATGTCTACTACGTGTATTTATATTATGGAAATCGCTTCTTATTTTGAAAAGTCCTAAGTTTTTGCGAACATACAAAATACTTTCAAAGATATAGAGAGAAGACAGAGTCAGTAAGTATATCAATTTCTTTGAATTTGTTTCTAAGGGACTCGCGAGGACTCATTTTATAGATCGCGCGGATTGCCCTCTTCTGTAAAATGAAAATTGAATCTACGTCAGCTGCCGATCCCCACAGCAGAACGCCATAAGACATAATACTGTGGAAATAAGCGTACTAACCTAGCTGTGGCTATATCAGTCAACTGCCTTATTTTTCTTACTGCATGTGCAGCTGAACTTAGTCTACCTGAAAGATTTCTGATGTGGGCGCCACATTGTAATTTTGAATCTAAAGTAATTCCTAAAAATATAGTTTCTGTAATTGCATCTAGTTTCTTGCCATCAAGTTTTAGATTTAGACCCACTTGAGGTACATTTGGTTTTTGGTTTACCGAAGAAGAACGTAAAGCATGCATCCTTCACCAAACTATTTGATAAGGGACTATACTCACACTTATTCAGCTCTATTCAGCATAAATGATAGAAAACAACTATTTTGTATGGAGACGCTTACGCATCCGTTCAGCTTTCCGCGTCTATCCAGCTTTAGCGGCAAACAAGTATAAAATGAGGACCAATGGTTGTTATCATGTGAGTGCTAGAAATAGAGTTCAGCGCTGTTCCGCCGCAATCAGCGTCGAACGCGGCGGAACAGCGCTGTACACGGATGGTTCTCGACTCCTTGTCGACAGCAAGCGTTTTAGGAGAGATAAAACGCTATGACGGCTTCTCTCATTCTTACGACGCGGCTGATAGAAGCAGAACTGTATGTGTGACCAAAATCGTTCAGCGAAACGCGAATGGAGCTGAATAAGTGTAAGTAGTCCCTAAGTGAGGTGTTTATGGTAATGACCACCATGACCTTTCAGTGGTTGGAAGGTTATGGTCTGTAATAAAAATTAACAGGCCTCAACATACACACAATTATACTGAAAGCATATTTTATGACCTGCGGTAACCCAGCTGATAAGTTCAATGTTTCTTTTAAACTGCCAGATCAGTCCAGAAAAAGAGAAAAGTAAAAAAACTCTTAAGAAATTAATCAAGAGAAGTAGCTGAAAGTAAAAAGACAGCATGTTCAATAGATCCACTTCGACGATAAAAACGTCGCAAAATCGCGTCGCATTAATGTTAAACTTTACGAGCGTTCATAGTGATGAATTTAATCATCTACAAAATAAACTTCTATGCTGGAACGGTTCATAAGATTACTGCGATTAACAGCGGCTGCGTTGCCATAAAATTGAAAAGTTCAAACTGACTTTACCGATCCACAGCCATCTGAAAACAGACAAAAAAATCCAAACTAATTTATTTTATCGCCGCAATAAAAATACGAATCGGAGCTATTTTTGAATACGATAATTTATATTTTACTGAATATAAATTGCTGGAATATCACCCTCGTATAAGTAATTCAATTTCCTTTTAGGGTGACCCCTTCTAGGCAATCTATCCTAAAATAACATAATACGTAAAGATAGCGGCTTATGGTAATGGAAAGGAATGAATTTTACATTGTAAATCAATATAGCCGAGCGATTGACTTTTGTATAACGCTCGGGAAATTCAGGAGCTTTCACATTAAAATAAAATATCCTACCATTTGAAATATTATACTCCTCATACAAAATATCTCTTCAAGAGCATAGTAGGCAGCAGTGGTCTCATTTGTTTGCCAATGAGTGCTTTAAACAATAAATTGGGGATTTTTTTGACCGGAAATCTCGAAAAGCACTCAAAATTGCGAGCCGAAGGAAATACAAGAAATCAGTCGCTAGCTAGGTCAGGTTGGTTCCGTATACCGTATGCAATTAAGTTACCCTTTTTCTCAGAATTAATCGTAACAGTAATAGGGATGTATTTCAATTGTAATTACATTTTGTGAACAGTATTCCCTAACTATATTTATATAGTATTAGGCCCGCGGATTCTATTATGTCGAAATTATGTCGAAAGCAATTCAGTGGTTTAGGCGTGAAAAAGTAACATACAGACAGACAGACAGAGTTACTTTCGAATTTATAATATTAGTGTGGTCTAGCTGTTGCCCACGACTTCGTCTGCGATCCAGGATGAAAAGCCTATGTCCTTCTCCAGGTCAAGGTCTACCCCTGTGCGGAATTTCATCCAAATCCGTTCAGCCGTTTTAGCGTGAATGTGAAACAAACATTATAATAGTTAGGATTGTGAAAAGTTAACTATTTACAAAACATTATTTAAAGGTGACCAGCTCAACAATTTCGTCGGCAGCCAACTGATTAGTGTTGTGGTTCATCTTTATATGAAAACTAGACGAATACATTAGAAAAAACTTATAAATAAACAATTATTTAGTTACATAATTGTCATATGAGACACATCTACTACTACTACTACTTTGAGGGAATTGTAACATGTTAATAATATCGTACAACTAACCTATTAGCATATTATACATGCACTTCCAATCATGCATAGTAATATCAGCTATGTTTATTAAGTTTGTACTTTACTGCACAACTCTGAAGTTGTAGCGAATTGCATAACTGATCTGGGATTAAATATTCCATATTGCAAAGCTTGCCACGAAGTTGGCAGGCGAAGCGAACACCCAAGTTTGTTCATAGAAAAATATACACGAGTCTTCTTCTCTTCGTGGGGTCAGTGACTAACCTGGTGTCAGAGTTTTAAAGCCGCCCATGGGCGACACATGACATGACTTGGCTTCACGTGCCGTTGAGAAATATCTCTCAGGCATGCACCGGTTTCCTCACGATGTTTCCCCTCTCCGTTTTTTTTAAGCAAGTGATAATTATACAATACTCAAATGAATCCGAAAAACCGGCCAAGTGCATTTCGTACCACGCACAATGAAGGGTTCCGTAGTTGGGATGAATTTATCCAACAAACTTAACATTGTAGTTGAAAAATTCCATACAAAATGTATGGGAGAACATGTTTTTGCAACTGCAAATTTAAGTTGGTCGATTATTACTCGGTAACTTGTGGAGCCTACGTAGCAGTGATAGTTTTCCTTTTAATTTAATTATATATACTACTGCCGTGAATTTTTTCACATACCCAAAACCAACCATTTAGATGGCAGAGGGGGGTACACTTGACTCGAACAAAAATGACAACTTTAAAGCTTAATATTTCGCAAAAGGATCCCTGAATCCAAAAATGGTTTTGACAAACTCACATTATTTTTTAAACGACCTTTCCAACGATACCCCCACTATGGGATAGACGAGAAAAAAAAAAACCATCCCCACTTTACGTGTAGGGGAGGTACCCTAAAAATTTTTTTTTGTTTTCGATTTTCTTTTACCACTTTGTCGGCGTAATTCATATGTATACCCCTACCAAATTACACCTTTCTAGTACTTACAGTCTCTGAGCTAAGCCAAGGACGGACGGACAGACAGACAGACAGACAGACAAACGGACATGGCGAAACTATAAGGGTTCCTTGTTGACTACGGAAACCTAAAAATCAGAGGTGCATTGGGTTCGAACTCGAGACCTATGACTTGGTAGTCTGCCAGTCACACCACTAGGCTATCACTACTCCACGAGTAATAAAATGTATTGAACAGTATCTTTATCTTGAATACTAAAAGTGAACTCGCACTAAAATCACTCACTGAATAGACTTTATGCAGAAAAAACATTTTTAGGAGCAAACTATTTCATGCCGTAAAAAGTTTTACTGATCGATTAAAATATTAAAGCTATCACTGCCAAGCTTTTCCACTGAAACTAACCGCTCGCTCGACATTCCTATAAATACTTATTTCATTAAATAAGTTAAAACCTATAAATAAAAGCTTTACTATGACAAGGGAGCCTCCTCTTGAATATGAATGTTGCCGAAATAGCCATGACACGGGTTGAGGTTCAAATGAACACTGACTCTTTGTAATGTGGCCTGTCCCTTATTTTCGAGTCCACTTTAGAGAGCCAAAATATGTTTTAAACAAGAAAACTAATAGGAGGAAATCTCATTAAAATTTATCGTTTAAGTCGCTTACATGACGTGGCGAGATAGTAGCCCGTATTCTTTAGAAGATTATCCCCACAAATATGAAAATGAGATTTACAAAAAATAATACCAAACTTTGTATGATACGGGCTGCCTTGTTTCATAACTTTATAAATGGAAGACTTTAAGGATTCTTCACACACATATAATTCAACTTGGTTAATCTTTTGACTGTCGAGTTAGTAGTAATAAGTTAGTCACTGCGTCAGATGAATGTTACTCTGATTGAAATATACGATGAGAGGTTTAAATTAAAATCACTACATCACGCCTTGTTCCTCCGAAGGGTTGGGCAGAGAGATATTATGGTAAAGCAATAAAGATATTGAGTATTGAGGTTTACCTATATTATAGTACACCCACTTATAATAAATTAGTAAACAGTAAAAAAAAGTAAATAAATTAAAATATTTATCTGTAATAAAAATTGTTTATCTCTATTTCTATGGAAAATAGATGATACAAAATAACAAATCATTCATTATTGAGAATAGGTTTTAGTAAATAAAACGATGAACTCTGATCTGCGCACAAAATAAAATTAGAAAAAAATTGGTAGGTAATCGTTTCTAAATTTAGATCCATCCCGAAAAAAATAAAGAAGGAACAATGTTGCTTGTATAATGCCAGAGTTAAAAAAAGCTTAGTCAACTGCCACTTCACAATCATTATGTTTAGCCTTTTACAGTTCCTATGATGTGGTATTCGGGATTTGCTCTGTGTTCAACATGTAAGTATGTATTCATTGCCGCCATCACGGGAAAACCTGGATGAGACTAGCACAGGAGCGTGGGGTACAAGAAACGAGAGCCAGCAGTGGGTTAAGTCAGGCTATGGATGATGATGATGAAGGATGTATAGGGTATTGGAAGCTGGTTTATACAATAATAAATGTCAAGTCAAACCACAGATGTAATACAATTAGGGACGTATTAAGTTACTAAACGCAATTAGTTAGCTGGTTGCGCGCAGTCGGTGTATCCGCACGCGTGAATGAGGAACCGTTGACCTTCGCCTGACCTTCGCGACACCCCGGTGGTCACTCCTCGCACCATGACGAACACATTAGAATTCCTGCTCCGGGTGAAGACGCACGTTCACTGATCCTGCATCACCTGTGACCTTTATACGTGTAGTCATCGCAATAATTTAAGCCTAAAGCAGTCAACAGTTTTTTATTGACTCATTTATTAGTCAACTTTATTAAATTCTGTGCTTTCTTAACCCCAAGCTGGGAACGTGTTGAACAGTTCATTATGTTCATTGTGTGTACCTATCTATCTAGGTTTTCTCAGGGCGTGTGCCTATTTGTACTAAATCAGCTATACTCTTAATTAGTATGCATGCGTTCTGCTATATTTTATTATACACGTGTATTTTATCATGACTCAAATTTCCAAGTCATGTCGTGCTTCTCACTTTCATTCATGTAAACTCCGTACTGATTGTGACAGCCACTCACCACCTTCATTAGCGTGTCTTGGTGTCACTATCAGCGGAGATAGCTATTGTCCATTTTGTGACATGCTGGACCTTGATTCCAGGGTCCAAAGTTCGGAGTCCAAAGTTCGGGGTCCGAAGTTTGGGGTCCGAAGTCCCGGGCTATTTTACCATCCGAAGTTCCGACTAATCCGGTATCAGCAAGCTCCGTATCGGGTACCTTTTTACCCGCGTGGCCACGTCGAACATTCTACGGGTCAGGCGCGAACATCCGCCGACCGTCACTATGGCGACAGCACAGCGTGGCACATCCGCTGAATCGTCGCCACACCAGGCTGAGCCAGGAGAGTACTGCGCTACTCCCAAGGAAGTTGAGAAGATTTGAGACCATAAACCTTTCCACCCCCTTTCTCCTATTTATATTAATATATTTATGTTATGTTGACAAGGTTACGTGATCTTATTTATACCATGTTAATACCCCACGTAAACCACATCCGTCACAATGTAACTCATAATAGATGTCATGATAGATGTCATGTCTCCATTTTTATAATCAAGAGTTTGTGTAATTAGAAAAAAAAAGAAAAATAGAAAAATCGTTTATTGTCCAGGTAATATTACAGTAAGCACGTTTACAGGTTACAAAAACAGGTTTGCAGGTTACAATATTACCTATAGTTAGGTTACACAAGTTATTTACCAGTGAGCCCCAAACTAGACAGTTAGTCTGTATCTTGGGGCTCGGGGTACGACTTACAGAGTGGAGACTAGATAGGTGATTTCAGGTGTTGTATAGTATTTTGTTTGTGTATATGTGATGTGAGTGTGGTGTGTGGTGTATGTTTGTATGTGAGTGTATGTTTATGTTTGCGTGTTTGTTCCCATAGTGTGATATAGTGTCAGGTCAGGGCATTTATATTAATTGTTCCGAGTCGTCATAACCAGAGTTTTGCAACATTTTCTTTATTATTTTTGTACAACTGAACGAGGTAGTATTTTTGATTTCACAGAGCTTGCAGACTTTATTGTACGTATTAATGTGAGAATAGGCTGGGGAGCGTCTAGCTAGTAAAGAGGTGGTGTCAGGTGTTGGGATTCTATAGTTCCTTTTGCTTATGATTGATGTGTAGTCGGGTCTGCTTTTAATAGTTTTATGAGTTTTGGTACAGGCAGATAGAATGAAAAGCTGGCGGACTCGGAGAACCCTCGTTTCACGATAGAGTTCGTCAGTAGAGAACCGGTAGGGCTTCTTGAAAGTTACTTTTAGAAGCGCTCTCTGTGCTCGTTCTACTTCAATCAGATACGTCTTTCCAGCACTACCCCACACACTGATGCAATACTGAATTATGGATTGGCATAGCGCTAGGTAAACTTGTTGTAGTGTGTCTGTGGGTACGCTGTCTCGTAGTCTACGCATGGTGTGGATGAGTTTTCTTATCCTGCCAGAAAGGTTGGATATATGTTGTTTGAATGTTAGGTGGTCATCGATGAGAATACCGAGGTATTTAATGGAAGTGGTACGTTCAAGAGGAGGGCAGTCACAAGGGTAAGTAGAAATGCTAGAAGAGCAGTGATGCAGTTTTAGTTTTAGGTGTTCCGGGGGTTTTGAAGCGGCAGTCTTGGAGAAAACAATATATTTTGTTTTGCTGCCATTTAGCGTGAGGAGGTTTCTGTCCAAGTTATTCGCGATTAGTGACAATCCCTCTTCTGCTAGACAGTGTACATGTTCCCACGTTTTCCCGTGAAATATGACGGCTGTATCATCTGCATAAGTTATAGTATCAGCATTTTTCACAGAAAGGTTTAATATGTCATTAATATACACAATGAAAAGCGTGGGACCAAGTACACTGCCCTGTGGGACTCCAAAGTTAATAGGGAGTTGGTCACTAGTGAAAGAGTTTACTTTTGTGTACTGTTTCCGGTTTGTCAGGTAGCTTTTAAACCATTTAAGGCAAATTCCTCTTATTCCTAACCATTCCAGTTTCTTGAGAAGTAAGCCAGTTGATACCGTGTCAAATGCCTTTGCAAGATCAAGGAAGATCGCAAGGCATTTTTCATTTTTCTCAATATGAGCAGAGACACAATTGACAAGGAGAGTGGCAGCGTCCTCGGTCGACCTATTCCTTCGGAAACCGAATTGGTTATCAGAGATGAGATGATTTTTCTCAAGGAACGATATAAGGCGGGAGTTAACAATCCTCTCTAATATTTTAGAGACAGAGCTTAGTAGTGCTATAGGTCTATAATTGTCTGGTGCATGTTTGGCACCGCTTTTGTGAATAGGAGAAACCGCAGCTATTTTCCAACATACTGGGAAGGTACCGGTCTCAAGGCTCAGGTTAAAGATGTGCATCATTGGTACTAATAAGGACTTTAAAGCTCTTTTAATAAGAATAACTGAAATTTTATCAGGACCAGGAGCACTTTCGACTTTAAGGTCTGAAATAATTTTAATAATTTCATACGCATCTGTCGGTTCAAGGAGGAGAGAATGTGAGTTAGAGACGTCGGATGAGTATGTATTTATTAAAGATTCATGAGATAGATTAAGTTTTTCTAGAATCATGTCTGCCAGACGGGATCCTACTGAGGTAAAGTGTGAGTTACAGGAGTTGAGTGTTTCTTTTTCTCTATTGGGGCTCAGTAATTGGGAGCTCTCTTTGTTTCTAGAAGATATGTGGCCTATTGATTTAATTGCTTTCCAGAGATTTTTTGGATTATCTTTATTATCAACAATCTGTTGGTTATTGTAGTCAGACCTGATTTTTGTGAGAAGTTTGGAAAAAAAGTTTCTATACCGAGTGTATATTTTATTTCGGATAAGGTCATCAGGGTTAGATTTACAGTCATTATGGAGTTTGTCACGATGTATCATACATCTTACTAATCCCGGGGTGATCCATGGTTTGATGCATGCCAATTTCCTACCAACTTTTACTTGGCGCGTGTGTTTGTTTACAGTAGAGGAAACAATGTTCGTGAATTCTGAAGTTGCAGTATTAACATTTGTATCTTTTGTGATAATTGACCAGTCAACGCTATTTAGGTCAGCAATAACTGCTTCGGTGTCAGTTTTACTTATCCATCTCTTTGCAGTACTAGTTGAAAGATTACGTAATGAAATATTAGCGACAACTATATCATGATCAGTGATTGAGGACTTGCAAACGACCCCAAAGAATTCGGTCTGAGTCTTTATAAATATGTGATCTAGGCACGCTTTATCCCTAGTTGGGCTAGTTATGGCAGGAAGTAGACCATGGCAAGACATGAGACACAGGTACTCTGATGACTGACTGTTGGTAGGGTTGCAAATATCAATATTAATATCGCCAGTGACAATTAGTGTTTGTCTATTTGCCAGTGAGCTCAGTAATGTATCCAGTGAGTTCAGGAATGGATCAATATTACTAAAAGAAGGAGATCTGTAAATGCCTAAGATTGCGACTTTATCATCGATGGTTATGAGAATTCGATCTGCGTCTAGTATTGAAGGTTCAGTTGCTATAGTGTTGTAATCAGTTTTAACAAAGCAAATTACACCTCCGTTTTTATTTTGCTGAACCGATGTGCGATATACATTATATCCTGGTAGAGGATCTATAATACTGCCGTCAGACAGCCAGCATTCCGTTAGAATGATAACATCAAAGCAGATTGTAGTTCGCTGCAGCATTACCGCAAAGTTGTCAAAATTGTGCTGGAAGCTTCTGATATTGAGCGACAGAATTTTGAAATTAGACTCGGTATTTTTTATTAATGTTTGGCAGTGATCAATAGTTTCAACGGTGTGACAGTTTACTTGTAGATTTTCGTCTAAGTCTTGTACTATGTTATGTAATGCCATTTGCGTAGTGTTTTAATTTTGAGAAAGAAAGTTTATTTAAATTGGCTGTCAGTGACCAACAAGTTATTATGTTCCATTTGCCAAAATTAACACAAAGATCTTTTGAGTATATCAGGACACCCTGACCCTGAGGGAAACGTTGTATGTATAATAATGAGTGTCTGGATATGAGTAGGTACGCGGTGGTGAGTGTGTTTAGTAGGGCGTGTAATAAGGTATGTGTAGGTAACATAATTTGTATATAAAACATTTTTAAAATTAAGCTTCTATAGGACGCAAAATAATTAAAAATTAATAATAAAAGTAAACAAAACATATTTTTAGAACTCACCATATGGTTAACAATTAAAAGCGAATAAGAAAAATATGTATTTCTATAATGCACACAAAAGTTATTAGCAATTGAGAGTAAACAGGAACAAAAAGTTATTCTGTGAGACACGAAATATTTAACAGATAAATGAAGAAAAGAACAAAAAGTGCTTCTATAAGGCACTAAATAGTAAAAATTTAAAAGTAAGCAAGAGCAAAACAATACTTGTAGATAAAGTTTTCTAGTACTAGTTGTCAATATTAAGTGAGTTTGTTTGTAGAGAGGTTGTACAGTTTTGTGCACCAGAAACATGACGATGAAGATCATCCAGGCTAGTGATATTGATGGGTGGAATTCCCTCCCGTTTACGTATGTAAATAGAACCGTTTTTAATCCAACAGAATTTGAATCCCGCATTTTTGCTGACTTGGCGAGACTCACGAAATAAACGACGGTTATCTGGTGTTAAGCGCTCATTAAAGAATATGTTTCCCTTGGTTCCCTTTATATCAATGTCGGCGCAATTAAGGTTACGTCTGTTTTTAGCAGAGCTTAAAAATTCATTACGTTTGTTTCGTCTCAGAAATCGGATCACTAGTGGTCGAGGAAACTTATTGTCGGACTCGGTTATTATATCGGTTGTGCTATTGGTGTGTTTTTGGCGGCGCGGTCCAGCTCGCGTCACGTAATCCAAATCCTTTTCGTCAAGATCAACGCCAATTTTCTGTGCGATGACGCGAACTATGTGAGTCAGGCTTTCGGTTGGAGTTTCGTTTATTCCTATGATTTCTATTTCATTTCTTAGGGACTGCTGGGCCTGAGAGTTGAGTTGTTCTTTAAGTTGTAATACAGTGTTTTGTAGTATAATGTTTTGAGAGGCACATTTTTCAAGATTGTTAATATTTTCTTCAGCACAGGCAATTTTGTGCCCGTATTCGTCAAGGCGGCTATTACACTGTGTAATGTGGTCGGTCAATGACCTCATTTCAGACTTCATCTCTATGACACTTTCGCGGATTAGCTTCATTTCTAAAGCTAGGTTGTTCAGAGCATTAGAGTCCTCAGTTACAGGTTGCGAGACGGCCTGATTGTTTGATACAGCTTTTTGGTTCTCAGACGTGTGTTGGGGTGATACAGTGGCGTCAGAGGCGGTGCTCAGGTGACCATTGATGGATTCACTGCTTTGACAGTGAGGACATTTCCAACGCTGCCTCTGTTCTTCAGTCAGTTTACGTGATTCCGTTATATTTACGCATAAAAGGTGATAGTAGTAGGCACAATCAGTACATTTTATTTGTTGTGTTGGTCTGATTGGTTTAGTGCAATTCGCACAGCTGTTGTTTACCATTTTGATAAAAATAATATTAAGAAGCGCTTACGAGTTCCAAGTTCCAGGATTTTAATCCGCAGGTGCGGGTCGTAGGTAGCTACCGCACACGTGCAGACCAGCTGGCCGCTGTGCGACAAGGGCGAATTATCGTGAGATAGCAACTCTTCTCTTTTCCCCGAGGTGAGGAGGAGCCTACCTCAGCTAATGCAGCGGGATCGGGAATAAAATTTGGCAATAATTTTGAATTAAAATTCGCGCACTTATTCACTCAAATTGTGACACTATTTTTTAGACCTTTAAGATTGTTTTATTTTGTTTAGTTTAATGTTTTTTCCTTAATATTTCTGCGGAGATTTTATTTCACCAAACACACGTCCACTCGTTGACAACTCAGAGCGAACTATTAATACTCATAAACTATAATTATCTACATCTTATCCGGTTATTTTACTTTTTTTTATAAAAACCACATTAGAATAGTACCTAATACTAGTATTTATAATAAAGCGACTGCCTATATCTGCCTCCACAACCCAGTTACTCGTAACACGATTCCCCGTTGTAAGTCAGGTTGTTGGACTTTCGAGCTTCTGACTATCCGTAACGACTGTCAAACATGTACAAATGACAGCCGGGACCAACGGCTTAGGGTGCTTTCTGAACGGAGGGATCTTGATATGTAATGGATGATCAATTGGTCACCCATCCGCGGACCGGTTTAGGCTAGCGTTGTTTAATCTTGAAGATCGACCCGTGCGGCTGTTATTATCTAGCCACGAACCCTTCACGAGCAACAATGTAAACCGTCAGCTTATTTATCAAAATAACCGGATCCACGTTTGAGTTATCTGTATCAAAAAGCTATTGCTAATAAGGTATGTTCGTAAAACGATAAGGCAAAAATGTTGGCCATGGGCTCTTGTACCAAAACGTTATCCATGTAGATACAAGTAAACGGGAACAAAGCCCTGCAAGTCGTTCGAAGCTTCATTACGTCGACCGAAGGATCACAAAGCTAAGACAATCCCTACTTAAATACCTACCTACCACCTACGCCCGGTATTAGGAAGGTTCTTATAAAAACCAACGGCGATCAACCATTGTGTTTTATTTAGGAAACCGTGGAAATTGTGGGCGGTTTTCATGTTTACAGTTTTCTGGGAATCCGTTTGTGTAAATAGTTTTGATACAATATACAGGGTGTTTGGCAGAACGTTGAACATACGAAAATGGTGGATAGGTGGGGTCATCTGCTACTTACTCAGGCCTAATTTATTTGGCCCTGTCACACTGGATATTAAAAAAAAAAAATTTTTGCCCTAGGGTTGAACAAACGAAAATGGTGGATAAGTGGAGTCATCAGCTACTTACTCAGCCCTAATTTATTTGGCCCTGGCCCCCTGGATATATAAAATATTTTTTTTTTGCTTTCTTCTACTTTCACCACTTTCTTAACTTTATTTATTTATTTATTTAATCATTTATGTACCTACACACATAATAAACAGAGAAGAAGAAAATAACAGAAAAAAGAACGTACAAAGGTGATGCTTATTTCTAAAGAAATCTCTTCCAGCACACCTGCGATAGGAAAGTAGATAATGTGTAATTTTTATTAAAAATGGGTAAAACAGGCAATTTTTTTTTTTTTTTTTTTTTAATTACACTTCAAAGTTAAGAAAGTGGTGAAACTAGAAAAAAGCAAAAAAAAATATTTTATATATTCAGGGGGCCAGGGCCAAATAAATTAGGGCTGAGTAAGTAGCAGATGACTCCATCTATCCACCATTTTCGTATGTTTAACGTTCTGCCAAACACCCTGTAGACTATAGGAAAAGGGCTCTAAAGTCAGGAAAATTAATTTAGTACTAAATTAAATTGTCCGTATATTCAAATCACAACTGTAATTCTTTGACATTTATATGAAACTAGCTACGCCCCGCGGTTTCACCCGCGTAAATCTCGATCCCGTGGGAATATCGTGATAAAAAGTATCCTATGTGTTATTCCAGGCTAGAAACTATCTGTTTGCCAAATTTCATTAAAATCCATTCAGCCGTTTTTGCATGATTGAGTAACAAACATCCAAACACACAAACACACAAACTTTCACATTTATAATATTAGTAGGATTACTATAACACGGCAAATTGACGTGGGATGGTAATTTGTTTAGTTCAGTTAATTTCCCTGACCATGCATGGGCAACTTTAAATACCTACGGAAGTTGACTTACGCAAGTGACTGCCAAATTCATCATATCATTGGTTGTCCACTGCTGGGCAACATAGGTATATCCCCAATTGATACTCGATCCTGTCTTCTGGTGTCAGAGTTTTTATGCCGCCCATGGGCCTCTGACTTGGTTTCACATGCCGTCGAGAAATATATCTCTCAGGCATGCCAGTTTCCTCACGATGTTTTCCTTCACCATTTTTGAAGCGAGTGAAAATGATAGAATACGCACATGAATCCGAAAAGTCAGAGGTGCGTTTCTTGGGTTCGAACTCGAGACCTATGGCTTGGCAGTCTGATGGTCACACCAGAGGATATCTAGGATAAAAGAGAGTGGTTAAGAATATCAAATAAAGACAATATAATAGCTTAGCAATACGACAGTCATGTAAACCGATGTCTTCATAATCCTCGACACGTTGTGAACATGAACAATATTATGTTTGCCTCGTAATTAAATGACGTAAATAAGTGATATGTGCCTTTGTTTATGTTATATACGAAGGTATATTTGTTATGCCTATTTATGTTTACATATCATAACGCGTTTTTAATATGTCTAACATAAGATTTCAAATCTCTTCCATAAGGTTGTCGATGATGCACAATAATGTATGTAGGTGGGTAAATCCATTTTACTTATTTTGTCGTTTATTTTTTAAGGAGAGCAAAAACAACCATCGCCTGTCGTCTACAGAAGCAAAAAAAATCCGCGTCTCGGGTACGAAACTTTGCTAACGATATTTATTGAAATCGGATATTCGGTCGGTGTCGCGAGCTTTTGACCCGCCAAAAGTATTGTATTACGAAAGACTCACTGACCCGTATTGTTGTTTATTTCCCTTTCTTTAAGATTATAAATATAAGGAATGAGGCAGTGTTTTTTACTTTAAAAATATTCTCAACTTCGCGTTTTTAGAATGAACAAGAGTATACAGCTAGATTCAGTCGGGTCAGCATAAGGGAGGATATTCCGACAAATTTTCGTAAGCAAGGAGCTGCAAAAATTTACGTGGGTGTTTAAAACTGCTCGTTTGTAATTTGAAACTCACTCTTGCAAATGAAAATCTTCTGAGGCCGATGTGAAACTTTACAACTACTTTGGTAATTGCTCCAAAAGTTGGGAAATGAAAAGACCACGCGGCTGCCGAGTTGAAATGAGGGATTCAATATAGAGTAAGAAGATGAATGTATTCAAAACCTTAGCAGCTACTTGCATGCACTGCGTGTGATGAAAACCTAGTGCCCGCAAAAAAGTGGAAACAATGGAAATGCATACCTACACTAATATTTTGAGTAAAATTCGGATATTTATTTCACTTCTTCCAATTCTGTCAAAGTTATGAAGATCTTTGCTTTCATACGATTTGAAAATGTTTACAACTACGAGTACAGGCCGTGTCTCACATTCCATTACACATGAAATCGCGAAAAAAAAAACAGCTGTTCCGTACATTTTGACGAGCTATGCGAACATAAATGTACTGAACAGCTGTTGTTGTTTTCGCGATTACATATTTGTTCTCATAGTAAAAGTTGTTCATAATGATGAGTACAATGACTCCTTAAGAGGTTGTTGGTGTTTTACCAATAACCCTTTATACAAGTATAGTGAAAGATCCCGGGGGAAATTGATATAACCACTATGATTGGCAATCAGATCAGTTTACTAGAGCCTTTATTCCATATAGCTTTTGCCCGCGGCTTCGCCCGCGTGGATGTCGGAAATTATCCCACGGGAATGTGCTACCGGGACAAAAGTATCCTATGTCCCATAACCCATACCTACGTGATCTGTCTAGGCGACCTAGGCGTTACGGCGTAAAAGTAACAGACATGAGACAGCCAGTAACTTTATATATTAGTGGTAGTCCATATCTATATTGTGGTGATAGTGTGGATAGTATGGAAAGCAGTATGAAACTGTCGGAAAGATTAATGAAAAAATATTGTATAAAGATTAATGAAAAAACTATGGCATATTGTATGGACGATGGAAACTAAGGCGAAAGCTTTGGGGGAGCCTGCGATATTAAAATTTTCTTATGTTTTTTGCTTTTTACAGGTCAGTATCAAGTTTTATGTTGATCTAAATAATGAGTCGCAGTTGTTTCAAATATTTATTTATCTAATCTAACTAATATTGCAGGAGTTGTATTCCTGTATCTAATGGTAATTTTTCTGAAAAGCTACTATTTGCTACGATCGCGAATCATATTTTAATCATATTGACATTCGAAACTTACCCATTAAACGATTTAAAAGCTGTATTAAAACCAAACTTTGTAAAAAAGGGTACAATTTCAGATTATTTAGAAGACAAAAAGCATGGGATTGAGCAGCTCGCTCTGCTAACATTTTGTCATTTTGGCATTTTGACATTTTGAATAAGTACTATGGAAAATCATCAAAATTCAAAATATACCTACCAGTTTTATATACAAATTCACATTATTGAATATTATATGTAGGATATTGACAAAATGACATGATTGCTTTGTAAAGTATTGTATTATTGAGAATGTGAGGACTATGTGGATGTTTATTTTGTTTTTATTCTTATATTTTTTCGTTCTCAGTTAGTTTTAACAATGGTCTGGCAATTTGAGAACTTTATGCGGCCTACACAAATGTCCTTTCTTTGGTATTGTTCGTCGAGTCGTTGAGCTCCTTAAGTTCTGAGCTGAGCTCCACTATTACTGACAAATGCTTGCAGTGACAGGACAGGTTCACTCAAATCTGTGTGGTTCATTCCTCAAAAGAAACCATTTCAGACTCTAATCTACATGGCCCTCATAGGGCCTGACCAATATACCAATATCTGACCTAGGTATGTCCGGACTTTAAAAGAGACTGAGTTTGTTTCGGCCTTTCTTCTCAGATTAGTCAGATAGGAAACGCCGACCTCATCTAGCTTAATTTTACAATTTTTTGATATTATTACGACGTGTAAAAGTGATTACAATAACCTATTTACAGAATAAACAATTTCATTTTAACATACAACCTGCCTGACACTGACTTGCAAATTGCAAAAAACTTAAGATTTGAATTTCGCGGGCTACCGGCGCATCCCCCTTAAGAAAATTGCATCATTTGCACAACGCTATCTATCGAGTAAGTACTCACTGGTAAACTCAAACTCTTCGTTCCAAGCCAAGAGCCAAGTAGTAATAACTTTTGATTGAGTGGACAGATTCTCAAGATACGGACTATGACTATATTCTCAATCCCTTAACGCTCTTGAAGAGAGTCCCGCAAAAATGACAATAATAAGTACTTACATGTGAATTTTAAAATCAAGGGGATAAAGAAGGGTTTTTACCCTCATGAGGGATGATTTTAGAAAAACGTAACTCTTTATTAGTTACAAAAAGCATACATTTTCACAGCCCTAAGTTAAAAAAAAACCGGCCAAGTTCGTGTCGAACCATTCACAATGAAGGGTTCCGTAGTTGGGATGAATTATTTTATCAAACAAACTTTCGCAAAGTTTTATTGTTATTACGTCTATGGGCGTTTACTGTCCCTCAAAGTGTTAAAAAACTTGTTCTCGCATACAGAATGTTTGGGTTTTTGCAACTGCACATGTAAGTTGGTCGATTAAAAGTTTTTGAGCTAAGTCGCGGACAGACAGACAGACAGACGGACATGGCGAAACTATAAAGCTTCCTTGTTGACTACGGAACTCTAAAAATTATAGGTTTACCATAAAAACTTTCATCCCCTATATCCCCCCCCCCCCTTAAATTTGTTTTTGAGAAAATAATTGCCGATGTTCTTCACCGGGATGCCATCTATCTCTTTACCAAATTTTATCGAGATCCGTTCAGTGGATCAGGCGTGAAAAGGTAACATACAGAATTACAGACGGACAGACAGACAGAGTTACTATCGAATTTATACTTGTAAGCATCGATTAGTATGGATTATGTGTTCAATTCAAAATGAGCCAAATGCTCGATAATTATGAATTCGGCGAAAGTCATTCTTCTACGGAGACTCTTAACACCGCGATTCAGAAAATGACGTTAAATAAACAACGCCATCTATCGAGCACGAAGTGATACTGTCAGAATATATGGGAAAACGTTCGAACACTCTGTAAGCTATGTAGAAAAGACGTAAAGTTCCATGACTGACTTGACCTGACTTGACTTGACTTGACTTGACCTGACTTGACCTAACTTGACCTAACTTGATTTGGATTAGGTTGAGTTAACCTTGAGCAGGTATATTTTATCGCAGCAGGTACATTGGTAGTTGAAAGAAAAGTAGATTACGTACCTTGCTAAAGTGAGTAATTAATGCACTCGTGTTTATTTAGTAAGCGCATTCGTGCCTTAATTACTCACTTTTTGCTCGATGTAACAATCTACAATTTTTAAGAAATTAAAATTTATCACCATTTTTTCATGATTAAGATTTGTATCATGATTTAAAAGATAGATAGCGCCACCTATGGCACTACTACCAAACAATGGATTTGGAAAACTTGAATTAACCAAACTTTAGATTGGGTAAATTCACAATGTATCGCGTTATGTTTCCGCGCGAAGTATGTGAACATTATGATGATTATGATCGTGTGTTACACACGTTCTCACAAACCTACCTGATTTTACGCTAGTGTCATTTTACGACAATAGATGTCGTTACGTGTATCTACATTACGTACCTAATGAAAATTTCTTCTTGAATACTTTAAACTCTTATATCTTTTGATATTGTGAAGCGATTGCGATGAAACAAAGACTAAATGAAACATCGAGTTACACACAATATTTGAGTGTATAAGTTAACCATATTGATTTCGTACTTTTTACGTGATACTGGAACAATCAAACAAACGAACAGACAAACAGAAAAAAATTCCAAAAATGGTAGAAATGGCATCCGTTGGTTATTCTTGAACACTCCACCTACGTTTTTTTTTTTTTTTTTCATTGTACAGAAACGCCTCGTCTACAGATTTATTATATGTATAGACTTTCATCGTTAGAACTGCTAAGTTTATCAAACTTCTCGAAATTTTAAACGTTACTTCTTTATACCACAAGGCAGTTCCATTTCCTTTGTTTCCTTGTAAAAGAGTTGCAATTTCGAGCTCACAACTGAAACGGCAACAAAATATTACTTTCGAGGCGTCTATTTTTCATTGCAACTGCCATTCGATTTATTTACCTGTAGGTATTATTTATTACTTTCTGCAGTATTGTTCCAAATATTATGCTTCGCGAAACTGATTTATATTTTCAATTTTACGTGGATTGCTAGGGTGGAAACAAAAGCAGATAGATTCTTTACGTTAGCCATTGTTTAAAAAATACAATCAAGTCACAATCAAGTCGTACAGTATTGTTATCTCACAAAGCGACTCGCGCTGTTGTTTTGGTTACCAAGTGTACAAACACTAACCTATGAATGTGTGTGTAAGGGCAGGAGCTCTGGGTACCGTTCGAGACAATGGCGAAGTAAGAAGTGTTTATGTGTGTGTACGCACACACACACACACACACACTTCCGACTTCGCCATTGTCAGCACATAACACACATACGCATGTGTGTTATGTGCTGGCGTTGACGCTACTCGTCTTAACGCACACATTCACAGCGTGTTTGTACACTCGGTTACCCCAAGTAAAGAGCGCGTCGCTTCGTGAGACAAAAATACTATGTATATCTTTATGTGGATCAGCACAGCAGCAAGACTGTTGATGATATCAATTCAAGTACTGTATTACATCATTACAGCATATATATTTAACCGAACAATATTGATTAATATCATTTATTTTTACTCAAATGTGACACTTATTGTCCCAAATTAACCACAGTTGTCATTCACACATTAAATATCGCATGCATATTCATTTCATGTGGCGAATTCATATTAGGCCGTTCTACATAAATGTGTTCGGGCCTTTAGTGCTCTTGGAGTTATGTTTTCTGAACAGCTTTGTGAGATATCTACGTAGTGAAAACTTCTACCTAAAACCGAGCTACCAAAGTCTTTGGAAACTTTTTAACTGGGAACTCTATTGTAGCAGAAGATTAAAATTAATCCCGGTGAGGCGCTAAGAACAACTGCAATACGCCGAGACAAAGCGTTACGGCACAGATTCTCGAGACACCGCAGTTTCTAGCAATTTAAATGCACATATAATTTTGCTGGTGAATAATTTAATTGTGTAACTGTGCTCGGAAATTGTTGTTGATAATACAATATTATAAGTAATATCATCAACGCTGTCTTGATATACCTAAATAGGCATGTACTTAGATGCCAAACATTTCAACTAAGAAAATGCATTACTTTATTCTCAACTTATACATAATTTCCTTTTTATATATCTAGATATACCTATTTAGGGGTATGAGGAACAGGGTGTAAAGTTCACTCATACTCCATAGAAAAGGGAGGATCCTCCGACCAGACGGGTGTTGTGTATGGCGGGCAACTGCCCAACGATTGATGTTAAGTTCACGTATATGTCCACTGCACGGTAAACTTTAATTGCGCGATGCAGGATTTATGTGACGTCTGTCTGACGTCAGGTCTTTGATGCGTAGTTCGCATGTGGCGATGTAGATACGCCACACCTACTAGTCATTTGTAATCAAGGTTATCCAAGTTGATGATCCCGGAAAAGTATAAATAAAATTCAGTAATGCATTTGAATTTTATGCATACTTTTCCGGAATCATCAACTTTATCCAATTTATCTTGATTACAAATGACTTCTCCACAGTTATTAATATATTGATCTTATAGACATTACCATCCTATCAAAATAAAATATCAACCACAACAAACAACTACAGCACAGTTCTCAATATTATTATAGATAAGATTGGTTACACTCATAAGGGAGTTCTCACCGATGCAGCCAGCTTTTTGTGACAGCTTTTAATAAGCTTTGGGCGTTTGCGTCCCGCGGCAGTCTCGAACACATTCAGGCGTATGTAACTTATTTGATCTCCCATAAATTAACTTAAGAGGTATAATTATGTCGTGTGTCGAACTTTTGGGGTTTTACATTATTTATATGTACACTCCGCAGTAAGGAAACTCGTTTAGAATAACATTTTGAAGTAAGTAATGCGCTTACTATGAGTATAACGTAAATGTCTACTTCACTCCGTAATTCCGTCTCGAGAGTTTAAGACTCGTAATTATTGGAATCTCCAATATGTTTTCTTTAGAGGGTACTTATTATAATTGTTTATCGAGCAAACCTGTTTCGTGTTCCACTGAAAATATATTTCATGAAGAATAACTTGGTAACGATTTTTAAACGCCTAAAAACTACTATGCTCGAGCGTAAAGCCGATTTCATGTTCGCCTTTATTACGCGGCGTAATATTGACTTTCACTAAATGAAAAAAGTTCACAGTAAATTCTCAACAAAAACAAATTAAAATACGTCGCGAAGCTTTAAACGGCGGCGTGTTCTGGCAAAGTTTAGTGGAACGTAACCGAACTGTAGCGTACTCGGCGTACGCAGTGCAAACATTTTTTGTGCATTCGCGAAACAACAAATGGGATAGTACATTCGTCACTGTAAGTTCAGACAAAGTTGCGATGTAGCAACTCGAGCAATTAAAATTTGTTGGGCACGTAGAAGTGGAATTATGCATGGACCGAGAGCAGTAGCCGTGGGTTCTGCCCTCGACTATTAATATTAATGAACAGTGACACAGCGTTCAACCGAGCCCGTGACGAGCTGCCGTGTTTCTTTTGATTGTAAATTCAGTTTTGTTGATGTACTTGTTGCATACTGAAGTTGTAGCTTTGTACTTCAGAACGTCGGCTTCTATACAACTTTGAGACGTAAATTTCCGGTGACGTTGTATCTCGTTTCTGATAATTATGTTTCACATGGTCGTGCTGCTTAAGTTATGCCGTTTTATCTTAGTACATGTAATTACCAAACACCTCTTTCTTGTATCCTCACAACAAATGAATCACATTATTAAATACTATTTAGAATGCTTTGGTGAAACTTTGTATAGCCAGTGTGGGCCAATGTGTACCGGAGTGGAATGCGTTGTTAATTACTAAAACACGAAAATAAAAGTTTCGTAGATAAACATAAAAAGTTTTAATTAAGTATAAGTTTCGTAATTAAAATTTTTGGACAGCATTATTTTTCAAAAAAAAAAGGCAAGACCGATACGCACTAAGTATTTTGTTTAGGTAGTCATTAAATAAATCTTTTATTTTTATTTTTTATTTATTGTCATGATCTAAGGAATACGAACCGCCTACTAAACTTCAATAAAGAATGTCGAAACCTAGCAGGTCGTTCATTGGCATTCGTTTGCAATCTGGCGGTAGCGTGTCAATTTCATCAAATATCGGAGCAATAGACTTTCGTCAGTTTATAATGTTAAATGCTTCGGAATTACATAATTTTTTTTCGGGAAATGAAACAGCAACATTTTTCGACAGCATTACGGTCAACTAGTCATCAGTGTATAAAGATTCTACTGGACCCTTTGTTCACGTGCCATTATAGATTGCAGGCTATACTCTGAGTTTCTTTGAAGTATAAGATCCGAAATGAAGTTATCCGGAAAAGAACCGGAGTTGCCGCCACAGCCCGCAGCCTGCGACGACCTTAAAAAATTGGCTTGGACAAACTGGATGTGGCAGGCGGAGGACAGGGTGTTGTGGCGTAGCCTGGGGGACGCCTATGTCCAGCAGTGGACTGCGATAGGCTGAGTTGATTGGTTGATTGCGAAGTCATCTTTTTTATCTATAATAAGTACCTATTCTAAACCTAGTCTAGACGTCGGTAACAAAGGTCAGGCTATAACTAATTCTATTCCTAGAATTATAAGCCACCTGAAGTAGTGGCCAGGGGTTGGTACCTATGTCGTGATACGCACACATGTTCACGTCATCATTATCATACCGGCTGTAAGACGTCCGCTACGGGACAGTGTTCCTATTAATTACCATAAATAACGGTTCCGAGCTGTCTACTCTATTAAATTCATTGCTTGTACGTTAAGTAGCTGTTCATAAAGTAAATTATATTATGCACGCTGCCTGTAAGCGTTAGTTAGGGTTGGTTCTATCCGTCATCGCCATTCTAAACCACATCCGATACAATAAAAAAAACCCGAACAACAGCTGACAGACAATTTCATTGGAAATAGATAAGAAACGTTGTTAGTTTGTTGTGTTCTGTATAAAAAAACCGGCCAAGTGCGAGTCGGACTCGCGCACGAAGGGTTCCGTACCATTATCTATAAAAACGGCAAAAAAATCACTTTTGTTGTATGGGGGCCCTTAAATATTTATTTTATTCTGTTTTTTAATATTTATTGATATAGCGGCAACAGAAATACATCATCTGTGAAAATGTCAACTGTCTAGCTATCACGGTTCGTGAGATACAGCCTGGTGACAGACGTACAGACAGACAGACAGACGGACAGACAGACAGACAGCGGAGCCTTAGTAATAGGGTCCCGTTTTACCCTTTGGGTACAGAACCCTAAAAAGATGAAACGCGACTGCTGAGCGTAGTGTCCTGGATTCGATTCTCAGTTCGAGCAATGTCTCAGCCTAGATTTTCCGTCAGCATTTTCTCGGTAACAGAATCTTGAATTCCCGATTAATTTCAACAGCTTTGCCATCTATTAAACATGATATATATAACACGGAGGGGAATCCATCCTCTCTCGTGTGTGATCAGTCTCCGGTGTAATTCTTCGTTGATGGTAGTTAGAGGTAGTTGGTTTTCAATGACACACAACACTTAACTCAAACTCAAAGCGTTTATTTCAATTGGAACATTTACAGGCACTTTTGAATTATCACTTATCAAGGAGTCCTTTAGTTTGAGTTAGTTGGTGACGCTAGTCGCCCATTCCAAAACGATGTAGGTTCCTTACGGAGAAGAACGGGCAAGAAACTCCGTGGACACTCTTTTAAATCAATACATTCTGTTACAGAGTTTACTTGTTCACTTGTTCGACAATTTACAATTTCATTTCGACTACCCACGCGTAGATCAAGTACCCACACACGCTATACCGCCATTGTGTGTGTCACCCTTCTCCCCGCGTCGGCGGACATACCGCGTGTATCAATACAAAATCTTATTACTTAGTTATTTCAATGAAACTTACAAATAATGCTAAAATGCTTATCAGTTAATTCTTTTATAATTAAACAATGCTAATATTCACGAAATACAAAGGTTATTCAAAATTAAACTTAAATCAGAAGCTTCATTACTTTCTAAGACATCATTATTACTATTTGATAACCCGGAAGTGTTATCAAATAGTTCAAGGAATTTTAATGCAACAACAGGTATTCATTAGTAAATTGCTGTGTAAAATAGTCTTATTACTTTATAGTTTGTTTCCTATTATTTAAACTTATTTAGTTCTTGTATTAAATTATAACATTCAGTTATTGATCTTATTATTCACAATCCGCGCCATCTTAGTAACATTAGGTAGCGCTTTAACATAAACAAGTTTATTCTGTCAAATGACCAATTGTTAATATGATTAAAAACCTAAAGACTAAAATAAATATTCCCTTTTAATTTTAACTATAGCTTTAACTAAAACATCAAAATTACTTTAATCAATTAACTCTAGCTTCGCGAGTTCGATTTCACAATTTGGGCAATAGATGGCGTTTGATATCATAGGATTCAATATCGTTCACAGATGCATGCAAATGGGTGTAACAGTACACCAGTTACCCAAATAGTTACGCATAAGATTATGTTATGAGCTTTACAAACGCTCCTGCGGCGACACGGCCATACTGATCGGCGGGGCGCGCTCTGCACCAGCCAGTCCTCATTGTAGAGTTGAGTAGGTTGATATCTGAAACAGTGGTGATAAATTTTGTCGGCAGATTATTGTTGTTTTTATTATCCTACAATATTCAATGAATTGTAGGATTTGGTAACAGAAGTTTAGTTAACTCTGTTTGCCTTAAATTGAAATATTAATTGCATTTATGCAAAAAAGCAGGCTACCCGCTTTAGGCAGGTGTTTTACTTGCGTTTTGTTTATTGATATTGTATCATCAGCTGTTAGCTGAATAGTTTAATTTTCGCCTGGTTGTAGAAACTGCAGAATTTGATAATAGTCAGTTTTAGTTGACATAGAAATCTTGTAATCGATCTTCGTTTTACTAAATCATTACTAATATTATAAATGCGAAACTAACTCTATCTGTCTGTCTGTCGCGCTTTCGCGCCAAAACTAATGAACCGATTTAAATGAAATTTGGTACACAGATAGTCTAGAGCCTTAGAAAGGACATAGGCTACTTTTTATCGACATACCACGCGGACGAAGCCGCGGGCGGAAGGTAGTTTGTCATAAACTGGAATATTGAATGCATTTAATGTGGAACACCTACATAAGTACAGTTACACAGAGTAGGCTACTTGCAGTACGATAAAGATCAATCTTTTCCCTGTAACCTGAGCAAATTACAATATTATAAAGATGTGCATGCAATTATGTTAAAAATAACTACTGCTTCATGTCATGCCATTGATGGCGCAGAATTTGTATTTCAGTTTATTGTATGATTAACTGTTATCTAATTAGTTTCATTTCAGATGTATACAGGACGTGCTATTATTATCTTACAATTTCAACATGTTCTATCTAAGAGAGCCAGGTGATCTGTAACTCAGGACCTCATTTACTTTTCTCCTTTGAGTAACATGATGTTGAGATAAATAAAGATTTATGATTTCGATTTTTGTTATTCATTTAACTTTAGGATTTGGGTATTAGTGAGTTCAGATACCATTGATAGCTATCTACTTAATTTGTCTTTAATTGAAATATTGAGTGCATTGATGTTGCATCTTATAACACTCACTACACACTACATGTTATGAATAAAAGTCAAAAGTCAAAAAGTCAAGTCAGTAGTGCATAGTAGTATTGTATGATCAGCTTTTAGCTGTAGTTTCATTCTCATAGGAAGGTAATGCTCTGTGATAGACACAAAGTCTTGGATTTGACAGGATAATAGGATAGGATCAGGAACACCGCTCTGTGATAGACACAAAGTCTTTGATTTGATAGGATTAAAGGATTAGGAGTTTAGGACCATTGCTCCGTGTCAGGCACGAAGTCTTTGATTTGACAGGATATAAGGAACCAGGCTCTGGGCGGTCTTGTACGCCGTGGACCCAGCGGGATAACACGAGAGTATTGCCTATTAGTTACCTCTAGGGCTTACTAATGGTTTATTGTTTTCATTATTAGTTACCTCCAAGGGCTTACTAATAGTTAATTGTTTTCATTATTAGTTACCTCCAAGGGCTTACTAATAGTTTATTGTTTTCAAAGTCAAAGTCAAAGTCTTATTGAGTTATTTATCAGTTAACCCCACAGATACTAAAGTACTTTGTAATAGTCTAGAATGAATTGTTACAGGTAGAATTGCAAAAATATAAAGATGGTAAAAATAATTCAAAAACTTTGGTGCATGTTATGCATCACATGTGAGCATCATGTAGGTAGGTACCTGTTGACTTGGCTATTGTATTGAGCCTTTGAAACTTGCACATTGTAGTAGTTGGCAAGGTGAGCAGAAAGTAGTTTGAAAACTCCTCACCTTTTATTTTAGCTATGTTGTGGCGGATGAGCTGGAACAGTCATCTCTGGTTGGCTGTCCTTAAGCTGACCTTCATTTGGTGGGATGTCAGTTGGTGGCTCCTGGGCCGGCGACACGGTCACTTGTTCAACAGGCTGCAGCGGTTGAAGTTGTTGGTTAAGTCACCTTTTAAGGCGACCTTGATAACAATTGGTTTGCTGAGGTAGCAGTCATTATTAAGTACCCTTGGCAGACTTTGAATGAGATAGGGCCCTATGGGTAGTACACCATTCATCTTCAAGAGATGAAATATGCTTCAAAGCCAGTTTATGGCACACTTTATATTGTAGTTGACTGTATTGTTCGGCTAATACCCTGTGATGTAATCATGGGTCAGTCAGCTTATTCTTAAGGTGTTGTTATCAATGATGATCTTCACATCCATCTTGATTTCATCTCATTCCTGAAGTAGCTGGGTCCATAGAGCTTTAGAAGACTCAAGTTCCATTATGGGTGCTCACAATTTTATTATGATATCCTTGATATTTGTTCTGCGGGTTCGTCATTTTCTTTTTGATATTACAATCACCTGAAACCATGAATTGATGTAAGACATTATGCAGATAAATAATAATGCAAGAAAAGATGTTCCTACTAATATTTAGATTAGAAGGAACAAGTAGTGATAAATAAATCAATTAATCTATTGTTATTTAATGGCCATTACAGTTAGATTAGGTTAATTAGAATGATAAACAGAAAGGAAGTACTATGAAAAACTGTATTAGTTGTTTACTGTGTATTTTTATGCATACACATGTTGAAAACTATGTTTTTTTTTTTGTCAATGTACCTACTTAGATCAAATTTTTTTTTTGCATTGTCACACAACTTCTTGTTTATATTTATCTCTAGAGTTATTTTACATTGAAAGAGAGATATTTTTAAACCTATTTCATATCAAAATGTTTTTGTATGAATCTTGCAACATGCTGTCCACTTTGTGTTTCAATGTTTACAGACTTAGTTTTCCAAACTAATTGCCAGTCAAGTTTCCCCATTACTTAGATGCCACTTTATCCACCCATTATTGTTTTATTAGTGTGTTTACTTAATTAATTAAAATCACACGCATTTATAATCCAAACAATTCAGCTAAACGTATAAACACATGACAACAATTAATATTAAGTGCAATTACTACAGGTAGTATCATTTGACGAGTGACATTGACGTATTATTGAATGACGTATGATTTGTTACATCATTCACATACTAACATGTTGTAAATTTAATAAGGTTTGCTTTTGCTTGTGAAATTGACAAACTGATGATTACTGTTACTTTTACTTACCAAATAACTTTAATAGGGATTCTAAGAATTCTATTTGTTTTTAATTTTTATTTTTTTATGTTGTGCACGCTTGTTTATCAGATCACTTTAGTTAGACATTGGCAGAATAGTACATCTGCTTTGCTTGTCATTTATTAAAAATAAAATAGAACTTTAATAGGAACTTAAACTTTCGAGTTAATAAATGCTTTAAGTACCTGAAGATGATGAACAAGGCCCTAAACCTTGCTCTAATCACAAGCTATAGAGAAGTTGCAAGACTTAAGCAAACAGCAGTGCAAATTTCAAACATGACAAGTCTCTAAATAAACAAGTCTATTACATATTTTTGTAGCCAGTGTGAATGCAGCCAACAAATAAATCTTGAAATTAGTCAAAAAGTACTTAGTTCCTTAGTGTGAATTCAAATTCATTATTATAATATGAGATTATTGTTCCATTTCATAATATGAGAAGTTTATGACATGTTACAGGTTTTATTAGAATTATAAAATTGACCTTGATATGAGCTTATTTTGTGGAGTAATTTATCTTGTTTTGTTACTTTACTTCCACAAGTTGTCAAGTAAAAAGTGACATTAAACTTGCCAGTGTGTGATGAACATAGTTCAAAGGTTCAAAGACTGTTAGCAAATAATGTTCTACAATACTAAAATAATAAAACAAAATACTTCCCGGGGTTGAGTTTGATATCCATCAACGGAGTGTTTATTATCTTTGCATTTCTGATGTCAAATCTTTATTTATTTTGCTGCTTCGGTCATTCTGTGCTGTACATATTGTTTTACTTGGGTGCACTATGAGGCTTCTGCTCATCTAGAATTTTATCATGTGTTTCTATAAGCCATTGATTGTTTCTTCACCGAGGATAGCGATGATCTAACAGTTATAGTCATATTGTGATCTCAGTCACTTGTGATCATACTGTGGTAGGCCACAGCATGTTGCGGTCCAGCGGCCACATGGATGATAATGCAGTCAACTTATTCTGGCATCAGAACTATTAAGTTCATTAGTGCTTCTTTACTTTACGGAAAATCATTCTCTCCAGTATCTTCCTTTACATGAGTCCATTGCCACTGCTAGCACATTGTTGCTAATTTGTTCATTGTATTTTGTGATCAATGGTCATTTTGCCATTAGGGTCGTAGGAAGGAAAAATATTTCAGTTGTCTTGGCTGTGGCTGGGCAACAAGTTGCTCACTCTTACAACGTAAGTATCATGTTCACGATTTCAGAGACCCAAAAATCTTCTGGCACGCACTCGGCCACGGCCGTGCAAGCAGTTTCGTAGTGGAACGTAATTCTTTGGATGTCCGGCATGAAGATGAGCGGAAGGGGATCGCGAGAGCGATCCCACTTCTGATAACACGGAGGGGAATCCATCCTCTCTCGTGTGTGATCAGTCTCCGGTGTAATTCTTCGTTGATGGTAGTTAGAGGTAGTTGGTTTTCAATGACACACAACACTTAACTCAAACTCAAAGCGTTTATTTCAATTGGAACATTTACAGGCACTTTTGAATTATCACTTATCAAGGAGTCCTTTAGTTTGAGTTAGTTGGTGACGCTAGTCGCCCATTCCAAAACGATGTAGGTTCCTTACGGAGAAGAACGGGCAAGAAACTCCGTGGACACTCTTTTAAATCAATACATTCTGTTACAGAGTTTACTTGTTCACTTGTTCGACAATTTACAATTTCATTTCGACTACCCACGCGTAGATCAAGTACCCACACACGCTATACCGCCATTGTGTGTGTCACCCTTCTCCCCGCGTCGGCGGACATACCGCGTGTATCAATACAAAATCTTATTACTTAGTTATTTCAATGAAACTTACAAATAATGCTAAAATGCTTATCAGTTAATTCTTTTATAATTAAACAATGCTAATATTCACGAAATACAAAGGTTATTCAAAATTAAACTTAAATCAGAAGCTTCATTACTTTCTAAGACATCATTATTACTATTTGATAACCCGGAAGTGTTATCAAATAGTTCAAGGAATTTTAATGCAACAACAGGTATTCATTAGTAAATTGCTGTGTAAAATAGTCTTATTACTTTATAGTTTGTTTCCTATTATTTAAACTTATTTAGTTCTTGTATTAAATTATAACATTCAGTTATTGATCTTATTATTCACAATCCGCGCCATCTTAGTAACATTAGGTAGCGCTTTAACATAAACAAGTTTATTCTGTCAAATGACCAATTGTTAATATGATTAAAAACCTAAAGACTAAAATAAATATTCCCTTTTAATTTTAACTATAGCTTTAACTAAAACATCAAAATTACTTTAATCAATTAACTCTAGCTTCGCGAGTTCGATTTCACAATTTGGGCAATAGATGGCGTTTGATATCATAGGATTCAATATCGTTCACAGATGCATGCAAATGGGTGTAACAGTACACCAGTTACCCAAATAGTTACGCATAAGATTATGTTATGAGCTTTACAAACGCTCCTGCGGCGACATATATATTACCTACTCAAATCATATAACTAGTGAAATGTGGGAGTACCCCTACCTACCTTGCATCATATTGCAGGGGTTGGTACCAAACGTCTACCTAAAAGATGGGAATATATCTTTTAAGGAAAAATCGACGTAATTTAATGTCATATTTTGATGAAACTGAAACAAAGCAACACCTTAAAATAAAATAAGTACCTAACACAATTGACATGCCTTGAACACGTTATTTTCAGCCGCGCGCTGGACAACGGGTAATTCGCAAGAGGGAGTTTGTAATACCCAAGTTTTGTTTTTATAAGATTTATATACCTAGGTAAAACCGGCTTAAATGATTTACTGTAGGACTAATATAGATTCGTTGATACTTCGATGGCGATGGAATGAAAGTCTTCAGGTAGCTGTTATAGCTATGGTTGTCGCGTTTTAAGAAAGGCAATAGCGGTCATTTACCCATCTACATTTTCCAGAATGGTTTTTTAAATATAATTTTTTCTGTATGTTTAAAAACATTTGAACATTCGAATTCTCAAAAAAATAAGTTCATAAGACCGTTTTTCTTACAACGGCTAATGTCCCTACCCTTACTGCCCCGTTTCAAAAATCCACCCTGTATAATCATTTATTGTTCTATGCATTCGCATAACGCCTTTTTTATAATCCTTCTGAATGAATGTTGGGCCACAAATGGCCTGGCCCAACATTCTGATCCATCAGATTAGCTAAATACTAGTTGATTTGATGGCAAACATCACAAACTTGATAAAGATAATATAAAAGCAAATACCGAATACATACCTACCTATACCTACATCTACTTTTTGCCAATAACGATACTACGTTCTAAGCAAAGGGATTAACTTTATTCCATTTCCAGGGTACAATAATATTGTTAATTGATTCAGGCGTGAATTATAGACGTAGATATTTTTAGTAACCTATTTCGCTTAACTATTCTAATTATTCTTCAAGAGTCATAAAAAACCCTGTAAGAAATCGACACGTATTTTACCTCTCAACGAGGCATCCTCAAGATGAAGATTGACCAGTCGCAAACCAGAACACGACGTGTTGCCACACCGAGCGCTAGACGCCGAGTCCTTCTCTAGTTAAGCGGAAAATGCAACTAAATAAATCAACGTCAATTGAATCTTACAATAATATTGTAGATTTTAATCTGCCATTGATAATTTTCTGATAGGAATATCCAATAACACTTGAATTGAGTACCTCAAGCACTTGGGAATACTACAAATTAGACAGTTTTGTTATGAGATTATCTTACGAAATGATCATTTCATTCAAGCAAAGTTAAAGATAAAATATACTATACCCCATTTGAAATAAGATTAGACATTAACACAAACCCTTTTACAGTCCGTTCAACCGATTTTGACTTCTATACCGTAGGCATAAGGATAGCATTAAAAGCAAAAAAAGTTACACAATACCAACTATCTACTGCGGCTGCCATTTGTCATGCCACCGACGCAATAGAATTCAAAATCGGTTGAACGGAATGTAAAAAAGGCTTATCTATACGTCTAATCTTATTTCAAATGGAGTATAGTAGCAATGGAGTAGTAGACACTTTTCTTGTTGTCAAAACAAATCGCAGTAATATGACAATAGCTTTGATTTCTACCGGGGTTTCTATTCCTGTTATAAACGGAAAATGATTAAACACACTTAATTAAAACGACTACTGGTTCCAGTAAGATAAAAATATGTATTAATAAAGAAACGTTTAGAAAACATCCATGAGTCATAACGATTTCTGTCTGTCTGCAATAATAGATCAGTATTTTTCTTTCGAAAAATTGCGAGATTTTCATTCTCATTAAAATATTCTACTGACAAGTTGGAATTCTTAATTAAAAGCAACACCGCAATAATATAAGACTAAAAAGTAAATATGGCTCGGCTCACTTTAGCAGTACCTAAGAGGTAGGTAACAACTTTAGGAAAAAATATTAAAAACCGTTCGTTCGACCGTCTCGGTGAAGGTATTTAGTACTGAGGTAGGTACTCATTATAGAAACCTTTTGACGTTCAACTAGGTATTATAGCTACATAAGGCCTTTAGTAGAAGTTTTATAGAATACTAAGAAAACGCTTGAAAAGTCTTGCTTTCGACAAAACTAAATATAGGATCTTTTGTATATGTTGCAGACAGATTGTATGATTCGTCATTTTACAAACGGTGCCGTCCGTTTACAAGCGATCGTGGTTATAGTGGTCGATTTTTTTTTAAATAGTCTAGAAATTAATTATAATGGATATGATTGATCTGTGTTGATAATAAATGAATTGATAAATCCCTCAAAGGGAACAAAAAAAAACTCTTGCTTAAAACATTTTGTACTGTTTGTTTTATAACATTTAAAAAATACAGTTATTTTATTCAACCCAGATATTAATGCATTTTAATTGATTACGTGAAAAAAAAAATCATGACCGCGAGCAAGATCAAGTCCGCGAACGGCTGAAATCAGAACTAATCGTAAGACGCCGTCTTATCGTATAAGTAAAGTTAAGTATAGTGTTATTTTATAAATTAATATTAATATAAGATTAATAAAATTAAGATTAAATTATTTATATTGAATTAATATTTTAAATATTACAGTATAGAATTAAGCATTTGTTTTTCTTCCTTAGATCAATTTTATTTGGCAGTGTTTAAATGGCTTATAGATTGCATTTTTTTAATAAGCGACACCAGAAAATAAAAGTATTAGCTCTTGTGCGGTTTGGGCATGACATCGCCTCATTTCGTTATCTTACGTAATAAACGCCAGGTGGGCAGTCTGCCAAACTCACCTGGACATTGATGACGTCATAACGCAAAAATATAGCTTTTGCTAGGTTTACCTACTAAAGTTGTAGTTAATAATGTAGGTACCCAGTTAATAAACAAATTAGCAGATAATTACGAAATTAAATACAAATAAATCATGAAATTAATCTTTTTACGTGACAAATCCAACAAATCAAAGATCATCAAAATCGGTCCAGCAGTTCTCGAGTTATAAGTGCTTGAACAAACCCGACTTTGTTTTATATATACATATAGATATAGATAGATATATAATATAAATTAAATATAATATTATATATTTTCGATTTCCATCGGATTCTGACTTGGTCATAATGGGACCACCTCGAGAGCATAGACATAACCTTACACACATTTTTTTTATTTTTATAATCGGTCCACAATAAAATTTACGGAGAAATCGCGTAACAAACAAAAAAAAAAACAAAAAATGCATTCGAATTGAGAACATCCTCCTTTTAGAGGTCGGTAAAAAAAAAAACTATTTTTGGAATTTTTGTCTGTTTGTATGTGAGAGACGGTATCACGTTAAAAGATTAATTTCATGATTTACTTAGTAGTAAATAAAGAGTTATATTTTTGAAGTTTGCTGTGTTGACTGTATCATTTAATCCAAAATAGGCTTGGTAGTGTCGTTAATTGTAAACGACACTACTGGTAGTGCGGCTGGTAGTGTCCTTGCCAATAAATCATAATTACGATGAACAAAAAGACATTTGACATAAACTTGTCTATATATCTTACTATCTATATGCTATATCTTACTTAAGAGCATCAGATAAATAAAATAAAATGCAGCCTGACAACATTCCCCAAGGATACGTTGTTATCTAAAACATCCGTAATAATATAAAAGAAAATATATATCAATATCGAATCGAAATACAAAGTGTCAAAGCAAAATACAAAAGGAAACTGAAGATGAAGCGAATGGTAATGGCGCTGGGGTGAGCGCGAAGCATGGAAAATAATGTCTTGGAGGGAAATTACTGCGAAGCTTAGGGGATGCTCTATCTCCACCCCAGGAAAGGCGTGAGTGTGAGGGCTAAGTGTCTTTTTTCCAAGTTATTTGACACGCCATTCTTCCAGTCATGTTCTCCAAACGAAAGTCGCAAAAAATTGCCAAGTGCAAACTCGGCTGTCGGCAAGAAATGTAATCACTTTCCACATTAACTTGTTCTAAAAAAGTTTATACGCTGTTTTTATTTTTGTACGCTCTATAAATGTACTGTGACTGCAATAAATCACTTTTTATCGGGCGAGGCAAATGGAGCTAGAGCGAATTCAATGTACGAATGGCTGCGTTTAAACTTAACTACGTTTTAGTATTAAATAGTTGAATTCCAATATTGTCTTAGCAGTGACAAGTTACTATGTTGCCGTCTTCGAGCAACGGAGTGGATAACTAATCGCCATTAATTGACTTTTGCTACTTGCAAGTAGGGTAAGTATCAACGTCTATTTATTTTATCTTTAATTCTAGTCTCAGTTAAGTAGTTGCTCATTAACCGAAACTGAAATGTAGAATGTGAACTTTAAGAGCAGTTCTATAGCGGTCTATTCTGTAAAAAACTCACCGTGTAAACTTAGGTGAAGTGATCTAGACGTAAGCTGTCATTCCACGATTCTAGGGATTTACACTATACGACTGCTCACTTGAAGCTCACTTCAGCTAAGTTTTTACGGTGAGATTTTTTAAGAATACATCTAGTGATATCACAAAAACAAATCCTTGCCTATAAAAAAACAATTATCACTACACTAAACTCCTATAGCCGGGATCTGATCAAACTTGCTGAGGCAGGTCTATCCCGCGTGGATAGATGTGACTTAAAATCATTATTCTTTATTTAAAATATTTTATAACTGTTATTTAAAACTGTATATTTTAATATTTTTCTTCCAACTACGTAGTAATGTTATCATTAATCACTACAAAACCGATCACAAAGGACGTAGTTCTTGCTTAGAACCAAAACAGTGCAGTAAAGTTGTATGAAATTTCATTATTGCACTGTTTTTTCATTATTGCACCGAGAATCAAATCTAGGACACTACGCTCAGCAGTCGCGTTTCATCTTTTTAGGGTTCCGTACCCAAAGGGTAAAACGAGACCCTGTTACTAAAGCTCGTCTCTCCGGCTCTGTCTGACTGAGTTGACTTGACCTGACTTGACCGGACTTGACCGGACTTGACCAGACTCGACTGGACTTGACCGGACTCGACCGGCCTCGACCGGACTCGATCGGACTTGACCGGACTTGACCGGACTTGACCGGACTTGACCGGACTTGACCCGACTTGACCGGACTTGACCTGACTTGACCTGACTTAACCGGACTTGACCGGACTAGACCTGACTTGACCTGACTTGACCTGATTTGAGTGAATGAGAGCGTTGCGTTGCGTTGCGTTGGGTTGAGTTAATAACCTTTTGCCGCAAAAGTCGCGGTATAACTTTTTTTGTTTTCATTAACTTGAGTAGGTATATCATGTTTTTTCTTATTTTTATCACGGTTACATTGGTAGTTCAAAGAAAAGTAGATTACGCACCTCGCTAAAGTGACTAATTAATGCACTCGTGTTAATTTAGTGCCCTCGCTTACGCTCGGGCACCAACATAACCCTCGTGCATTAATGAATCACTTTGTGCTCGATGTAATAATCTACTATTATACCATTCCCCCTCTAAAAAGCTTATTTTATTCACTGAAAACAGTGAATAAAAAGCACTTTTAGTCACTGTTTTGGTGTTTGAATTTAGAACACAACAATATAATTATTCGAATTCCATCTCAATGCTATACAACCTCATTGCGAAAAAATACTCGATACAAATTTCGATCTGATTGGTGCACATTTTCGACAAGGAGTATAACATTAGAATAAAAACTGTTTTGTGTTCTTTGCTGTTATTAGTAAATTGGCGCTATTTTAAATACTGTAAGTACGAACACAAAGTGCATTCAAGTGATGAAAAAGATGTGTTAACACCTGAGTTTATGAAAGAGAGGGCGGCCGATATAGTAGAAAACTTGCTACCCAACAAATCACGGCTGGCTTACATCAAAGCCTACGGTGAGTTTTGCAAATGGAAAAATGAAAATCAAGCTTTAGATTTATATCGAGGGCCATGAATCACTCGCGTCGCTCAAGATTCATCTATGGCCCTCGTTTTAAATCCGTCCTTTATTCACTAATTGCATAATATACTATTTTTGCTTTTTTTCAAGCTGTGATTGTCAGATCATAATTTGACTTCATTCCTGACCAAGTACAGTACCGTATTGTTTGTTTAGCAGAACGTATTAAATCGAATTAGAGAAATGAAACATTACATAAAATATTGAAGCTTTTATTTACAAAATTACCAACATATAATATCACTTTGGGAATTTGCAGGTTTACTTGCATAACGCCATAAATATACATAACTATTTATTACTATTTAATAAAAACAATAGTGATTACAATTCCTCAATTGTTACTTAAAGTATGCCTACTATTATAGTAGGTGTAGAATGTGACGACAAAATGTTCATGTATCGATAATTGGAAGTACAATAATTGTAATAGCTAATTACTATTATTATGAAAACTATATTTATGATTTAAAAAAGAGTTTTCCAGTATATTGGTAATCGAGTTGTTGCGCCCACCGTTTATACTACAACAGAGTTCATAATGATACCTAATTGTTAGAAACCTGATATACAACGTTTTTTTATTTAGTAAGTTAGGTACACGGTAGCTTTTTATGTTTATATTTTCTTTGAAAAATAATTATAAGAAATATAATAATTGAAAGGAACTACGTAAAACTTTCTAACTACTAGCAAATGTATCTCCTTTTATTATGATTATACCTACTTGACTCAGAATTCTAAAATTTGATTTTATGAAAGCGTTTTAAGTTCAAGTTAGTAAACACAACGATACATAAAATTTGCCTCGACAGTGAAAGAAGCTTCTTACAAAATAGTCGACAAGAAAATCCTAAAAATAAATACTTTATTCATAGAGTCGTAAATGAACACGAACGCTCATTAGGAAATCGTTTTGAAGGTAGGTAAATTCTTATTAGGTATAATTTAAAAAACAGAAGTACCTAAATTAAGTTTATACTTATTGAAACAGTTTTGGTGGGCGCATAGAGTAGGAAGAAACATATCCATATTATTGTAATGCTATAAATTGTTAAGAAGCGTACACAATTCTGCAATAATTTATTCACAATGATTTATGCGCTGCATTTTAATAGTTATTATTATAACGAATAATTACAAAAAATATAATTTAATTGTTTAACGCACATTTTTAACGTGATTGTATTTGTAAAGACGAGGCTGGGATAGGGGTTTGCTGAGTTTATTTTTTACAATAATCGGTTTTATAAATTCAAATTTTATCACCTTTTAAATTATTAGGCTTGGTCTATACACACAATCACGCAACTCATGACAGATTTTTAGATCCCAATCAAATGAAAATATTTTAAAGGATTTCTGCGAGGTTAGTAAGTACCGATGTTTTTGCGCAAGCATCTACAATATTTCTAGTATGTACAAATCACTTTTCATGTATCCAAGAGTTATGCTATTTTATTTGGTTAAGAATATTATCTTTAGTACTTAGTTCTGTTATTGTAAGCCTGTATCATCCCACTGCTGAAAAAAGTCCTCCCACATAACGTTCAGTTATTTGCCGTACTATGTCCTTTAAAATATTTCATTAAATTTGAACCATTATATGAATATAAATTCTGTTTAAAGAAACTGAAATGATTTTATTTGGCATTTATCTATGACTACAAAGCGTAATATACATTTATTGTCACAGGTGTGAGAAGTAAAACGACAAAAATGAATAATTAGAAATGTAAAATATTTTTTATCGTTAAACGGTATTATGCGCCTTAAATATTTTTATTTACAACAATTTTTATTTACCATTTTTATACGTTATAACAATTATGTCTGGTTGTATATCTATACAAACACGACATAGATATGTTTCAGACTTCGTAAAATAATAAATCATTCACAAATCTATCATTTAGGTAGGTACGATAAATTGCGGAAAACATCAAGACATACAGAATCATCAAAGTAACCTAAGTTTTAACAGTATTCCTGATTTTTTTTTCTTTGGTTCAGGAAGTTATAATATATAATTTTATCATCACCTAGCGTCTTTCCCCCGATTGTATTTTACGACATTTCGTCAGCGGTGTACCGATTTACAACATAACACCTAGTATTGCAATTCCTATCACGTTCTAGATGCAAGCCGTCAGTAACTTATGAATGTTACATGACAATTCAACCGAGAATTCGCGACGCGAATAATCTTTAGCAGCGCGGCTGCAAGTAATGTGGCTCGTATACGTTTGAGCGGCAGCAAGAGATTTTATTACCACTTTCTGAAACCGCGTTCCTATATTATACCAACCGGTAACTGTTCACTATAAGAAACGTAACTCGAAATTACTTCACCATCATCAAATCAACGTGTATTAGAAAAGGGAATTTGCTTAAACGAAGAATTTTCTCACATATATACCAAATCATTTTCCTATCTACTAAATTTTAATGTAACAATTCCATTCTTGTTACCAGTTATAAATCAGTACACGCTTAAGGTAACGCCACTTTACATGTCCATAATTGGTAGGACTATGGCCCCTACCTATAATAATGTTATAGATAATAGAAGGGATTAAGGGGCAGGGAGGCCGTCCAAAGGCGATCGGTCCCCGTCGATGAATTGAAGCCGCAACACAATTAGAAGGTAATACCATTGGCTTCCAGTCTAACGTATTGGTTTTCATCCCAGCATGAACAATCAGTATCTCACAGTAGGCTTAGTCCTGCAAGACGATCCCTGTTTAGAACCTAGCAATTGTCCATGAAAACAATAACTTTATATTATATTACATAGTATAGACACTAGCCTTTCACTTCGATAACAACGCATCCATTGTTTTAGGTCCAGCATTTCACAAGGTACAGTTAAAGTTAAAATATAATGGAAGACGAAAAAAATAACAATAGAGTACCATAAGTTTCCATTGAAATAATGGGAATTAACACTTTTCATAGATTTATATTTGCACACGTATAAAATTGTTTATTTTAAAAAGTCTATTTACAATAATTTCTAACTACTCCTATAACGTTGTTTTAAGACCCTTCAGTGTATTCGATTGAAACCACAAGTATGCGCGATGTAGAGTTTTGCGTTAATTATAATAATAATCATCATCATCATTTCACCCGAAAGATGTCCACTGCTGGACATAATAATAATAAAAAGAGGTAAATGAGTTTTTTTGAGGAAATGACCGCATAGGATAAAACATGTTATTTTCTATCAAAATAAAACTATTTTGTTTCAATGTTATATTATTATCGCGGCGTCGCTTATCCCAACAGTAACACCATAAACAATATACATATTATAAAGTTTACCACTTAAGCATTCACCGTTGTGCTTGAAAATCTATAATTACGGATATAATTGAATAATTCAAGGTACTTATGTTCCTTTTACGATAATGATATACGGTTTAAATATTAATACTTAATGATTATCATGTCTGGAGGAAAACTTCATTAGTACGTCGATGAAGTGTGAAAATTCGATTTTATCAATTTACACTGCTACCTATATGGCTAGAATCTGTACTTACCTGCTATGTTGATTCTTTGGAGATAGGTAGGCAGTTAGTTACACTACCAAGATTTGGTCTTCATAACTTTACAAGCACAGGCAACAAGCCTAGTAGATACGAGTAAATTAACATTTAGTGGCTTATATACAAATGCATAAAATAAACAATGTACTCAGTAGCTATCAATACTTTTGGCAATTGACATCCTTTTTCATCTATTTGATGTGTCGATTTACATGAGGCCTGTTTCAATAGATTTTCTGCGTTGTTTGCTCATTAGTGCTCGGACTCTTTTAAGGTTGGTGATGGTAATGTCGTCGTTGGGCTGCAGTTTGAGCGCCCTCCGGTAGGACGTGGCTGCTGCAGCGTACTTCCCATTGAGATGTAGGATAGCGCCAAGATTGGAATGAAACTCGGCGTCCTGAAACCAAAGCGACATGCTATTCGAGGAACCTGTAGAAGCCGGTTATGCATTACACTAAACGGAATGCTTTAACGGATCCTAAGCAAAGACTAAGTGATGTTTAGCGGCAAGCATTTGCAATTCCTTTGAGTTGTGTGATGTTTTCAGTAATACATCAATATTTGGATGTGAAGCGATGTAAAATTAATACAAATGTTAGTGTTTATTGAGTTGCACCTTGCTGGCAACAGTTTTGGTAACTGAATTATTGACCAAAAAACGCTGAACGTTTATAAACGTGTGGGTCAAACCTTTCACAATTTAGAAATATATAGGCGATCAAATCGGCGGCTGCGGTACACACCAATGAACAAAAAGGAATAGCGCACAACACGCTCAGCGCTCGTTTTTGATTATACACCTGCGGTGGCCGTACTCTCCTTTATTTTTTTCATTTAGTTCTGTGGAATTCTAAGTGTTCAAAGATTATGGGTGTTCAAAGAATCTGGGCAGTGAAAATGTTGATATAAAGCAATTTCTTACAAGACATCGCTTATTTTGTAATCTTAACCTAACTGACCACACTCGATTATTTCCACACATAAAACGATACAAGCTAAAACAAAACAAACAAATACATGTATCATATTCAAAAACCATAATTGGTACCACAAAGGTCCGAAAGTCGGGAGAACAAAGAAAATAGCCGTCGGCAAGACCTTGATCTGACCATGTTTAACGTACCAATAGGAATGTTCACTTGAACCCATTCCCTACTCCCCATTCCTATTTGAGCAGCGATACGTTTTAAATCTTTATTTAACGAACATCGCGGCCATACTAAATCAATTCAACGGACATACGTCGAATCGAATGTACGATTTTCATATGAATCTCTGCTAGATATTATTGGGGCAGTAAAAAATGCGATGCGGAAAACGTTTCAGGATTTAAAGGTAACTTGGTTTTTTGTTTACGTCAAATATGTTCGACTGGGATGTTGGTTGAAACGGTTGACTGGGTTTAAATCCTTAGTAAACAGTTTCTAGCTGTTGGGGCTTAAAAAAGTATAGCTATGTATGTATCATCAGTATGGAAGCATCAAGGGGAGACGTAATCTTGGAGATTTACATACATGCAATCTAATGGAAGGGATAGAATCAGACAAAAGACGACGAAAGGACATTTCAAGAGTAATTATAAATATTCAATTTTGTATTGTCCACTTTTCGTCCTTTAATAAACAGGACTCGGGACAGCTGTAAATAATAACACTTTTTTTAAATATTTCAGATCAAACTTACATCAGGGTTCAACTGCACTGCGCGCGCATACCACCGCTCGGCGGAGCGACAACGTTGCGCATCCCGAAGCGCGCGCGCTGCCGACGCTGCACGCGCACTGTCTGCAGGTGACAACTGAGCTGCAGCTACTAACTGTTCTGCTGACTCCCGGAGTCGGCGTTGTGATTTCAGGAACATACCTTTTGAAGAATAATATTAAGTATTATTAATTTATCTACGACATGCTAAATATGACAACAGAACAAAGAAAGACAATGGATCTAAAAACGGAAAATAAAAAAGAATTTCTAAAATTTATCTGATAATATTTCTTCAAGAGTAGTTCGAACTTGAAAAATACTAATTGACAATAAGATTGTTTTTTTCTCAAAATCAACAAAACTACAATATTTGTAGCATCGTAGAGGGTCTACGATGATACTACAAAATCGCTACGAATCTACGTTAATAGTTTTATAGTTTAGAATTTATGACATAATCTAATTAGTAATTTATGACATAACATAAATAATTAGTAATTATATGGATTTATGGTCATTGAGCTTGTCTGCAAAAGTCATTGATTAATGGTCATCATTGAAACTGCTATAAAGTTTTCTCATAAAAAGTATGAAACTTACCAAACTGATCTCTTACTGACGGATCGTTAGGCGCTAAAGTTAGTGCTTTTTTAAACCACATTTCAGCTTCAATACTCCTACTTGCCTGTAACAAAATATATTATTAATGACACTTGGACAAGTTTAATACTTTCGCGAAAAGATTATTTCAGAAAGATACTTCACTTGTGATTCTTGTAAGAGAATAATTGATCAATGCGGCGTCATAACGCGAGCCCTTAAGGAGTAATAATCTTAAGATACCGCAATCTTGCCGCAGTCGAGAGGAATTTTAGCAGTTGTAGTTGTTATGTGGTGTCGTAGGTACCTAGAGGCTGATGGAGAAATGTCTACTAAAGACTTGCAAAGTAATACCACAGATCGTTTTAAGTGCAAAGAGATTCCTAAGTTTGAAAATATAAATATCCAACCAAATTGATTAAATACTTGGAATAGCTAACGTATATTTTTTGAGGAAAACAATGTTAGTTGTCTGTATTGAATTTTGTACAGGAAAATCCGAAATCCATTGGAACAAAGGACTAGACATTTCTAAACTCACTGTGGTTTATACATTGATCGTTCGATACTGAGGAAAGTCTGTCAAACTGTCAGTTTCAGCTACCCTGTATATTCATAGTGTGAGTAGGCGAAAAAAGTTTGACATTTGGTAAAACTTTTGTATGGGAAACCACAATCCATTGCGTTTAGTTGGAAAAAACAAATGGCTGCGTGTGAAAAAGGCTCAAAATGTAAACGGTTCAGTCAACAAAAGGGATAAGTTACCAGCCAAGACTTTACGACATTTAAATATTATAGTCCGTCCTGCGTGTTGTTTTTAATTGTCTGTACCTATGTAACGCTTTAATGATCACTTTTGGATGAGTACAGCATAAATAAGTTACAGTATTATGTCTTAAAAAAACGATCGAAACGACACGCTTCGAAATCTCAGTGTATACCTACCAGTACGCAACAGTCTCGAGTGCGCGGCAGTTATGCACGGTCGAGGACGGTTTATCTACCGAGCGGCCGTAGATAATTAATTCAAGGTCGCTGCCGAGATATAATATTGTTACTTTGTTATACTGTGATATGAGCTTCCTGTGGCACCACCATGAATTATTTTGGAAGAAATAATCACACTTGGCAGTTCTATATAACGTTTTGCCAGAGAGTATGATTTAGGTCCACAGTTAAAGGGAATGTTTATTGATGAAATTATTGTTTTCCTATTGTGGTGCAATATTTGTTATTGTTATTGTGTTTTTTTTAAACATCTGATCCCGAATTCCGGACGAACCTAAAAAACTAAAGACTTTTAACCTAAAAAATTCTTATTTTTTAATCTTATGTTCTACGAGTATGTCAATACTCACATTTCTGGCGAGTATTTGTGCTAATGTGACAAGTGTGCTGGCATGATGCGGCGCGGCCTGCAGTGCTGACACTAAACTATGCTCGGCCAGCGGCCATTGTTGTAGCTGCACATAAATCTCCCCCACCATTGATAGGACACTCTACAAACAACAAAACCGAAATTAGTCTAACGATATATCATTCTAATTGCGTTGCGGAAGAGGGAAAGAATAGATCTGCCTCAATTTTTATTCTTGGTGTCAGACACATTCATTCCGTTCATGCAAAGCAATTTTACATACACTTCTTCTGAGACAGGTCTGTATCGCGCTGTACAGTTTTCGTAGGTTTTTATCATCTATGTGGGTGGAACAGCTTGGATTGCAGCCAGTTAACTCCAAACGGACAGAATCCATCGGCACGAGCCTAATGCCAACTTCATGAGACTGAACTGTAGACCGCGATTACTTACATGTCGAGTCCAGCCAACGATCGGTGTGTTTGTGTCTGGCAGTATTTGCAGCGCTTCTTTGTATGCTGAAAGCGCTTTATGCCAGTGCCCTCGTTGCGAGTGTAAAGCTGCTAATTGTACGAGCGCTGACACTCGGGCAGCATCGTGTTCTCTTCGGTCGCGCACGCGCACGCCTTCTGCTCGGGAGCCGGCGCGGAGTGCGCTTGCGGCTTCCGCGAGACGACCGTCCGCCACTAGGGAGGTTCCAAGATTCACGTACGCCACTAGAACAATTTCCACTTTGAAATGTCTTGAAGTTACAAAATACAGGAAAACATAATAATTTTTAGTTTTTAAACAATATCTGATTGTTGATATAAAGATAAAAGGAAAGTTCTCTCAACTTCTTGTTTAGAAGTTCAATATTGAATTTAATCCCGATTGTATGGAAAACAAATACCTACCTTCAACAGAAATCGCAAAGATTATTTTGTAACAAGTAAACAACTTCATAAAAAAAGTTCCTGAAATAGATGGCCCTAGTGTTAAATTCTACTTCTAAATCACAGACAGCTTGAGTCGACATAATAATGGCTGAACCTATTTCTAGTTTCAGTTCAACCGCAAAACTAGTTTATTACACAGAAAACAACTCAACTACAGAGTTCGAAGTGGATGGAAAATATTTAAAATATTTATTTCCAACTGTCCATAGCTTATTTTGTTCAAAACACTCCATTATAACTTGTTCTTGTATTTACTTAACAATGAAAATATTATAAACCCCTTTATTTTCAAGACAATAACGAAATTAGAAGAGAATAAAGACTCGGCCGGCCCTCATCTGAAATAATTTGAAAGGACAATCAAATTATTAGTAAGGGCTATGAAGAAATACCAAAGAGGCTTTGTTTTTAATAATTAATTTATCTCAAGTACTTACGAGCCATTGAAGGTCTAAAGTAAATTGCTCTCTCGAAACTTTTGATAGCATCGCTGTAACGTCTTTGGTTTTGTAGTAATATTCCCCTGGAACAAAGATAAACACTCATTTTAGGAACGGTTATGTTTCTAAAATCTTCACAGCTATTTATTAAGTCGATAATGTTTAATAATAATTGGACTTGGTTCATTTAAATGCTGCTAACTGCCTTTTTCATTTACCACGGTTATATTCGAATAACAAATAACTCCACCCAGTTTCTTGGAGGCTATTCAATTATTCTGTTATCAAATCTTTACCTGAACAATTTTATTACCTGGTATAAAAATATTTGTATAAAACTTACAAGAAATAACATGAGATTTTACAGAAGATAAACTCAAAGATCACTTAGCATAAGCATAATCAATCAGCATATAATGGTCACATTCCTGGGACGCACGCCTCCTCTCTTCAAGAGAGAGTGGGCTGTAATATACCACGCGGCCTACTGCGGGTTGATGTCACACGTCTTCGAATTTTTTCGAAAACCATAACCTACAATCCGTAAGTCGGGGCCGTTATCACTGGGCAAAGATACAAATATCACCTTTGCTTGTTAAATACATTTAACTGCCTATTAAACTTCTTGACAAATCAAATCCAACTTTAAAAAGGCTTATTTAAAATGAAATATTCACATAATAAAGACTATTCTATGCTACGTCACCGATAGATAGGTACTATCGAGATATAATAGAAACAAAAGTTCCTTTAACGTGTTACATCTAAAAGACCTTCGTAGTTTAACAATACTCGTAGACACGTAGAGGCCTACGGCGCGGCGGCGTGGCAAAATAAACGCGTCTTTATGACTACACCGTAGACCATTTATTGTTTATTGTGAAAAGTTTCCACAAAGTTTTGTTCAATATGGTTTCACGTGAAGGCTTAATATAATTGTATTCAAACATTTCTTTGTTGTCCACAGTTTTGTTTGAAAGTTTTGTTCAGTTCGCAAAGAATTATTTACGCTTGTCTTTTATAAGTAAAAAAGGTAGGTAATAGAATTTATGGTAGTATACAGAAGCATGTGATACATGACAATCAATGAATAGTCTATGTCGATGAAGCTTATAAAGACCTATTTGTCGTACATCAGTTCTATTCACACTATTCATCTTTCACAGCCACATCAGAGTCGCCTTTTGTGACGTATTCATATGACGTATGAAATATTGAACCAGCCTTCGTGCAGAACCGAAGTTGCGGAGCTTGACGCTTTCATATTCCACATTAATATTGCGATCCTAGTTTCACATTTGGCGCTAATTAGTGCTGAGCATTTGCTGCTCCCAAATTCATAGCTCATCAAACGTTGTTTTGCTCTGTTCCACCAAAATCTCGTCACTATTTAGCTCTTGTATGCAATATTTTGATTAATCAGAACGGAAATGGAGTAGCGATCCTTTTAGAGTCTGGGCTTTGAACTTATTAGTTAATCAAAATGGTGCTGGAAATGTTTGTAACTGGCTGAAAATGGATTAGAGATATCTACATATCAGATGCCTATATCATAATATTTCTTCGTAACTAAAGTTTCGAAACAAATAATAATTTTATGAACTATTACTATGGGTGTATCGTTTGGTTGCTATCGATAATAATAAAAAAAAATCTATAAAGAAATTATTAAAATGTAAAACATTATAGTAAAAAAATAACCACTGCTTCTTCAAAAATTTCTTCCACATGCATTAGTAGGTATTACTCCGCAAATCACTATCCGGAATCAACTCTGACATGCTGCCACGAAGTACCTATATTCAGAATCAAACCATTGGGTGGCATTATTACACGCGAACAATGCAAAATGTCAACCTTAATGAAACATCACCTGATGTAACCGTACAACGTTATAAAAGCTGTATAGATAGATGCGGCAGTGCAATATTGTCCGCATGAATAATGCAGGGCCACAACGAGGCAGCTTCTACGTGGGACCAACGTACACTAATGAGAACCATCCAGCTCGGTCGGGCTATTATACCCTCCTCTTCGCGAGCAATAATTTGTTACTAATTCCCTTCTAATTATTGTAACGTTGGTATTGTGAGTGGAATTGCTTTTGTGCGGTTGTTGCAGCCTTACCAAAACTCGCTCTGTTGACATTCAGTCTCTCTGTGGGACGGTATTATATTCGGTGAAATTAAAGTATGCAACTAATTATGTTGAATGTGGTGAGTATTCGTACGTAGAATGAAGTTTGAGATTGTACATTAGGAATTTGGTAAGCTTATGAGTCTAACTAACCTTTGACTTTGGCTTCAATTTAGGTGTTAACAGAGAAAGCCAAGTAATCGGAAAAACACATAAAAATTACAAAATATATTAATACTCTACTTTCCAGGTGTTAAAAACATTTGTCATAATAAATACTGCAAATAACGGACAAAATGCCCATTTTTCTTTCCATAAAATTGGCTCTTTAATTCTAACCACTAACGAGCGAAATACTTAACTATCTTTGGAGCAGTTTCTATAAATTAGTAGCGTATCGCTGGTTGTATACTATCACAATTTTTTTATTCCTTTCAACGGTTTCCGCAGCTCGTATAACGTTTTTTGTCTTTTTGTGTTTTCCCTTATCTCGTTGTGTCTCTCCCCTATGTGGGCGTGCAATATATGCAATGATTTGTGTTTCTGCAATGTTTTCGACACTTCAATATTGGTATTTCTAAAGAGCTTAATTTGCGGTCAGTTTCAAGAAATCTTACAGTACATAAATAGATACACAATTTTCAGAGACTGAAAAAGGATTGAATATTGATTTTACTTTGAAATTAACATTCCAAAATTCATAGATAATAGATTAGTACCTAATGAGTGTTTTTCATATACTTAAAGTATTTCTTATTATCTTACTAATATTATAAACTAGCTTCCACCCGCGGCTTCACCCGCGTGGTATGTCGATAAAAAGTAGCCTATGTCCTTCTCTAGGGTTCAAAATATCCCTTACCAAATTTCATCCAAATCCGTTCAGCCGTTTTAGCGTAAAAGCGTAACAAACAAACAAACTCACTTTCGCATTCTTAAATACTAGCTGATGGCCGCTGCTTCCCCGCTTGACAAATTATAAACTAAAGCTTCCTCGAGAACCACTCTATCCATTGATGTAAACAGCATGAAAATCGGTGCACTAGTTTTTGAATTTATCGCGAACAGAACGACAGACAGACGCGGCGGAGGAATTTGTTTTATAATATGTAAGGATTAGTTAGGATGCGAAAGTGAGTTTGTTTGTTTGTTACGTTTTCACGCTAAAACGGCTGAACGGATTTGAATTAAATTTGACACACGGGTAGACCATGACCTGGATTAGGATGTAGATTCTATCCCGGTAGTACGTTGCCGTGGGATAATTTCCGACATGCACGAGGGCGAAGCCGCTGGCAAAAGCTAGTCAATTAAGTATATGAAACAAAATTCTAGCAGTCTCTAGAAATAAAATCATGCACATTTTTCCACAAATGTGGCACAGCACAGTGCAGTTTTCCTCAAATTGTTGCACAACTACCAGTTTCCCACTGAATGTCAATGTTCCGTTGGAAAATATTGTGCACCAGTAAAATAGGCGTTCACACATTTTAGCAGCGACACTCGCAGCCAGTCAGTTTTTAACACAACGTGTGATGAAAAGGTTTTTTCTCTCTCACTTCATAATGGGCGCACGGTCCCTCACCGACCCAACTGCACAGCTTCTATTAATACGCCTTTTTACCGCACTATAAGCATTATAAGAGTTGGGTAAGGGTTCTTTAAAGTTTTGAGACAGTGTTCTATTTTTTAATGGCTAGTGTGTATAAGAGGGATCTTTTCTCTGCTTATTTATATAAGGATGATAATAGGACACCTAATAATACCTAGTAATTATTAAATTAAAATCAGGCTTGAAGGTGAATTTGATATTTGATTTCGGTTTTAGAATAGATATAATTATTCGACTTTTGTAACATTCACGAAGTAAGTTATTTATTTAAAAGATTCCTATCCTAGGTTACAAGTACCAAAATGATTTTAAACCTATATTAATAAAGCATAAACATATTAATTTGAACGATTCCTATTAAGCCTTTAAAACTAGTTACTAACAAAGTTGTGATTACAATTGAAAGCAAACTATTTTACAGATCGATTCGATAAAATCATGGTAATAGGCAGTTTGCCATCGCAGTTAATACTAAAATTACCGCCTGCATATAGATTCTAGGAAGACAATTACAATGGTTTATGGAAAAATAATATCAACTTCGCGTTATACGAAGTAGGTAGATACGTTAAAAGCTATTTCATGTCCACGTGTCTATAATTACATGTTTTTAGGGTTCCGTATGAAAAAAGGAACCCTTATAGGATCACTCGTGTCTCTATCTGTATGTCCGTCTGTCACAGCCAATTTGATCGGAATCTAAAGGACCGATTAAGTTGAAATTGCAGAAGTCTTTAAATAACATGGTAAATTTTCCAATATTGTGCGTATAAACTTACATTTGCAGTTGGAATGTATCGGAGAACATGTTTTACAACTACAATGTGAAGTTTGTTCTTGGGAAAAATTCATCCCAACTACGGAACCCTTCATTGTGCGTAACCCGACACGCACTTGGCCGGTTTTAATTTCAGTTACGGGTCACAATACGAATAATTACTTTTTTAAATTATTGTCTGTGTATGATATTCATCATATTAGAATCCATTACGGTGACATCGAAGTTCCCATAGCATGTAAAGTAAATTACACGTGTGTGTGTTTCAATAGCTGTTGGACATAAAAGTTTTTACTGTTATTTTTTTTGTGTTATTTTAGTTCTATAACTTTTTTTTGTAGCTATATTGTTATTATTATAAAACAGACATGAATTGTTGTGTAAAGTTCTAAAGTGTTTGTGTATTTTATGCCTATTAGTTTTGTAGGTAAATTAATCTTATGGTTGTTTTTTATGAACTACTACCTACCTACTAATTATTTTGAAACATCTCGGGCTGCGATATCACAGTTTTAAATGGTTATGGGTAAAGTGTGTTTTAAAATAAGTTTTCCAAGAAAACATAAAATTTACAGTGATACCCACTCCAAGCTCATCATAAAAATCAAACCAATGCTATTAGACAGCCTTCAATTTCCATCTGAAATTTAAGCCCAAAATTCGTCACCACAAAAGGTAAAATAATTATTTCTCAACTCCAAATTTCATTACCTACATCAAAGACTAAGAAACAGTATCAGGATTATGGCCAGCAGCAATTTCGTCGGCTAATAAGATCATACTGCAATCGCTTGCTAAGTAGGGTAATTACGACCATGCTCCCCGGGTTATGGGAGAGAAGTGGATGTTTATGGGTTGAGTTCGATATGAGGGTACAGAGATCATAATGTTACGTGCTGATAAAATAATACCCTGGGTTCCTGACCTTGATAATTGTTTAGTTTTTAAACTTGCAACTTGTGCCGAAATTATGTTGCGATATAATTGTACGGACAATGTGGACGAGAATTCACATTGATCAATATGATTGACACTGTAGAACGATAAATACTAATCTAGCGTACCTGCTGTGTCATACTTAGATGACGTTACCTGATACGATATTAGGAAACACCTTGAAAGTGACAGCCCGTATATGAGCTTAGGCTTACATACCTACCTCATAATAATTATACATATACTGGGTGTTAGGGTAGACACCGTTATCCTTGAAACTAGTGGTTTGGTGTCATCTATAATATACTTTTTTTATGGGACCAACTTTGAAATCGCAAAAAAAAAATCTACTGTTCCATACATTTTGTCGATTTAAGTGAACACAAATGTATGGAACAGCTGATTTTTTTTGGACACCAAACCACTAGTTTCATGGACAACGGTGTCTACCCTAACACCCTGTATAGGCACAGAACAAAAGATTTATAAGCGTTAGTCGTGATGGACGTAACGCAGTCACACGCGTTTGTAGGTGCGATAAATTAAATACAGATACGGTTTGTTAATGTTAACGTTGCATAAATTATGATGACGAAATGTTTGTTTAATTTGGCACGTTTGAGCGGCGACGCAAACGTTGCTTGGATAAATTGTAGGTAATTTATGCAGTGAATGCTCACGGTTCTCACGACACCGGGCTGATGTCCCCACCGAGCCGGGTGCGTCGCACGCGATACCGACATTCCGCGATTTAACCGAGGTGACAAATTGTGAATTGAATTAATGTTTACCACCCGCTTGAATTATAACTTACGCATTATAACACTATCTTTATTGTTGCTATAATTCACAGCTCAACTCCCAACTCGTTATACAAAGGGAACGATATTTTACTCCAGATTTATTTGAATAAGCATTTTGTCTGTTTCCATTAACTCGCTTTCCAAAATTTCAGTTTGCCGAAACGTTGACCGTAGTTATATAAATATGACAAGCCCAATTTCATTTTATCGTAATTTGAAGTTTTATCAATGAATAACATAAATCTTAATATTTTAGAACAAATTCCGGGTCTACTCTTGGAGAGAGCTTTAGAATAATGTTTTCTTTAAATGTTTCTTCCTTTAGAATATTGTGAAATTAACTCCTATTGTATCTTATTCTAATAATCTAATTTGAATTTAAAAAAAAGGTTTGGTTTATTTAGGTATAAGGAGTAATCTATTTTGATTAACAAATAGTATAAAATAGCAACTATATTCATAAAACAAAGCATTCTAGTTCGCGATTATAGTGGCTCATAGTCCGAAATCGAAAAATAATTATGATGTTTTCAACCGATAACCTAACAAAACTTTCGTAGGTATTCCCAGAATCTCATTTCATTAAACCAAAATGGCATAGTGACATTGATTCCCAGCTTCGAGCCAACCAATATTGTGTCAGCGAAGTGTTGCTGATCCTCACACAGAGATTGCAAAATTGACCACTTATCTGCCTAACAGCATTATGTCCGCCACATACGTTGGAGTCGGGGGATTAGGTCCACATCCGTTGAGTGCAATACGTGCAGCATTTATCAGTCTATATATATTTTACAACGTGTAACGTTAAATGCGCAAAACCTGAAGGTAGTTTGATCAGAATAACGAGCAGAATCAATCGAACCACTTCTTAACATAGGTCACATTTTTCAAAAAATCTTCATTACAAAACGTTTTTTTGCCGGGTATTACATACGTTCACATTCGTTGTTGTTCTCCAAACGGGACGGTGCAGAAGCATAACTCATCTCAACTCTCATTTGCCATATTATAGCTTGGGAAAGTAGGTAGCTGTCAATGTCAATGTACAATTTATGGTTTGCTTGTCGTGATTGTCAGCTAGTAATGAAGCGGCCGCCATTATATTACTCTCGGATAACTTGTTTACTCGATGCATTTCGGCGGTATAATGATTTACTCTCAGATAGACAGTTATTCCGAGATTAAGACTTGGTAAAACGGAAAGTTATCTAATTCTAGAGTAATTAGTGATTTTATTCCCAGGATAAGACTTATCCAAGTTTGGTCGAATCCGCCTTTAGTATCGTAAAAATCGTAATCCTTACGAAGCAGGGGTGGGACGCTAGCTCTTTCTGTTACATAAGTACCTACTAAAGTAAATAAAAGCTTTTTGTGATATGAATTCAATTCATAATAATTGTTATTTGTAAATGATTTTCTCAAAGGTGACATCTGGGTGTTTTTTTTTACTTTGGTGTACTAGAAATATTACGAGATTATGAGAAAAGAAGAATAATGTAGGTGATTAATTAACAGAAGAAAATAATACGAATGATTAAAAGTTATTATTATTGTGATTGTCCTTATTAAAAGTAATATTAATAAAAATAACTTCGTTTCTTCTAATGGTGTTTGAATTACCTTCTTATTATTCCATTTTATGTCCCAAGAAGCCTTTGTTCCGTTTTATTACTTGAATACAAAGAAATCTAATAAGGTTCCGATTTTTTTCACCGTCCTTTTAAATCCCTTTGAATCCCTGTCCGTATTGCATCGTAATGTCAACTAGCGTTAAATTAAAGGGGGTGACTATGCAGCTATTGCTAAGCCTGTGTAATCCCGTTTCTGAATTGTTCCTTCAAGGAACAATTCAGAAACGGGATTACTGAAATAAAATAATAATATGGCTCAAAAAGGAATTAATAAAAAGTCATCCGCGTGAATATTTTTTCTTTTTGCTCAGCTCCTTTAAATCGTAGCGTTTTGTTAAACAGCCTACAACCTTCCTCAAGAATTGGGATATCATGCAAAAATAATTCTTCAAATCCAACTGGTATACTTCCAGAGATTAGCGCGATGAAACAAACAAACTCTTCAGCTTTATTGCATTAGTATAGATAATAGATGAATTATGTAACATTAGTTCTTGAAATATGTAACAATTCGAACTCAATAACTAATTTACGTCACTATTGCACTACAGCACTTCTCTGTCAGAATTATTAAACATCTTTTCACTGATTCCCTGTGAAAACTCGCGGAAAAGTGGAAAGAGCCAAGTTTTCCTCAAGAGTTATCCGCTTTTCTTTTGTTTCAATTTTACTGTTTGATTTATTCTTGAAATGCATCGTGAAATAAAAGAAGTTTTTAATTAAACATGGCTGAGTTATTCTGACGCGGGTAATTAAGTTAGCGGTGCATTGCATAAAACGCGATGAAATTATTACGAAATTCTTTATATTATGAGTAGGTTATTTTTTTTCTATAATGCCTATATAGTTACCATGTTCGTCTTACGGGTAGATAGTGGTAGTAAAACTTACTATCATAATATTGTAATATCTAAGGCCTCGCACTCCTAGACTTGGCCTTGTGGCTTTTAGTTTATATTATTTCGCCACAATCTAAACATAACAACTACAACTTTCCAACCAACCTTTTCGTCCAAGCTCCGAAGAAACAACATTAACAGCCGTAAAACTACATTTAACATTAATTACATTACCAACAGAAAAAGCCAGCAAAATCCCAGTGAATTTACAATTACTTGTAGCAAGTGTTGTATGGTCCCGTATAAATTGCATTTGCATGTAGACGCGTCCAGATCTAGACCAAATCGTTTCACAAACAAGTATGCAAATACCAAGCAAGCGTTGTCGCGATTCTAGATGGTGGGAATGTTAAATATGTGTGTGTGAGCAAACACCGGTTTAATCTACGCCTTATCGCCATTGGGACGTTGTAGTCCCACCTCGCTTCGCCTTCTGTATAGCACTGATATTACATAGGGTTGATGCGCGATTTTTATTTTCTTTTTGCTGTCAATGGCTAGGGAAATTAGTTTTAAATTACATTTTGTTTGTAGATGATCTTATTGATATATTAACTACTAGTGGCAACTTAAGAGTCTTTTATATCACTACGGAATGGTAAATGCATTGTAAGTAAATGAAGGCGCATCTAATTTAGGTACCTATTTTTACATCGGACGTGGCTGTTATTTAAATAGGTTTGTTGTTTCATATGACTACTGTTTTTGATAGTCACATATTGAACCACGAATATGTATATTATTCGTATTCGGAATCATACTAAATTCCATACATTCGTAGCTTGCAAAGGTATATCTATTTATCAAACAGCCCATGCTATATTTATTCATTGGTGTATGTAGTTACATTGATTTACTTAGCCATGTCTCAGAGAGATCATGTCTAGCGGAAGGTACGGAGATTTGCTTTAGCCTAAGATGGAGTAACAAGATTATTAATTGACTGACACTGAAGGACGTCTGTGTATCATCTGTTGCTCTGATGAACTGAGTATATGTAGGTATAGCTAATTCTTGTTCATCTTTTTGTATAATGTGGTTACGGCATTATTGCACAGGTCAACCAAATTATTTTAATTGAATACCATAGAAACTTTTGAGGTTCGGTCAACAATTGGTTTGTTTCATATAAACAAACCAATTGTTGACCAAACCCCAAATTGAATCATATATTCAATTTGGCTGCCTCGTCCAAATTGAAAGTCATAAATTGATCCGTGTATTTATTTATCCATAAACACACCACTATTTTACACTGCGATAGAGATACTTAGATCTATGCATATTTTTTTAAATACATTTCAATAAGCTGCCTTTAAATTATCGTACCCCACGGGTGCATGGGTACACGGGTGACGATGAGCAACAGTCGCAAAACTTATACTAACTTCTTCAAACACTACGCACAAATCTACTTCAACAACAAACTTGTATTTTTCTTTCACCGCCAGCCCTGTAAGTACAATGTGACTTGTGTACGTCCATCACTACTGCAAATACCGTCAAGTGATTCGGGATTTGTTGCTTCAAATCCTCGTGCGAGCTTACAATACCCCGCTATTCATACTACGGCACTACGTAGTCTTTCCTTTGTCAATACCTTTAACGAAAATACTGAGATTAATATAGGGTCATTGGCCTTAGGAGATTATCTATATAGAGAACTATTTAGGTGATCATTTGCGCTGTTTGTATAGTGTGAGAACTATCTGTTTGATGAAATTGAAATGAAAGAGCCTTTATCTTTAAAAAATGACAAATATAGGTACAAAGGAAACAAATGACTAATTATTATTATAATATTGCGACGGTGTGGCGAGGTGTTTCAGTTGGATTGTTAATTTTTCAATTCCGGACAAACTACCCGTTAATTTTGATAGAAAAAGTTCCTTTTATCTGGAAAATTTAAAGGCAAGTTTTAATATTCTTATTTAATATTATCAAGAATTTCTTGATCATGCATCACGAAATTCTCTAGATTTTAGTGTCAAATGCCTATATCTTGCACAGTTCTACCTCCATAGAATAGATTATGTGCTATTTAGTCATTCAATATATGCAAGGAACATAACACAAGCCACACAAATTCTCAGGCGACAAGCTATGCGTTCAAGTGATTTCTTGCCACCACAATTGGAATAATCTAATCTTTGCGAGAAATCGCTGCTCCGGGGCCATTATGTCTGCCTCCAAGTAATAATTCACCTCAATAAGATGACGCGTACGTTTTTACGTCGTCCCCACTTCGTTCCTACTTGAAATAATTATTTTATAAAGAACAATCATTGTGAATTTCATTGTTTTCACGGTAATGAGGGGGCTATTCTTATCTCTGAGTACAGCTGACTAAGGGTGACTAACGAGTAAGTTGATTGAGGGGCTAGAAACATTGTTTTATGAGTACTAACGTTTTTAAGGTGGATGCGCTAGGGTAGCCCGCAAAATTCAAATTTTCTTACGTTTTTTGCAATTTGCAGGTCAGTATCAGGTTGTATGTTGATCTAAATATTATTTGCGGCCGTAACAAAGATGGATTTACAGAATTATAAACATTAGAATCAGCAATAAAACTCTCTAAGTTCATGTAAGTGCATTGAAATAAAATTTCATGAAATCGTCATTGAATTTCGCGGGCTACCCTAGCGCATCCCCCTTAAATGCTTGACTTTGTTTACAGGATTTACTACCTAATGGAATAATACGAAGGATGCCCATTTCCTATGACTTACCAATAGTTGGTCGCAGCATCATAGTTAGGTAGGTATGCACTAGCTCAGCGTCTTCATAGAATTAGCATAGAGTTAATTTATTCTTATTCAAGATCTTAAAGATGATTTTCCTAGAGCTTACAGGTTTCCCTTCAAAATCCTTTCAGAGGACCAGTTTTGAATTACCCAATACAATTGGTGAGCAAAATTATCCGTGGTTAGAGATTTTAAATTCATGTCTATCTACTAACGAAAATTGAAGGTAAAATGAGATGCTTAACAATGCTGTACATTAGACCTATTTATTGTCTCCCATCAACAGGACAATTTGCAATGTGACAACTAACAAGGCATTGTGACCTTTTTATTGTGCGTTATACGGAACGGATATTCATTCAATCAAAGAAAGGTCATGGGGTGTTTTGGGTTTTGGGGGTTTTGGCGTTTTCCTTTTATTTAGTTATAAGTCTTGTCTTATTTAGCTGTGATTTTACGTGTATTGTTCAAATTTTTTTTTCTTTTTGTACTCCAATTTTACCATTTCATAATTTTGTCATTGGAGAGCGGGATCTCCTAACACAGGTATATCTTTTACTTAAAATGCGGTCCCTATGTAAGACTATCTGTAAAAGTTCTACAAGTTTCTCAAATAAACCTTTATTTTTTCACAGCTGCTTTACGCCTTATATCTATTTATATTCGCCTTCGTAATACGCATTTTGTATGGCAGTTCTTTCGATTATAGCGCGTGGTATTAGAGATTATATCGGGCACGTGCGTAATATCCTATGACCTTAATAGAATATGGAGATGTGCGATGTTCGCCCATTCAGCTTACGCCTGAACGCATGCTTGGCTATCATCACGTACGGATAGCTACTCAAACATGGGACTCACTGCTGCTGGGGTGGTCTAACTAAACTGGTCAGTAAACTATTAGCTAATGGGAGGGAATCTGTGCTGCAAAATCTGGCTTGGTAGGTACTGGAACCGTGCAAGAAGTTAGTATGGGACATTCAAGCATTTTAATGGGAAATGACAACAAATAAGAGCAATAAACCTATGTTTATTACAAATTCTTATAACATATTAAACACAACATTCTCATGTAGAAAACATTTGAGCAAGAATAAACGGGTAAACTAAATATAATTCCACGGCAAGACTGTCATGATTACCATAAAACAATTTTACGATGGTCGCTAGCTCGCTCCCAAGCACGCCCGTATGTCCCACGTCCATTATATGAACATATTAACATGGTTTTATTCAAACAAGCTAAGAAGCTGACGTACCAAAATGGAAGGCTAAACAATACCTATTATCTTCATAGAGGTTGAGATTGAAACGATCTTGCTCGTAAACAGTCCGGTTTATGGCGAACATGTTTAGTGCAAAATAGGGACCAGATCAACCGCCCAACCTACACGTGTTTACTTTGATTAACATTCTTAATTTCTTCCAAGCCTTATGCGTAGCTCTCAAAGAATAAGTAGATTAAAACAAAACAAACTCCAACGTTTACCTTCAGAATACTGATGAAAAGCTATTCAATCTTCCTTAAGATCTCAAAATTATGAAAACACCCCAAAATGAGACGAAACTTAACGTGAACTCGGCGGATTGAAATGTAAACCGTAGATTGAAGAACACTCACCACAGAGATCTTATCAAAGCAAGTATATAGTGCCTGTCAGTCCTTTTGACCTCTTCGCGTAATTATATTATGATCGTGTGGCTTGACGTTAATTTGTGAAACTGCTCGGAAACCCAGCGCTTAGGTGGCCGGGCAGAGAGCTCCGTACCCGATTAATTCAAGAAGTGGAATCCTCGGTGAATTAATGGGACGGCCCGTCGTTCTGTGCCTATTGATCGAGAGCCTCCTGTCTGGAGCGGGACCCACAGACATATTGTTTTCGAATAAGCGTTTTAAAATATCAGGGTCGTGATATCCACATCACCGTATGTGTCCATTAATTTAATTGAATAAATTCTAACGAAAATGACAACATAGTTTACGATAGTCGAAATAACTTGTTTGACGAGGCATGATAAGTCGCAACCGTAAAATCACTACATTAAGAATTCGCATCTATTATTTCATGTAATCCTCTTACCCGAAATAAGGCAAAATAATAATAATTCAATGTAAATGTTTACCCTAGACATTCTGTGTTGTCAAAATAAAAGTTTTGTTATTGGTTTTCCGAAGAAACTTCAAACAAGGGCAGTTTTTGAAACACGTAGAAGCAAATGCGGTGTGGTTGCCATTTATTATATTTTATAATATTTTCTTTTCCCGATGTCCTTAATAGGGATCGGACCTTTTAGCCTTTTTATCCCCTTGGGGAAGACATGGCGAATATTATTTCACCCTCCGCTAAGGGTACTCGCAGGCCCTTTGAATGTATTATTAAACTTTTGTTGTTATCGAGATTACAATAATATGGGCCTCGCATCAAATCTGTCTCTTTTGTTATTGCTTAAACATTCATCCGTATTAAGCTTTCGTTTGTAATATTTAGATTATATCTTATCAGAGTGAATTGAAAAGTATTTCATAAATAAAATCGTTATTATTTCAGGTGGCATTGATATTTATTAATAGGAACACACTTCGTGGTGGTTTACTATTGCTTTTGTTCTTTTAAATATTAAGTAAAAGCCAGTTCTTTTTGTTCCTCGTCACACTTATTCACGTAGACTTTCAGTACCTGCTCTATCGAGTGTTGTTATTTTATGCAAGGAAAGCTTTACGTGACCGCTTATATCTATCTGCTGAGCAAACTTTGAAGTGAGCTTGTAGTGGCCTGTCAATTGTGTCGATCCTGGTGGAATGACAACTCACTTCAAGCTCACTTCGCCTAAATTGACACTGTGAGACATAAAAAAATAAATAAAAAATTGGTACTAAAATTCTATGTATGAAAGTTACTCACAAATTATAATGCACGTCGGCCATATTCGGGCGGTACTTGAGCGCCCTCTCAAAGGCTACTTCCGCTTCCGCGGTCCGGCCCTGTGTGGTCAGCACACTCCCCAAGTTGCCGTATGCTGTGAAAAACAAAGTTTTATTAGTCCTGCGCCAAATTCCATTTATAATATAAAAGGTTAGATCATATAGGAGTAACACACAAAACGTGTTCTGTAAAGTACTGAACGTTTTTAGTGTCTGCAGGTTAATTGCATTGAATCGGTTTGTATTTCGTAGAAAAGTAGCAAGCAGGTGTCTGTATCTGTAATCTGATACAGGCCAGTCCTAGGCCAATCTAACCTGATTGGTTAATTACAACGAGTCAAAAGTCTACATTATTTATTTCCATGATGAAATCACAATCGATATACGTATACGTTTTTAAGGTTACAAGTTAAGTTTTCAGGGTTAAAAGTGTGGCGCATTTGAAAAAAAACATTTTGTTAGGTACTCAATTGGGCATGTACAGTCACGGACTTTAATTGATGAGCCACTTTCAAACTTTTCAATTTTGCTGTTTCATACATTCACGAGATTACACGATTAAATACGAACTCAAATCGCATGCTCGAAAACAAGATGACAATTTACTAGTAATCGGAAATAGTGTTATCCATAGAGGTTGACTAATAAGTTCTCAATAAAAAATAAATACAATGTTTATTGAATCTATTTGATACTGACCTGCTTTGAATCAGAGCTCATTAACTCGATAATTCTGAAAACCTATCCGAAGACAGTGACAGTTGAAATGTCGATGTCAGAGACGTTATTTTCGGATTTGTCGAAATGACTAATTAAAATTCCTCCGTACACTAACGTTACTATGGCTACGCTAAAACAATCGTCGCTAGGTTACGGTTGCTAGACCTCCAAATGGTTGATTTTAGGTAGTCACTCTGCTGTCAAGTTTGTAGCTCTGGCTTTCAGGTTAGCCAACCGGTAAAGATATTAAATATAATTTTCTTCTTCTATGATATACGAAGAAATGACTTTCTGTGTCTGGATGTACGAGTATAACCGACTAAGCCCGATTTGCAATACATGGCTAAAATGCGAACAGTGCCAAGTGGCTCATCAATTAAAGTCCGTGAATGTACTCAGCAGATTAAAATCCTCAAAATAGTAGCGGCTTTAGGTAAGCAACGCTACACAGAATTCGCAATGCTAAGTTTTATATATAATCTTACGATATACTTTAACACTTTCAGGGACACTAAACGCCCATAGACGTCATAACAATAAAACTTCCATTGTGTCTCGTTCGTGTCTCGAGGCCCTACTGTGAGTTTCTTATAACTATCTAGACTTTACGCTTCGTCCGCGTTCGGCGCTCCGATTGGCCCTTCACTGGATAAAAGAAACTTACACTAGGGCCTCCGGAAAGTGTTAAATACTAGCTCCACCGTTATTGATTATAAATAAAAAAGAATCAAGTTACAGCTTACTTCCCGTTTCATACACCAACTTAATCTATACTTAATATTATAAAGCTGAACAGTTTGTTTGTTTGAACGCGCTAATCTCAGGAATTCCTGGTTGGAATTGAAACATTATTTTTGTGTTGGATGGTCCATTTATCGAGGAAGGTTATAGGCTATATAATATCACGCTACGACTAATAGGAGCGGAGCATAAATGAAAAATGTTACAAAAACGGGAAAAAATATTCCTTTTTGAGAGCTTCCGTTGCGTGCGCTGCGTAAACGGTTTAATCTACGCAAATGTCATGTATTATGGAATTGTTCCTCTTTAAAAGTTCTAAAAAAAAACTCCGCAACAGCATATGTCTATCTTTTAAGATTGACTCACTATAACCTTTTTTTATGGTAATCAAATTTGTTCGAAATTAATGCATTATTGCGAAGGGGTTTTATCAACATTATATTAATTCTTATTCAAATAAGTAGTTTTAACATCAAGGGTATTTATGTAGCAGTAAAATACTCTTTAATTCATTCGAATCGGAAATTTAATTTCGAAGTTATCACGAGATATGCAATACGCGAACCGTTCGATGCCGGTGCCGAGCCGCCGCCCGCCACGCCGCTGCGACTTTCCCTAGAGAGGAGAGGATGGATACACGGGTAGACCATAATCTAGAATAGGACACGTTTTATCCCTATATTCCCACGGGATCGAGATCTAGGAATCGGGTGAAACCACGGGGCACAGCTAGTTAAGTAATATAAGGATGTAAAATAACCCACATGATCCATCATTTTAATCCACTAACGAAGCAGACGACAAAATTTCATTAATTATTCAAGAGTAAGCCGATTTATTATATTATTTTAACACAAAACCTGCTTCAAAGTTGATTACTCGGCTTATTATAATAGTAAGAAAATGGAGATCGAATATTTTGTTTAGAAAGTATTTGAGTTGTCTGCGGCTTGGTCCACGTGGACCCTTCAAATTTTCTGAAAAGAATCCCTTTGTCTTTTTAACATCAAAATCATTGTACTTATTTAGCTATAAAAATTTAATTAAATCTTAGGTGCGTTGTTTTTTATTCATTGAATTATGAATAAAAAACAACGCACCTAAGATTTGAAATTAGTTTGCATTAAATTCATGGAACTTCGAAGTACTTCTTTGAAATTAGTTTCCATTAATTCATGGAACTTCGAAGTACTTAAGTAGGTACGTACAGTAGTACAGTAGTACAGCCTCACGGTAGTGGTAAAAAAACAAAATAAGCTGGCGTCTTATTCTAATGAAACTCAGAACTACGCCAGGCCTACTCAAGGTCAAAGTGCCACCACAGATGTGCGGTCGGCAGTACTATATCTGCGTCCGGCGCTCGGCGGGGCAACAAGTCGTGTTCGGGTTCGCGACAAGTCAATCGTTATGTAACACGTGTCTATTTGTTACACGGTTTTTAATGACTCTTTAGGAATAGTTAAGCAGAATAGGTTACTAATAAGTATTATGGATAGGTACTAGAATCTTATTGAAGAATCTTTAGGGGTTGGGTGAGTAGCACTATGAGGCAGCAAAACTGTCGAATGAGTGTAAGTACCTAATTTAAAACTTAATTTTCGAAATTGGATATATTATATAAACAACAGTATAGTTATAATTAATGAACATTATGTTCAATAGATACTTGTCGATCAAAACCGTGGATTTATTACATTTTCGGTACCTATTGATTTTCAGCGGAGTTGATTGGCATAATGGTTATTAATATACATTTTTAGATTTTCATATTTAAAAATCATTAATGCACTAACACAATATTAGCAATTTATTTATCTTTTACTATTCCATTATTGCTAAAAAAGCCTAACCCGGCATCGTGCAACAGAATTTCAAAGTAATAACTGACCCCGGGATGCTCCGTTTTTGTATCGATTTAATTATCTTCAGGTACTCTGTTGTTATTCTCCTCAACTAGTGCTAATTCTTTGAGAATTTCACCTAAAACAGTTTAGCAGTCTTCTAGAAAAGTTACAAAACTAACAGACCCATGTTTTGCAATTACTTACATTTTTACACTACACAAGTTTATCTATACAGGGTATCCCACGGATATGCCACATGGAGAGAAAGTACCTTGAATATTGTAGATGGAACGTTTTACTGAAAGACATTATTTGAATTTAAAAAACAATTAGATATTTAAATAATTACATGGTTGAACCGGGAATCGAACCCGTTACATGAGAAAAATAATCACCCTGTAGCTTTATCATACCGATCGAACGGCTTCATCATAAGGATTATTTATTTATTTATAGCCTTTATTCAGAGTTACAGTTGTTTTTCATAATGTTTTTGTTTTATCTTAGTTCTGAGTCTCTGTGTGCCCATTGGCAAAGGCCTCCTCCAACCCCTTCCAATTCTCCCTGTTCCTTGCCTGTCTGGTCCATGTCTTTCCCGCTGTCTTCACCAAGTCATCCTGCCATCTTTTAAAAGGTTTTCCTTTCTTTCTCTTCCCCTCTCTAGGGTACCATAGGGTGATTTTTTTGTTCCATTTCTCTTCTCCCCTGATAGTGTGGCCGGCCCAGCTCCATTTTAGTTTTCTAAGTTTCAATACTACATCTTGTGTTTTTGTTGCCTTCCTGATTACACAGTGATTGGTTCTTTCTATCTTTCTTTTCCCCATCATACTCCTTTCCATGCTACGCTGACATTTTCGAAGTTTTTCCTGTTGGGGTTTGGTCAAGGCCCATGTTTGGCATCCGTAAGTTAGTCTAGGGAGGATGCTGGTGTTGAAAAGTTTTCCTTTAACAGAGATGCTTATTTTCTTGTCTTTCATTATTTCCTTGTACGACCAGTATTTCTTCCATGCATGCCCTATTCGTGTGTCTATCTCTTTGCTGGATATGTTATTTGTTGTGATTATTTGTCCTAAATATGTATAATCTTCTATGTAATCTATTATGATGTTATTTACTGTTATTGTTTCCTTTGCTCTGTTGGTCATTGCTTTAGTTTTTGATGAGTTCATATTCAAGCCTACATTTTTGCTGTGTGTGTCTAAGTCGGTCAACATTTCTTGCAATTCCTGAGACGACTTTGCAAATAAGATGATGTCATCGGCAAATCTCAAGTTGGTTAGGTATTCACCATCAATTTTTAAGCCATGGTAGGTCCATTCAAACTGCCTGAAAACATCTTCCAGTACTGTTGTGAAGAGTTTTGGTGAGAGAGGGTCCCCTTGTCGTACGCCCTTTTCTATGTTAATACTCTCTCCTTCTTTTTCCAATTTTACTGTTGCAGTACTGCCTGTGTATATGTTTTTTATTATTCTTATGTATTTTTCTTCGATTCCTTGCTTTTTCAATGCGTTCCAGATTCTTTTGTGTTCTAAGGAGTCGAAAGCTTTGCAGTAGTCCACAAAACAACAATAAATTGGTAGATCGTATTCTTTATACTTTTCGAAAACCTGCTTCACCACTTGGACGTGGTCAACTACCGAGTACTTTCTTCTAAAGCCCGCCTGTTCTCTGGGTTGGTTTTCGTCTAGTACTTTAGTAATGCGGCTCAGAATAATTTTAGCAAAAATTTTATATATATTTGACATAAGGCTTATTGGACGATAGTTGCCCACTTCGCTTCTGTCTCCCTTTTATGGATAAGAATTATAGTGGACGTAGTCCACTGCGAAGGTATTGCTTCTGTTGCTAATACCTCGTTGAAGATAGACACCATCATAAGGATTATGTTTTGCTAAATAACTTAGTGTCACAAATAAAAGGAAGACCATGAATTTTAACATTTGATGTGAAATTTTGTTCAGAAAAATCATCAATAAAAGATTCCGACTTTGTATTCAACAGGAAGGGACTCATTTTGAGTATTTGATAAATTGATTAATGTTGTATTAAAAATGTTAAAATTCATGGTCTTCCTTTTATTTGTGACACTATGTTATTTAGCAAAAAATTATCCTTATGATGTAAAATGTTTAATAATCAGTAAAATGTTCCATCTACAATATTCAAGGTACTTTCCCTCCATGTGGCATATCCGTGGGACGCCCTGTATGTATAGTCTAGTCTACACAAGTTTGTCTATATATATAATCATGGCTTCCATTACCCACAATCGTTGTAGCGGTTTGTGGTTTTGGCCCACGTACTGAGACGTTTATGGTCTGTTCTGTGGTATATTAATATCACCAATATTATCCTGACCTCAACCTAATCATTAACTCTAATATAATTGGGTCAAATTCAAGGTATGCCACCTTGAATGTATGCAAAGAAACAAGAATAAAATATCGAGTTGATGATTAATATTCGGCGTGCCATTCAAAACTTGTCCTATCACTGTTCTAAAACTTTACACTTTAAAATGATCTATAAACTAAATAGCAAAACTGTTAAGTAGTTTCCAAAACGCCTTCACTTTGAAACTCAACTTCTGGTCAAACAAGCTTTTTCCGCCATACAACATATCGTCGCAAACACTCCACAGTCCTGAGTGGTGAAACCCAATACACGTTTTAGATTTGAGAACTATTTCAGAACTCGTCGTTTCACGTTGCTATGCTATATCTCATTCTATTAGACGGGTGTCATGTACGGGTATGATTGGGCCGCGCTATCACGGCGCGCCCCATCTCCGGTGCACTGCGATCCGCTTTTACCGAATAAACATTAGGCGGCTCTGCGGTCGTATTAACTCCTGGTACCCCCGAGTATTGGACGCAGGCATTTCGAGTTATCTCGCTATATATCTTTTGACAGAACCTTTTCAAAAACGCTGTAATGAGTATTTGGGTATTTTTATGCGTCGTGTGTTTCGCTTTATGTAAAAAGTGGTATGTATGTATGTAGTAATAACTGTTGTTTGGATTAAATACTTTGTGTAAGTGTTTATGCTGACACGGCCTGTGTGGACATAAAGTTATGAAAATCTAAAATATATCTTATATTTTAGATTTTCATAACAGTTATTACTAGGAATTTTAAACAATTTAAAAAAAAAAAGCAAGATTTTATATACCATGCATGAGCCCTACATTCAGGGCGCAGTTTTAAAAATATCGCAGCGTTATACTAATGGCCTTCACCTACACTCGCGACAATCTAAGAAGTCCGTTTTGACGTTTCGTTCTCGTACTTGTAATAAAACGTTAAGCCTTGAGAATCAGTTTTTATCAATGTACATAAGTCGTAGATTACAAACTCTCTAAGTATGTTCAATCGATATGTCTCGAGAATCAGTTTATAAGAAACCAATTTTTTTTTACATCGCTACACAAAGCAATTTGATAGCTGTCAAAACGGACTTCTTAGATTGTCGCGAGTCTAATTTGTTTGGAGCTAATATTTTATATTTCTGTATTGAATTTGATAAGCGTGGCTGTACCTATAAGAAAATGCGGCATATAAATGAAAGGTTGCTTGTTGAGCTGAAAAGTAGTCTACCTAACTATCCAATAGACTTAAAAAGATTTATATTTTGTAGTAATCTACATTTATACTTTATAACCTTCAAATCATATTAAATCAACAGCTAAAACACAGGAATGCCAGCATTGCGGCCGCACACTGAATGCCAAAGCTGAGTCGATTAAATTCGATTCAAGGACCACTGGGTGTCCGTAGCCATGCCGAAAATATACCCGTAAAATATTTTACAGAAAATACCTACTCTATGAATTTTATACGGGACTTTAAAGTATGAATATGGAATTAACTTGGTTATAGTTCATCATCATTCTTCTACCCTTATCCCAATTTATTTGGGGTCGGCATACCATTTCTGTTCTTTCATATACTTCTCTAGTCGTTATCTTGGTAGCTTGGTTATAGATAGAAGTTTTCTAACGTATAAGGAATGCAAAAAGATTTTCATCAAAGTTAACGCCTAGGGTTTGACGTGATTTTTCGTTTTTTTTTTTTCATACTGTTTTACGTCAAAAATATATGAAACATAAGGAACTTGCTGAACCAACCATTTCGGGATAAGGATCCTTAACCCCGTTTATATATAGTTCAGTTTCCATTCCCCACATAACTGCTATAAGACATTTTGTACAGTTTTCATCACTCTAAAATTAACGTGACAGTGTGTTTTAGTCGCGATAACACTTTGTAACTATAGATTATTACATTTGGTGTTGAAGGCTTGTATACGGTATAATCCATTACTGCCTGTATAGCGTTCTCAGGTTCTTAACAAGAGGTGTTGCCAACTTGTTGATATACATAAATGAAGTTTACAGATACGTTTAGCTCCATAAAGTAATCAATCAATCTGCCTAGCCTTTTCCCAACTATGTTGGAGTCGCTTCCAGTCTAACCGGATGCAGCTGAATACCAGTATTTTACATAGAGCGACTGCCTATCTGATCTCTACAACACAGTAACTGGGTAATACGATACCCCTTGGTAAGACTGGTTGTCAGACTTTCGGGCTTTTGACGACGCGTAACGAATGTCAAAGATCCACGAATGACAGCCAGGACCAACGGCTAACGTGCTTTCCGAGGCACGGAGGAGTCGGTATGTCACCTAACCAACCCCGGCAAGCGTAGCTTAAAATGATGGATCAACCCGTGCGGCTGTTATTACTTAGCCACGAACTCCTCCATTTAGTAATATGATGTTGAAATCAAAACTCAATCTTTTAAAGCACACTGATGTGACATGTGACACGGCAATAAAGAGAGGCTAATATTAGAAACAAAACACAGCAATTCGTTTGACATATCTATAAGTCTTAAGGTCGATTCACACATATTAGTGAAGCCACCTTTCCAACTCAGTTCCGACACAGTACCGGCATAGTGCAAAATATGCACTTGTCAGTGTCACTGTCTCAGTGTCAGTGCCGACACGGGCATGAGAATGTATGAAAGAATATTTTTCACTGTGCTGCTCAGACGAAGTAAAAAATCTAGACAGGGCGCTGCGAACAATAAAGTGAAGCATGCAAAACTACACCAAGCTCTGTGCACACACGCTCGAACGCACACGTTTACAACCAAACTACACCAAATCGATTGACTGAATTGACTTTTGCGGTGAAAGGGTGCAAAAACCATTCTTCAAAAAATAAAAAACCAGTTGGCATCACGTTTCATACGTAAATAAACATAAAACCTGGATGAAAATCCATATTTTTAATAAATCAAAATATGACAGCTTGGAACACAAAATCTTAACCAAGTGTTTTCACTAGTATGCGTCCCAATTTTCCCAGTTTATTGGGTAAATAATTCATGTGATGCGAAGCGTAACATTACAGGTTCATTTTTCACATTTGGAAATGGAGCCATACTGCCGCCATATTTAAACATAGCTTATGTCACACGGGATGATGTAAGGATTCTAAAGATACCCCATACATCCAAATCCGTTCAGGCATTTAAAAGTTATGGTGGACTAAAGAAACTCACGTACATACATAGGTTTAAGAACCCTGAAAACATTACACTCCTTTTTGCAGTCGTGTAATAATAAAAATTTAGTAACTTTTAACTATTGTTTTAATTTCTTGTCGGAATAAAGCGAGGTACCTATAAAAAATTTAAAAAATATATAACGCTAACCATATCTATCATATCTATTCACTCGTCCAGTCCCCCGCCAGTACTTAAGACAAAATATTAGGGTAATGAGATTTTACTACGCGGGAACACTCACTAAGTGCACACATGTTTACGAAACCGGCTTCATGTCACTGTTGACAGCGCTCTGTCTAGATTTTTTTGCTTCGTCTGAGCTGTGCCGGTACTGTGTCGAAACTATGGCTTCACTGATATGTGTGAATCGACCTTTAAAAGGGCTTTTAAAATATAAAAGTCACTTCAGTCTCTCTCGCGTTTAGCAACGCTCAAAGCTGAGTAAAACCCCTACTATTATTGCTAATTTAATAGGTTCGGACAACAATAGATATCGGAGGGCGCCTTTATTTTTGGGGTTGATCCGGTTAAGAACCGACATAAAATGACCCAACACTGAAGGTTCGGTTTATTGAAAAGTAGAATAAGAAATGGAATCCCGCGGCCTATGAGGACTTATGCTAACAAAAGACATTATCAAACAGAGGCAATGGATTTCCGAGGGATTCTTTTATATTTATGACCGTGTGCGTAGCTCTTCGGCAAAAATCAACGCACTTTCACAAAAAATGTTAGAATAAAATAATTTTCACCATTTCAAATACTCGTTCCCGAGAATTACCAGTGATTTTGGGCTGTTTGAAGAGCGAGATTCAATAGCAATAATCCTCGCTAATCTTAGGAGCCCTAAATCGTACTTTTAACAATTTCACGTGTGTTTACTGTGAGTGTTCATCCGTAAAGAGGCGATTACATAAAAGTGTAACTGGGTGCTTCCCTTAAATAGGGCACATCAAAAAGAAAATAAAAATCTTATCCCATTTACGATCGGCACCATTAGCTGTAAGACAAACATAGAGCGAAAAAATATAAAAGAGACACAGCGTTACTTAGTCGTTCCGCTGATTGGAATATCGGTCTGAAAGCTTTTTTATGTACCCACTTACACGGGAAATACGCGATACATTGACGTTATACCCTTAGGTGTTTATGTATGCTTGCTTGTTTATTGCGTCATATTTTTTCTTTTAAAGTATAGCCTGTACCTGGCCATATTTATTTACTCGACATTCGTGTACAATACAGCTACTTCCAACGAAGTTTATTGCTGCGTTATTAACGTAGAAGAAATCGAGGAAAGAACATTTTTAGAACACTATAACGGTCGTTTCTTTCGGTAAGGTACAATAATTGCATCGATGGTTTAATTACTCTACTAACGAATACATATAACTGGAAATGGTTTCTCTATTTCTGTATAAACGACGGTTAAGAAAGAGAAAAATAAAACGTTTCATGTGGTTCGGCACAGGTGTCGGCTTATCAAGGATTACGGGTCTTGTCTTGCTCTCTCTTATTTTTAGTTGCAAACGATGGAAACGACCGTATCTGTGTCAAAAATATTTACTTTTACAATGCCTTAGTATTAAATAATTCAACCTAAAGTGTACGATACCTATTCTATTATAGGTACCTACCTAAACAAATTGCTACAAGAAGGTAAACAATCAAGAACAAGGTAAAATATTATATTTTATGGGCACTAGACAGGCTAGAATTGAATACAGTAGTCTATCAAAAACTGAATGAAACCAGAATTCAGACAGCAATAAACCGATCTATATTATCAACTACGTACCTCAACTTACTCGTATAGTACTCCATTCTAATAAAACTTTGTCGAATGATTTGTTTCGTGCGCCATAAATATTCTCTCAGATTTCTTTCACAACTCCCACGCATAGCGCGGCACCGACAAAGAATTATAATTTGCAAAAACATTACCTATATTGTCATTTTTATTACCTTTACCAGTTACCAACACAACCCTGTGTGGGTAATAAAGGCCTGCGCCGAAATGTTTCATTTAGCCTCAATACCTAAACATATCAAATGTTCCAGTTTCGCTTTTATTATTGTAGAGGTCATCTATTGTTCGTTTTCAAATCAAAACTCAATAAAACTGAGCCCCAGAGCCGTGTCTTTGTGTTACAAATTGAAAACATATTGTTATGCCGTTGATTAAATTGCGCCTTCGCTTAATGAATGGACATCTCTCACACAGGCTTTGTGTAGACTGTGATTGTGATTATGGTTTCTTATTGAAAGGATTTTAAACCCCTTTTTTACCGATATAATTATCATCCTTCTTATCAGAAACATTTTAGAAATGTCAGATTGTTTCCTCTTACATCGTTGACATGAAAATAACAAGCAAAGGTTTGTAGGACCTGTGGGTAGGACATATTTATAAAAGCTATGTAAGTGTCTTTAAACGTGGTTCTTATTTTTTTATGTTAGCGATGCAATTTTTTTTTTTTTGTGGTTGTGAAATCATCAAATGACTTCTCCCGCTCTGGGCGGAGCGGAAGGGCGTGTCAGACATTTACTGACTAAAACCCACATGTGTTCCGTCAGGCGGAAGGTGAAGACGCCGTGGCGCCTCTCCAGCCACTCCTCAAAGAGGCGACTTATCGCCGCAATTGTGGCATGCCCAGCACTGGATTGCGACAATTGCACTCTGCATGTCGCCATGAGATCCTGCTGCCTGCCGGAGCTTTGTCCACTGTGCCGCGATTTCTCGCGGCAGCGGAGTTACGCCCAGGCGCTTCATCTCCTCGCGCCACTCCCAGATGCACGAGGACCTTCGCCTCCAGATCCCATGGCGGTAGTCCGGCAAGGAGGCTCGCCGCCTCACGCGAGACCGTGCGGTATCCCCGGGCCAGCCGTATGGCCATGACCCTTTGGGACGCGTTCAACCGGTGGGCTGGCCGCAGCCTAAGGGAACGCGCCCACACCGGTGCCCTGTAAAGAGCCATGGACCGCACGACGCCCGCGTAGAGCCTCCGGCAGGAGGCGTTTCGCCCCCCAAAATTGGGCAGGAACCGCCCCAAGGCGGCCCCAGCTCGGTCCAGCCTGGGAACTAAACGTCGGAAATGCTCCACGAAGTTCCACCGGCTGTCGAGGACGAGTCCTAGGTACGTCATCGTCGACTCGACGCCGATGTGAACCCCTCCTAGCGTGATTTGGGGACCCGACGGTGGCGCGTTCCGAGGGCCATGGAAACACATGACCCCGGACTTGTGCATGTACAAGGGCACCTCGAGTCCCAATTGCCGGATTCTCTCGACGATTGTCGCAACCCCACGTGTCGCGAGTTCGGCCGCCGCCTGATGCGACCTCCCTTGCACCAGGACCAGCGTAGCAAGCGTGTCGTCAGCGTAGCAAACTACGCTGACGCTGCTAGGGAGGTCGGCGCGCAACACCCAGTCGTATCCGATGTCCCACAGATGCGGCCCCAGGACCGATCCCTGCGGGACAGCGCACGACATCTCTCGCCGGTTCCACACTCCCTGGTGACCGGGGTAGATGACGGCCCTGTCCGTCAAGTAGGCCTCGACCACATGACAGAGGTATGTCGGCATCTGGTGGTACCGGAGTGCCTCTTATTTGCAACTCCAGGGTAGGGTGTTGAAGGCGTTGGCGATGTCTAGAGACACCGCCAAGACGACCCCACCCCGGGCTACAGCATCCTCCGTAGTGAGGGCCCGTACGCGCATGATGGCGTCTCCCGTAGAGTGCCCTCTGCGGAAACCAAATTGACTCTCCGCCAAATCCGGCCCCACCCGCACCAGTCATCCAACGAGGCGGTTTGCAATTACTCTTTCAAAGAGCTTGCCCACCTCGTCGAGCAGCACGATGGGCTGATAAGCGGACGGAGAGTCCGCAGGGCGCCCCGGCTTCTTTATGAGGACCAGTTTCCCCGTATTCCAACGAAGTGGGAACTGGCTCCTCTCCATACATGCGCTCAGGAGACCTCTTAGTCGAGGCCCGAGAGCTTCCATGGCCAGGACCCAGGCCTTCCCAGGTAAGCCGTCGGGTCCTTGGGCGGTATTCTTGGCATTCAGCCTTCGTACCGCCGCTCTCATTTCTACCTCGGTCACCTCCGGAGCATCGTCGTCGTCGTCGGCGATGTGGTCCGCATCAAGCACCGCAGTAGGCGGAGCCATGAGCGGGGAGGCATATTCCCCTCTCGAAGGGAACAGAGCGCTCACCACGTCCTCCACAAGCTGAGGCCGGAGACTCTCCTGGAGGGCGGTCTTCGCCGCTCTGTACCCCTCGTACAGCTCCGCCTGAATGACTTCCGTATCCGGAGGGTGGATACGAAGCCTGCGGTGCCTGTGGCGGATGGCTTGCCCCTGCCCCTGGCTTTGGCAGGAGGAGCGCAGGCCCTCCCCCCGATCCGGCCGGCTTGCCCGCCGCCGCAAATACGACACAGTGCGGCTTGGCCTTACACGCAGGCATCGTTGCGGTCAACCTCAGAGGTGCATTTAGCACCCACGTGGTCGCCCACATGGCAGCGGAAACACCTCCGAGGTCTGGGTTCCAGCAGTTTGCAGCAATCCTCAGTCGGATGCCACTAGCAGCACCGAGCTCGCCAAGGTCGACCACCTCCGCCAGTTTGGCGAAGACGACCTTGTAGGACACGCCCTTCTTTGCTGCTTCCGGCTGTAGCGTGACCACTACAGATGCGGACTTCGGGGCGTGGAGCCTTGCCGCGACGCTTCGCTCTTTGCACCGCTGCCGCATGTTAGCGATGCTGTCATTTAAAGTTTTTAAATAACAATACAAACAAAATTCTTGATACGGAAATCGTTAAGGAACGCCATTCTTTTTCTTATGAAACTTTGTATAATGGTATCGGATCGGATAGCGTGTATAAGTAAGTTTGTGACACCTAAGTAGCCGTAAGACAAGTTCGAAAGAGATAATGGCGTTAATCTGTGAGAGTCGCCACTCGAACCAGTTGGTATCGGGGTAAAGATGGCGTCGATAAACCGTGGCTTAACCGATAACATCTGAGGGGACGGACGAGTGCTGTAAGAAATAGGCTCGTAATGAATCGGCCTATAATCACCTCGGCCATGATAGTGCGATACAAGTGTAGTTGATGTAGCTGTTTGTATTCGTGTTTATAATACGTAAGTAATTGTTATGAGTCTGGCTAAAAGATGTGTATTAGAATTATTTCGGTTGTGATTATACTCGTAGAATTTTGAGGATATTTATAAGGGTTCCTTACCCTAAGGGTGCCAACACAGTCAACGTGATCCTGTGTCTAAATCTTTTCCATCTGTCTATCCGTCCTTCTGTCTGTTACAAGGCTGTACCTATTTTTTTACTGCACCTAATATAGATAAAACTACATATTTTCACAGAATACGTGTGTAAACTATAGACCAAACAACCAGTAGGCAGCCAGATAAATTGTAAGCCCGCATGACATCCACAATGATTGTGAAACAACCTTTGAGACGATTACACCCATATGAACTAAGAGGACAGTCGCATTTAGATTTGTTTGCAGCTTTCCAATTATTGTAAAAACAATTTATTAAGGGATTAAAAATTCAATATTTTTGCGACTAGAATCGTTAGTGAAAAAGCTTTGAACGAAAACAATAGGGATGTGATATGCATGTGATATAAGGGTCAAGTATTTTTTTTTATAAACTACATTTCTTTAGAATTATGCCTACATCAATATTTTTGAATAAAATTTATTTTTCAGCTAGAATTTATACCTATAATATTATTTTTTGAAGTGCCAAAAATCAGTGAGATATTAAAGTAAATGAAAAGCGATAAGCTAATTGGTCAGAGCAAATGTGACGTAATAATCTATGACAACAATCAAAAGGTCAATGTGTTTTCTATGAATTTTTGACATTGACTTGACATTTGTTCTTCTTGTGTTACTATTATTTGGCCATGTAAACTATCGAATAAAAATATAAAAATACATGCATATTCGCTATTATGAGCAACACGGTTGCATGCTTAAAATGTCTCTTTATTCACTGTGAATAGGTATGACTCTTATTGATTACTAGCGACCCACTCCTGCTTCGCACGGTTTTTACGACTGGACAAAACATCGAGATTTCTTAGTTATATGTAACTTTAATATTGACATACCTATTATACACATAAACCTTCCGGAATAAATTCTCTAAACGACAGTGAAAACCTCATCAACATCTGTGGCGTGGTTTAGAAGAACAACGTGGTTACAGACAAACACGAAAAGTGACTTTAATTTATAATATGTAGGTATAGATGTTGACCTCGGCAAAAATAGTACCTACGTACCTATTCTAACAAAAATAAATCCCCAATATACGTAAGAAAACTTGTTTACAATCTAACGAGCTTGTCAACATTATTCCGCGTTTTCCAAGATTTTATTTTATTCATCCTATATATATTTATAACTTCATCATTTAAAAAAACTTTGCTCAGCTTATTTGTACCTACTTATTCTTAAAAAGATACACAACAATAAACGTACCTATTTCACAAAAAGCGGTATCATTAGGAGTTTTATTCGTAACATAGTAGAGTAAAAATAATAAATAAGATGTGACAAAGCCTTTGGAAGCAGGAAGGCGTATTATGTCTGAATAATCAGCCTTGACTGTATACCTCACGTGTTTTGTGATAGGAGCAAAATGTTTTAGTAATGTTTTCTTGTGATACAATCGAGGACAAGTTAAGTAGGTACTTGTGTTTCTTGCAGCCTAAAAATGCAGCCACAATAACCTTTACTCTGCCACTACCGACGCCGTAGAAGTGGCGAAGTGTTAGGTCAATACACAGTGTATTGACCTAACACTGCTATCAACGCGAGGAAGAAGAAGAGCACAACAATATGTGAGGACAAAGCGCGATTCATTTTTGTCTAGTCATGCAAATTCTAAAACCTCAATTTGACCTTTCTAAATACAAAATCATAAAGCCCAATGTTATAATAATAACTTAATGAAGACTAACAACAACGCAATCACAATAATTGCATCATCTCCCACGCTCCGCGCACTGACATTGTAACAACGTAGCTTAACACAAACAAGCATCAGATCAAGTTAATTGAATATTCTGCGTGATGGTCACAGTGTTAATCCACTATAAAAACAGTTCAATGGATCAGTTATCACGGCAGTAGGTGTATTGGATAAAGCCAGCTTTATACCGATTACATCGCCTCACCGTCCTCTGTCCCGGGAAATTCGTGTAATACGAGGCGCCTTGTGATGGGCCAGTTTCGAATACCCGCTAGCGACAAATTGGATCCAGTTAGCCTGTAGGTCATGTTACTAAAAGATAAAAGGAGGAATAGAGGCCACTTCAAATTGGAGGAGATTCAACTATCGCCTCAATATAACAGAGTAAACAGTTGTTATTATTTTAAATTATACCCTGACGTTGTACCTGAACGTTAATTAGGTAAACGAGTTGTTTCAAGAGGATCCAGCTTTGAAAGCCAAGACGAAATTAGTACTTGAGAAAGTAGAGCATTTTCTGATGAGCACTTACCGAAAATGGGAGATACCTATTTTATGTAGCTGTTTTTGAAAGCACCTCTATTTTATGACTGAAAAGAATGGGAGTCATTTCGATAAAAATCTTAGCTAAAATTGAGTTCAAGACCTGAATCAGTAACTGTTCATGTGTGATCAAATTGAAGCACGTTTCAGCATATTTTATGCTAAAACCTTTCCAATACCATGTGACGCATTTAATATCCATCCACAATTTTTAGGCCTGGGCAAACTGAGGCGTATCCCGCGCGGGATGCGGGGCGAAATTTTCTCGCACCGATTGTGTTAATTAACTTGTAGGTATGCGTATGGAAGTGTTCAAATGTCTTCTACTTCTTTCATTCAAATCACATCAAAATCAAAAGTCATTTATTCAAACTAGGTTGAGAATCAGCACTTTTCTAACGTCAAAATTACATAAGACAGTCCCCCAAAACGCCCACCCTTCACCACTTCCTGTTGCTTTACCTGAGAAGACGAAGTGGCGCAACAAACAGCAGCAAAGCTGTCTGTTCAGTTAGAAAAAATTGATTCTATACAATAGTATGCAAAATCATTCACATTACGAAACACAAAAACATAAATCTAATTATTAGCCATATGTCAGCTAGCACATGCCATTACACCAACCAAAAAAATTATTAAATAAAATCGAGAACTTGTACTCAAGCAGAAATAAAAAGTAAATGTAAAGATAAAATAATATCTAAATAAAAGCCTCCAGGCCAAAAGGCGTGCCCGCTTACATATAGCTATTTATAGCTGTAACTTGATAAACTAGGACCATCGACGTAAAATAAATAAAAAGTTAATCACCTGTTCACGAACATAACGCAAAGATCAGCCATTACCCCCCTCGCCATATTTGAGGGGAGGATACAACCCGACACCCGATGCTACCGCAAGCAGTGACATCTAAGGGAGCATGACGAACCTGCTCTAACAACAACCTACCCACGCAGTCCCGCGTGGGATCCTCAGTGTTGCCAGAGTTTTTAACCGACTTCTTCAAAAAGGAGGAGGTTCTCAATTCGTCTGTATGTTTTTTTTTTTGTATGTTTGTTACGCGATTACTCCGCCAATTATTAATCGATTTTGATGATTCTTTTTTTGTATGTCATGTCATGCTTCCGAGGTGGTCCCATATAAATTTTATTAACTTTGCGTGGGTAGTTTTTGAGTTAGCGTCAATATTACTTAGTTTATCTAGACGATGTTTTCATTTACTCCTTCACTGTTATTTTCATCAGCAAGTGGTATTCGAATTTGTGTGGGGTAGGTACCACTACTAAAAACTGAAAAATAGAAAGTCGATGACAAAAAACGAAAATTGAAAAGCAAAGACACTTCGACGACTTCCGAAATTAAAGTTATTTTTCAGTTTTGAGTGTTTTTTTTTTGGAAGACGGTTTTTTTTTTGTGAAAAGGTTTTATACTTTTAAATAAAAGCCTATTTGGTTCAACATCACAACGTTATTATGGCCTGTTTTTGTGTCAATACCCGCTAGTTCGGGGAAGACGGAGGGTTATGTCGGACTTCTACTGACTAAAACCACAAGGTCACCTTTCTCGGCCACTGACAGGCATATTACGGCTCAAAGAACTATGCGCCAGATTTGCGAACATACATGTATTAATGAACTACGTTACTGGTTGCAGCCGGGATTCGTAAAAACAAATTGGAAATAATTACGTTATTCTGGAAGAATTTGGCTAATTACCCGACTACGGCGAAGAAAAAAGGAGGGTTATGATTTTGACCGGTATGTATGTATATATGTATGTATGTATGTATGTTTATCTGTTCCCTCATATCTTCTAAACAGTTGGAAGCATCTTGATCGTCCGCTGGTTACAGGCTATGTGACGTCACATTAAATTTAAAATGGCGCCCTCTAGAGGACATAAAGACAGGAACTAAAAAGCAAATATTTTTTAATCATACCATGTTAGGTATCAAATGAAAGGGCTAAATTAGCACATTTCAAAAATATAAAACTCAAAACTCAAAGCATTTATTTCAATTAAACCATTTACAGGCACTTTTGAACTGTCAAGGAGTCAGTCAGTCAGAAATATGAAGCTAATTGCCCATTCCAAAGCGTCGTAGGTACCTATGGAGAAGAACGGGCAAGAAACTCCATGGACACTCTTTTAAATCAAAATATTGTTTAATATAATGGTTACATCATTCATGTTGAAATTATACATGTGAGAACAATGTAGAAAGCACGTTAAAAGCGTCCGCAATTATAAAATAAGAACAATTCAAAAATTAAAATAAGCCATGGCAGCTAAGAGATGACCAGTCACAACTGACAGCGCCCGTTTACGAACATGACGCATGGATCAGCACCATTCAGCTCAACCATTTTGAAGGGAGCTAAATGATCGAACACATACGCCACCATCAGTGAGACATTTGAGTGAGCATGACATTCCCAGCCGCCAGGGCACATTCAAGTCAATGAAAGACAAAATACCCGGTAAATGGTAGCTCTATTGTACATAGTACTCACACCTGTGCAATTATATAATACAATTGTGCAATTATAATATATTATAAACATAAAAATAAAAATAAATGTTATAAAAGCTAAAAACCCAACTACGACAACAAAGTCAATCAACTAAAATGGTATAAACAAGACACCACAGACAGACAAATTGAAAATCCGTAGTCACACGTAATCTATTCGATTTATGCCTAACGCGTGTGACTTCGGATTTCCGGAAGGTAATCTAAAAACTACTTTGCTTAAGCGGTAATAAATACAGGACCCCAGGTTCTAAAATTCCTTTATTAGTTCACTTTTACAAAACTGAGGACCATTATTTCCAAACGATATTTCTATATTTACTGGTTAAAAAGCTGTGTTGTCTTTCAATCAGTTAGTAACCGAACTGTTGTTTAAGTAGGTAAATGTGTATTCTTTAAACCATTTAATTGAATAATTGATTGACCATTTGTAGACACGATACCTACCACATACTAAACCTTGACTTGAACTTTTTGGTTGAATAAATGTTACCTAAATTTTCCTTAACTTCGTTATTACGTTAGTCTTTTCCTCATATTTACATTAGGTTGTTTGTACATTTCTGTGATTTGATCAATTTAATTCAAGTTAACGAATCAACAAGGCATAAGAATGACGATTACTAATTCAAATACACTTGACCTGTATTAAGTAATGTAATCATTAAAATTAGTTTATTAATGGTATTTCTTACAATAATACTTCTGCGAATAAGTTCCTACTGTACTTATTTATGTTTAATTGACAATTGAGCTCCAAATATCAATTCCCCTTACAAGTTTGAAATGAGAAGGCTGGTGAATATGTTTGTTACCGAATTACGCATTAATGACTGACGGACACTTATAAATAAATAATGATAAATATATAATTCTTTATTTGCAGACCTTGAAGTCCATAGTTTTATTAATGACATGAAATATACTTATTTAACTATTATTAGAAATACATATAATCAGATCACGCCTCGATTAAACAAATAGGATGCCTACTTAACGCTTTCAAGGACACTAAACGACCATAGACGTCATAACAATAAAACTTCTATTGTGTCTCGTTCAGTTTCCTTGTAAGCGTTAAATTCTGTTGGGTACGCGAAATAGTTGCCCTGAGTTTTAGAATACGTAGATAAAGATCAGAGTATGTCTTTTATCGTTCAAAAATATAAAAAAAATATTAATACATTTTCAATTTGTACCAAACGAGGCATCCTTGTAGCGAGCTCAAACTTAGCCGTGAATGTCCCACGAGGTATTCCAGACTCGGCTGAAACCAACGTGCTTCAGTGACTGTGGCAGAGCTTTCGAATTTGCGTGCCGAGCGCATCATAAACAAAGCCGCGCTGCTGACATTTGTGGACATTGTACTAACTGTACCTACTGATATAATAAATCTACTGTAAACCGCGTTTATTGTAAACAAGGTGCATGTTGTGTTGGAATTTATTTGTGTGCTTATGAGGAGTTTTTGCTACGTAGTGGTAACATGCACAACGCAGATCTTTAAGCGCTGGTTTTAGCACAAATCAGGCTACAGATTTTGTGTGAAAAATATACCGAACAAATGTTAAACTTTTCAGAGCAGGCCAGTTTAAAGAACGAAGATTTACTTATTTAAAATAAAAAATATTTTTGAAATAATCCACGCCATGTTTTCATTGACGTGAGAGCTTTTCTTTAATACCTACCTATAGCTTAACCTACACGTCGAAATTGCTACCTACATAAAAATAAAATTTAAACCACATTCCAGTAACTAGTTGGATAAAAACACTAACCTACGAAGACACGGAGGCACTGTTATATACATAATACGCGCATTCCTACACATATAATACATGACCTTGATTCCCTCCAACACATACTCACAATCAGTCACACTTACACACCCACACACACACACTCACTCACTCACCAAATAATCTACTTCCTGTATTCTAGATTTAGATTTACTTTACTTGCATACTTAATTTATATTTCTTTCATGTATTTGTTTAAGACAAGTATATTTATATTAAATAGTTAAATAGTTTTGTAAAATGAACATTATGTTATGGGAGAGCGGAGTCTCCTAATACAGGCTTTCTTTTGCTTAACAGGAGGCTCCAATCACAACATGGTATACCTATTCTTTGTTTGAAACAAAATAAAGTATTTTCATTTTCATTTTCATTTCATTTTCATTCCAACACGCCTTCAGTTTTATGTTTAACCCCAATACACTCAATAACTTAGTACGGTAACCTAAGGCATTGGCACTTAATATAACCTTAACTATTAACTTGATTTGGTTTCTAAGAAACGTCAAACGGCATAATTGGTTGGCAGAGTGGTCAATGCGTTTAACGGCACTGCTTACCGCCCTTTCGATACCCACATCGATTTTTTTATTTTTTTTTATGTTGTCAAATACTACCTAGCAAATTGACACGCTTAGTCAATTTACTGTGTTATAGCCATTTCAAACAACTGCCGAAGAATGACAGTTGTGATTTGAATGTACGAACAATATGAATTGGTTGTCAATTTCATAAACAATATTACCTGACTTTAAACAGATCGTTTTTGTGCTATAACAAAAACCTCACAGACTCATGCCCCTAGTACCAGCTCTACGCCACAATGAAAATCTTAGTGTGGGACAAGGTTTAGAAAAACCTATGTGCATCTATCCTTTATCTCTGTCATCTTGGAAACCATGAATATACTTGCCGGGACCACGTGGCATCACCGGTGATGCCACCGGGGCCTAAAAGGGAAGTCTTTTAAAAGCAAAATTTTCTGCTCAGTTTGGTTCGTGGAAGAGCTTGTTCCAAAACCGCCTAGCTAACTACCACCCTTATCTAAGTCTGTCGCCTTAATAACAATGTTAACAGCATTGTTGTGTTTCGGCAGATAGAAGTAAAATAGACAGTTCCTTTGTTTGAGGTAAAGCTCCCTTGCACCTTCGGCCTGATCATCACTTACCATCAGGTGAGATGCATGCCGAGAGCAACACTAAGGAGGATTTTAATAAAATATGCCCAAAAAGAAAACGTCAGATGTCCTGGGAATTACAAAGACGATGTGCGGTTTTATAATTTTCTAACATAATTAAATTAGGTATTATGGAATGTCCACGACAGGGAAGTAAAATTAAATAAAATACGCATGGAAGTATTTATCAAAGATACAATTGTAAAAGGAAATACATTAATACGGTATTATGTGCTAGTGGGCAATGCATTGTACGTACAGTCGCGGCCAGCGCTGTTTTACAATGGAACTATGTCATTATTTATACGCGTATTGTACATTGGAGGAATTTTAAATGAGAAACGTATGCTGTATGTGCAGACGATACGAGGATTTTTAAAATATAGTAGTATTTTATTTATTTAACGTTATGTGTTGATATAACAGGATGTGCTTTAATTTAATTATAGTTTATTTTTATTTTTATTGTAAATGTTTATACACAATATTTACAGAAAACTACTAACTATTTACATAAAAAACTAAAACTAAAGGGACCAGATATCTATGAAAGGGACTAACTAAATAATGCTGCTAGTCTTCTGGGCACATTTCCGGATGACAGCGATGCGGACGAATACTTCGACGCCTAAAGGTCCCTTTGCTTTTATATTTATTTAGTTAGTCCCTATAACAGGATTGAAAGTATTTAAAATATGGCAGAGCTTTATTTTATTCTTTGCTGTTTTTAACCGACTTTAAAAAAAGGAGGAAGTTCTCAGTTCGTCAGTTTTTTTTTCCCCGATTTCTCGAAGACGGCTGGACGGATTTCACAATTATTTTTTGGTATGTTCATATCTGGTCCCATATAAATTTTATTAACTTTGCTTGGATAGTTTTTGAGATAGCTTATTTTGCCCACATAGTCTTGTGGATGATGTTATAATAACTTCCTGTCACTGTTTATTACAAAGCAGTTATTCGTATTGTGTGACGTAGGTACCACAACAAATAAATAAAAATAAAAACTTTTTTACAAAAAAAAAAACGATTTCAAAAAAAAAGTTTTTGTACGTCTGCCGACTTTTCATTTTAGTTTTATTGGAGAATGATTAGAAGAAGAAGGAAGGCATAAGGCTGCTATGTATTTTTTTGTTGTGTATGTTATTTTTATGTAAAGTACCTATAATATGGTGTACAATAAAGTATATATAAATAAATAAATAATTGAAAAGAAAAACCTGTGTAATGAATAAATTATTTTATTATGGTAGACTACCTAACTTGGTTACGAGCTTGAGCCGTATGTTTGGATTTATTTATACGACAACGATTTCTGTTATGATTTTGTGAAGTGAAGTTTGTATGTGTGGATGTTTGTTACTCATAAAAACGGCTGAACGGATTTGTTTACAACCTGGATTAACACATAGAATACTTTTTATCCCGTTCCGACACCTACGCTAGTGATGCCGCAGGCAAAAGCTATTATAAAAATATAGTTGGCGTGAAATCTAATATTGGTAGCAAAATGGTTAAGTGTGATCCTAACGAACTAATTACATAAGATGTTCTTACTAGTAAAGTTACCTTCTTCCGTGGGCGTAGTAATTAGATACAGGAAACTTAATATTTTACGTAGATACGGGTTTTATACTCTTTGTTAGCTTTATTTGTATACCTACACTAACAATAATGAAGTTTGATAAAAAATGCCTTTTAAAGTTACTATATAAAGAATTAACAACTTCATTTGACACTTACACTTCTTGAAATAAAGGGCTCGTGGCTAAATGATAGCAGCCACACGGGTCGATCAAAGGTTAAGCTACGCCTGCTGCGGTGGGTTCGTGGATGGGTGACCATCCATTACGTATCGAGACCCCTCCGTGTCTCGGAAAGCACGGTAATCCGTTGCTCACGGTTGTCATTCGTAGATCAAATAGACAGTTGTTACGGATAGTAAGAAAAGCCCAAAATTCTGTCAACCATTCTTACCAAGGGGTATCGTGTTACCCAGTGACTGGGTTGTTGAGGTGAGATAAGCAGGCGCTACATGTAAAACACTGGTATTCAGCTGTTAATCCAGGTTGTAAAATATCTGTTTGCCAAATTTCATCCAAATCCATTCAGTAGTTTTTACGTGAAAGAGTAACAAACATCCATCTATCCATCCATCCATCCATCCATCCATACTTACAAACTTTCGCGTTTATAATATTAGTTAGATTAGATTTGTGATTGAAAAAAGAAATGGAGTAATATTTAAAAAATATTTCGGATAATGTTGTGTATTGATAACGTTATTCAAAAACTAGAAACATATAATGACCAGTCAAAAGATTAGTATAACAGCTTAGCTACACAAAAGGTTCCGAAGCTGACCTTTTTGGAACGAAATGCAAGAAAGCGAAAAATCTGTAAACCTAGACAACATTACGATGTCTATAAAATACATGAATCATCGTAAAAATAATCTAAATCCAATATCTTAATAGTAACTTAATATTATTTCGGGTAAATATAAAATTGACACGTCAACACGAAATAAATTCATATCCATCTCTAAATGGGTCAGCACTAGTTTCTCTTGGAACTGTCTTTTCTATTAGGTAAGTACCTATTTAATTCCCATGAGAACATAATATAAGTTAAGCCGCAGTTGCGGAGCGTCCTCAATATTTTACAAAAATACAAGAACTTAGATAGAAACTTTTAAAAAGCAACTCGGCCTCTTATTTTTTGCTCACAGACCCATCCTGAACAAGTTAGATAGTTTTACAACGGGGACCCTTCGATAAAGTGTCATAATTTAGGTGAAATATTGTTTTTCTGGCGAGGGGAGCATATTTCGTTATCTTATTTGTGGTTTCTGAATAAGTTACAGTTTTCTTTCCTTTCAATAGTATATATTTACCAAAGAGACTTCGGAGACCTGTTGATAATATTATTTATGAAGTTCTCCAAATGTATTGATGTATTTGCGTTATATTCTTTGTCTGTTTTATTTGTCAGGTAAATAATGTCGAAATTGGCAACTTTTGTTGTTTTCCCTTTTCACTAACTTTGCCCTATATTTTTGTATTACTTACGCCAATCTTACCGCTGAACTATTTTGTTGTGTAGTTTTTAAGACTGGACAAGGCGACCAGATGTTGCTCTTTTCATTTATAGAGGAAGTGCCTAGTAGTAGTTATCCAAAGAGCTTTTTTGTAAAGCGAAACACCATATCGATTAACTAATTTTATACTCCGTAGAACGTTATCAAACTTAGGTATATAGAATGTATGACAATAAATACCGAATACTAATGAAAACATAGTTTTTCTATTGCCAGTGTTTAACGTCTTACTTACCTAAACCTAATAAATGGTACTAATGAAATAGCCTACCAATTACTGACACTTTCCATACAATAATGAAGTAAGCTGATAACATATTCATGAGCAATCGGTTTACAAAACACAACTAATATAATAATCGAGATTGACTCGAACATTCGTCGTATGAAGGGAGGCAAAATGAGAGCCATCAGACGAAACTTTTCTCTTCGCGCAAAAGTTTGTGATGTGAACAGAAACCCGAGGCGCGCGGGCGGCGCCCCTCGGGACGCACATGCATGTTTAATGGCGTCCTAGAAAGGTCAAGAGTCTGAATGTGAGTGGAAGTAGTGAATACATTACCAGCTCCCGAGTGGCCAGGTACTCACATCCAAGAAGGCGCGTCGTGACAACCTCTTTTCTAACTTACACTAACATACACGCGGACAGGTAGTTTGTAGCTGTCTCTCAAACAAATTAATTGTGTCTTAGTTTTGAGCTGTAACGAGGGAGCAACTCAAACAAACTTTTGAGAAAGGTACGCGATGGAAGTGTTGGTTCCCCTGCGCTAACATTATGCCGTGAACTCGCAAAATTTCGCCGCGACGGCGACGTTGACTAACGGTTAGCACAACTGGCCTGCTCGGAATTGAAACTTTGTTGGACTTTAAATTACGTGACCAACTTTACAATAAATTTAATAAGAACAATCATTTCTACTATTACACGTCGATTCAACTTAAAGTTTAAGAATATGCTGTGTAAGTGCTTAAGTAAAAACTTATACATATAAGTCATTATATTTGTGTAATAACCCCCACGACGCAGTGTATGGTCGTACCTACCTGTGTACATACTAAGGTCTTAGTGTAGAATAAACTCTGCATTTCGCTAATTTTAATACGGAACACGAAAAAAAAGCACGGAATGTATCCGCTGACATCCTCCCGCTGCGACGAAGTAAGAAAAAGAACTAGGTCAGTATGATGCTCGTAAACGAGGCTTAGCAACTAGTCACAAGTCCCTACCTACGCACTGTTGCGATACAATGGGAACGCAGTTTCAAGCGGTATTAACACTTCACTCCCCTTTCAAAGAGTGGGGGAAAAACATTTATAAAATATGTAAGTTTGTAGGTGTAAGGAGTTTTTACTCACCTTTTGGTGGGTTGATATGCAATGCGCTTCTAAAGAGGCTTTCTTCGTCACGCCAGTCGAGGTTCCTCTTCATCGTGTAACCGCACATAGCGGACAAGGTCACAAGCAGGGCCAACATCAACAGCCTGCTCCGCGTCTCGCCGCGATGCCAGTTCCGTGTCAACACTCCAGCCCCCAGGCCCAGCAACAAACAGAAACCCACACTTGGTATGTACAAAACGCGCTCCGCCACTACAAAGCCAACGTAGAAAAGTAAATTAGTCGCAGGTACGAATGGTAGTACCATAAATGCCGTGGACATCAGCAATGCATCTTGGGGACTGCGATACACGCTCCTCTGCGTACTGCTCGCCTTGGACTTCGCTAACGATATCGGACAGATGCAATTGGAGTTGTGCATCGTTATGTTATTGTTGTTGCTCGCGCGACACAAACTCGTGTGCTCATCTCTGAATGAATGTTTGCAGCCGGTGTACGGACACAATAGCTTTTTAGATGATACATTAACTTTGCGTGGCGCATGATAGCTTTTCCTTTCATAACAGTGTTGTCCTCTATTATACTGCTTGCTACTATAATTCCATTTGTGCTTAATTTTACAGTTTTGTTTTTTGTAGTACTTTGTATCCCGAAATAGGTTATCTTGATGCTTTTTGAATTCATTCGTAAGTGTTCGCCAGGTCACTTTTGAAATGACGGCGTAAAATATCGCAGTTGTGATATTCCGGGCGTCGAACAGCGTCGTTATCCTCGGTATAGAGTCCATCGACCAATCGAAGCTCAGATGAAAAGGGTATAAAAGGAGGAAGAAGTTGAAGACGGGGAGATAAGCAAAAGTATAAAGGCGCGTAAGAATTGAGGGGTCTCGCGATGCGGGGTTATCAGCTGCCGCGAAGGCGGTGGGCGTCCCGGCGAGTCGCAAGCGCCAGTACAAGAGGGCGAAGCCTCCGGTGCCCAGAGCGCAGACGCTCCGCCATCGATACTGAAACAATAAAAAACATTCATTTAATAAAAAAACGATAATCACAAGCGAAGCGTTCAAGTGAGAAGTGAACAGTTGACTACGTCAAACTTTTAAGAAAGGATCTAAAAGTTTCAAGTTATTCCCAATTCATAAAATAAAGTTTATTCATAAACGCAAAGAGGAAAGTTAGGTATTTTAAGTTTTATTTTTCTAAATATTGTTGGGAACTCCATGGTGATTGATTACCTCGGAGCAATATTTCATTAATATCTGTCGAAGAATTTGCCGCGATGTAATAGAATTACAGTATTTCTTTATAACCCGTCGGATGCGTGGTGAAAATGGGAAGAAAAATTATGTTTACCGACTTTTTGATATAAAAAAAAAATTATTTAAACTAAATCAAAACCTTCAAAGGAATAAATTAAGCCATATCCTTATAAACAAGCAATCCGCTTCAGAACAATCAAATCGATCTCAGAGTCGAGAGATTAATGACCATTTTACCAAGTCGTCAACCGAGCAGGTTTTCTACACAGATTTATTTGTTCGCGTTTGTTCGAGATTCGAACCTATGGCAGGGGTATTTACAGCTCACTTCTTAACGGCACGAGGACGGCGGTATTAAGAACTAATCTCCACCGCACCAGAACGTGTCGTAAGGTGACTAAAACTAGTGGGAAACTGCGGTACTGTGGCTCTTCGGCTCTACCAGCGACCATATACATCTTGAGTCGCAGATGATATAAATCTAGATCGGCCACTACCATTTTATTGTAAAGAGCACTTATTTCCAACTAAAGTTTTTCAAGCTTTACCACAAAATTATTAAAAAAGGTGGGTGCAAAGTGCAGTTATTTTAATAAGTAAAAACAAAATCAATTTCGTCGAATTTTGTTTAAAACAATATAGTTGATGGATGATAACCTGAAACTCATTGTAACCTAGTTAAAACAGTTTGCTTCTTAGAAATCAGAATAAAATCAAACGGTTCGTATTTGTTTTCATTTAGTAAGCAATTACCTATATCTGTACGATTTTTACCGAGAATAACTACGAGCATAACTATTGTATAGTCAAAGTGCCACACCCATCCGCAGAGCTAATAATTTTAAGCCACAGCGAAGGCACCCGATAAAACTGATTTATAAAGGAGCGAATCGCGGCGAGACGTCCCTTAGATTATTAAATTACTACTAGCACGTACATAACGCCAACCCTCTTTCAGGCACTATATGATTAATATGAATATACGATCAGTTAGGTATTTTAATCTACTTAAAGTGGTGTTATTATGAAAGTTTGCACGGTTATTTAGTGGCGGTGGGGTTCGATCCGCGCCGGCCGGCGTGCGCTGCCGGGTTGTTAGTTGCGGGAAGCTCGAGGAAAAGATTTATGAAGGTTACCGCGTCCCCTACCCGACCTGGCCCAGGGGAACCCCCCGCAGAACTAACGACGCCGTTTCGGATTTCTAGCACAATTTACACCACCGGGGGAGCAAATCGGAAATCTCGGCGAAACTTAGATGAAGTACAAATTAATCAATCGGAATGAGGGGAAAAAAGCTGAATAATACAACACACTTTTTGCGCCTTTGTGATTTTCCTCGCCTATTACGAGAGTTTGAGGTTTTTTACAAAAGGCAGATAGCTATATACGGGCAATCACCAACGTATCGAGATAATAATAAGGAAATGTCGGATATTGTGTGAAGAAAACAAGGTGTTTTACATAACATGATAACATTATTAAATCAGAAAGGATTTTGATGACGAATTAAAAAAAAAAAAAAATGTATAACAGAAATAAAATACGTACATGAAGTACATATTTCCCGTAAATTGTCGACTTGTATTTCATCAGGCAAGTTGAAGTCAAAGCAAATAACTTAATGAAATAAGCGAGCGAGCTTGGCCTAGCCGTCAGAGCTGCGCTTATCTGGAAAATTTACTGCCTGGCCGACATTGCCATCGTCGCCTCGCAAATGCCGACTCATTTGCCAGTCCGTTTGAAAAACCCTCAGCAGTAACTAGTAACGAATCTTCATTCAAAATACCCGCATTTATTTAAATCGGGATTTAAATTATATTAAGGAAACTTGATTAAGATTAAAAATGCCGTTTTGTAACTGCGAAAAAACGACTTTGCATAAAAACGGGCACGGTTAGCAAAACGTTCTTACCTAATGTTTTCACTTATTCGTATTACTCCGACTAAGAATAAAACGTTTCGACTAATTATGTCTTAATTTATGTCTTTTGGCACTAGATCGAGATAAAAAACGCGACGATTTAACACAGAATCTCAGTACCTACTAACTTATAGGTCAACGAAAGTACTGGTAAGAAACCACTTACATTTTTCTGAAAAATAATGTTCTGAGAGGCTTCCAAAATGGAAATTATTTCTTACAAATAAAACGTTGCCACAGAGATACCCTGCCTATGAACTCATAAACTCGGCGAGGTAGACGTCGGTGCCGAGGGCTCCATTAACTTTAATACCCTCATAACTACATGACGAAATTTCTACAACAGGAAAAGCTCTTTTAATTCCGACCGCCAAGGTCTTCGACAGGGAATGACAATATTTTTATACCGCCACAATATAACGCGTATAAAGATAGGTTCACACTCCACCCTGCGTGGCGGTGTTATTCAGAATGAATTATTATGTGAGGAACATATTGTAGGGCTCTACTAACAACAAACAACAACGTAAAAATACATGACCTAATTCGTAACCCCGCTTATACCTTTATTTTTATAAGTCACCTTGGCAGAAAGTAACTTCATCCTCACTTGAAAATTAACCCTGGCAATGGTATAAACTTAAATATTCACACTCAGCTCACTTCTTCCAACAATAATTGCCGTTTAAAAGTAGCCAGTATTTGTTTAAATAGTCTAATGTCTGTCAAAAAAAACAGTCTGTCTGTCAGTCTGTCTGTCTTAAATAGTGTAATGAATGTCTTATGTCTGACTTGGGTTATTCAAACATGCGCTCAAAGTTTTCGTTTCGCGCTTTGTCTAAGTCCCGACAACAGACTGCACATGCATTTTGTATTGAAAGTTCCTGCACCTCATAGTGAGCCCGCTTGCGTTTTCAAATACATGAACTGTGCCGGATTAAATATGGCAACATCTACGTGAACATACCGAGAGAATGGCGGTATTTTATTTTGTAATAACTTTTCCACAGATGTCTAAATATTTAAATTGTTTTGTAGGTACGTTTTTGGGCTGCACTGAAAGAGACGATGCCAGATATTTATGAGTGATAAAGCTTAAAAGCATCTGATACACCCTAGATGGCGGTCAGCCCTGCTAATCCGTGATTAATTTTGACTATGAACTTTTATTGTATTGCTCGTGTGGAATCAGAAGATAGACTACGATAGAAATGTTGATTCATTGACGTGAATACAAACCATTTTTTATCATAACAGTTGTTTTTCATAATTCTATAATAAAAACTAAACTAGACGGCATCAGACTGTACTCACGACAAGCATCAAATAAAGCAATGTTGACGAAAAACAGAGTACAATAATCTCATATTTCATAACTTGCATTGCAATTTCTAAGGTAAATAAGCAAGTTTCTTGTGGCGAACAAATTTCATATCGTCATAAGCAGGTATAACCGGTGAAATTCGAGTCACGTAGTCGCAGCAGCAAATAATATTATGAGAGAAATCGTGTCTGTTGGGAGTATAACTTTACCGGCATTCCGTCTCCACAGTGGGCCGTGGGCGCCTGTTCTTGTTATACTAGCGCTCCGCCCGCTGGCTTTGCTCGCAGATTTTCTTCTTGTTCGAATCATAATATTGTAAATCTGAAAATACTGCCACTTCCAGCACTATACATTTTTGAAATTTGTATCTTTGTACACCAAAATAGACATGAATTTGATTTATTTAATGACGTTGTATCCAGACCCAGCCGCAAAGTGCATATGCTTAATGTTCCTAGGCGTAGAATCAAATTGTTTTCTAATAATGTATACTGCATGTCCATTACTGTTTATAACAAATTACCTGATGGCTTCAAAACTCTCAGCCTCAGAACATTTAAATGTAAATTATTTAACTTTCTTTTAAGCAAATGTTATTACTCGCCTGAAGATTTTATGAATGAAAAATTTACCTGATATTTGACATTATTGCCTACTATAAATCATATTTTATCTCCTTATTACCTTATAGACCTTATTGATATTTGACTTATATAATTAATAATTATGTTTACTACTATTGTTCAATTTATTTAAATTATTTGTAATATTCTAATTTTAATGATAAATAATGTATTTTTAATGTAATGATGACCCATAATTTTACAAACCATATTTGTACGCCGGAAACGGTAGAATATTATGATCATAATACATTATGCACATAAACATGAGCAAGAAATATTTTTACTGAACATTTTCAAGACCTGTAGTTATCAAAAGAGGTTTGTAAATGCGTGGGAGCTCCTACTCCGGTAATGATCTTGAAAATATTATAATATTGGTACTATAGTAACAACCATAGATCACTTCAGACGGATGCTTCATTCGCTGCGATGCGAAGGAATGAGGAAAACGTTGTGAGGAAAGGTTTGGGTATGAATGTCGATGGCTGTAAGATTAAGGGAAGATTCATCACTATCATTTAGAGAGTATATGTCACAGAATTACTAAAAGGTCAAATGAGCCAGATTTATAAAAAATAAAATAAGAAATAAAAAAAGATTATGATTATTTAGAAAGAACATGAATAAAAGTAGTTAAAGAGCGCGTTGTTCTTCTAAACCACGCAACGCAAGATTTTGATGAGTTTTTCATCATCGTTTAGAGAATTTATTCCAGGTTTATGTGTACAATACGTTAATATTAAAATTACATAAGTATAACTAAGAAATCTCGATGTTTTTTCAAGTCAGTAAAAACCCTGCGAAGCAAGACCCGCGGGTCGCTATAGTTTCTAATAATGTAAACTAATTGAACAAGCTAATACTATATTTTATTTTATTGGCAGGTAATCATTTTTCCTAAAATATGTAATTCTTTATAGAAGAAATGTTTTAATTTATTTTCTTTGATTGAAACATGCTAAGTTGTAGTTGTGTGGACATCAGTAAAATTGTAGTAAACGAGTTCACGCGAGTAGCACGTTCATTAGCCGCTCTTATCTATGTATTACATCACTATTGCTCACGGTAACTAACGTCAAACAAATACTGGGATTCTGACATCGCAGGAACAACTGCGGGCGCTAGGAAAAGGAATAGTTCTATTGAACTTGTCTAAAGACTAAAAGTGATAAGATGGAACTAACAGGTAGATTTCTAGAGAGTACCTACATCAGTCTATAAAAGCCCGTGAAAACAGACAGAAAATGAATCCCTGTATCGAACAAAAATATTCATGTTGTAATAAATCTGCTAAAAACCAATAACTCACACAAAGCGACTTTTGTATCACAATATTTATGTTTTGACCACAACATTGTTTGGACTAAAGGCGCCTGACCTTCGGACTTAGAAACAAAAAAATAAAACTAATTTAGCACGTGCCAAGTTGTTTTTAGAAAGGAGCAAAGTTATCCGTGTTGGGCTACGCCGTAGCTGCGCGACATGACAGCCACTACGTGTGCTACGAGGCTACGAGTCTACAGCTACGACAATAAGCTATTTTATTATTGGGGGCGCTAAACGAAGCAAAAGTTCGTGACGCCTAAAATAGTGCCAACCGTAAATTGGCTAAGTTTTCAATATATTAGAGAATGTACAGAATGTTTAGTATTTTTACTCGAAAATAGGAACAGAGCCGGTATTATTTCAATTCCAGTCAGTCTGAAACATGAAACAGACCGTAATTCTATAGTAACGTAAAAGCGATATATTCACACGTTGACAAGCGGAACTTCAATGTGCGATAATTCCGAGTTTTAATTGGAGGTTGAACATGTTCTATACGCTATCGATTGGAACTTCAGCTGTTGGTTATAGTTTCATTCTTTCCGGTCGTGCGTATTTTCTCAGTAGTAAGTATTACGTCCGCTCGGTAAATAATGGTAAACCGAGTATTTTCCGTGACGGTAAATGTCAACAGACTGTTCGCTTTGTACCGACTGTTGAGCAAACAAACGTAATCCTCACTGCTCCGCGGATGAGATAGTCTTGGATAAGGGGGAAGGGTGAAAGCGAGCGATGAAAGATTGTTCGTTCTCAAATCGGTGAATTGATTCCAGTTTATTTTTCAATTTGTCATTCGTATAGCTGCGCCTTTTGGACATAAGGATTCGTATTTTTTCTTGTTGGATGAAACTGTTAGTTAAAATAATTACAGTAATCTGTAAAGTAAAGCGTAGGTCTGTTCATAAATATTACTTTAGCATGGTTCTAGCAATAATAAAGATCAAGCGTCGAAACTAAAACGATTAACGTAAAAAAAAACACCGTTATTTTATTCTTTGAAACCGCCATATCAAATCTAAATAGATCTTGGAAAGGATCTTCTGTAGTTACACGGGGAGAATTGTACTCAACTGAGCTCCAAAGACTCAAGAGATGCTCAAACACTTTACGGTATCAGTTAAATACCGTATCACTTAAACTTGGACGCTGCAGCTGACGATAATGAAAACCTTAGAACGATTCGTCTTAATTGCATTCCTAAAGAAATTACTTCGACTATCACTAATTAATATATATTATTATAAACAAGTCCTCCGCCGCGTCTGTCTGTCTGTCTGTTCGCGATAAACTCAAAAACTACTGCAACGGTTTTCATGCTGTTTTCACCAATGGATAGGGTGGTTCACGAGGAAGGTTTTATAACCGACATCCACGCGGACGAAGCCGAGGGCATCAGCTAGTTATAAATAAAACTGTAGAGTTTGTTTGTTTGAACGCGCTAATCTCTGGAATGACGAGTGGGATTTTTAAAATTCTAAAAATTTATAGGCTATCAGCACTTGGCCGCGGCCAAAGGCGACTTCAATGAGTGAGCACAGGAACTTACATGTACACCGATATGTTCAAGGTTCAATTCATGTAAGAGGGGACAGCTCTATTGCCATTTTCCAGCCACAAATCTAGACTACGCCCGGCAACTGAAAAGTTCCTGATGGAAAAACCAACAACAATTTGTCCAACCTGAGAATCGAACAGAGTACCTTAGAATAGAATATCTTTATTATGCATAAAATATGGTACATAAAAGATCTTAAATGTAAGAAGTCCCACATATAAGATAAAGTCCCAGTTATTTTAGCAGTCTCACTAGCGACCGAGGCAGACTTTACAAACATTGAGTAATTAAGGCCTTATTATTTTATTAGTTTATAAAAGAGACCTATAGTTAATCAAATTCAAAGTGGGTCAAACCTAATAAAAAATATTACGAGCTGTATATAACACAGGAATGTTCTATGTTAGGTGTAGTTAACTAGGTACAATATAACCACTTGAACTTTCGTGTATAACGCTCATAAAATTATCACGAACTTACGGGGAACTTAAAACAAGCTGTTAGTAAATTAAACCGAAAACAGTGGCGGGTATTTAACCGTACATAGTTTTAAACAATAATATTATGAGAGACCTGGTGCCTCGTTGGTCTAGTGGCCGCAAGCGCTACTGCTGAGCGTGAGGTCTTGGGTACGACTCCCGGGTCGGGCTAAGTGTTATGAGGGCCACCACACCTCTGACCACCCTTCGGGGAAACAAGGCGTGACGTGGTGTTATGTTATGAAAGGCGTATTATTTACGACTAGCTGCGCCCCGCGGTTTCACCCGCGTAAGTCTCGATCCCGTGGGAATATCGAGATAAAAAGTATCCTATGTGTTAATCCAGGTTATAAACTATCTGTTTGCCAAATTTCATCCAAATTCATCTAGTAGTGTTTAAGTGAAAGAGTAACAAACATCCATCCATCCATACTTACAAACTTTCGCGTTTATAATATTAGTTAAGATGACACGGTGATACTAAAGTTAGTTAAATATTCACAAGCTCGGTCTAATGTTATGTTAATACACGGATTAACTACTAAACTTAACCTCGTGTATCGGAAAGAATCATGGCTATTTCGTCTCGACCTCCCTCTAATTAACTATCCTTTTTTTAAGATGTCTAAGAGATTACGCCAATATTAATAGAGACATTTAAAGCCTAAAATGAAAAAAACATTAAATTCTAAATTGTTACGACTTAATATGAACTTAGAATAACTATATGTTTAGTCGTTGCCCGTGATTTTCGTCGCATACAAACTTCAACTTGTTTTAAACCCCACCTAACTCCTGAGGTGTACATAGCTTTACTTTGTTTCGAACATGACTTCGAAATCTCATGTTTCTATTTTCTAAGATTTAGGCGGTCAGTCACGGAACCTTTGTATACCCAGGTATAGAAATAGGTAACTATAATAAGCTTTTATGTCAAAGACCTGCTTTGATAAACATGAATGTAGCACAAATTGACGCGTCCCCAAGCAACTGTTTTAATCTAAGTGAAAATGGTGTATGCCTTACGGTATATAAATATTTATACGCATTGAAAGGATATATTCATAAATCAATGTAGTCGTGTGGCTATGAATAATGAATGAGATCAATCACCTTTTTTAATAAAAGATTCATGGTACAGTAAGTACAGGATTTTGTAAAAATACAAAATGCTAATGGTTAAAAGTACTACAAACGGTAGCAGAAAACGTGGAAGTGAGCTAGTGAAGTGAGTTGAGTGTATTCTAGATTTTGTCTATTTTTACATTTGATTAAAAAAATTGTCCTTTATTGATTAGCTTAAATAAACAAAGTATAAAAAGACGTCGAGCTCATTGTCGAGCCAATAAACAGTTAGATGTAGGTAATAAATGAAGTACAACTTTAGAAACGGTAAAGTAAAATTTTAACTTGATTCTATAGCGATAAGCGACGCTCTGCATCAAAGAGAATGACGAATTTATTCTTCAAAAAATATTTCGTAAATCTTTTCAAGAAATGAAAACCTCAGCTGTTAGCAATTAATACTCAAACGCTATAAGCGGAGATTCTGTTTAAGCTCGAAGCTTGAGTTTAAGTATTAACTTAACATTCATAGATTTTTATCGATATTTTATTTCGAGCATACTACAGCACATAGGTATAGCTTCATATTACGAGTACCTATGTCTAATAAATGGTAATACTCTCTCTCACTTTTACACCAGTCAAATCTCCAAAGGAATCCTTAGGGAACCAAACTTACCCTTATCATTAAGCAAATAAAACATTACTGTTTATTTTAACACTGAAACAGTAATTAAACTACTAAATATATCTTTGTGCGTTATATTTTCTTAAGTACACCAAGATACTTCTGACATTTTATATCTCTCTGGTCAATGTTGGCCTAAGCTCCATGTTTCCATTGTTTATATGCGACACTGTAAAAGCACGAAACGTGAGATAGGTAATTAAAGAAAAACAAGTGGAGTCCGGTCAGTTTCCACTTGGCAGCTGAAGTGGACGGTAGTAATTGCTTAATTCCCATTTACACTCAATATCCGCGAATCCTGTTCCGCTTGCACTCGGACAAATAATTAGGAGATCGTGACACATGTTCCGTTCCATGATACAAGTGTCTGTGTATTATCTGTTTCTGTTTCTTTGTGCTGCAGCTAACAATAGATATTAAATTTGTTCTTTTGTTTTCTGTTTCTGCACTTGGTATTTTTCATTTGTGCATCAAAGAATATACAGCGTGTTTGGTAGGACTGACAAATGTTTATGAGGGATTGGGGGCATTTGCTAGCTCAAAATTGTTTTATTTTTCGTTTTTAAAATTAATTTTATAGTAACAAGTATAACCACTAACAAGAAAGTTGTGACAACATTTCGTATAATAAAAAACACAAAAAGAAACAACCGACTTCCAAAAGTGAAAAATAACTTTAATTTCGGAAATCGGTGGCAAAAAATGAAAATTGAGAAGCAAAGACACCGACTTCCGAAATTAAAGTTATTTTCCACTTTTGGAAGTCGGTGGTTTTTTTTTGGTAAAAAGTTTTTATTGTTCACTTTTTGGTTAAATTCGAATGCCATGTAAATAACAGTGACGGAGTCAAATAATATATCGTTTACATATACTAAGTGGCAAAAATACGTAATATTGAAGGTAACTCAAAAACTACGCAAGCAAAGTTAATCAAATTTATATGGGACCACCTCGGGAGTATACCCTTTCGAAATAAAAAATATGTTTTTAAATTATTTCACAATTGGCGAAAATGTCGACGAACATACACAAAAAGAAAAAAAAAAAACAATACATACAGACGAACATAGAACGTCCTCCTTTTTGAAGAAGTCGGTTAAAAAAAACAAATTGTTATCTCAACATCTCTCATCGTGACACCTAAGACAACTGTTTTATGGTGGAAAACTAGGATATGACGCTCCCAATCCCTAAGAAAATGTTTCAGTCCTTCTACCGAACACCCTGTGTATATATAGCAATGCTCTACATGTATCAGACAAAAGCAGCTCGGTCTAAGGGCTCGGAATGCGTTCTATCGGAATATTTCGCACGGAGAGTTTTCGTCTAATTTGTTTTTACCCGACTACGGCGAAGAAAGAAGGAGGGTTATGATTTTGACCGGTATGTATGTATGTATGTATGTTTGTATGTATGTATGTATGTTCATCTGTTCCCTCATATCTTCTAAACGACTCATCACAATTTGACAAGTGAGGTATCGTTGGTTATATGCTATGTGACGTCACATTAAAAATGGCGCCCTATAGATGACATAAAGTCAGGAACTAAAAAAAAAAAAATGTTTAATCGTACCATGTTGGGTATCAAATGAAAGGGCTTAACGAGCCCACATTTCAAAAAAAAAAATATTATAACCCCACAAGAATTAAAAAAAAAAAAAGAAATAAAAACTAAAACCCAACTACGACTAAAAAGGTATAAACAAGACACCACAGACAGACAAATTAAAAATCCGGAGTCACACGTAATCTGTTTGATTTATGCCCTAACACGTGTGACTCCGGATTTTTTATTTGTCTGTCTGTGGTGTCTTGTTTATACCTTTTTAGTCGTAGTTGGGTTTTAGTTTTTATTACTTAATATATATATAAAGTTTAGAATAAAATAAATCTCGTTTAATTTTCCGTTGGCTTTTGCCCGCATGTTTACTGTCAATAAATTATTTAAAGTTAAGGTAAACAAATAAATAAGTCCGTCAACATATTTTATTTTGTTAAAAACCCTCTAATAATTTCCTAACTATATTTTCTTTAAATAGAATGTCTATAGTCGTATCTACTCAACACCTGAAGTTCAAAAGTCACCTATTTTGAACCGACCTCAAAATTGGAAATCAGTTCTACAATCTAACCGTTGTAAAACATACCCCGTCAAGAATGTATTAATTGAGACAATCTAGTTCAAGAAATGTCCTACAATTACCTTCCATATTAAATCTAGCCTTATTGGTGAATATTAATACCTCATTTTTAGTCATGCTATTTCCGTAAAGTTGATCGATATGGTAATGTCGGTCACGGCAGGTAGGATTTAGTTTGGCGGGTACAATGTGATACCATTTCGGCTACAGCACTATTATTAGACTATAAGCTTGTTTATGGCGTCAAAAAACTGATCTGACCTTGAATCCAAACATCACGTCATGCAGATTAACACTTTCGCGGACAGTAAACGCACATAGACGTAAAAACAATAAAACTTCAATTGTGTCTCATTCAGTGTCCGCGAAAGTGTCCGTGTAAGAATTTAAGTGGAGGTGGTTATTTAAATAACTTCTTAGTTGATCATGAACATGACATTTTTAACAATAAAACCTACCTCCTTCAAAACGAACTATTCTGAGCACGCTCTAAATCACACTTTTCAGGTGTAACAATGGCAATCCAAACACGGAATATAAAATATTCATCGTGTGCGCAATTTATTTTATATGCTAAGCTCCGAATCCTAATTGCCTGAACATTGGCTAACACAGAATGGTGCTTACGTTGAGTTAGGTATCATTCGACTGTATCTAAAACAATCAGATAAATATAAAGAAAAACTGCTGAGCATGAGGTCCTGCATTCGATTCCCAGGTCGGGCAAAGTGTTATCGGGTTTTACATCAGGAATTTCTTTATAGCAGCCCAGAGTCTGGATTGGTGGCCGGTTAATAGTAATAAGCCTATAACCGTCCTTAATAATTTGGCCAAAAATACAAAATTATTTTATCAAATCCGACTACAAGTCGACCGATTCCAGAGATTAGTGCGTTCATAATGCAATATTTCTTATTCCCCATAGCAAATAGCGTGATAACATATACAAAATTATTTTTTCTTTATGCTAAACCCGAAAAGGGCTCATTCCAATCGCGAAAAAAAATCAGCTGTTCCCTACATTTGTGTTCACTTAAATCGACAAAATGTATGGAATAGCTGATTCTTTTTTCGCGATTTCAATGTTGGACCCATAGAAAAAGTTGTTGAAAATGATGAGTACAATGACCCCTATTCGGGTTTAGCATAAATAATAAATAATGTTGTATATAGCCTATTCGATCACCAGACCGTTTTAAGGTAATTTGCTCAACGTAATCTATTCAGTAGTTTATGCATCTATCCGGAACATACATCCAAACAAATAGACAAACGGACAAAAATTCCAATAACTATATCTTCGGCATCAGAACCGTTCCCACACCAATTACTACTTGTTTCCAAAAATATTCAATGTACAGTTTTGACTTTGTTATTATTTTATTATAATATGTATAAATTCATATTAAGAAACTAACTGATACTATTTAAATAATAACTTTTTGCTTAAATTAAATCAAACATTCCAATCTAAAGTTATATAGTCCATACAACAATAGCACAACTTTGCAATAACAGGACCGCAATGCACCCTCACGCCCCTAGTCGCCTCAGGAGGCGCCCTGGGCGTCGGGAATCCCAGGTGGATTACCGGCCCCCGTAGGCGCGGGCTTGCGGATGTTGAGCAATGGGTAGCTCGCCGTTCGATAAGGACCAGGCCCGGGTCGACGGCGGCGGCGCGTTGTGTTCCACGCGCGCCTCAAAGAGATGTCAGCAAAACAGAAGGGGTCCGCTTGGGCCGATGCCTGCCGGGGTCGCGGGAACGTCCGAAAGAGATACAGTGCAACTGAAGGAACACGGGTGGGTTTTAGTCAGTAAGAGTCTGACAAGCCCCCCCACTCCACCAGCCCATCACATACCTTTATATGAAACATTCCAAGCCAAAAAAAAATGGACCGCATTGCATGAGCACGGAAATGGCTCAGCAATGGCTTGTGTCACCTGTCACACAATGGTCCCCATTCACAAGGTGCCCCGCCACCACTAGGATTGACATTCGATTAAGTATCACTGTGTTCGCAGGGGAAATAAGCGTAATGATACGTTTTTAGCTGTTCCGCAATTTGATTCTGCTACCCTACGGGGAGAGTCTCAAATATTGTATCGGGATTTAAAATGTACGCAACTGACATTAACGTACCGAAAAAAACGAGAACCATTAGCAGTTCGGGCTGAACGCAATGGTACGGTAGATCTCACATACAATTTCCGATAATGTAATTAAAGCCAATATTAGAATAAAACCACGTTGATTCAGGTGCGTAAACCCATATTTTAGCCAACAAATCAGTGATAGGTCAGTTTAAGACGACCATGTACGTCAATACCTATCTAAATATTGCATATTTATGAGCTTATAACACATACACACCTATATAGAGTTCAGATTCTGCGTTCCAAGAACAGTTCGCCAGTTAATTGACTGGCATGATCAATATACGTGGTCGTCGACGCAATTCGTGGAATTACTACGTGATTTAACGTGTATTGAGAGTGTGCTACTGGGTCAGGTCTAGAAAGATTTTCCTATTTTGTCACTAAGGCAGGAGGCTAGCTTTTGGAACACAGAAGCGGGGAAGAAAACCTTCCGCTCATAATAGAGAACGAGCATGACTACCACTTGGTTATTCAATTAAATATGCCTAAGATTTTATTTCTTTGTGGCTACAGGGTCACATGACACCCTGCCAGGGTTGGGGGAAAGTCCGAAAGGGATACCGGGACCTTGGCAACAGGCAACTGAAGGAACATGGGTGGGTTTTAGTCAGTACAAGTCTGACACGCCCTTCCGCTCCGCCCAGAGGGGGAGAAGTCATTGGAAGATTTCCCAAAATAAAAAAAATAAAAACAATTGTCAACTTAGCAAATCCTACTAATATTATAAATGTGAAAGTTTGTATGTTTGGATGTTTGTTACTCAATCACGCAAAAACGGCTGAATGGATTTGGATGAAATTTGGCAAACAGATAGTTTATAACCTGGATTAACACATAGGATACTTTTTATCCCGATATTCCCACGGGATCCAGACTTACGCGGGTGAAACCGCGGGGCGCAGCTAGTAAGTTTATAATTGGATCTAGTCGTTGGTGGAATACGTAAATAAATAATTATTAAAGCCTGCTACGCACTACTGTGTGCTTATATATAACACAAATCCAAAAAGTTTCATAAGAAAAAAGGTAGGTGCTGTCGTTCAACAACCTGAAGCAAAGCATATAATAAGCGAGATGACAAAAACGTTTGCGTCTGGAGAAAAATCCCTTACACGATAATAGAACGTGATGGAGAGAGAGAAAGTCGCATGGAGAGGTATAACGCTTTTTCCTTACGTGCCGATTTCTACCAGTTAACTACTACCGCAAGCCGCGTTAAAGAACTTCGTTCCAAAAAACATTCTGTTTTCTGTAACTCGGAACGAATAAGGAAACCAAGCTTTTTGTCCAAACAGTGGACCCGATATACACACATGGCGATTTTAAATTCTACTCTAAAGGCTATCGGACCGACAAACGTGACTGGCGCGATGCCACGCTGCGAATTTTTCGAACAAATATTTTTAAAGCGTTCGATATCGATATTCCAAAAATAACACAATCTGTTGTAGAAAATATCTAGTCTTATTTTACGTTTTTAACTAAACAATACAGTTTAGGAAGAATGCAAAGATTTTTACTGTTATTTTGGCACGAGAGGAAAATAAAGTGTTGAGTCGCTTCGCCTCTTTTTGCTTTAACGATTTTGGATCTATAAGGCTGTCTTTCAAAGGAATAAACATTCACATTCCTCGGAGTCTGGATTTGTGCCCGGTTGAAGGCAATAGTCTTGCCCCCTATTACATGGGACTCAAACATAACTGGCAAAATGTGGGTGTAATATAGGTACACCTCCGCCCAATCCTTCGGGGAATACAGGCATGATGTTATGTATGTTAGACAAAACACAACAAGACCGTACATTTGAAACGGTTCCTTTTCTGTCCGATTGACAGACAGCGCATAGAAAAAACTATCGAAAATATAAACAAGTCAATGAAAGATTCTTCTAGAGGAGGTAATAATAAGATTTAGTCAAATCCTTATGGTAAAAATGGGTTATAATCTTTTATGCGGTAATTGGTATTCCTTTCGTGTAGGTCATCCTCCTCAAAAAATTATGAAACACGTTTAATAACCCTATTACGATGTGAGCTGGCATTAAATTTAGCGTGAAATCTGAAAGTAGAATAGAAGTTGTGGGAAAACCGAAATAAAAATAGGTAAGTACCTATTTCATTTATTTCTAGAAAATGTATTTACTTGACGCGAATTGGAGACGAAACAGGCACAGTAAACAAAATCTTTAGAAGAAAGTTTTGTTATCTCTCTATTTAACTAAATAGACAGTTGTATGGTTTTCCAAGAGAAATATATTGTTTTTATATAGAGATAGATATATAGATATTTAACTGTCTATAAATAATAAGTAGGGAGATCTTTTCCCAGCAGTGGGACAGCAATGGCAAAAAAAATAATTAAAAATATCCCAAAAAAATCATTTTTAGGGTTCCGTACCCAAAGGGTAAAACGGGACCCTATTACTAAGACTCCGCTGTCTGTCTGTCTGTCCGTCTGTCACCAGGCTGTATCTCATGAACCGTGATAGCTAGACAGTTGAAATTTTCACAGATGATGTATTTCTGTTGCCGCTATAACAACAAATACTAAAAAACAGAAAAAAAAATATTTAAGTGGGCTGCCATACAACAAACGTGATTTGATTGAACGTTTTTATAGATAATGGTACGGAACCCTTCGTGCGCGAGTCCGACCCGCACTTGGCCGGTTTTTTATGTTAAATGTTGCCAAGACAAGACCATATGGCTCGCACTTTCAAAAAGTTATCAGATCTCATGTACCTAGAGCCAAGTTTCTAACTGTACACGCCCTAACTCTACAAGCACTAACTAACTTCACAAACTCTACACCTTAGTCAAAGTATGTGGCGTCACATGCCCTTGCGCTTGGCTTGGCTCGTCTTAGCCCCGGCACAACCGTGCTGCAATACCTAATCAACTGCGTTCAAACGGATTTTCTATAAATACCTACCTACGAGTACTTATTTAATGACATAGTTAATCTTAATAAATCGAAATTATAACTGAGTGAACATTGAAATGTCATATTTAAGAATCTGCTATCTAATCTGTCGATTGCTAAAATTCGAGAAATCCGAAACTGTTAAAGTCATAGTAACTGAAATTGTGCGTATATTCAAAGCACAGGTGACATTCTGTGACAGTTGTATGAAATGGCACTAACACTACAAATTGACGTAAGGTGTCAATATTCTTAACATTTAATTTCCCTGTCTGTCTGTAAACTAGAGTTTTTCAGTACATAGGTACTGAAAAACTCTAGTTACATTACATACATTAACAATTTTCTCACAATAAATCCTCTTAAACAATATTGTGCATCCCAACCGTTTGGAATCACGTTTCGTAAAAAAAACATATAAACTACGCCATAAAATAAAACATAATATCGAGAGCAAAACCTAATTTAGTATCCGAACTCCCACAGCTTATGCAAAAATGGTAATAACACAGCGAAAAATTAAACAGTCTCGACGTGGCCGCAGTCGTGTGTCGACGCTCTTCTGATAAATTCGTAATACACCTACTTCATTAAGATTTTAATTAGTTTTAGCCTCTACACATACACATTTTGGTGCAAAGCCATAAGCACTCATAAAAGTTCATAACTTCCAGTGGCTGTAAAGGCTTTGAAAAAGAAACATAATTTAAAGTGATCGAAGATTGAGAGATTGAGAGACACAATAGTTTAGTAAAGGTTTTAAAATTATCATTCCAGACGTGTAATATGTTTTACAACTTTGTCTGATCAATGTTTCTGGAAGATAGACAATTATACAGCATAACACTTAGTTTGGTAATTTATAACATCGAACTGAGAACACCGAAAATTCCAAAAAGCTTTTCGGCTTCAACATAATTTATATTGTCACGCAATAAAGGCAAAACCTACTCCCGTTATATTGAAACTTCGAATCGGTACGCAGCAAGTTAACGAGAATATGTTCACAAGATGTATAATGTCACTGAAAGTTATGACCGAAGTAATACTGTATATCAGTCAGCCTCAGAGATGGCGGCAAACGGCATCAGAATGGAAGTGGCAGTGGGGCGCGGCGTAACAAATGATCAACTAATCGTATGGAGATGAGCGGCACAGCGATAGGCTCCCGACATTTGCATTTCGTTTACAAACCTACCCTGCTCTACACAGACCTAGCATTTCTTTATCAACTAACTCAACGGAGGAACAACGAATGTCCTTCGCGTTTTCCCCTCTTTATTTCATTTTACCCCATTATGAGCCAGCTGCGCGCCGAAATAGAAACCGCATAAGGTTATGTTGCCCTGTCATGATAACCACAGCGAGCCATCGGTGTCACAATTATAAAGCGGGTTTCCAATTAGCTAAACAAAGGAAGCGACCAATAGTGGGAATTAAATATACAGAGGAAATGGAATATTACGACGTTAATTATTCGTGCTGCGCTACATATGCTTACGTAGCATGTCAATTATAATTGGTTTCACTCACATTTGAACTACGTTGATCGAGTACGACGCGCACCAATTATATCATAATTGTGTAACTAGTTTTGCTACTTGTAAGTATGTAAACAAGCAATTAGTCTATAATTTTGTCTATAAACAGGTGTTATGATTTCGCTAATTCGGGTAAACTTTTAGGTTTTATGATGCTGATTCGAAATCATGAATTATTCGGGTCTTGGTTTCATAAAACGCTGTAGCAACCCCGTGGTTATAATTAATTATGGGAAGTTAGTGTCTTTACGGTCACTAGGTTGGTGGTTCATTGTCATCTATGATATCAAAACAAATAATAGATGTTTGGCTTCTATAGGCAGGTTAGTATATGAAATATCGAATATGAAACATCAAAACAGGTGTCGAATGCTTCAGAATCGGTGTGTACGTATGTACTGTCGACGATGCTCCGGGCAGTACCTACGTCTGACGTGACAAGCTTACATATCGCCCGAGTGAGAACAATTCACTGGCGGACACGTTCATAAATCAATCATTTGTTTTCGATTTTTATGTTAAGTACTAACAAATTATGGACATTTAATAGTCCGAATTAAACGATTTTTTTTAATGATTAAATCAAGTGATGTGTGGGGGACGGGACGTGACGTTAAGACAAGTTAAAAGTACGTATTGTTTGCGTATCCGTCCAAAAGGGTCACATCTTATGGTAGAAGTGTGGGTGTATCTGATTAACTACTTACTTCATTTATATGTATAAGCCTACAAACGTAATTGCTTTATAGGCTAGCTACAAAAATGCACAACAGAATATTGCTCTAGTTCCTAAGTTTTCATTCCCATAGACAGATGCTCCTGTCTGTTCTCTTGTCTAAGCTTTTTAGTACCATGCCATAAATAACGGAAACTAAGTTTTGAGTAATCAATGGAAAAAATAAAAGGAAAACCTAAATATAACACAAAAATCATCAAATAATAAACCAAGTGAATACAGAAACATTGAACATACCAATTTCTTAAACAAACATTTTTCCATCGTTTGCTACTAAAATAAACTGTGTGGACACTGGACTACGTTTGAAAAACACATTGCGCTAGAAAGCGACGCTAATAGGCGAGTGATTAGTGACATCGGACAGAAGTAATTAGTACTGGGCGTGTACGAATGTTTTCCAACACGAGCATACTGCATCAAACTAATGACCAACGGCGTATACAGAGATGTCAATTCATTTTAACTAGCGACAAACTCCTGCTTCACACGGTTTTTACGACTTGACATTACAACACATCGATATTTCTTGGTTATATGTATAACTTTAATACTAACGTATTATACACATAAACGTTCCGGAATAAATTCTCTAAATGATGATGAAAACCTCATCAAAATCTGTTGCGTGGCTTAGAACAACGCGGGCATACAGGCAAACACGAAAAGCCACTTTATTTTATAATAGGTATACATGAAAGAATATCAACAATATATTACACGGAACATCATGTATCTAGTCCCTGAAAAGATAAGAGCACCCACATGTCGTAAGTTATTTTTATGTACCATTTAATAAAGCTTATTGTCATAAACCGGGTCCAAATCGAGACTCCGGGCGGCTATTCCTAATGGTAAAACAATAACATTTTGTCTGAACTAGGGATTGAACCCAGTACCCGATGCTCACTGTACAACAGCCACCTTTGCGACCACTTGACCAATGAGGGTGTCAAAAATATTTTGTATCTGAAAATAAACCAACTCGATAAACTTGAGCGGCTTCAAAATGTTTGTATAAGGTTCATATTCGGTTTGCGCAAATATGACCATATTTCCGAATTTCGTGTGAAGCTCAAGTGGTTACCAATTCGCCTTCGCCGGAATGCTCATATTCTTTCTCTTTTGTATAATGTGCTCTTCTCCCCTTCCACCCCTCTCTATCTTAAGAAACGTTTCGAGTATCTTTGCGACTCCCATACAAAGTTTTTGAGGTCATCAGATAACTTGAAGCTTAAAATGCCAATGCATTCCACAACTTTCTTCGACAAATCCTTTTCTGTTCAGGCCGCTCGTTTGTTGAATGCATTGCCAGTTCAAATAAAACGCGCGCAATCGTTACCTGTATTTAAGAGAATTGTGAGGGAACATTACTTGCTGTTGTGATCTTGTTCTCATAGCTGTAATAATCTGTAGTCGTCATTTATTTTTCGTTGCTTACATAATATTCTTTTAAATTCAGTATGTATGTATTTTTGTATCTATTATATAGCATATATATATATATATGTTATATATATATATGTAGCATATATATGTATATATATATATGTATGTATATGTATATATATATGTGTTTTATATATACATATATATATATATATATTATAGTATATTGTATCTATTGGTAAATTTAAGTTCCTACTTATTATTTTGCACCAATGACAACCCCATTTTTGATGTCCACGCAATCACTGTCCATTCTAAGGTTGCCTGGAAGAGATCGCAGAAAGCGATAAGGCCGCCCATTGTATGTTTTGTAGTGTTAAATTTGTTTATTTTCGCTATGTATTTTCTGGTGTACAATAAAGTATATATAAATATAAATAAATAAAGAATAGTGTTGAACGTCCATCGATGGTTTAGAAATCTCTCAATAGGACTTCTTGAGCGTAAATAGAGCCTTAGACGTTGTAATGTTGCCAATGCCAAGGCTTATTGTTAACGGAAGCCTTATAGAGCAACCTGTTACTTTGAAAACAGTCTACAGATATTGGTTTAACACGAATTTCAGATAATCATTAAAATGCTCACTAATTACGTCGTTTAATGAATACCGCTTGCGTTTCCAATTATGCACCGTGTTTGGTAATCGCAGTATCGTGTTATCGATAAACAATCGAATGCTGAGGCTTGATTAAGGTTTTACTATCACCAGAAATGATTTAAATCGTCATGGTAACAAAGATAAATAACCTACAACAATTTGGCGGAACTGGCGATTTACTGATATCAGGCTCTACCGACCTCTATAGGCGTCTGGAATAAGCGTGTTGATCAATGCTTGTGCTCGCTAGAGGCTTTTACCGTAGCATTGGGACAATAATAGATTGGTATTTAAGCGGAACTGGCAATGTTTTTTTTTACTAACACCATTTGGAATTAAATGTTTTTTATTTAATGATTTCTTCCAGTGGATCAAACAGGCTACCCTTAACTAAATATTTATCAAATACACAGCAAGTATTTTTCTAACTTCAATTTTATGAATGAAAAATAATCATTTTTTCCCACTCCTAAAATGGAGGAGCTCCCAGATTCGTTTCAAAATTCAGTATCATCATTCAATTTAACTGTATACAATTTGTTCTATGTGTTATTGGAGCTCCCCATTTATAATGCAAATCATTATCACGCGAACATTTCGTGTTTGAACATAAAACGAGCAGCATGTCCAGTGTTAAGTGCGTTAGGTGATTGTATGACAATCAATCAATATCATTGAGATAAATCAATGAGCTTCAATTATTTTGAGTAACTGAAGTGGCCCTGTGGTTATTGATTCGGCTCCCGTCATTTGGTGAGAAAACTGTTTTTTTTTTACTGATACTGAACCCTGAACAGTCTGTATGTTTATCATAGGTTAAACATAACATCAATAGTGACTTGGGATTTGTAGAAATCTAAAGTGACTTCTTGTTTTCTATTGGACTATTTGTCACTTACTTAATATACTCAATAATTTGTCTTAAATAACATAGTTTTATTTATTTATATAATTAAAGCACCAGTCAGGTATATCACTTTTAATTAATTATTGTGAACGAAACATATCGTTCGCATAATGTTTTAAACAATAACACAAAAATACCATAATATGCCATGCAATTTGACTAACAATAAAACCATATTCATCATCTTCCTGTCCTTGTCTCAAGTTACTTGGGGCCAAACAATAAAACCTTATTGGTATAATTTAATTGAAGACTGCTCTCACAGTTGGTTTTAACTTTTCTATGACCACCAACAATTGCACGTGACGTTTTCAAGAGCAACACACTGCATCCGACATTAAGTGAGATTCGTTGCTTGACGCAGGGCGACTGCCTTCGCACCCCTCGACCTCTGGGAAATCTGAACCATGTTAAAATTTTACATCCTATCTGAATTACAATCCCTCATTCTTTTAATATCCGTGGAAAGAAAAAGGCTGATTTATTTGCAGCCAAATATTTTTGAATTTGGAGACATTATAATTCGTCTGTTTAATGTCTAACTATGTAGAATAAAGCTATTGCTGTCTTTCACTAATAAGCTGAGCGCGAAAGAGACGTCGATGGTTTACAACTATCAAAGTAAATTAGAAGTTTAGCTTGTTTTCAGGTGGCATGTTCTGAGTCACGTCTTAAACTTGTATGAAAGTAATGTTGGTTAAACTAATTTGACAGCCTTAATGTTCTTCCTTCTCTTTCTAATTTAATCTACGAATAGAAGATAGAAATAGTTTAATTTTGGGTAGTGTACAAAACGTCGGGGTATATTTTTGTTTCGAAATACGTTGCAATAAAGAAGTGCTTGTAAGTCTATACACCGTAAATCGTAATCTGCAGGGATTACGATTTACGGTGTATAGACTTACACTTCTGTAAACCTCAAGTTATTTGAATCTAAAGTTGGCTTCAAATAGTGTAGAGCAAGTTGGCAATACTATGAAGAAAATGTAGCTATTTTCTGCTCACAATTTACATTTGATGACAGCTCCTTTACAGTACTACCGTAAGTATGAAACAAAGTTAGCACTAGAGATGCCTAAATACTTCATGGTATAATTTACGAATGAACTCGCTTTTTATTTCTTTGTGATTAAAATTAAATTTTCATAAAATAAGTATAGGATTAAAAGCACGGAGACTTCAAATGATATTTTAATAATTGGTATTGGTGTCTGTGTGAGGGTTAAATCAAATCCGTTAGTAATAAAACATTTAACGATGATAAACATAATGTGAAGGTCTTATCCAAAGCTGTTTTTCAGGGCAGACAAAAATAAATCACAACAATTATATTAAAATGTAAACTATGTAAGGCTTTGAAAAATAGAGTGGGTGGTCAAACTATTAAAAAAAAAAAAAAAACTACGATGATCTTTTAAATATCAGAGCGCTATTCTGAGTTTTCTCTGTTCCGTGTTTGAGCAATTCCGTCTGAAATACGAGGTCATTGTTGGTGGCACCGACGGCGTTGGAAACTGAAGGGTGGGAGGAGGGGCGGGGGGGGGGCGGTACCAGTAACACCACTAGTGGGAAGAGGGAGCACCAAACCCATTACTGTAGTAGGCGAGAAAGAAATAGGAAGCTTGTGTCGAGTTCTGTTTAAGTAATTGTGTTTCATCCATTCTTTCCTATTTCAAAGTGAAATAGTATTATTGATGAAATTTTGCACTCGTACATAATAATATCATGGTTCACCACACGCCAACGCTGTAATTTATAGCGGTCCTTTTATTCACACGATACTTTTGCTCTTTGATCGCCATTCGTTATTATCGACTTCGGGTAAAATATTTTTCAATGCGAAGTTGACCTATTTTTTTTTATTGCTCGTTCGGCAATGCTTTATGAGAATAATTTTGAATTGGAAACTGTAGCACTTATTACTCTGAGTGTAGCACCGCCTCCCATAAACCAAAAACAAATAACAAACACACGTGGTTCGTAGAAAACTAAATGCTCAATGGAAAGAAAACAAATCAAAACAAAAGACATCACAATAATTATTAGTTTAGGAACGAGGACGCACCATGTCACAATAATACAGCAATTTTCTTGGAGCAACGCGAAGCAAAGCCAACTCTATCAAACAATCTAAACTCTAATAATAATTTAGTAGCAAGTCAAGGGAAAATCGACCAAATGAGGACCGGCCTTAACTGCCATAGATACAAACTGACCCAGTTTGCTTTTCATTAAAGTGTCAACGTCATTCTTCTGAAATTATACTTTGAAGATTTTTTAAGGACTCCATGTTTAAATTTTCATAATGTATTCTTAATTTTCCTTTGGAAAAGGTGACATTAATTTATTTTTTCTAATTAAGAACAATATGGCTAATTCGGAGAATATTTTATGCCTTTTGTATTTTTTGGAGCTTTGAGGCGCATTGCGTCTTTGTCAACCACAAGAATGCGAACCACAACATGCTACAACTTTGTCAGTGTAAAATAAAAACTATTGAAGGTTCATAACCTTTGTGATTAACTATCTAAATCTTTATAATTATTGGTAAACCAACGCCTTATTTTAAAACAACGCCTTATTAATATTTTTCATACATATTATGGTACTCGCATAATGTCCTCATCATGGGCTAATGAGATCCAAGATTGAAAGGAGTCCCATGGCGGGAAATTAGCATAATCAGTAAGCCTCACTGTTGGGTGGTGGTCGTTGCCAGCAGGTTGATCCCCCAGTTGCTTGGTATAATCCTTTAAACACCTCTGAGGGTATAGACCTTATTACCATGGCAGTATGCACTGATTATGTTTTGTTTTGCGTCATCTAAAAGTATCAGTACAGTCTAATGACATCTTTTCGTATGTCATTCTAGTAGACAAGATAAGCCTGCGCGCGGCTGTAATCGGAACTACTCGTATGCCACCCTCTTATCCTTTATGTAAGGTCAAAATATGTATAATATTATTTAATTAATTAATATAAGAATTATTCATATAGATTTAATGTTTTAAATATTAGTATAGAACTAAGCACGTCATGCCAGCACCACCAGACGCGCGCAGGCTTGTCTTGCGCGCACTCTAGATACATATTTAAATTGACTTGTCAGCCACATGGCCGCAACGAGGCTAGCACGGTTATATTATGTGGTATTGGAAGGTTTTTGTGCGAAAAAATAGCTAGATGTTAAAGGTTGCCTATTACGTAAGACTTCATACCAGGGCCGTAGCCAGGAATTCATTTCGGGGGGGGGGGGGGGGGGGGTATTGCAAACTTTTTTTAAAAGAAATTAAGTACCTATTTCTGATTTCAGAGAGGGTAGAAAAATAGTAAATTACAGATTTAAAAAACAAGTATATTTTCCTCCTTATTGGATATCTTAAAAAAATTACTGCGAGCGAAGCGAGCTTAATTTTTTTAGCATCCAGCTTCAAATAAGTTAGGTTTTCTTTCTCTTTGATCGATCATACAGAAAGAGAAGTAACTTTATCGACTTAATATGCAGAAAAGGTCGAGAAGGATGATGCAGAAAAGGATGCAAGAGCGAGCGAAGCGAGCTCGAAAATTTTCGCACCCTGCCTGGGAGAGGCTGGGGGAGGTTAGAATATCTCAGAGAATGCTGAAGTTGCAGGAATTTATTCAATATAAAGTCGATAAAAATACAGTATTTACTAGTATTGTAGATTATAAAGTACGCATAGGCTAAATAGATTACAACTATCTGTATAAGGAGGTACCCTAGGGGTCGATTTCTGGATTGAGATTATGGTTTCTCGCATTTCGGGGGGGGTTCCGTTTGAACCCCCCCCCCTGCCTAAGGCCCTGCTTCATACCGTAACTAGCAAACCGTGGGTGTACATCAATCCCCCTCAGCTTACACCGACGACACAAGAAAATATTGTTGAAACAAAATAATAGGCGATCAGTCTCCGGATTCATTCGTACAAAGACGTATACACACATTACACACTAGCCGTCACGGCACCCGTAGGCCCTATTCATTACCGGGCACCACAAGCACAGTCGGCCGTACCGCCACCGTCGGCAAATACCACAGTTAGTTATTTCCTTCATTTGAATGGCAAGGCTTTGTACACTATTGACCAGGCTAGTTTGGCCCTCACGGCGCTCCAATTGCCTGTCAAGATCATTCAATAGCTGTATGCTTGAATGGACTGTTTGTAAGAACAATTCGTATGAAATTTTAAGTGGGGGTGTCAGGCGATTTGATTCACTCTGCGTCCAGTACGTCGATTCTGTAAAATTCAAACAACAACTCGCATCTCACATAGCTATTCACTCTCACTTCGAATTTTTAAATCGGGTTCGAGTGCGAAGTGAGCGTCAAAGTGACGGGGGAATTACCTTACTGAATGCTACTTTATACGTCATCTCATACTTTATCCGTCAAAATCTCAACGTCAATTTAGCTCAACTCACTGACACGCTCGCAAGGGTAGCGCTAGTGTATCAACCGAGTTTTTAAAATGCCCATCAAGAAACTCACAGCGGATTCAGATTCGAAGTTAAGAATGAGGTCATGATCACACCCCAGCGCTCGGTGTGGCAACACGTCGTGTTCTGGTTTGCAACTGGTCAATCGTCATCCTGAGGATGCCTCGTTGAGAGTTGAAAAACGAAACAGTTTTTTATGACTCTTTTTTTTAATGATGAAATAGTTAAGCGGAATAGGTTACTAAATATATCTACGTCTACTGTATTTATTTTTATTTTATGTTATTATAGTCTTAATATGGCTTCTCAACCGGGAGTCTAGCCAAATATAGAGCCACCCCTCATCTCCTCCCATAAGTATCGTAAAATATTAGGAATTTATTAAAAAGGTTGAGCAGATACTCCGTATTTGTTACTATGTACGTAATTTCTACAAGCTATTAACACTTCTTTCATTTTTACAAGACTGATGGTGATTTTGACAGATTTTCCTCAATGCACAACCCGATTATAGTATTAACAGGTTCTTGTGTACGTTTCAAAGTCTTCAAAACATTTTAAACAAACAATTTCCTTTTGTATTTTAACTTTTACAGAACAAAGCAGTTTCGAATATAATTACAGTGTTCGTCAAAAGAAAAATAGAAATTTTAACTTTTTAACTCGACTAAAGGGCGACCTCGTGGCAATTAAAAACAAACAATTTTTATTCTATAAATAGTACCTACCTATAAACACAGAGTTGAAACACGAAGGTCAAGATTACAATGAATTAATGTTTTAACGTTACCTACGTAATACTACCTTTGCTCAGCAGTGGGACAGTGTAGGCTAACATTATAAAAAATAAAAATACTTAGTAGTAGGAAAAGATGTACTTACTATATGATCAATGTGTGTGTGTAAATGATGTTCTTGTTTACATAATATCATTATTAGCGATATGAACCTCTCCTTGTAGGTAGAAACAATAAAACATAATTCTATATATTTCTCCCTCACTCTGGAGAATCGTTATCATTTGTAATCATACTGTAAATTATCAACTACAAATTCCAACCCTTTAGTAGATTATGATAAGCTTCCGTCAGCTCCTGCCAACTAAAATCACTATAGCGAACTTAAACACATGGGGGGCATATAGTGGCTTTATTGGTGATGTTCTTCAGAAAGTTCAGGTACGTAGTACTTGCAAGCGCCGTGCGTGTATGACCAGATGAATGAACGTAACTTTTGCTTCGGTAAGCAAAAGGTGTTAATATCCAAGGATCTTAGCAGGTGTCGTTCTGTAGTTTCTGGCTACCATGGGAAAAAGGCGTAAGTTTATGTATTTACCTATGTGTGTATGGTGGATCACATAAGGTACAGTTACAGGCACTTATTCTAAAATGAAATTATACATTGATTAATCTTGCAATATAATCCCACATTATTTATTTATAGTAGGTAACGCCATACGCAGCAGTGACATCTGATATCATGCTTAGCTGACTTTTTTGGCATACGTATTTTTTAATATTTTTTCATGTTCTTTATTCTCTTCTTCTTCTTAGCACTCGTCTTGTCTGAGCGTTCGTGGTCTTCATGTAGTTTCTTGTCCAGGGGCTGATGTGATTCGCCTCACGATTTCTCGCCATCTATTCCGATTTTAGTACACTCATACACGGTTCGCCCACTTCGGATTTAATTTGGTCAGCTCATCTCATGGGTGAGTGTCCGCGTGGTCTAGCCTTCCTCTCTACTCTGCACGACCAGGCGCTCTATAGAGTCACCCTCAAGCCTCGAGACGTGTCCAAAGTATTTGAGGATAGACGCGCGTTTAGACGCTTTTTAATGCCAAGTTCTTGGTATAGAGTTGTTGGTGCGAAACTCGATCCACGATACCCCAAGCATTTTTCTCCAGCACCACATTTCCAGAACATCTATCGTCTTCTTCTCGATGTTTCATAGCGTCTACGTTTCAGTAGCGTATAGGAACATAGTATACATCTTTGTTGTATTTATGCCAATAAAATCATTTTCTTTTACTTTTCTTGCGTAGTAATTAACCCCTTATGATGTGAAATTTCCCTTCAAAACGATAGGTTTATCCAACGTTAGTATGTTTTCTAAAGTCCTCTTCACGTTTTTTCCCTTATCATCCATCATCCATATCAGGAAGAAACGCTTGCCATAACAAACGATCCTAGGGGACGCTGCTTTAGTCACCAAGCTTGAAAGATGAATTAGTGACCATAGTGTGGTGGTCTAAAAAGTGATAGAATAAGTTAGAGACTTATAGACTTAGAGATTCCATAGTAATTAATAATAACAAGATTAGATTTCCATTTCAACATGCGTATATATATATATATAAAAATTCAGAATCATGCAAAACATGCCTAAAAGCCGATAGGTTTATAACCTCAACCAACTATATTATATGAATCATCTCTCAAGAAATTCCAAAGTTGTAAAAGTTTACTCAGACAAGCTGTGAACGTTAAAAGGCAACAATTCAGAAAATGTTTAAAACTTTCCCAGAATTAATTCAGCTCAAATCCTGTATGCAGATTCTTTGAGATAAGGCAAGGGGAACTCGGCTTCGGTTTACAACGAAACGGATTAAATACCATAAACGAAATGTATGTTTTATTGAAAAATATATACGCTTATTTGGTACCTAGCTTAAAGCGCTTTCAGTGGGAGGAAAATATACAAAAACATACAACATTTTTTGCACATACCATAACGTCACGCCTGTAATCGCCGAAGAGTTAGGAAAACCCCAATAACACTTTGCCCGACCTGTATGAGAAACGAACCCAGGTCCTCATAGTACCAGGGTTGCGAGAAAGTCCGAAAGGGATACCGGGACCCTGGCAACTTACAGCGCAACTGAAGGAGCACGGGTGGGTTTTAGTCAGTAAAATTCTGGCACGCCCTTCCGCTCCGCCCAGAGCGGGAAAAGTCATTTGATGATATCCCAACCAAAAAAAAAAAATAGTTCATGAAAGAACTTAACAAATTATAGGTACGTACCTACATAGGTTAGTTAACAGCCGCTCGGGAGGAGCTCGTGGCTAAGTAATAACAGCCGCTCGGGTCGATCCATCAGGTTAAGCTACGCTTGCCGGGGTTGGTCCGTGGATGGGTGACCATTTTCTCATATCGAGACTCCTCCGTGCCTCGGAAAGCACGTTAAGCCGTTGGTCCCGGCTGTCATTTGTGGATCTTTGACAGTCGTTACGAGTCGTCAGAAGCCCGAAAGTCTGACAACCAGTTTAACCAAGGGGTATCGTATTACCCAGTTGCTGGGTTGTGGAGGTCAGATAGGCAGTCGCTCCATGTAAAATACAGATATTCAGCTGCAACCGGTTAAACTGGAAGCCGACCCCAACATAGTTGTGAAAAGGCTAGGCAGATTGACTTACATAGGTTAGTTATAAAATTCAATGCAATATAATGTTTTAAGAAATTGTACTAACGAACCACTTATAGCATTCTATTCTAAGCTACCTCTTGTTAAAGGATCTTCAGTTGCATTATAAGTAATGTTTACAAAAGACTCCGTAGTCCGTTTACATCGACAACTGCACTTCCGTGGATTAAGTTACTGGAGCTCTTTGCTCGCTCCATACTATTTAAAACAAAAGACAGACTGTTGTCAGAAATATGATTCTTGAAGCAAGTCATACTATTGTGCAAAACAACGAGTAGGTATTGTAGGTAAGCTTCGGGGCGAGCTGCAATAAAACTACGTATATAGTTAGGTAGGTTTTAGAATAGGATATTACAAACTTTGTATTATTCACAGCGAAGTTGTGAAACTTTGTAGTACTCTCTTGTACACTATTTTCGTCAAATGGTTTCATAATTGTGACGCAATAGGAAGTAGTTGTGGTCAATAATAGCGTACTTTTCCATCCTATCAAATTAGTCAGTCAATCTGTCTTTTTTTGGGGTTGGCTTCCAGTCTAACCGGATGCAGCTGAATACCAGTATTTTACATGGAGCGACTGCCTATCTGATCTCCACAACATAGTAACTGGGTAACTACTGCTTTCCGAGGCACGGAGGACTGTCGATATGTAATGGATGGTCACCACCCATCCACGACCCAACCCCGGCAAGCGTAGCTTAACCTACCTGTGCAGCTGTTATTATTTAGCCAGGAGCCCTTCGTATCAAATAAGTAATGATTTATAATAGTTGAGTTTCTAGAATGAAGTAGGCCGACGGCAATGCCAGTAGTCTAACACACAGATAAACCAAACCAAACTGAACTGTTTTATTAACCGACTTCTAAAAGAAGGAGGTTATCAATTCGGATGTGTTTATTTATTTACTTTTTTATGTATATCCGGGCATGACTCCGTCATTTATACACGGATTTGCAAAATTCTTTTTTTATTTGAAAGGGTATTCTTCCGATGGTCCTATTGTAATCGGGTCAGGATCTGATGATGGTATCTTGGAGAAATCGAGGGAACTCTTCAAATATTAAAGGCACACCTATAGCGATTTGGGTATTTTTTATGTTAACTCGTGCAGTTGCTCTCGGAATGCACCATTTGGTGAAGTGGAACTAATGATAAAGACCACAAATGGCCACCGGAACGACTCATTAATAAGTATTTCACGGGTTGCGATTCGATTACTTTAATATGGTTGCCAAGCAATTTATGCTGGTCACAATGTATATGGTGCAGTGGAGCTGATGGTGAAGTACTAGGAGTCCTCAACAATTAATGTCCCTGCATCGGGAAAAGCAATATTTTGTAAAAGGTGATGAGTAGTTGACATTAGACTATTGTAACTTAAATAAATTACAAACTGACCCACACACACAAACAAATAACTTTTTTACAAAAAAACAACAATTGTTTTTGTAAAAAAGTTTTTAACTACTCAAATTAAATCTAGCAACCTTCTAACAACAATTTAGAGTGACGATTTGAATGAATGAATGTGAGTTACGACGACCTAATTACTGAATAAACAAATTCTATTGTATTATGTCACGTGATAATTTTTCATGTCACATTTGTCGATGGACTATACATAATTATCTATTTTTCTTCATGTATATTTAATGTGAATTTAAAAGTAATAGAAATCGTTATTTCCCTGCTCAACCTCGGCAATAGATTTTTAACAGAAAAGTTAAACAGGAATTCTTAGGTTTTTATAGCACACAGGTATAGGTACACACTCCATCGATCCATCAGGTTAAGCTACGCTTGCCGGGGTTGGTCCGTGGATGGATGACCAACCCTCTTTATATACCGAGATTGCTCCATGTCGCGGAAAGCACGTTAAGCAGTTGGTCCCGGTTATCATTCTTGGATCGCTGACAGTCATTACGGGTCGTCAGAAGCCCAAAAGTCTGACAACCAGTCTTACCAAGGGGTATCGTATTACCCAGTTACTGAGTTGTGGAGGTTAGATAGGCCGTCGCTACATGTAAAACCGACCCCAACATAGTTGGGAAAAGGCTAGGCAGATTGATAGGTAAAGGTACACAGTGGCCCAGCATGGTCATGTGTAACAAACAATTTATATCACATCTATTCAAAAAAAGCTCGTTTATTCTCCATAAACAGGGACTAAAATAGCTCTTTAATCACTAGAGACAAAGTGATTTGAATTTGGAATATGGATATTTTTAGTAAAAGTTCCAATCACCAAATAGATCAATCACGAACATTGTATGAACAAGTGATAGACTGATGATAAAGTAAACCGCATGCGAGCCAAATAAAAAAAAAAGATTTGTGATAAATTAGAATGGAACGGATGGTAGTAATAAAATTGTGCACTTCCATAATTGATAACATTTGCCTCTATTATTTCGATGATATTTTTTATTGTTCCTAATTGTATGTATATAACTAAAAGTACCTACTATTCTTATTCATAAGTTGCACTTACTTATTTTCTCATAGAGGGTGATAAAAAGTAGAGTGTCCACCTCGGGAGCAACACTATTTTAAGTTCGAGGAAAGTACTTTGAATCCAAAGAAACACTCTCGCCTTTCAAATATTTATCTACTATTAAACCATCATCGTTCAAAATCAGAGACCAAGCTGTCCAACCTGTTAACTAAGTTATGAAACCGCAATCATTTCTTGTGCCAATTTTACTTTACTTCAATAAAATAATGAAAGTTGAAACTAGTTATACTGATTATTTTGTGTTTTATATAATTTAACTTCGCGAAGCTACTACGACAGAATGAATACGACTACGACTACGGCAGAATGAAAGCTCTTGTAACGACGGAAACCTAATTAAAATAATTAATAAATGTTCTGAATTTTTTTTTTGTTTTAAGGCTCCCACAAACAGGTGCGACAGCGCTCAGAGCGCTGCCTGTCGCGCCCGCGATATCGCACCAGTTTGCACGAGCCTTTAATGCTTGACAATGTTTGAATTTATTTATGTAACGCATCCACATCGACCAATCTTCCATTACTTGCTAACTTAATAACGACGTAATAGGTTTACAGAACCGAAAAGAAAAACCTTCCTTACAAGAAAATCTGAAGCATAATAACAGAGAAAAACAGATCTCAACCCAGCTTGATTAAAATATCTTTAACGTATGAGAAAAGAAGAAAATAAAGGACAAGGCCAGAAAAAAAACCGAATTCCGCCAAAACTTTCCTGTGTTCAGTCGAATAACAATGAATCATCCACATCAAATTATTCCCAAATTAGTCCTTGTTAATGTTGTTTGAATATTCAACGCGATAAGAAACAAAAATAAAGGAATGTCTGGCTGTATTCCTTCCGCTTCAATGAAAAATGCAGAATGGAAATCTACGTAACGTGGTGCTCTTTGTGCTCGACCAGATAGAGAAATCTATCGATGTTCACTTTGTTTAGGATTTGATAGTGAACGCTTAACTTTGCGTGTGTACGCAAAATGGTAAAACAAATTGGTCTGTTTGTATGTCGATGCTTGCATGAAATAACACTACAAAGCTGAAAAAGTAGTATACATACTTAATCTTATAGAGTACATACGAGTACTTACAAAATTAAAAATAGTCGTTTGTTTATTTTTTTCGAATTATTTTAAAAACCTAATACAAGTAAAAGCTTATAAGAAATTCGAATAAGAATTCTAACTAAAATCTTCATAATGTTTTTCTTTTTTGGTTTAGCTCATAGTTAACAATCTCTTAGCCAAATATTAATATCCCTCTTACATCAAATTATATTTCAGAATTATTCATTCATAACTGTGCAGAATTTTAACACAATCACTATTGTTTTTATAAATGCAGTGACCCTTTACATCGATCACTCGGCTGTTATTGACACTTTGACACTTTTGTGTTAATTCTGCCACTATAGCTGTGTAAGACCTGTTGTTCTCTCTCTTTGTAACATTCTGTAAATGGAACAATGGTCCCTTTTCATCTAGCAGGTTACTTTTTTGTTTTTATTTTAGTTAGGTTCGGAATAAACAACACCCGTTTGTTTAAAGTGTAGTTAGTGGGGCCCCATAGTGTTGTTTTTCCTAATATTCTTTGGCATAACGATTTTGGCATAATATTTTTTGGTCTAATAATTCTTTGCCATAATTGTTTTTTGGCATATAGTTTATGTTGACATAATTATCTTGTTGCATAATTTGTTTAGGCATAATTTTAATTCGCATAATGTTACTAGGCGTAATGTTGAGCTACAAAATTTAGTGACAAAAACGAATCGCTGCAAAACCGACTTCACGTAGTCTTGTCTGCCCTAACCCTAGAGTGTAATTTAAGCCCGCGTAGGCGCGGAGGGGTGGGGCAGCCCGTGAGCTGAGGAGCAGGTGGTTTGAAAGCCCGCCGCCGCGGCTGAGGCTGGCCGGCGAAGCCGGCCAGCGAGCCGAAGCTGCGGTGGTGAGCGTGAAAACCATCTGCGACGATAAGCTCGCGTGGGGCCGCCCAAACCTCGCAGCGCCGGAGCCGTGACAGAAATAATGCTTGCTGCATGTTGCATGCCTGCTTGCACGCGGCATGCCTGCTTGCATGCTGCATGCCTCCAAAAATTATGTTTTAATGTCATTATGCGTAAATATATTTATGCTTTTGAATGTTATGCTTATACATTATTATGATTGGAGAAATTATGCTTAAAATAATTATTATGCGTAAATAATATTACGCGTAAATATTGTTCGGCTAAACAAAAGTATGCCATGTTATATTAGGTCTTAAAATTGTATGCAAATGGATAGGGAACCGTAGTTAGTAGAGTCAGATTTGTTTCAATTTTGAAGATTAAATATGACAGCAAAATGGGAAGCAGTTCCCAATTTTAGTATTTTTATAAAAGAAAACTCAACAATTTGACGACTCTTTACCAAAATTCATGCTACATAATACCACGAGAACCAGTTCTTGTTATCAAGAAATTGTTTCTACATAATTAGTATTTTACACTGAAACCAATTTAAAGCGAAACAATCTGAAAAAAAAAGCGACTACTTATTACACGACTGTCCAAAAAGGAGGGTAATGTTTTCAGGGGTCATGTATGTATGTATGTGGGTTTCTTTATTCCACCATAACTTTTACATGCCTGAACGGATTTGGATGTATGGGGTATCGTTAGAACCTTACATCGTCCATTGCAGTCGGAGGACTTCATAGACACACAAGTGTTCTTTAGAAAGGTCCCCCGACTGCAATGACAATTTTATCAATTTGTTTTTTACTTTTTAGGTCGATTTTCAGCAGGGCAGTCGTGTTTTTTTAATTTTTAATTATTTATTCTTATTTAAATGTTTTGAGGAAAATCTTCGCTTTCCCGTGTATCATGTTGAAAAGTGCTACCAGACACCCAGTTCTTAGAAATGGTTTTATTTAGTTTCTTACGGAGATTCATCATTATTATCACCGGGACGAATGAGACAGTTCACTGTGACAATACAAAATTCCAATGAACGCTTTATTCACCCTGAAACAATAACATTCAAAAGACTTTTGAAGACTTCAAATATTTTGAGTTAAATCATTTCCCGTGTATCATGTTGTACAGTGGCGTCACGTGCTACCAGGCGCCCAGTTCTATAGAGTGATGTACTTTGCTCGCTCCATTCGACCGACGTACGAGACACACTCGACCATATCTATTCGGTTTGTATCCCTCTGTAAACATTCACGTACGGAGCTTTCTCTAGATCTCCCACATTTAAGTGGGATCTGACTGGCGTTTAAATTACTATTAAAATTAAATAAAGCTGGCTTGTAAGATTAGATAGTATTGTTTTTTGGGGTATTAAAGTTAAAGCATTGAAAAAGGATGCCTGGAAGGATTTAGGGAAGGCTTTTACTCAGCAGTGAGATAAAGCAGGCTTTTAAAAAAAAGTTAAGGGAATATTTTAAAATTTATTCAAATAAAACCATTGTGCCACTAAGGTTTCAGCAAAAAGTAATAAAATGCAGTATTAAAAATGTATGGCATTTTATTGTTTTCAAATATGAAACCTATCTCTGGCAAATATCAGTATCCATTTAAACGTAAATAAAAAAAGTCATAAAATTCAGAGATAGTCAATCGCTCGTGATGTTATTTTTACAGAAATGTTAACGCACTGCAGCTATAATAAAAGAATATTTCGGGAAAACTGTTATCACTAGGAAGCTCAGTCTTACATACTTCGGATCAAACTGACGGTCCATATAAGACTGAATTTTGGCGTCCCACAGAGAACTTTACGAGTTACGAGATTATTTTTCACATACTTGATAGATACTAGATATGAAGTTTTCGTATAAAGGTTTCGATTTATCTCATTTGGGTGCAACACGCCCGCTCCGAATTGGAGACTTTTATCAACGGAGCGTATCTTTTACGCAGGTGTTGAACGGAAGGTCCGACTTTCTTCGATTCCCAACTTAAGGTACTATTCACAACTTTGTTCGGCGTCGTTTCTATCGATTTTAGATTAAGGAACTTCGAAAACCAGTAAAAACATTCTGTAATAAATTTCCGTACTTTACGTAGGTAGCAACTTACCAGAGCAGGGTGTTTCGAACTTGTTCTAAAAGTTTTCAATAATGATTATGACGTCCGTGGTTATATTGTACCTATATTCCGCCCATCCTGGCTAACTGGCGACCTTTGTGAACTGTTCGCATCTGCGTAGCCGGAACACCGACCATCTGTGAGTACCGTAATATTTCACCAATTAAACGATGAATAATATTTTGATGTACCTATATATAATAACTCTTTAAACAAGTTTAACGTACGTTCACGTTTAACGTAAAGGTATTTTATTTTAAATGGATATGAACGATGTGTAAATAATAATGACGTTAAAATAATTGCAAGTAACATTATGGAAGTATAAAATAAATTACGTATCTGCTTCAAAAATAAACTTTAATTTCACACGTGAGGTAAGGCCGTACAAAGGAAAATGTACTGAAATAATTTATACCGTAGGTATTTTGTCTAGCATCGTGTAAAAGAGGCGGACATGAAACATGGAACCAAATAATTTCTTTGAATAAAAAGTATAATCCCAGTCCATTGTTAAGTTTACAGCACGAAGCCGACGCGAATTTATGCATAGACTTTAGTAATAAACTTTTATACCTGAGAAATGAAAATACTTGCCTTTTTATTTTTTTAAAGAACAATACCGACCAGTTATGAAAGCGGTACGTGAGTGCGGCGCGGAATCAATGACGATCAAAGTTTTGAAAGGAAAAATCTTCAGAAATGTTTAAGATGAAATCGGAAATTTCTTGATTTAAATATGAGAGTAAAGCACTAGACTCTTTCGATACTCGATCGCTTATTTCTTTTGTTCGCTTCGCACCATTTACGTCAAAGTTTGCATAACAGTCTTAATAAACTTAAATTCCGTGCTCTGAATAAAAACAAGAGCCCAGCAGCGGCGCGGCGCGGCACAACATTCGTACAACGTATATTAATGACAGTGTTTCTTCGCTCCTCGTTTCCGTTCTTTTGTGACTGCTCACGCCGGTTTCTCTCCGCTTTTTGAATGGGCACATACGTGAGCGAACATTTGTCCCGGGTATTAACGTGTTTTTGTGGTAGTTGGATTTACAACAGACGTGTTAGTTTGATTAGAATTAAGTTAAAACAAACTCTCGTTCCACGCAAACCAAGCGAACTCTACGGTCACGCAACGAGAGATTAAACATATCGCTAACAAAGTCGTCTGATTATAATATTCATAGCCTCAATCAAATTAATCAAACCGATTGCCATGTAATTTCCTGAGTACGCCATTTAGTCACAATATTCCATATCTTCCGTTGATATCAATAACTTGTATTATTTACGTGCGAGACAAAGATCAAAATAATTTATTGTATCATAGAACACGGAGACTTTTTCCCACATATGTTATGTGAGGCCAATTCCAGGCTTCCAGCTCCGCATAAAGATGAGAATATGACATGAAGGTCGATAAATTTGGTCAATAGCCATTATACGACGTTGTCGGGGTGCGAAAATATGGAAGTGTGGGGGGACTTCACGGCTCTTTGATTTAGGGCCGTCGGGCCGCACACAGTTACTGTGGAATGGAAGAGGCTCGGACAACACGCGTGAGACTTAATTGTTTGGAATGTCGGCGATGCGTGGTACATGGTTCGAGGTGCGTCCTGTCGTTATATGCCAATTCGAATGCGAAACGACGTCACGGACAAACAAGCGCAGCGCGCAAATTACGTAAAAGGCTATATGTACGTGTACATTCGTTGCTTGGATATTATGACACACTTGTAGTGAACATGTTCAGAGAAGACTAGAACGATAATACTTATCTCGCAGAGTTTACAACCTTCCTTGCAAGTCTGTGACAAGATACATGGACACTCAAGATGGCTTACAGTATGAAAAAGCCAATAAACCATAATAGAATAAAAGAATTCTCTATAGAAATCTTTAGATCGAGAAACTATACGTGAGCGTCCGTTTAAAATTGATTACATTGGCAGTTCTGCTTTCTCCCTAGAGCTAAAAATGTAGTGGCGTAGGTCTCCTCCAGCGGCGAAGTAAGTTTACATCTTTGGGACGGGAGGGACACTAGAACTGGATGCGGAGCGCCGCAGCTGGCAGCCATCCGAGCGGACATAAGTATATCTAGTACAACCTAACGAAATAGAAAATACCATTATTCTTCTCTCAAGACAAGGAGGCGTTCAACCAATGTTATTTACAACCTGGTTTGTTTATTGCTTTACGTAAAAATAGTGATGTATCGCGCCGAAGTCGCAATTTGCACGACAAAGAACTTGGCTCGGTTTGTGTCAGCAGTCATTAGAGAAATACCCATTATTTGGAACTTATTGGAAAATATTTGTGACACAAAAACACGAAATGCACGTTCGTGCTGCCACGCCACAAATATTTTCGTCGCTAATATTATTGCGACCTATTGTATTACAAAAGCATTAATAGCACTAATAATCCGTTTTTTATACAGAAATAAGAATTAGAATCACATTTGCAGTCACATTTACAGGTGAAAATAAACGTGATTTTTACTCACGAAAGAAATGTTTATCATTGTTCAGTTCACAGCGGAATGGTCATTATTTACTCATTATCGTTACTAAAGCGTCCAGCTTTAGTTCACGTAATCCAACACAAATACACACCTAAATAATAATTAATTAAGAATTCACGACTTTTTGAACGCCTTCTTTACTATCGATTCATTTAAAATTCATAAAGAAAATTAACAATTTAGTTTGTTCCTTCATTATATTCCATTTTAAACTTCATAAAATGATAATACGGTTAAGAATACAAACAAAATTACAGCCTAAGTGAAAATTCTGAACTTTAAACACTTTTAACGCTCGGGGTCCTTTCAAGCAGATTTCCGAGAAGAAGCAACAAAAATTTCCTATAGCTCGGGGCTATGTTATTACGTTACGTTTTCAAGGACGACTTGACAGTAATATTTACGTCCCTAGAGAAGATATGACAGTAATATTAATCTATTGTCTATTTATAAGTAGGCAATTGGGAGGGACTAAACTAGAACACTGAATTAGTCAATTTCTATCGAGAGAGAAAATAGATTAACGACGGATCAGCGGAAAAAATAAAAAATTCCGGCGTTATGGAAGAACTTTTACCCCACCGAGAAAATCGTTCTACCACGCTAGCCGCCTATAACATCCCTTTCAATCTTCTATCTGTCAATCTTCCAATATTCCCCATGTAAGCACTGTAACAAAATGAAGCAATCATCGGGTATCCAATTTATTGGAAGCACAAAATGAATAAGAATTTATAAGTGAGATATTTCATGTGCAGGCTCATTTTACTGGGCCGCAGCAATCTTGGGGCATTGGCATTCAAATTGATGGTGAGGGTACGTTTCACCATTAGAGGGGACTTATTAATTCCCCTTTCGACAGGCCGACCGAGGAGGCAATAAATTCACCTCAACCAAAGGGATGACCAATTTCAGAACATTTACGAGCCACAAATTACGCGACCGCTGAAATATACTGAGTTAGGGACGGGAGGACCGGCCACGCGGACCAAGAAAACGCCCAAATGTTAATTTAATGTTGAGAGCTACACAACTTGCTTCAATCCTCAACATGAGAGAAATATTGGGCCTGCCCGCGAAAAGGTCCAAACACTAATTTTATGCAGGGCAAATGAGCCGAGGGCAGGGCATTGAATCGATATTCATTTGGCTAAGCGTACCGTTAATTTTTCCTGGCGAACGTTATCATGAATATTGCGTATCTACTTAGTTTTATAAGCGGCCTTTCATTATTACTGAATTTATACTTTGTTCGCCACACTGTACGTACTGTGCGGAGTTAATAGTCGCTTTCTGTGTATATAGCTAGTGCCATTTACATAGTGCGCCTTTGTGTCGATGTTAAGTGCAGGGTTATTGAAACAATTTATTTAATGAATGTGCACATTAAGAGGCGTGATTGCGATACCGGTTTGTATTGATGAGTAATGAGTAAGATAATTAATGAGTTGATTAATTATTTGAACGCGATATCAAGCTGTGAATAATCAACCAATGGAAAATAATCAAAAAAATTACTGAATTCAAACAGAGACAGAACACAATCCTATTTTTTGTTTTAGAATACCCGTGTATAAATTAAGCACGTACCTAGGTACAAAGCGTATAACTTCGAGTATTATTCTTGCATTAGCGTACATGATGAGGAATATTATCGCTATATCCATAATGCGAAGGTTCGCAGGAGTTATGACGAAAAAAACAAAACAATACATTCGGCAAGTTTGCGCTTTTAATGTCTGTTTTATTTGTTCGTCGATATATCTGAGCCAGTTCGGGGCGCTGTGCTAGCTAACTGTTTTATCACTTTATTGCATGAGATGGCATAAACTTGTGAAGAAGATACCAATAAAACATAGCTGTAGGGAAAATAGACGTTTGTTTTGCTCATATCTCGATACGTAGATACATACCAATATAGATGAAATATCAAATCGAAAATCTGAAGGGTCATGTCAACCACGGAGGGAATTTCGGGTTGTGAATGCCAACTATGCCAGAGGTATGCAAGCAAATATCAAACTCCTTGGTTTGCATTTTATTATATCTTCAAATGTATTGAAGTTTTTTTTATTCAGAAAATCTACATACAAATGAATCATGTCAGCAATTTCTTTCGTGAACCGTGCCTATAAAGTCACCTAATTACTTCGCCTGAATTTGTATGCCGGTCTAACAATGGAAGGAAGGTCGCCTATCTTTTTATGTGAGTTTTAACGAACGTTGAGGTTTATAAGGAAAGATATTTAAAACGAAAACTTTAGTACTTAATCTGAGTTGAATATGAAAATGTTTAGGTTCACTGTTGCATAGTTCGCAACTAAAACATAACTTGGTTTAAAGTACCTACATGTTTGCGTAGCGTTTGCATGCTACGCTGTGTGGAGCTTTCAACTCCCTTAAGTTTGTTTTATTTTATTTCTATGCTTCTACCACAAAATAACATAAAATTCATAACTCATAATTTTACTAAGTGAACTATTATCACACTCCAGAGGGCAGAGAATACCTACTCGAAACTTAACGGTGAAAATATGTTATCTTGAAAAACAGCAACCTGTTTATTTGGGATAACAGTTATTTACTATAACAATAAAGACAGTTTGGTGCACACTATTTGGGGCCGTATGAAAGCAATTAAAAATAATATTCAGCCTTTTGGGAAGCTCTATGTGTAATTTTCGTCTCATATTAGATTTAATTGTAAATACGTTCTGGATTACTCACAAAATTATAATCCGATTATGTAAAACCTAATATTAAACTGTGACAGATATAAAATTATTGCCTGATCAGTACGTTACGGATTATTAGATAGAATAATATATACGGAGAAATAAAGTACCTCAATAATGATTCTTTGTTTGAAACTCAAGAAAGAATAGACAAATTGGATCGGTAAGAGTTTTCCTCTCATAGACACGTAGCTATTTAATTGTATTATCTTGATAAAATTAAGTGAACGTAATTCACAATCAATCTAAAACGCACAGTTAAAAGGACACAACGACATCCAACAAACAATCAACATCAATGAAAACGCCATCCGAATCCGACAGGACACATCCGCCAAAAGATAGCACGGAGATTATAAACTCAGTTAAATCATAATATGTCTTGTTCAGCCAGTATTTCTACTTAGAATGGTCCTGGGAGTCGGACTGGCCCCGCAATATCTCTGTCATGGCTGCTCGCATTTGAAAATTGAATTTAATTAGCCCGCAGTATAAAACCGACCGCCTCCGGCACGCGTGTGTTAAACGGTTACCCTCTACGCTTGCACGGATCTAATCCTACCGTGTATATCCTATATATGTACTTAATATGAAGCGTTATATCGGTCTTTCTATTTGCGGTTTTATTTGTTTTGCCGCTGAGTTGTTTAACTGTAGCTTCATGTTTTTTTGTTAGAGTTATTCTTTATTTTGATCCTTTGGTAGAGAAGTTTGCTGTATTATAACGTGTTATGTGCCTAATAGTCGTAAAACTATGAAGGTGGAAGAAGGGTGAACCTTTAAATGAAAAACACAAAACTATAATGTTGATTGAGATATTGTCAAGTAGATACAGTAAAATAAAAACCGTCTATCTCCTGCACTGGGTCGAACTAGATTCAGTACAAGAATGCCATCCCCTCATAAATTGACTCAAAGTGATTTGTAATAATCTGGACGCTAAAGGCTATCGAAAAGTGAAAGCTCTGTCGATACTAAAATATTTTCGTAAGCCACAAACAAAGGCTTTTTCGTTAAAATAATATTTTATACTACAAATATTATTATAGTGAGAAAAATAGCCGATCTCATACATGACAGTGTCAGTTTCTAAGGCTATTCGGTGGACTATTTTTGATACAATCACTTCGAATACAGGTGTGCCTACAATAGCTCTTACAATCTACTCTGAGTAGATACTAAAATATTTTTGTTATTTAAGTATATGTCATTAGCTTCCAACGGCGGCTTCCCCCGTGTGTAATGTTGATAAAAAGTAGCCTATGTCCTTTCCCAAGGTTTAAAGTATCTCCATAGTAAATTTCATCAAAATCGGTTCAGCCGTTTAACCGTGAAAGTGTAACAAACAAACATACGAAAATCAAATCTTTTCTCTTCATTATAACACTAGCTGTTGCCCACGACTTTCTGCAATCTAGGATTATAAGTAGCTTATGTCCTTGTCCTTCTACGTATTATGGTTTACCCATATGCCAAATTTCATCCAAATCTATTCAGCCGTTTTAGCGTGAAAACGTAACAAACAAACTAACAAAGAAATTCATTTTAGCATTAATAATATTAGTTAGATAGGTGGATTAGAATAGAATAGTTAGGATACTATCGTGCTATCGTGTTACCCAGTAACTGGGTTGTGGGGGTCAGATAGTCAGTCGCTCCATGTAAAATACTGGTATTCAACTTCATCCGGTTGGACTGGAAGCCGACCAAAACATAGTTGTGAAGAGATGATGATGGAGAATATAATAGTTAGGATAATAATCCTAACTAATATTATAAATGCGAAAGTGAGTTTGTTTGTTTGTTTGTTACGCTTTCACGCTAAAACGGCTGAACGGATTTGGATGAAATTTGGCACAGAGGTAGACCATGACCTAGAATAGCACATAGGATACTTTTTATCCCGATATTCCTACGGGATCGAGACTTACGCGGGTGAAACCGCGGAGCGCAGCTAATAATAAATATTTTAGTTTATATAGTATTAGCTTCCACCCGCGGCTTCGCCCGCGTCGTATGTCGAAAAAAAGTAGCCTATATCCTTCCCCAGGATGCCATCTATCACCCTGCCAAATTTTATCGAAATCCGTTCAGTGGTTTAGACGTGAAAAGGTAACGTACAGAAAGACAGATAGACAGACAGATAGACAGAGTTACTTTCGAATTTATAATATTAGTATGGATTGTTATGTTAGGTTTTTACTTCATAAAATACGAAAATAGTCGCCTACTAACGAGTATTGCAAGGATAAACAGTACCTAGATGAGCTTACAAAGATACTCTGAACTTGGAGAAGATTTTCCTCTTCTTTAAGACTTATTTATAACACGGGTATTAAGTATGGGTATGAATATTATCTGACTTCTGATCTGAACTCAATATTCAAACCGTCAATAAAAGAATGATAAAATCATAATAAAATTAAGCAAAAAGATACAATAGACGTTGATATATTTAGTAACCTATTCCGCTTGACTATTCTTCAAGAGTCCGAAAAACCCTGTAAGAAATCGACACGTGTTTCACCTCTCAACGAGGCATCCTCACTCGCTGGACGCAAAGTAACTTTGACTTTGCGTCCAGCGCTCGGTGTGGTAACACGTCGCGTTCTGGTTTGCAATTGGTCAATCGTCATCCTGAGGATGCCTCGTTGAGAGGTGAAACACGTGTCGATTTCTTACAGGGTTTTTCGGACTCTTGAAGAATAGTCAAGCGGAATAGGTTACTAAATATATCAACGTCTATTGTATTTTATAATGGATTTCCGCAAGGTCACGCCTGAATCAATTAACTATCTAAAATTAAGCAAATTATCGGATCATACTTTTTCGTTTGATCGTCAGATCGAGCTATATTTGGCATTGAATAGAATGTCAGTTCTCCACACAATACTACATTTTAAAACTTAATTTCAAACAACAAAATCGTACGCAATGATACCACATTTTAAAACTTAATTTCAATTAACAAACTTCTCAGTAACAAACACCACATTATTATATAAGTGAGATTACCTACTCATAACTACAGTTACGCAGGCTAAAGATTTATAAGTTATTCTTTTAAAATTCTAGATTAAAATAAAAAGCAATAGAGCTTCGAGATTAGTTTCATTAATCTCTAGAACCGCTTTTAAACTCAGTGCGCGGCATAATTTTCCCATGCTCAGCAGCGCGTGGATATTAACTCTAAGCAAAGACTACCGTAGGTACGTGGACATCCCTATTTAATTTTTAAAGTGCATAAAATTGTACTTTTAATATTTTACACGAGGTAAGAGAAAATAGGTTTATTAATCTAACCCTTGGATAACTTGATAATATAATGCTACAGCACTTTCCTTCCCTGTTTTACACACGAGTTTTTATTTTTTAAGACTTTTTTTATTTAGAACTAGTGACGCGCCCCTGCTCCACGAGGCAAAAATACATACATTTTTATGTAGGTATCATATTATGTATCCATAATAATATTATAAATTTGAAAGTAACTCTGTCTGTCTGTCTGTCTATCTGTCTGTCTGTCTGTTACCTTTTCACGCCTAAACCACTGAACGGATTTTGACAAAATTTGGAAAGGAGATACATGGGATCCTGGGGAAGGACATAGGGTACTTTTTATCGACATACCAGGCGAAGCCGCGGGCGGAAGCTAGTGTTTAATATAATATTTATGTATTATGAACATAAACCTTCCGGATATTTTTTTTTCCTCTAAAACATGGGGAAACCTCCATCAAAATCCGTGCTAAGTTAGCTACCTACAGACAGGCAAGAAGAATAGATAGCGAGGTTGTAATCATTCAATTAGGAAGCTATGTGCAGCAATAAATATACAGACTCATTCGAAAAAGTGTTAAAAAGGTGAGTATCATGGCAGTAATGTTATTAACTCGTAACACGAAAGTTATAACCACTTTTCAGACTCAAAATTAACGTAACATCACTGTCCCTCGCGAGATACAATTATCTCTGGTTGGTTATATTTCCCAGGTGTGTGAATGCATTCAGTGGAAAATTAAAAAGCAAGCTTTTCCGAAACACTGCCGTGTTTGCCCAGTCCCGTAAATCTAGCAGTAAAATTATTGTACATGTTTCGCGAGAGCTCAATATTAAGATAAGTTTTGCGACTATCTGTATGTTTGGAGGATGAGAACTAGCTTATGGATTGTCTATTTAATGTGATTTTGTATGTTTAAGCAATTGAAAAACCGACCAAGTGCGAGTCGAACTACGTACCACCGTACCATATTTAGCAAAACACGCCGAAAAAAAACCGTTTCTTGTGTGGGGTCACACAAGAACAGGTCACCTTTAATTTTTTACTTTATTTAATACATATTATTTTTTGTTATAGCGGCTACGGAAATACACAATCTGTGAAAATTTCAACTGTCTACCTATTACGGTTCACGAAATACAGCCTGTTGACAGACAGACGGACGGACGGACAGCGGAGGCTTAGTACCTAATAGGGTTCCGTTTGGCACCCTTCGGTTACGGAACCCTAAAAAATACATAAAGGTACATCCAGAATGTTTGTAAGGCAAAAAGAGAAAGCTCTTCAAAATCGAACTTAATCCAAACTTGATCAGAACAGTTCTGGGAGAGACAAGTACCTGGATATGTGCTGTACTCCAGATATAGCCACTTTAGGGGTATGAGGAACAGGGTGTAAAGTTCACTCATCCACCATAGAAAAGGGAGGATCCTCCGACGGGTGTTGTATCTGGCAGGCAACTGCCCCACAATCGATGTTGGGTTCTTGTATATATGTCCACTGCACGGTAAACTTTAATTGCGCGATGCAGGATTTATGTGACGTCAGGATTTTTGTGTGACGTCAGGTCTTTGATGCGTAGTTCGCATGTGGCGATGTAGATACCGCCACACCACAATGCATTCCTTCTTAACAAGTAGGTACGTATGTAGGTCCATAAGCTAAGTGCGAACCACATAAGCCGCTACAACCTAGCTAATTAATCAATTGCTAATCCTATTTGCATGCATTAATTTTACAGAAAGTCAAGAGAAGGAGATCGCTCAATACATATTTTAGAAGACAATTAACGCAGCAAACATTTAAATGTAGATTCGTGTGTGTTAGGGGTGCTATACACCTGTTCGGGTTTGCAGTATTTGTTGAACAACAAAGCCGACGCAAATACGATCGGCTTTTGCCCATCGGGAAATTGCATCCGAGTCGGCCCGGCACAATTCGTGATAAGCCAAGCGGCTTTTTTCCGAACATATTTCTACACTGGCTTCTGCCCGCGACTTCGTCGCCCACCGCGTCGCATCCCATCGCCCGCCCGCGCAGCAGAGAAAAAAGTCAGAAAGACCGTTAAGCGAAAACGTTATAATACGTTTTCGCTTACCATTCTTTATGACTTTTTTCTCTTTTTGCTTGGCTTCGGTCATAAAGTGATATTACATATCTTGCCTGCAACCTTCCTCAAGAATTGGGCTATCCAATGTAAAAATATTTTTTCAAATCTAACTGGTAGTTCCAGAGATTACACCTCATCCTTTACAAACAAAAAAAAATTACTTCTTATCTATTAGTATACTACGTATCCTACTTTCTACTAATATTATAAATGTGAAAGTTTGTGTGTTTGGATGTTTGTTACTCAATCACGCAAAAACGGCTGAATGGATTTGAATAAAATTTGGCAAACAGATAGTTTATAACCTGGAATAATACATAGGATACTTTTTATCCCGATATTCCCACGGAATCGAGATTTACGCGGGTGAAACCGCGGGGCGCAGCTAGTATAATATAAACTAGCTGTGCCCCGCGGTTTCACACGCGTAGGTGTCGATCCCGTGGGAACATAGGGATAAAACGTATCCTATGTCCTATTCCAGGACATGCCTACCCGTGTGCCCATCCTCTCCTCTCTAGAGTAGGGAACGTCGCGGAGGCGCGGCGTTGGCGTCGAATGGTTTGAACGTATTGAATTTTTATAATCGTGATAACTTCGAAATAAAATGTCCGATTCGAATGAATTAAAAAGTTATTTACTGCTACATAAATTCCCTTGATGTTAAAACTATTTATTTGAATAAGAATTGATATTATGTTGATAAAACTCCTTCGCAAATAATGCTTTAATTTCGAACAAATTATATTACCATAAAAAAGGTTATAGTGAGTCAATCTTAAAAGATATTATTATGCTGTCGCGGACTATTTTTTAAAACTTTTTAAGAGGAACAATTCCATCACACATGATATTTGCGTAACTTAAACCGTTTACGCAGCGCACGCAAAGGAAGCTCTCAAAAAGGAATAATTTTTCATTTATGCTCCGCTCCTATTGGTTATAGCGTGATGTTATATAGCCTTAGACCTTCCTCGATAAATGGACTATCCAACACAAAAATAATTTTTCAATTCCAACCAGTAGTTCCTGAGATTAGCGCGTTCAAACAAACAAACAAACAAATTCTTCAGCTTTATAGTATTAGTATAGATAGATTCTGTCGCCGCTCGGATGTGACGAATCATGCCGACCCGAAAAAGTGTGTAGCATCCTTTACGGTATTTGATTTACTTTACATTAGTAATCATATTATACTATTAGCCTGATGGAAATGTCAAACATTACCGATAGAGAGATGTGTACTATTTATTATTTATATTTAATTGCCGCATTTATTATTTATTTGAAATTGGGATTAAAGATTTAAGCCCATTACAATTACATACCGCTGAACAAATAATTATTTTTATACGTAATAACTTCATCGTCTCCGGTTTAATTATGGTTTTTCTGTAAAGGAGATTGGGCGTTTCTGCCCTGGAGCCCAATAGCGTTAAGATATATGCCAATGGAAAGGTCTCTTCAAAGGAAATATTTCGTGATATGACGTTTCTTTCGATTGTTAGTACGAAAGGAGCTACAGAGCTCGAAATGTGAGTAATTAAGCATTAATGAAATTCATCACCTATTTAGGTCATTAACTGTGAACTGACTAATAATAGCCAAGTCTTGTTCGTAGCAAAGGTTATCCCTGGAAAGCTCTTTTCAGTGGTATATATCTTATGGCTATTTGACGCCAAGAATTCCTTAACTTCAGTGCGCACTTTATTACCTATTTAGGTCATTAACTCCAAACTGACTAACAATTAGCAACAGTTATGTTAGAAGCAAGGGTTCTCTTCGAAAAGCTCATTTCACTGTCTTATATAATTTTGACGTTCGGAAAGTGCTGATTCTCAGCCTAACTTGAATAAATGACTTTGATTTTGATTTATTGATCCGCAAATACATTATTCAGCTGCATCCGGTTAGACTGAAGCCGACCCCAAAATAGTTGGGAAATCGATCGCGGAAATGCGCCAAAATAAATTTTGTAAAGTCTTGTTTACAACTTTGCTAGTTAACTCTTTACACACTGGCCCACAAATGGTCAGCTATCTGTCGATTAATCAATTCGTATGAAAGAAACCATCAAAGTGCAGTAATCGATCAATGGACTTGAAGACTAACAATCGTTATTCCTAGAATCGTGAATAGGATTATATAGGATTCGTGCAATGTGGCTCTATTTTGGTATCTAGAAAGTTCTTTTCATGTTCACAAAAGTTCACTTTTATTGAAACACACATCATAACCAAACATGTACAGGCTTTTGTGTATACAACAAAGATTTAAAAATAGATTTCGGTATAAAATTTTTCGTATACACAAATTATAATTCGCTTCCAAAAATTTACACAATTAGATTTAAACCTATTGAGGTACACTCACCTACACCAGTCGCGAATTTGTATAATATAATAATAAGGCATAGAAATGTAACCAAAGAGTGAATAGTAATAATGTCAATTATTGTAGCTACCTACTAATATGGACTAACTATGTTGTCTGAAATAAAATATATTTTATTATTATTATTTTAATAATAACAGTCTACCGAACCTATTGTGTATTTACCAAAATAAGTGTACCTACGTGCTTAATCCTAAATCTTAACTAATATTATAAATGCCCCGCGGTTTTAGCCGCGTAGGTCTCGATCCCGTGGGAACATAGGGATAAAACGTATCCTCTTCCAGGTCATGGTATACCCATGTGCCCATCCTCTCCTCTTTTCTTCTTATTTTAATCCTAACTTATAATATTATAAATGAGCAAGTAAGTTAATTTTTTGGTTTTAAGCAAAAATGCTGGAACAGATTTAGAAGAAATTTGGCACATGAGTAAACCATGACCTGGAATATTATAGGACATAGGATATTTTTTATCCCGGTAGTACGTTCCCGTAGGATAATTTCGGTCATCCACGCGGGTGAAGCCGCGGGCAAAAGCTAGAAAAAAGATAAAAACCCTAATAAAAACATAAGCCAACCGTGATGATTGAACCAATAATACGATGTAATATAAAAAGCACAATATAAATATAACAATTTGTTCCAAGACCTGCCGAATCCTATTTCTAATAAGCGTAGTAATATTGTGTTCCAAGAACTAGGGAAATCAAGAAAATGCGATTGTAGAGCGTATTTTCTGAGAATTTGTTGGCTATGTCAAAGGTAAAATAGATCGCTCACTTTCGGCGAAAATAGACTGGCTATTTAAAGAATCTAATCTCTATCTTTCTTGCTAAAAACCCTATCTATATAAGTAAAAACGAAATGCTGTTAGTTGATAAGCGGATCGCTTGAAAACGGCTGGAACGATTGGGTTTATTTTCTCTTCTAACTGTTTGTTGTAATCCGACAAAGGCGGTTAGAGAAAGAAAAATTGGACAAATTGCCCGGTTAATTGGAAAAAATTAAAATTGTGTTTTCTATGGGATTACAATTATGAATTATTGTTTCGAAAGGACGTCTGCCGGCTCAGCTAGTTTCTAAGTTATTTAAAGAATAGTACCTATTCCTGTTTCGGTGGCTAAGAATAAAATAAATATAATGAAAAAGTTGTAGTTTATAAGAACTAACAAAAACTATCCACTGACGGGTGATTCTGTAAATAATAGCGTAGCGTGGGTAGCGTTACCCATTCACCGAAATTAGAGCTGTCACCCGATATACATCTAGTACGTACAAAATGTGAAAAAGTCACTATGTTATTTATATCGCGACGCGGAACTGTTGTGTATAACTTGTCTATTACTAATTACGGTAGTGCGTCCAAAGTTTCCTCTCCTCCATCGAACATTCAGATCACGACTCGGGAACAATCAAGATGTTCACGGGATACCAATTGGATTAGAACTGACTTTAGTTGCAAAGACACATCCTTATACTACGTTATTTCCGCTGTGTGTTTATTTATTCGACGTAGTCTTAGGAGTATTAGTAACAGAGATTTTTAATGCATTGGTAGTTCAAGAACAGAACAGTGAATATCAAAAGATTTTGGTATCCCTAAGTACAGTAGTAAAGCGAACGATGCGTCGCTTCGGAATGATTAGCGAGGCAATGAGTCGTGAGTTCAAAATCCACCCGTAGCTACTATTGTTCTTCTGACATAAACCCGATCCTGTTACAAGCCTTTTATTCAGCTCAGGAGAAATTTTTTACAGGCATATAGACTCTTTCATACACATTGTCTACATGGTTTGCATCCAAAGATACCTACATTAAATTGCGTCTGTGGGTTTATTGGGACAGGACAAAATCTGACCCAAAAGTGTCCTTTCCGGATTTCGTTAAATCTTTCATATAATTTGAAAAGATAAATAGCTTCCACAATTTATTTTCCTTTTATTACCGGATCAGCATGAGAATAACCCTCGGCTTTATTTCAAAATCAGTCTCTACGAGGTAATATCAATCACCTGACGTTCATTAGCTGAAAGGAACCCTTTCAATCTCAAAACCCTCGAAAACAATCTCATAACTTTCCGATACCATAAAAAAAACTAAAGCCTTTCGCAAGTTACACGTATTTACGTCAACAAATAGTATTCCTTACCTTATAGTATGGTTCCTCATAACGAGTGCCTTTAAGAAAGTCATAGAATATGCAAAGAGGCAGAACCATTATGGCCGGCTCTTTGCACAGAGTGGCGGCCGCAGCGAACATGAGTGTCCCCGCCAGCGTCAGCCACTGCAACAGTTCACCTGTGTCCTCACTGACACCACCACTGAACTGACACTTTAGTCTCACTGCGCCGTTAACTTCACAAGCGTTTAACATCTTCAGAGGCCCCGCTTTACTCGCCTTCAACTGTTTACGAACATTCATCATGATGTGTTGCACTAAGCTGTGACAACTCAGCCTGAACGGCGGATCGTTAGATGGTATTTGTCGTCGCATTAGATTGTCTTTCACTATATGCCGACATTGTTTGTTGTGTCTTTCCTCACGTAATCGAACGTGTTCGCTGTATAGCAGGAAACTCAATAGAAACAAGTTGCATGCGGCGAGATCAGCGCGGCCGACCACGCCCGCCACCGCCTCAGTGTGTATCGGATGCGCAGCAAAAGCAATTCCGGTGACTGCAGTGCCCACTCTCATACAATACGCTGGCAGGAGGCGACGAGCAGTCAGCACCACCAAAGCCGTCGCTGTACAGTGGAATATAACGTTGAGGAGATGGTAACTCCATGGCTTAAATCCACTAAAGGCGTAGTTGAATCGATATGTAGCAACGCACAGCGGTCGGTAGGAGCCGTGTGAACCGGGGTCTGCGAGCGGTGTTCCCCAGAAATCGTTTTCGAATAATGCGTTGATAGGTGTATGGCCGATGACATCCGGGTTGGAGAGAATCGCCCGCCTGCAAAATAAATAAAAAACACGTTAGCGTACATTATTGTCATTAAAATTCCACGAATTTATTAAAATGGTAATGAAAGGATTTATATTTAAATTGTAGATGCCTGGGGTGTTCAGTATGCAATGAAAACAGAAGGTTATCAGGGAATTACTTTTTTATATAATAAATATTCTCTTCACAACCTGTGAGTAATTATAACACTGAACTGCAGGTTATTGTTAATGCTAGCGCATCATTACGCACGTTTCACAGGTGTTTCATCAACGTATCAACAAAAAAACAACAAATAACACGCCTATATTCCCTTAAGGGGCCATTTTTTTTTTTTGAGTTTGAGTAGTCGTCCACTACTCCCATGACTTCTCCCGCTCTGGGCGGAGCGGAAGGACGTGTCAGTCTTTTACTGACTAAAACCCACCCGTGTTCCTTCAGTTACCTTTTGCCAAAGTCCCGTTATCCCTTTCGGACTTTCCCGCAACCCAGATCTCTTTGAGGCGTGTATGGAACAAGACGCGCCAGTGACCCGGGCCTGGTCCTTATCTGACGGCGAGCTACCCATTTCTCGCCGTCCTCAAGCCCGCGCCTATGGTGGCCGAGAATCCGCCTGGGATTCCCGACGCGAGAGGTCATTGCCGCCAACCGCCTCCACGAGGACACGGCGGTGCTCCGCCCAAGCAGGGAATACCTCCACCGTAAGCTCCACCGTGTCCTCCGGGCGATCCACACAGTGGTGACACCCGGGCGTTTCCTCCCGCCTAAACTTACACAGGAACCTCCCGAAGCTGCCATGTCCGGTGAGGACCTGCGTCAGGTGGAAGGTGAGGACGCCGTGGTGCCTCTTTAGCCACTCCTCAAAGAGGGGACTTATCGCCGCAATTGTGGCGTGCCCAGCACTAGGTTGCGACAATCGCACTCTCCATGCCGCCATGTCTGGCCGCTGTGCCGCGATTTCTCGCGGCAACGGAGTTACTCCCCGGCGCTTCAACCCCTCGCACCACTCCCAGATGTGCGCGAGGACTTTCGCCTCCAAATCCCATGGCGGTAATCCGGCAAGGAGGCTCACCGCCTCACGGGAGACCGTGCGGTATCCCCGGGCCAGCCGAATGGCCATGACCCTTCGGGACGCGTTCAACCGGCGGGCTGGCCACAGCCTAAGGGAACGCGCCCACACCGGTGCCACGTAAAGGGCCATGGACCGTACGATCCCCGCCCCTAAGGGGCCTAAGGGTAAGGCAGAGCTTGTACATACCTATAGTATGCCCACATTTCGCCAGTTGTGTTTTAGTCCCATGTAATATGGGGCGAGCCTATTGCCATCAACCGTGCACAAATCTAGACTCCAGGCTGCTACTGAGAAATTCCAGTTGAAAACAACAAGTTCCCAATCCGGGAATCGAACCTAGGTCCTCATTAATAATAGCATGCTTACTATTATTGATATCAGTATACTTTATTAACGTGGCCATGTTTAACCAACGATTCTTCAAAATCAAAATGTTTACAGTTTCCTGAGATTTAATAAAAAGACTTTTAAGTCCACTTAAATTCTTTAAGGGCAATTTGTAGATTGTCACGGAGGTACACGGTACCAAGTAATAGGTAGGTATCTTGACGACCAGCGCTTTCGTATCGTATATTTTTCATCAGGTTTGATTAAAAAACTTTTCTAACGTAACTTTTTCTCAGCACGGCTACCTTTTAATGAAATATAAAAGATCAATACCTAACGCATTTTTTGTAGCCTGTGTCAATCTGCGAACATTTTTTGGCCGTTAGTTATTTATAAAGAGAAATTGCGAGCGTTTTTTCGTCGTTATAACAGTTAGAAAAAGATTTTTGACGATCGGCTATTTCGTTAACATGTAAGTTATGAAGATACCAGCTTTACTTACTTTTTCTGAAATAAATTACAGTAGGTACTGTATGTACGTATGTTAAACATTTTGCACGATATTTATGAGAAAATATAATCAATTTAAGTAATTTTAAACATTGCATAATTTGCTGAAAAGTCCTCAGTATTTCACATAAAACAAATAATTACTGATCATAATAATATACGTCACACATCGTGAGGCAAGTTATTACTGTTTTAACATGAAAAACCTTCCGAGAAAGGATAGACACCTACCTATCATGCTAAACATTTTATTAAGGTTCAAACCATCGTTTAAAGAGGAACCAGCTTATAACAACAACAGGTTCAGGCACTTGATCAATAACCTAAGCACAATGGTCCCGAGTCTTTTGTATCCGCCAAGCAACACAAAATAAAATTATAAGCGAGGAATTCCGGTAACTTGACGTTATAACGTATAAAAGATTCCAGATTGATGTCTCACGACGAGAAAATAAAGATAACTTCTAAAAAGATAACATGTTTACATAAAAGCTCGTAATTCAACATCCCCAATCTGTAAGTGCTTGCTATTAATTTATACAAAGTAAACGCAATAAGGGATTCCAACTTTTATTTACGCTACACATCAAAATTTAATACCGAAGAACAAATTCGAACAGCCGTCCCTAACTGCTTAATTTAAATAAAATATTACCATCTTACCTAGGCCAGCAGTCGCTCATTGCTGCCGAATCCGTTCGATGTTTTCCCGAACGATTGGCCCCGTGCCCTCGGCCGTTCCCTCCGTAGGGTGCCTCAATACCGACTTAATAATGGACATGTTTTAACGTACCGATTTTTTCTCTCAAATTGATTTTGCAAACCGTGTTTTGACGTTTTCCGGTTGATGTGTGGAGCAAACCGGTTGAACGCCTGACGGGTGACGGAATAAGCTTACTGACCTGAGCTGCGATTTGAACTCAGAGGACTAATTTTCTATTGGGTTTCTTAATTTGCGCGTTTCCTGGCATGCGATAACAGAATAGTAAAGGAAATTATTAGCAAAATGACCGTCGGATACTCTATCGGATGCCATTGGCAACCGGAGATATCTTGCGGGCACATTTTACGTGTAGAGGAAATTAAAAAGTCACCGATCGCTTTGCCCAGTTTACCCTAAACCAACCGCATAATGTCGTCGCTCCTAATGGCTAACATTTTTTTCTACGGTATACATTACGAATAATAACTATGAAATTAAACATTAATGGAAATTACTTTCCAACTCTACAATACAGTTCATAAAGTTTAGTTAGTTCTCTTGAACTTGGTTTTGCGATACAACAACCGAGCCGCTGAAAAGATCGCGAAATCTTTGATTTCTCATATTTTGGAATACATTTCCACCAAGCAGCTATTTGTACAACAGTCAGATGGTCTACAATTATAAGGGGAAAGACAATATATCTTTCCATTGATAAGTATATCGACATCGATTGAGGACATCGACCATCTACAACTACGCAAGTTATGTACTCATCCTTTTATCTATTGATCCCTCATACATTTTATTCGTTCATTTTAGATTTGGAAAGAAAAGCCGGTGAAGTAGCCGATTGAATAATATATTTTTATGGAACCAAAACCGTGCTTACTATGCGAAGAAGGAAAAATCATCTCTAACAGTCGGCCATTGTATTGCAAATTGTGAGTAAGACGCCTTTTCCCTCAGTTATTTACATAAAAAGTTCTCCGAGTATTTTGTTCGTAAATGACTTTCGTTTTACACTTCCTCATTTCAGTTTTTGCAGAAATATATTTATACCAATTGAGGGAAAATATAGAAAGTTTAGTTTACGCGTGGTCTGTCAAATACGTTATCTTACTAACGTTGTAAATATGAAAGCTTTGACGTCACCAATTCTTATTTATGACAGTGAAGCTGTCATCACTAAATAGAACGTAGCCTAACTGGTAGGTATAAAGAAAATTCCAATAATCTCAGACATTTAAGGAGCTGAACACTAGTGTTCCATAAAACTGTATCAGTTCCTTTAAGGACCACTTTAAATATTTTACAATCAGGGCCCTATGTAATATAATACTGACAATGCGACATATTTGCAAAAAAAAAATTACATATATGTCACATTTTTACGACAAGTGCTGCTTTTATTAAAAGCAGAAAACTATGAAAAAATCTTACAAAATTGTCAGATTGTCGGATTGTCAATCCTGGTAAAGTAAATGATTTCTTGAAACATTCCAGAAGGAATACAATCGAGAGTATCTTTAATATTTTACCATGTTCAAGATTATCCGAGAAAATTCATGGTTGGAAATATTTCTTCCCTTTTCTGCAAATCACACAAAGGATGGCGCCCATAGTTATTCTTTCCATGTTCACATTCCGAACACTTTCCTTCAGGCTTACGTTCCTGCGTTCAACGTCAACACCGGTACCACGCCTCGCCTCATAAAAATGAAAATAGAAATATCGAATACCTCAGTAGGCTCCAGTTATGGGCGTTTTCACTTTATGATGCCAGCGATTTCGTGATCGGTACTGCCTCGTTCTCACATCAGCACGAGAATTATACCTACACATATACATGCTATATACGTGTAACTATAAGAACAGCTTTACCTCAATTAGTTAAATATAATGTTCGATCGAAAACTAAGCATTTTCCCTCAGGGTATTGATTTACTTTACGTACGTGTAAGTAAAATGTGTGTACATTTTACACTCCGTTCATTTATCACAGTCTCGTGTAGATTGACACTATTAATAGTTTGAGTGTAGACAATAATGTCTATAATAACACGGGCTCGTGGTTAAATGATGACAGCTGCACGGGTCGATCGAAGGTTAAGCTACGCTTGCCGCGGTCGATTCTTAGATGGCAAAGAATTCTTGGATGGAAAAGAGTTCTTGCCCTGGAAAGAACGTTAAGCCGTTGGTCCCGGCTGTCATTCGTTAAACTTTGACAGTCGTAACGGACAGTCAGAAGCCCTAAAAGTCTGACAACCAGTGTAAGCCAAGGGGTATCGTATTACCCAGTAACTGGGTTGTGGAGATCAAATAGGCAGTCATTCCATGTAAAAATACTGGTATTCAGCTGCATCCAGTGAGACTGGAAGCCGACCCCAATAAAGTTGGGAAAAGGCTAGACAGATAGATATGCGTGAACTACATGAACTTATTGTAAAAAAATACATGAAAATTTACTTGTAGGTACATAAGTTACGTTACATTAGATTTTCCTTTTGTTAAAAATAAATCCTATTCCAATATCATTTTACGTCTTTTCAATATCTCTTCTAAGAAGAATATCAATCTATGTACACGCATCAAATACGGTTGAAATAGCAAAATACGTAATCCCTTACATTTTATATCAAAGCCTATCCTGTAGGAATATTGGCCTATATTGGTTTTCATAACCATATCGATAAAAAAGTACTCGCGTCCCTAGTAGAATCGAAACTAAGATTGAGATAAAGTTGGGATAGTGCGGAACTTTTTGTTGGGAGAGTTGCGGGCAGCTGTGCACAGTCGTCACGTAAGCCCTCAATTACGAAACACTGGAGCGGTTTTCGACGAGCTCTGATCCAGAAGAAAGTTCATCGATTCTATCACGATTATCGGTTTGGAACGTTTCCACTGACAAAATTAGCGCTGTCCTCCAAATGTACTTCTCTAACTTTGTGTTGTAGTGCTCGTTAATACCGCTCTTGACACATGACATAAGTATAAGTGCTTTTAAACAGGTAGCTTTTTGTTTTCTCGGTACTGTTATTACGAACTCAAACGTCACGCGTCAGGGGAATCATTCAGTTTGAAACTAATCCATTTCGGTAGGTATATTATAACTTCTAGCTTAATGTCTAACTTCATGAAAAAAATTAAGTAAAGTTCTGATCACACTAATATTGTTTCGAACCGCCTAACCGCTCAAAGAAGTATAAAGTATAAATCAAACACAATAATGTGGCTGCCCTCATACCCTCAGGGACAATGGGATCAAAGGAAAATGTAAATTATTCAACATGCCCAAGTCTGGGCGTTCGCCAAATAGCGGGTTACCTTTTTGCAGCTCCTTCAATTCCCCAGGGAGCCTTATTTAGGTGTTAATTGGTGGCATTCCTCAAGAGCTTCTGACCGTAGTTCTTTTTTATGTAAAAAGTCAAATAATATAAGCTTAATGTTGTATTAAAACTCTGGTGTGTTAGAATATTTTAACTGAAGGAAAACTTAGATCTTTCAATTACTTAAGTTTCGTTTATAAATTCAGTTTTTGGACTATACATAAATACATATTTTACCAGCAACCTGCCTATTGAAACCTGATAACATTATTTTGCATGAAAAAATCACAACGCATCCGTATCCCTAAAAAAACTACTGAACTAAAATAAAACCACATATATTGTTATTTATACTTGACACAATAATCAACGGCCTTAAATCTTAAAGTGCCACTAGTTTCATTATCTAACAGATACCAAAAAAAATGCTTAATTTAACATAATTGGTATTTAACTTATTTTCCCTATTCATTTCTTAAAATAACACAAACATTTATATGTCTTCAACTAAACGCCTCACAAAATAAATAAGAAGCAATTATTTTACAAATCTATCAATAATATTTGCGAGGTTTTTATTCAACGATTCGAGCAAGCAAACGTAGGCAGATCTTTCGCACCTTAAAGGTTTCCGTTTTCCATTTATGAAGGGACCTTTGTAGCGAGATCTCTCAAACGAAAATTAGATAAATTAAATAAAAATATTTTCCATGTTACTACCTGCTGAGCTTTCAAAGTTACCAGATTTTTCTCATTGAACCACAGAAAAACGAATTGGCATCTACATTATCATGAATATTGAATTGGAACTCTTTTAACTCCAACCACAGATAAAGAGAATTTTGAAATGAGAACGAACAAGTTATAAACTTGCAAGAATTTTGAGATCCTAATCGCTTGACCGACTTATACATATTATAATGACCTGTTTGGCTAAACAGAATCCTGTATGACCGTCTAGTTCTTCCTGTCAAACTATAGACAAAGTCGCTCCAGCTTTCACGTGACGGTACCTAAACCTTTAGTTATATTTTGTCTCTATTTCTAAAGGACAGTGATTGAGCAAACGGCATTTTCTGAACAAAACAGCATCAGACTAATATTTTTATACCGACTTCTTAAAAAAAGAGGAGGTTCTCAATTCGTCTGTATAATATTATGTTTTTTATGTATAATCATCGATATTTTCGTCAATTGTCGACCGATTTTGAAAACTCTTGGCTTTTCAATGTTAGATTAACCAACTTTCTATGCGGATTTAGACTAAGAAAACCATTCCAAGTACTCAACCCTGCTCGTACTTCATCATTGTATTTTTTTTCTAACAAAGGCAAGCGCGGTGGTGGATGGATCAAAAATATCGAATAGCCATACAAACTTTCATCCCTATGTTACCGCTTTAAGAGGGATATAAAACATAATGCTTCCTTAGTGTCAACCTTTGTGATAAAAAGTGTTGATAACTTGTGCGATATTTCATGCTTCTCTAAGATGCTTCTAGATTCACTGATAGACAAGGCACAACCTATCCACCAGCCAGCCAGCCAGCTCTCGTTATTGCACCTACCACTCCTCTCTGCATCACCCAAAGGTTAACTGGTAGAAAATGTCAAAATGGTATTAAATCCGTCTCTGTACATTTGTGTGCTTAAAGTTTTAATTAATAAATAGTAATTCAACCGCTGGGGGCTAGGCTAGGGTGTGCGTTGTCTGTCAGTGAATGAATCTTCTTCTTTTTGTGTGGTTAGTGCCCAACCTTTTTTTTTTTTTTGAGGTTGTTGACCCATCAAATGACTTCGCTCGCTCTTCGCGGAGCGGGAAAGCGTGTCAGACTTTTACTGACTAAAACCCAACCGTGTTCCTTCAGTTGCCTGTTGCCAAGGGCTCCGGTATCCCTTTCGAACTTTCCTCGCAATCCTGGCAGACATCGGCCCTAGAGAACTCCGTCAATTGTGCTGACATCTCTTAGAGGCGCGCGTGGAACATAACGCGCCGTCGACCCGGGCCTGGTCGTTATCGGAAGGCGAGCTACCCATTGCTCGCCACCCGCAAGCCCGCGCCTACGGTGGCCGGGAATCCGGCTGGGACTCCCGATGACCAGGACGTCTCTTGCGGATTAGTGGCTAACCTGGTGTTAGAGTTTTAAAGCCGCCCTAGGGCTCCCCACTTGGCTTCACATGTTGTCTAGAAATATCTCTCAGGCATGCCGGTTTCCTCACGATGTTTTTCTTCACCGTTTTTAAAGCTAGTGCTTATAATTATACAACACGCACGTGAATCCAAAAAGTCAGAGGTGCGTTCCTTGCGTTCGAACTCGAGACCTATGACTTAGCCCACTTACACATTTACCACTAGGCTATCACTCTTCTTCAGTTGCTGAATGAACAAATTTAATTTTTTATCAAGTTGATAATTAAATTACCTGTCATCGTAAACAAATCCAGCGTCCAAGGTGTTATAGTACAGCAGGAAGGCCAGCAGCGAGCTGGCTGCCGTCACCCAGTGCTTCATCCTCGGCGCTATGATGTCTACATCAGAGTTACTCCCCCCTCTGAAACAAACATTCACCTTTATATGTCTTTACTAGAGGCCCATCCATGCTTCGCACGGGAGCAATCTAATAAGGTCGACAAGTGAAAACATCGAGATTTCAGTGCTTTATCTAAGATCAATATGAATATATTGAACACATAATACTTCCGAAATAAATTATCTTAATGATGGTAAAGACGGCATTAAAATACATTGTTCAGTTTGAAGAACTAAGCGGCACATAGACAGCCACGAAAGCGGCTTTGTTTTATACTGTAGCGCTATCTACAACGCCACATGCGAACTACGCATCACCATGACGTCAGCAAATCCTGCATCGCGCAAGCAGTTAACCGCGCGACGAGTATAATACAACGTCCCGACATCAATCGTTGCGCAGTTGCCTACCAGACACAACACCGGTCTGGTCGGAGGATCCTCCCTTTTCTATGGAGGATGAGTGAACTTTACATCCTGTTCCTCATACCACTATAATTCTATGTATAGATATATAGATGTTACAGGTTTTCAAACGAATATGGCCCCGCCCTCTTTGGCAATGCAACGAGTAATAGGTATTAAGGCTGGATGTAATGGAAAAGCCTCTACCTGTCGCACAGACTCTGGGCCGCTTCCATACTTTCTGGCTGGGTAATCTTACCACGAGCTTTTCATCTTTAGCTCTTGACGAGACGTACAAAAGGAAACAAGAAATTGTATTCGTAGTATTCTCACTAACCCAGCTGTTTTTGGTACTCTGTCATTCTTCTTATCAATAAGACCACCTACAGACAGACTGGTCTTACATACTCGCGCGACTAGCCGCGACTTTTAACAAAAAAAAAAACGGAGAAATCTTCACGGCGAACGATGCGGCGGTCCAGCCTTTAATTGAAAGAATCCAGGATGATTACTAACACAAAAATGTGACGCGATATGGTTTTGAGAAATGTTCGGTAGCAAAAGCCTGAACAAAATAGGATTTTTATTGAATTCAAGGGTCAGTTCAAGTATAGCAAAGAACCAAATCCTATGAAATACACTTTCAAAATTACAACTTCGAAAGGTTATATTGCTGGAAACAGGCGAGCCTATTAGTAGTTTTGAAAAAAATCGACTAGCCTGTAGAAAATTTACACAGCTTTGTAAATTTTCTACAGGCTAGCTACAACAATATCCAAAAAGCTATATGAAATGAAAAAAAATTAAATGAAATCTTTTCAATCCATATACAACTTTCAATAAATACAATTCCATAAAATATAACACATTCACATTAGGTGTGTGTAGGACTGTCACCTTTTATGGTCGCTGTGGTTTCATTCTCATACCGCGGCACCAAAGAATTGGCCGATCGATGTATGGTGGAATAAGTATTTAGTTTATAAGTGTAAAATCCAGTTAGCATTGTTACAAGTTTCCAAGAATTATCTATCTCACACGAACCGTTTGTTTGAACCGGTTACTTAATGACATTATTGCCCGTTTTCACTAATACTAGGCGACACCTAAATGTAATGTCTTAATATTATTATTGCACAGTTGTATTTTAAATACTCGGCTCAGCACCGCGAGTGTGCTTTCATTTAAAAATTTAATTTAGGTGTCGCTTAGTATAACTTAAAACGGGCATAAACGTGTTCTCTATTTATCGGGAAACGTATTCATGTCACGTCATCGCGTTTAGGTAACGTCCCATTCTAACTAGGTGCTTTACAGACTTTTAATTATTAAATGGATATTTAAAACGTTTTGAATTTCGTTTGCATTTGTACAAAAAATACTGGGTTCCAATTAAGCTTAGTACGACTCATGTGAATTACGAATGTATGTTTGTTACAAAAGAGAGAAATATATTGTAGGTACAATATAGCGATAACATCGCCTACATACAGTCTCAATGTATATTATGTCCTGTTTTTCGTTCTTTCAGCCTACAAATACCGCGCCGTATTATAGTAAGTATGTAGATAATTTCCAACTTCTTACACCGAAACTCTGCCTCCACTTGATCTAAAATTTCCTCATGCCTAATCCACAACAATTAAGTTTTTAAATGAGCGAACGGCGGGAAACTTTTTCATTGGACATAGTTCATGTCCTCGGCTGTCATCCGTCTCCGGACGTCGCCGCGCCGCCGGCTAGCAACAAAAGTCACTTGTATTTAGTTTTCCAGAAGTATATTTCAACATTTTCAACTGTAATTAGTTTTTCATTTCGACATTTCTAAAAGTTTCTTGTTGAATATGTCGTAAGGAAGTTTTGAGTATGTATTTGGATGGCTTTACGAGTAGGGCGAGGACCAAAACAACGATGGATTGTGAGAAAGATGATACCTATAACTAGAAGGGGGTGACTACTGAAATGACAAATAGTGAAGTATGGAAATAGAACACATGCTGCGCCGATCGCAATGAATTGGGATAGGTTGAGCAAGAGAATGATGACTTTTAATAGTTGGTAACTAACGCTTCGCCCGTCTGATTTCGTAGTCAGTTATTCCCACATATTGCATTGAACACAAATTTAACCATTAAAATATACAATATTTATATTTTCTGACAGTTTTATCATACTAAAACGTCAGACGTCGATTTTATTCCAAGGATAAAAGATATCTGGCATTGGGAATATCAGCCCATAAGTATTTACTGGGTCTTTTAATAAAAAATCCTGTAGAATATAATTATGTACATAATATTATAAACTAGCTAATGCCGCCATGCGTTGCAATGCTTTTTAACCGACTTCTTCAAAAAGGAGGAGGTTCTCAATTCGTCTGTATGTTTTTTTTTTTTTTGTTCATTGTTACTCGATTACTCCGCCAATTGTGAATCGATTTTGATGATTCTTTTTTTTTGGTAGGTCATGCTTCCGAGGTGGTCCCATATAAATTGTATTAACTTTGCTTGCGTAGTTTTTGAGTTAGCTTCAATATTACGTATTTTTTCCACTTAGTTTATATTTACTCTTTCACTGTTATTTACATAGCAGGTAGTGCTGTTCGGATTTGTGTGGGGTAGGTACCACAACTAAAAAGTGAAAAATAAAAACTTTTTCCAAAAAAAAACAAACCGACTTCCTAAAAAAATATTAAAAAGAGAAAAATAACTTCAATTTCGGAAGTCGGTGTCTTTGCTTTCCAATTTTCGCTTTATGCCACCGACTTCCGAAATTAAATTTATTTTTCTCTTTTTAGTATTTTTTATTAAATACTAAAAAGAAAAATACTGAATGATGATGATGAGCATAATCTAAATCGCCACTTTATTTATAGGACTTTTCTCAAGCAACCTAAAAGCAAACATTCTTCAAAATTCGAAAACATCATATATACACGATTACTTACAAAAAAACAAAAACGTTTGCCCTATCATTATACGTTACAAGTGTAAAGGGTACATCTGTAGTAGAATAACAGCCCAGTGCTAATATTCCGTTCGTATCTGCCCTTTATGTATCCCAAAAGCGCTGCCGCATGCAAACGCAGGGGCTTACGCGTAGAATACGTCTCTTAGGCCCAACCGCCGGCTCACCGACGACCGACGACCGTTCGTAAACAATGCGTCACTGGGATGCTTTATTACAGTTGTCAAGCACCACAACGTTGTTCATTTTATCTCTGGGACATGTCGACGAGCTGTTTAGCTGTTCGTAGTGTTTGTACTTCTGCTAATTGAGCTACAGCGCCTTTCCTGTTTGCTATCGTTTGTGTTGAGAGGTGTTGCAGTATTCAGGAGATTGTCGTTTGGACTTATAGTCATATTATGTTAAGAGTCTAGAAAAAACTAACCGATGGGAATTGTCATCGAATCGTTTCGTAAAATCTTGCAAAACAGCGATTAAGTTTACGTCCACTTAGGCGTATATTTTTTATATTTTGTAGCGATAATTTTTCAATTTCCCATCTATTCAAATAAGGTTTTCCACAAAGACGCATTTCGTGTAAAGGTAGCGTGAAATTAAATCGTAAAAGAGAGGGGAATTTTTCCTCACCGCGGGATGTCCTTGAATAGCTCTTTAAAGTGGAACAAACATATCGTGGATCACTTTTCTTTATATTGATGCTTTGATTGCGAATAATAGGCCCCCAAAGTCGTTTGCATTGTACATTTTCCGCCCCGACATTTTCCAACCAATGGACATTATCATAATAGCACTTTTTGCGTACTTTCTATAAAAATTAATACAAACGACTTAGGACGATATTTTGGCATACAACGACGACTTTTTTTGTTTTGTTATAACTTTAAACAGCTTTTTGAAGAACAGACATTACCTCTTCATGCTTGTATTTTTATTACGTGTATACTACATACTTCCATTTTTACCTACCAATATCTCTTTCCACAAACAAATACAGGAAAATTAAAACATACTGATTTATCTAATGCAAAAGATTTGTTTTGTGAAGAAAGTAATCCGGAAAACTAGTAATAACTTTGTTTCATTTGTTATGTCGGAATGAAGCAGCCAATCGTGCAGAGCAAATAAAGCGAACTTTGTGGAGCGAAAATAGACAAAGGATCAGATACAGGTAAATAACTACGCATGACTTGGGCAGAGAAAGCAGTTCCAGCGTTCCATTCAGGGCTGCCACGTACCAAATTAACCCTCAACGTGTTCGCAATAATTTACTTATTGCCAAATAAATATTCAAATTGCCGGAGCGGCTCCCTTTTTAAATATATCCATCGGAAAGTGATAAATTACTTTCTTAAACAAATTTTCCGCCTCGCTTTCCCGTCGCGATACGTTGACACATGCGATGCGGTTGAAAAAATGTGTCATCGATTAAAAATCAGAATTCGAGACTCAGGATTTATGGTCCATTATGGAAGGTCTTACTTGGTTAAACAATGAGGGGTAGGTAACACGAAGATCGCAAGTATTCGCATCCCGCCTTTACGTCGTGTCTTTCACACAAGATTAACGCTCAATTCAAAGGTGAACGCTATTTCAAAAGCTATAAATTTCTCCCCGTGGCTCGTTTCACCCGCGAGAACGCACAAATTTATCGGAAATTAGTATCTACTAGAAACTCCGCCGGGATGAATAGACATAACGTTTACGAAGCTCAGCTCAATTTATTGTTACCTACTAGCTCGGGATTGGGAGTAAACGAAAAACAAATTCTGAACCCGACTCACTGACTCAGCAATCCGAAATACAACATTCATTATTTAAGTATGATATTTTGGTACTTTTGCGGCTTACCGCTCCCTGGTACGGGTGCAGTACGGTTTCGTTTAGTTCACTCGGTACGAATTCGGTCGGCTACTAATGAAAACTTGCCTACATTTCAGTGGACGTGAGCTCATTTAAACATGCCATATGACTTTGCGTGAGATGCGCACAAATTGAAATGTTCTCTCGGTAAGTTTTCAGTGCCGATACCGCAACAAAACGGCGACTAGAGAAGACTGGGAATTCAAAACTATATACGAGCTCTCAGAATAAGACAGAAATAGGACACAAAGCGAATGATGGTAACACTAATTACCTTTCGTAAGTAGTTTCCCTTCACTAATTTCTTATACTATTAGCGAGGTCACAAATCTCAGCCAAGAAGGCGCATTTCTTTCGGCCATTTAGATTATGTTATATTTCTTTTATAATTTTCTATTAAGTGCGAAAGGCAAATTCATAGTAAAAGTTTACTCCTAATAAAGAAGTGTCTCCATTTTAATTAATTGGTTGCTTGCCGACACTGACTCTTTGTTATCGACTAAAAAAATAGACCAAAACATTGAATTAAAGTACGGTTACAATAGACGGAAGTTTGAAAATTTTCAATTTTGATGATAAATCGCGTGCGCTTGATATTCTACCAATAGGCACATGATGTAGCGCACTCGGTTAGCCAAGTAACTAAACTGTTCGTGGACGGAAAATCATACGGGAACTATTATTCCGTGGTCCGATGCTCACACAACCGGAATGAAACCATCGGCTTCCACCTTTATATTGTTTTTATAAAAAACCAAAATATAAGTTGTAAATGCGAATGTGAATGTCCCTCGTTTTACTTTGTCTTACTGGTACGTTTTCGGAACTGAAAGTAAGTATCGGAGATATCTTGGTATCTGGAAAAAGGATTTTTCGTCCTTTAAACGTCGTCGGAATACGAGACTATAGAATACCCTTTACAAATATAAACAGCTTTTCTTCCCCCATCGTCTCCTGGTGACCCTATTAGAATTTCCTGCTGTCCACAAGAAATAACATTTTTATGATTCTGTAAAGTAAACCGCCCGGGTTATGTCTTATAAATTTTACCACGACGCGACGCTCAACTTTCCCGGGAAATGGTTGTCCGAGAATATTCCCGGATAATCAAAATATAAGACTATCGTAAAGACACAACAAAGGAATATTGCTGTATTCATCAACTTTTAATAACAGTAATAAATGAGATTTGAAAAGATGCTTGATGTTTCTTCTTTTCTCTCGTTTTTAAATGGAAGTACAGTCACGGACTTTAATTGATGAGCCACTTTCAAACTTTTCAATTTTGCAGTTTCATATATTCACGAGATTACACGATTAAACACGAACTCAAATCGCATGCTCGTAAACAAGATGACAAATTACTAGTAATCGGAAATAGTCTTATCCATAGAGGTTGACTAATAAGTTCTCAATAAAGAATAAATACAAAGTTTATCGAATCTAATTGATAGTGAACTCCTTTGAATCAGAGCTCATTATCTCAATAATTCAAAAAAATGTCGACGTCAGAGACGTTATTTTCTAATTTTTCGAAATGACTAATTAAAATTTCTCCGTACGCTAACGTTACTATGGCTACGCTAAAACAATCGTCGCTAGGTTACGGTTGCTAGACCTGCAATTGGTTGACTTTGGGTAGTCACTAAGCTATCAAGTTTGTAGTTCTGGCTCTCAGGTTAGCCAACCGGTAAAGATATTTTCTTCTTCTATTATATGAAGACATAACTTTCCGTGTCTGGATGTACGACTATAACCGACTAAGCCCGATTTGCATTACACGGCTAAAATGCGTACAGTGCCAAGTGGCTCATTAATTAAAGTCCGTGGCTGTACCTAGTCTGTAGCTAAGACAATGATATCTTGAAATAAAGCTACCTACACATTAATACAATTTTCCACCTCCTTTACTATCGTCTCATATCCGCTTACGTATTCAACGTCTTCGTGACGTTTATATATATTTTTATTAATTTAAGATAAAAAGCTAACGTCACAGGATAAGGAAAATAAAACAAAGGGGATAATTCTTTGATCTACTACGAAATAAAAATATTATATGGACAAAAATTACCTATATTGCAAGTAGTAACCTACCCAACTAGCAAAATACCCTTACAAACAAAAGCTTGTAAGAGCTATGGTTTCATATAAGGTTTATATGTGGTCTGATTAAGCCAGAAACTCTAATAGTGTTATTTTATAAGTCTATTTAAGTTTTAAAAGCATTCATACTTGTAACATTATTTTTATAGACGTATATAAGAAAACTTTATATAATATTAATAAGAGCAGTGGCATTATAAGCGCCTTTTACAAGTCTAATTGCCTTTGATTCTTAATTAAAACTTATAAATACATTTTATAAGTACATTCAATCTTAGAAGTGACTATGCTAAGTGGTTTATTAGACTTCTGTAAAACTAGTGTATTAAAAGTGTGATCTATCTCACCTAAGAAATATTAAAGAGTAGTAGCACTTTAAAAGTCCTACAAGTGTCTTAAACAATTCTCTATTAAGGGTTATTTATTTTCCTTGTTGTGTCTGACACGAGAACTTTTTTATGGTTTTTTTTTTTTTTTAAGTGATTTAAGAATTGGAGCACCGAAGAAAAATACGTAGACAATACTTGAAATTAATACAAAAATCAATGTCTCTCCGAGTATCTCGTGCAACTGACACAATATTTTTGATGGTTCCGTACAAAATATTTTTTTACTTATGAAACAGTCGACATCCATAATAATTGCAACCATACTGTATGTATATTTGTCGTATATGAGCGTGTTTTTACATTAAATTAACGTTGGAGGTTAATTATTTACTTGTACATATAGTGACTTCGTTGTTTGGCTTGCTTTAACTTATTAAGAAACCCTAAATTTATGAGCAGTATGGCCGTGTAGACAATTGTGTTAGGTTTACTTTGACTTTTACGAGTGCGATATAAACCAGAGACAAGAATACTGGACTTATATTGTTCTGATAAAGCACTTATGAGCCGTGGTTGGTCGTAATGGCGACATTTTGATATTATTTCACAAATAATTAAAATAATAATATAATAAAAGACACATTTTTTAAAAGGCCCGTGAAAATATTGTTATTCAAATTTCAAAATAATCGAGAAAAACTACTCCGTAACCTAATAATCTACACACAATAGCTTACACTTTTATTATTTTCGCAAAGTTTTTCTTTAGCTCACGGCGGATTGTGATTACACTCTTATTAGGAGATCACAAAGAGGACTACTAGCGATATTACACTTAAAATAGCATTAGTAAGAGGATTTTAAGGTTATTTGCCCTTAAAGCATGCCCTGGTAAGACACTTGTAAGTTTGTTTTTCATTATAAAAGTATCAGCAATAGTTTTGTAAGTTTGAAAATACACTTCGCGAGACCATTACAAGGTAATTGTATGGGTGAATATGCTTATAAAGTGCGCCCAAATCCACACTTACCGTAACGTACCGTTTTCAGTTATACAAAGAATGTAATGAATGTGCGATGTCGTTGACAGTTGAAAGTCGACGGAATTTCGTCGATATGACGCGTGGAGGTGGAAGCAGGCTGTACATTTTATTTTCGTATATAAAAAATAAAACGACTCTAACAGTCCGTGTAAAGTGGTGCGAGTATATTAATTACATTAGCCGCCGAGCTGTACCGTTTAATTGAAAAATGACAAAAGTGTAGTTCCATTCATCACATATTTTCTGTCCGAAACAAAAAATGTTTTGTGAACCGTAAACTAAGTACGAATGTTTGCGAACAATGTTTGTACACATTTTGAGCCCTGAATAATGCCTACCCTAAATATCACTCCTGCATAACATCTACACGTTGAGTCATTTGATTATGCTTTATGGTAAATTATTTAATTGTAATCATTGGACCTCTTCTCTATTACGCAGCGAATTCTTTATAACGCAGTGCATGGTGGTGGTGGTCCCGGGTTCGATTTAGAAAAAGGAAAATAACGTGAAACAATGGTAAAATAGGTAAGTAAAGGGAAAAATCAGTTTTCGTGCCCAGTATAATGTCCTTTGTTCAGTCATTTTTTAATTTAGTATAGCTTAGCTCACGGGATAACTACATCCCGTGATCAGAGTACTTTTACTTAAAACTCGAATCCGTCCCTGCATTTTCATGCTTCATCTGTTTGTTCACAGATTTTTTTGTTTCACGCGTAATTCAACGTTAAACATGATGGGGACAAGTGTTGTGCGGCCGCTGATATAATCCCTTAAACGTTCCCGTCCCCTTTACAGGAGAAAAGCAGGGTGTCGAAATATTGGCCCAGGATCACTGTTAGTAATATTTAGTAGTCTTATTTTCCTTCCAGATTTCCTGGCTTTTTCTGTAACTAGTTAACGAAAAATTTAGCCAACGTTGTGAATATTTGAAACAGAAATACAACTAGGTACTTTATCAAATCGAACAACAATATTACAAAAATACTTATGTCAATAAACTGGGAGTCAGAGAGCCTATCGCTTACACAAACCATGTTGATTTCCCTCCGTTCACTCTTAAAACTTCCGCGGGAAGTCAGTCAACAAATACGCCACGTTTCTCTTTCATTCCGAAGCCGTCAAGGAAACAACGGAAAAATACTATTTAGTCCCGAGATAAAAAAAAACAGGTATAGAAGAGAAACTTCGTATATATCGGTCCTATTACCGTCCATAATGTACCTTGGTTCCTATCTAATTTAGCTTGGTAGGCCAGATAATCCAAGAAGCAATGGCTGGCATAAAGTTGAGAGGATGGAATACCGACCGCCGGGAAGGTATGCAGGTACCTATTGTAATTTCTCTCCGGCCTCCCTCGACCCTCGCGTAGGAATGTCTGTTGTTTATACAGTATACATAACCTACTATTGATAAAAACCTAATGAATTATGGAAAGAACTATGATTTTATTTATTAAATTCGTGTTGTTCTTTAGCTTTATTTGTAGACTTGCGGAAGTTTTCGGGGAAATATACGAATACGGGGATTACGTGTGACGATTTCCGAATTTGTGTTTATTTTGTATGCCCATAAAAAATATTTTGACTGATACATTATGAACTGATACATTATGAAACGTTTTTCTAGTCCTTGCAATTTAGCACATTTGATTTATCAACTTTCTACAAACATTTTCCTTCACAACGTAAGTACATTTTTCACGAAGTTTACAAAAATAGTAGTAGCGGTGAAATTTATTCCATTTGCCAAAAAATAAAAATAGGGAAAACATTCGTATTTCCCTATTTCGTTATCTAGAAATTGTCAATACTTTCACCGTTTTCATGAAACATGATGTAAAAAATCCTTGATATCAATAGAATACAACTTTCTTCATAGTATTTTTACTAATCGTCTTCTCTACTCATCTTCGTAAACCATTATGTTCTCAAAAAAAAATCTAGTATAACCAGAAATACAGAACAGCAATAATAAGCACAAATATCAAAACATAAACAACAGGATTCCATTCTGTACACGACAACAAACATTTAAATCGATTCTCGATAGCCATTTCGTTTACTGGCGCTCTAATCTCGGTCCACGTGAAACGTTAAAATAAAGTTCCATATCATTCGGGCAATAAAGAGGTTATGAGATACGGGATGAGGTGACGACCGTCCCCCAAACCCATCCTAAAGGTCCCAATAAGACAGGTATGCCAAACCTATATCTTAAACGTTTATGTTATCATCCGCTACGCGCGTCTACGAAAGTGCTACGAATTGGCTACGATTGCTACGAATGTGTTCGTAATTCGCACTTATGATGTTCGCTTTCTAACTTTTCTGAATGAATTCGTGAATGATTAAAAATATAAACATGTGCAGTTTTATTTGAATATGGAGTAAACGTGATTATGAACATAAAAAGGAAATGATTTATGGCTGAATAAATAAACTGAACGAACCGTCGCGCGTCTCGTTTTATTTTAATACTCATGAAAATACCAATCTCCTAAAATGTTAAAATGTAAATATAATACTAAGATTAAATTAATAATATGCTGTTATATTCTTGACCTTATCAATAAAAAAATAACCAAGAAGGGGTGCCGCTACGCTTACTCGAAATGAGAACAGCCCAAAAAGCTAAAAGTTGAAAATGAAAGCGTTTTTGTTATTTGCCAAACAAATTAGAATGAATGAAGCCAATAATTCATAACAGAAATCATAAAACTACTAATCGTTCGGAGTTCAGCACGTGTTTGTTTCTATTATCATAGGCACGATTATTTTTTCATGCAAAAACTCCTGATAAGAATTTTTAAATGATAAATACATTTTAATAATTACCTTTCTGGTTACAATCCTTTCTTTGTTCACTTCATAATTAAATTTGAGCACTAATCGAGTGTCCGCTATAGTAAACTTAAAGTTTTAGGCCGTTTCCGTAAGTAGTTTTTAAAAGTTTATATCTAATAATTACGTCCGTCGATAATTAACATTACACCTCACTGGCGTACAGAATGTGTGATCACATTCGACTGCGAATTGTTTATACCGGCCGAACGATACAATCACTACAAAGGACAGCGTGTATGTGGAACCGGCTCACAGGAGCCATGACCGAGGGTTCCGGCCGCCTGCCGCTAGCCGACTGACGTTGGTATACACGACACATCTGCATTTAAGAAGCCGCTATCGTTATGCGACTAATCGATTGGTCGAAGCGAGTGCCACAGTCACCCGTCCCTCTCACACAATTCTCTCGCTCGGATTTTGCGCAGGCGCACTCAGCAATCATTCTCTTTTAAAAGTAGCGAAAAGTAAATAAACTCATACGAACTGTTTACTAAGAGAACTGAAGACGCCGTTGAAATCTAACATTTGAATTGAGACCATGGACAAGTATATATTGGAAGTTAATATTTTGAAGGTGATCAATTTTTCACGGTTTGGGTGAATTTATTGGGTAATACTTTATAATGGGGAAAAGCTATTTCGCCTTAGGTGGTGGCTAGGGACGAAACTTCACTTGTTGCACGGCGACTTTGTTCCGGCGATGAAAGCCACGCACGCCATTGCACGCCATTCCTTTCCCTCTTGTTGTTCTAGTGGTAATTAATTGGAACATATTATGCTTCACAAACAGGCCAATCATCGCTCTGTAATGATTAGTGTTGGCGACAGTAAATAGTGTTTGAGCACAAATCTCATAGAATGCGGTAATTGTGATGAGATTAGCACAATAACATACTGTTTTATGGGTAACTCGGTAACTCCAGACTACCGTCTTTTCTCTTAGAGAGATGAGATTCCTCTTAGAGAGTGTAGCGATTATACATAAAGGTCGCCTACCTATAAGTAAAATCGCTCCACATGCTCACCTGAGGGCCTAGACAAGTGACAATCGACACTTGTCTAGGCCATCAGGTGAGCATGTGGAGCGAAAAAGCGTTTCGTATTTCTACAACGACTTTCAACAGGATTGACATAAGCTTTTCGATAGCTTATGTCAGTTCTATACATTTTTGTCTTTTCCATCATCGTTATCGCTGATAGAATATCACTTTGTCTAGAGCCTCAGATGTTGGCGATTTTGGATTATAATGTGTAGATTTCAGGTTGATACCACGTCAGTGCTGAGATGGGTCTAGGGTAGCTAACCGTGAATGTTTATAAGACATTGAAAAAGTCACCTTTACCACTAAGGTGACTAAGGGCAAATTTCACCAACGCGTTCAACACATCTAAACCACGTTCAGCATCAGGCATCAGTGTCAATTTTTTGTGGAATATTGACACTGACGGCTCTTTAACGTACCCACGTTCAAGAGCGGTTTAGAAGTGCTAATCGGGTTCAGTTTCACTGGTGGAATCTGCACTTAAAGTTGTAAGTAAGCCGAGCATATTTATGTTAATTACTCGGTTTATTTGTTTGCGCACGTGAGAAGCGCAACGAAATGGAAATTATAATAACTCATTTTAAAAAATGCGTTTCTTAGAGAACCTAAGCCGAGGTATTTTGTCGCCTATTACAGAACCTAAGGGTGAAGTGCGTCGCGCACGCGGCGTGCTCGTGTGTACTCGCCCTAACATCAGACCCTAAGAAAACTAGTTTCAACCAATCAAATTAACTAGTTTTAAGTAAAATTTTAGTCTTGAGGTACCTACCTTCTGTATCATCGGCCCAAGAGTGCGGATGCTAATTTAAAAAAAAAATAGAATTTCTATTTAGTTTTTTTTTTCCGCGCATGTATAATTATTATTTATTTTTAATTTTACCATTACTTATGGTGGGAGGTGATAGGTATATAAAACATAATGAGTTAAATTAACACGATTCATATTTTAAAACTTTCCGCTCACACAGAAAATTTAAATCATGTTAATACGATCAAGTAAATAAACTAATTAGTGCCCATGTATACTGTGGTAGCAACATTGTCGTGATACAAAACACATAAAAAATAAACACTATTTATTTACATAATTATTTTATTTGAAATAAAATAATGTTTACAAATTCTCTGATATTTATTCGTATTCATGTTAATAAGTAATGAACAGAGTTACCAATTTAAAAAAAGCGTTGGTAGTTAGGTACAGTTGTAGGTACACGTATTCTCGCAAAAATAGAGCCTATATTTTCGGAACTCCTTACTAACATTAAACAAAATAAAACATGTAACGAAGCACAAAGGAACACAGAAACCTCATAACCACTGATAGGAATATTTGCCATATTTTAATAATCTTCTTCAATATAAAAGTAAACAATCTGTTTTCAAACGTTGAACCTTTTTAAAACTCCAATAATGACGTTCTAAGAAAAAGGTAAATGTGAATGAACGTAATGAAATTTTTCCTCAATTTTCTTCAGTGACCTAAACAAAGTTTGGCCTGAAATATTGATGATTCGAAGGGAAAAGAAATTTCAATACAAATAATAAAAAAGGAATAATTTGATTTGCGAAACGTACATACTAAGGGTAGCTACATAATATACGCAAATACTTTCAAAGCTCTTTTGAATTATTGAAAGCGTCCATTATTAAAAATAAAACGTTTCCATTATACATTATAACCCAACTGTTCTATGGTAAAGTATTTATTCTCTTTGCTTTTGACGACTCTGACTCGGGTTTCGAAGCTTTAATAATGTCCTACACAATTATTTATCGAAGATGTTTGCAGGTCTGCCTTTATGTAATGATTCCGTATCTACCGTTAGATACAAACAGATTCTTGTTATCTCAGATTATTCTATAAAGGAAAACGGTCATTTAATACAAACTTAATCCCATTCAAGTACCTTTTCAGATAGAATTCTGCGGAACTCAGTTATCTAACGTCCTGATTCATAAATAATGTAGAAGAATTTAATTAATAGAAACAGTGCAATAGTCTATTGTTACACACGCACATTTCAAAAAGGAAAATTTTTCTTGCAATATATTCGCAAACTTTTTAATAAAACATGATTGTGCGTCATGCGTGAACATTATAACTTCAGGGTTCAAATCTCGCAACAAACATAAATAACTGTATAACAAAAGTTTCGTACAAATGCAACATTATGCATGGTTCAAATAGTGTTAAATTGTAATTGAATAAGTTGGATGCTTAGGCCATCGTTAGAGGTTTTTTACAAATTAAATGAGCCGTGTTTCCGAGTGGCGGGTATCGGCGCTGGCCGGGCGCTCGGTCAGTGGGTCCCCACAGAGCGGTCGCGTAGGTACGTAGATACATAGGCAGCGAACTCTTAACATTTAGCTGGGAGCCGTATGAAACGACGCGGAAATTCCCACTTACTCTCTGATTGCCACACTAGGGGGGTTAATGTCATTGTTGATTTGGAATGCCGAATGCGCTTACTGGGATAACGGCTTTAACGTTTTTGCCCCTTGCGATCAATTTAAGCTGAACTTTAGATGATATTAAGCGCTTTTTATGAACCGTAACTTCTATTCAGTTCTAATGCGCTTTGAGGTTTGTATGATGACAATTGGAGCTGCGATTTAGGTTAATTATTATTTTTATTAGTAGAAGTAATAGACCAACGAACGTCTGAATATGCATGGGTGGCATGTTATTCTTTTATTGTGTTATTGATTACGATTCAGGGAATTCCATCAGGCAGTTCAGTAGAACAGTCTGATTGAAACTTAGTAAAGTTTACCTTCAGAAACTATTGGTATCTAGGTACCTATGAGTATATAGTTATATACAAAGAGTCTATGAACAGAGAGATACTTCCGAAACTAATCAAGATCAAATTATTTAGGTATTAATCAACACGCGTAGTTACAATCCATTCCGAATTCCTAATATAACGCAGCAAACTTTATGATTACAATCATGTAAACATTAAACAATGAAGGCAGTGAGCCGAGACAAGTTACCGCAAACGATTGTTTACAGTACGCCGTAAACTAAACACTACTTAAGCTGACAGTTCGTTGTCATCCAGATGCTTAAACTTGATTAATAGACGATTTGGGAGCGGTCTGATTAATACACGCGCGACGATCCATTCAAAAGCCGTAACAACTTAATCATGATCAAACAAAGCGGTACATAGCTGCATGATGGATCTTATGCCGCTCATTTTACCTATGTATTGTCAATACATAACCGTAGATCATGCCAAGTATAACGCCTTCAGAGAAATCATTCCTTCATCGACTTCCCCCGTACCTTGATTGGATAACATCGCACCATTTCTACCGGACGACTTAGTCGTAATTATTTGTCATTATTGTGTCAATCATCGAGAAACAATTCATTTGTTTTCTCTAACCGTTCATTCAATAGCAGATGCTAGTAAATCTGACAACGTCACGTCAATAAGCACAAATATCAGGGTTTTATTAAAGATAGAAGGTTTAATGTAAGATCAGTACAATCAATCAAATCAATCAAACAATTCATTTCATTTCAATTATTTTTAATTTATTTTTCAAATTCATTTCAAGTCAATTTAGGATATTGATGATAGTTTTCTAGTAAAGTAATTGTATTAAAGCTAGCCATGTAGTAAATGTTACTGACGTAAAACTTATGTTACAATAATAATGTTACAAATTACAATAAGTTACTGCTTCGCTACCAAGCAAAAGTCTGAGACAAAAAATACGTTTGGTGTATTTTGAAGATGAATGTTCGAAGGAGACTGATATTTACTCAGACTAACCCCTTTATCGATGACAGTGATGTAAATTACTTACTTCTTTATCTTGTTTTCTTACCTTTCTTCATTGGTTTTGCTAACTTGGGAGGTTATAGGTTCACTCAGTTTCACTTCATCAGTTTCCATAGAGCTGTGACTATGTTTGTGTGAGAAGAAGACGAGACGCAAGTAAAAAAATATTGACATGCTTACGCACACATTATAAAACGACTTAGGTGGTTTCAATCATTTGTGTGCGTAAAGTAGATAGATCTAAAGCCATAGTGACATACCCAACCATACGCCGTAAATGGTTTGCCTCGCGATGACCGTAGAAGGCACAAAAATGACTGACTGGAATCATTCCTTGACTTGACTCGGTACGTCTTTCATTGACTTGAATGTGCCCTGGCGGCTGAGAGTATGTCATGCTCACTTTAATGTCTCGCTGATGGTGGCGTGTGTGTTGGATCATTAAATTCCCTTCAAAATGGTTGAGCTGAATGGTGCTGATCCATGCATCATGTTCGTGAACGGGCGCCATCAGTGGGGACTGGTCATCTCTTAGCTGCCACGGTTTATTTTAATTTATTTTGATTTTTGAATTGTTTTGGTTCTTTTTTATCGTTGAATTACGGACGCTGTTAACGTGCACGTTTCTCTACATTGTACTCACATGTATAATTTTAACAAATAATGATGTAACCAATATATTGTAACAATATTCTGATTAAAAAAAGTGTCCGTGGAGTTTCTTGCCCGTTCTTCTCCATAGGAACCTACTACGCTTTGGAATGGGCAACTAGCTTCATCTTTCTGACTGACCGACCCCTTGACAATTCAAAAGTGCCTGTAATTGATTTATTTGAAATAAATGCTCTGAGTTTGAGTTTGATTCAATAAATCAGTTTAAACAGAATCATCTACTCTCGGCTTAATACCGGTACTAAAACAAACAAAAGAATATGTTCTCGGACACGAATCACTTGTTTTCAATACTGTGCTGTGCTTCAAAAATGAAATCGACTTTGTACAAAGTTATTCGAGATAGATTAGTTAGATTAAAGGCTTAGAAGTAATTTAACGATCTGTATGCTCTGGAGTGTTTTTATTACCGCGGTACGCGAGTTTGAGATTACCAGCGACGCCTACCATAAGCCAGCCTATTGACTCCGATTTTATATGGGCCAAGAGTTTGTAATGGCTATTAACTAAGCTAGCACTTGATTTATGTATATTGGTACTATGTATTGGTAACGGCAATTGTCAGAATGATGGCCTTTATGTTGTAGGAATTAAGGTATAAAATGTGTCCAATTTAATGGTAAACTCCAAAAAAAACTTAAGAATGTTACATATTACTTTCAGTAGATACACAGGAGGCTTTGTATTAGTTTATTGTTATTTTGAACAATTCAAACTAAAATTACATTTTAGTAGACACCCTGTCTGTCAAACTAACTGCAGTGCGATCATCGAAGAAAAATCTTCCTTGAACAGAAGTAGACTCTCTTTCGCTTTGAATACTAAGTAAAAAATAATACAATAAGCAGTCACTACACACAGTTATCCCTTTATTCATTGTAATAAAAATCAATAACGAAAATTAATTAATCTATACGTACACGCAATAAACAGAAGCAGAACAATATCGAAGAGGGAGGAGGCACTAATGAAATGTAGCGAGCGGGCGACGCCGGCAAATGTAGCGAAACAAACGCACCAACTTCCATCCCGCCCCACCGAATATCAATGGTGGAAACACAAAGATGTTTGTCTCTTTATTGAACGAAAATCTTTTTCATTATACCCATATCTTTCTTAATACATTTAATCCCCCGGAGATATAGACTGTTCTTTCTTAACAACAAAGAGAATCACTCGCACAAGTTTTGCAATAGCCTCGTTTGCATGTAAACGGGCTACATTGTTCAAACATTATAGTTGACAGGTGCTGCTGCGCTTACACCAATATTTACCTCTAGGCACGGTGCACCGACGTAATGAGACGTTACCTAGGAACTAAACACACCTACATACACGTGTCTATATAAAGTACTCGTAAATCAACTTAAAATAATCCGGGATGCTCGTGCCGATAAGAAATTTTAATTAGCTTTCACATCCATACAAGACTGTCAAAGAAGCCTTATTCAAATCTTATAATCCAATTAACTGACTAAAATATTCAACGAACAAAAACAGAGAGGGTTGAAAGCGCTGCAAGATATAATAAGCCAACAATTCAAACGTGAGACAGGACAAAGATTTAAGAAACAGTGATGCACAAAGGGATCGACTGGGAGACAGGGACTGGGAGCTTCCACTCAACAATAATCAAACAGGAAGCACAAACTTCCTTCTTGATCACTTTTAAAAGGTTTTTACAAAAATAGTTTGTAACTGAAGGCTAGGGTTTTCAGAGAATCTTGTGTAATTTATATAATTAACGTTCTTAACCTTTAATAGGCTTATAAAGCTTAGACATAAGTAGTTTGGGCCTTTATCTTTGTCAGGGGAGTTTGTTTAGGAGCGCAACTAAAATACAGTGTGGAACAGTGGAGCGTCACAAAAGCCCGCAACAGACGAACTCAAGTACCCAGTGAGTCGAACTATAAGTTGAAGACTGCGATTTGTTATTTACCGTCGTTACTTTCTTCTAAGATTGAGATTTATAAATAAGAAAGGCAGGTTCTTTGTAACTTTACTAATAAATAAGACAATATTAAATATCCATCGAAAAAATCTTTAGATTTATAAGAAGTAAATAGTGTATAATCATGTTAATTAGGTACGTTAATGAAATGAGGGAAAGCCTCAACTTGTGCAGTCTAACGAATTTAAACATTGTAGTAACAATATTTATATTCTCAACACTTACAATGATTTTTCGAGTTTACTTTTGGTATTACAATTTTTATTCTTTGTATATTTTTCAGTTCCGGTAAAAATATTTTTAATAACCTACGTAATGTGTAGTATTTCAATTACTTTACGAAATCAATTTAAATAGTGCATGCTTTCTTTATTAAAATTTATTGGAAATACGAATGGATATACAAAATGTAATTAATATTTTATCATGGAAATTCTTTGTATGAAGGATTCCTTTAATTAATGTTGATTATACAATGTTTTACTTTCATCTTCCAGCTCACCTGAGCGCGGTGATTAATATTTTATCGTCGATACAACCATGACATGAAAATTGCACTTTACATTTTATATCCAGATTTAGGTACATGAAGTATAAGTACTTATCTATGTACTGTAGTCAGCTTCATTAGGGTTCCGTACTCAACAAGGAACCCTTATAGTTTTGCCATGTCCGTCTGTCCGCGGCTTAGCTCAGAGACCGTTTGTATTAGAAAGCTGTAATTTGGTATGGATATACATATAAATGACGCCGCAAAAGTGGTACAAAAAAATCGTAAAATTTTTTTTTTTTAAGGCTGCCTCCCATACCCTTAAAGTGGGAATGGTTTTTATTTTTCACGTCAATCCCATGGTGTGGGTATCGTTGGAAAGGTCGTTTAAAAACAATAGTACTAATACTAGTTTGTGTAAACCATTTTTGGATTCAGTTATCCATTTGCGGAATATTAAGCTTTAAAGTGCTAATTTTTGTTAGAGCCAAGTGTCCCCCCCCCCCTGCCAGCTAAATGATTGGGTTTGGATATGTGAAAAAATTCACGGCAGTAGTATATATAACGAAATTAAAAGGAAAACTATCACCGCTACGTAGGCTCCACAAGTTACCGAGTAATAATCGACCAACTTAAATTTGCAGTTGTAAAAACATGTTCTCAACAAGTTTTTGAACTACAATGTTAAGTTTGTTTTATAAATTCATCCCAACTACGGAACCCTTCATTGTGCATGGTACGACATGCACTTGGCCGGTTTTTTTTTATATTACTTACGTCTCTTATCGAAGAATCTGACGACTAAATTGACACTACAATTTGTGGGGTTAAAAGCCATAGAAATATGAAAGATATTTTTATCACTAGTTATTTAAATCATAATTATGCGCACATGGCACAAATTAAAATTAAAAATACGATTCAAATTCGAGTACCTCACGGAGTAATAACACAGAATTTAATATAACATATCTCCGCCATCAGCAGTAAAACTCACAACGTAAGACGCAATTACTACAAATGAAGTAAGTACCAAAAACAATTGAACTTGCATAATATTATTTTAACGGTACGGCTGAGGCTTGTATAAGAACATCGCCGTATAAACGTTACGTAACTCCCTCTGATGAGTAGGGACCTATTTTGCCAAAGAGGAATTGCGCACACTTGTGCTCTACTCAAAGTTTCCATTGTAACATCTTAACTTATGCAATATAGCGTCTGCTTCTTTAATACTTTCCACGACGCTCGATTACGTTTAACGACGCAGTTCGAGTGAATTTTCTTATTTACAGTAAGCTGGCAGAAAATCGGATGGTATTCTTAGACGGCAGGATTTCACACGAGACGAGCTACATACGAGAAGTTTTGCGTGCTGCTACATTTTGCATTCAAATAGACTCAGTGACTCGATTCATATGACTAGCTTGTTGATTCGCTTTCTGCATATCTATACAACAATGTTTAAACATATATTTCTCTGTGATGCGATATTTTTGCATATTCTCCGATAACTTTTTTTTTTCTTGGAAAATCTACCTTTTTTACTGTTACTACAGTTTTATTGTAATATTTCTCGGGATTGCACGACTCGAGTTTCGGATTGAATTGAAACCTATATTTACTGAAAACCTAAATTTACCAAATTATAAAGCACAATCGCAAAAAGCATTGTAAGTTTCAGGAAAGTTGTAACTTTCTTATAATGAATTTGATAAAGGCACTGGAAAAACCGCCACACAGCCTATACAGGGTGTTAGGGTAAACACCGTTATCCTTGCAACCAGTGGTTTGGTTTCATTTATAGAACGTAAAATCAATGGAAAATGACAACTTTTTTTAAAATCTACATTTTACCACAAGAGACGCCCTATGCGCTAGGGCAACGAATTTCGTCTCAACACGGGCGGGGGGTGCGGGACGTGACCTGAACGGCCGCGAGCGCGATCCCTCCCTCAGTCAGTCAGCTGTTTCGCTAGCGAGCACGGTGTCGGATAGAAACTTTTTAAAATCTTTTAATGAAAATAACGTTTTTTTTTGTTGTGTGTGGTCATTTATTTATATATTTAAGTCAACTACCCATGGTTTGAATGACAACGGTGTTTACCCTTACATGCTGTATACCAATAAAAAAGTCACTTTCTAATAATGAATTTGGTAACCTTACCATACCATATTGACTATAATTTATGGTATCAGGCTCACATGCAAAGATTCTCCTGAAATTCAATATCCATCATGTATTGTAATAGCTAAAAGCTTTGTCCGTGGTCACACACGCATGCTGGTGGGCCGTTACTGATGACGCCACTATCGACGCGCCCATATCGATCTGATATCAATAACCTATCGACAAAAAGCCTCTTCGATGCGATATAGGTAATTTTAATTTGAGTATAAGCGGTACCAGGGTGTGGTCAAACCGGTAGCCCTATTCTGAAAACCACTTGCTATCAGCAGGAGTTATGAAAATTTATGATTGATTTGATTCCGTTTAAAGGTGTTCGTGAAAAAAGTGCAAATTTAGATTCTAATACGAATAATATAAGAATATAACTTTAAAATTAATAATATATTGTTAACATTTTATTCTTTTTCACGTGATTTTAACACACTAATCCTTATCCTTATCCCTTATATAATTAATATTATAAATGCGAAAGTAACCCTGTCTGTCTATCTGTCGCGCTTTCACGCCAAAACTACCACGCGAAAGGACATAGGCTACTTTTTATCGACATACCACGCGGGCGAAGCCGCTGGCGGAAGCTAGTTATACATAAAGAAGACATTAGACACGGTTACGTAACTTGCGTACATAAACAATATGAATAGATCAAATTCTGAAACCGACGTTTAATTAATATAACCACGCCAGCATATCGTGGAGAAGTAACAAGTAATGCAAATAACATCTCCTTTGATCATGCAAACAGTTCCCCTGCGAACAACTTCAATTCAAACAAAACAGCTGACACATCAGCTCATATTTAGCACATATATACTTCCAGAACTGAATTGTATATGCCACCGTAAGATTGTAAGAACCGTTGGTTTATAATCTAACGAAAATAATACCGATAGATTTTAAACAAGCTCAAGTCACCGTATAATTATGAATTATAAAGTTTATATTTATTAATATACCGCACCAAACGAACACACCGCTATGACAAAATACATGACAAATTTGATAAACTTATGGGCAATTACAAACGTGACCAAATAGATAAATCTACTCTCGCTGTCACAGTAGACATCTCGACTCTGTATAACTCGAACATAAATTCCCCCTTTTCGATCAAAATTTTTGTATGGATGATGATTATTTCATGTCTGAGAGAATATTCCATAAAAATGAAAATTGCAAAAAAAGAATATGAAAAAGCCGTGAAAAAATAAAGATAGAATTTTTTAAACGGTTCCCATAATATTTTAAAAATATATATATATTTATATAACCCGAAAAAATCGCGGTATGTTTCGCGATTTTATCGGGTTATACGGGGTATTATAGATATAAGAAATTAAGAACATAAATTGGATAAATAAATATTTAATAAATAAATAATAAATCTTTAATTTTTTATGACGTCAGTAGTTGAACCAGCCTTTATAACGAATTTTGAAGGTCATACCTGTAGGTGTAAAATAGGGGATGAAAGTTTGTATGGAAGTTCGCCATTTTTTCCGGTACAGGGCTTTTAGATAGATAAAAACTATATTGAATGCAACAGAAGACACAAAACCAAATGGCAAACTCTACTAAGACTAGCAAAGACTACCAAAGTCCATTATGAAGCCACGAGCCATAAGCTTACCGATACGGAATAGAGGCCTAAAATCTCAAAATAGGCCAAACCACTCAGCTTTGTTCCGCGAACTCTAATTATTATTAATGATAGTGCACGCTTATGAAAATTCCGACGCGAAGAAAGGTTCTCCGTATTAAAACGACGTGTACCTACCTATACAGTATTAATTAGCAAGGTGACGACATGGTTTATGATTCGTCACCTTTAGGGTTAAGGCCGAGATCTATAAATGTTACTTAGCTCGTGCTTTGAAACATGTTCCCGTCTGTATCTTGCACTTGTACGACAGTGACAGAAATAACGCTTTACCAAAGTACGAGCTATGTAACATTTATAGATCTCGACCTTAGAAACACTATCTATTCTTCATCGAATCGCGAGTAGGTACCTATATTGTACCCGCAATTATGTTATAACTTATCTTAACATTGAACTAACTTGTGTGAATTTAGAACAAACATTGGTGCCGATTCTCTTGTACATCGAACTAAACTAACTAAACTATCACTTAAATTCCTTACTTTTGACTATGGGAATCTTGGAGCTATTCTGCCAAATAAATTCTCTAAATTTAAAACTTATTTCGACACTACTAAAATCGAATTTGACAACCGCGCGCCTCCACTTGGTACTTGTTTTCCCTACCCCGTGTTTTTTTTTAGAGCCAGAGGCGCGCATGCACGCCAGCTTCGACGTGTTTTTAATGGAATTTTTCAGTTTTTGTATGGAAAATAACGAAAAAAATAATTACCAACATGTTGAGAATTAGGGGTTTAAGGCTCTTCTAGAGGGGGTCGAAATTTTCATTATTTTTGCGATAGGACACACCGTTTTCGAGATATAAGCAAAAGAAAAAAAAAATACAGTACTGTTTTTTGTAACTGAAGTCGAGGTGTTGATTTGAATTTTAGTTTATGACACGTTTTTACATGACAATTTTATTCCACACATTTTTAATCGCGATTAAATATAGTCATATTTAGTTAGAGGATTTTAGATATAGGACAACATTTTAGTTTAAATCGTCAAATTCAGAATAGCATTTTCACTAAACTAATCTCAGTGCCATCTTAGTGCTGTCAAACTAAATTATAGTTAAGTTGTGTCATTTAAAGTCTATTTCAGAATGAGTTTGATCGTTTGACAGGACTAAACTAAATTTTAGTGATTTTTAGTTTAGTTTAGAGAATTTTGTGACAAGAGAATCGGCACCATTATTTCTGAGAATTACCGCTAATACCTACTAACTATTTAGCAACTGTCATCTAGGTTATCAATAAAACAAATTGAGTAAGTTAGATTTCATGTTTAGGTACGATTGCTTTCTTTGATTATTACTCAGGATTTTTATAAAATCTTGGACCATTTAAGGCCAAAATGGATTATGGTTATAAATAACTGGACTGGATTTCACTAAGTATATATACAGTTACGTTTCGGTCAAGGATAATAGTTTTCGTTATAAAAACTGTAATCTATGATCGACCGTTTTATTGACACTAGATATTTTTTATGGATAGGTATTACTTTCCATCGCCATTACATATTTTTAAGTTTTCTCTTCGGCATACGACATATTAATAGTTTTAAGTGATAGAATTTAATTTTTATCAGCAATATTTAATATTAATAGTAACCTTAAGAATACGGCGACCGATGAATTTTCCATACAAACCTAAATCATATTTTGCAATTTGAGCATATTTACACCATATTATGTTGATATTCGGATTTAGACAATATTTATCTTCCTACATCTTTTTCCCCAAAAAACGTACCTAAAATTTTAGTTTAAGTTTAAGCGAATTGAATTTCGCACATTTTACAGCGAAAATGACATGTTTTCATATTGTTTTTCTGTATTATAAACAACAATATTTGTAATATTGTTTCATCAGAAATATGGCTTATATTATTAAGTTACAAATTATCGAAAAAATATTGAAAAAACCTTAAGTTTTCATTCATCATTTTAGGCATTACGGAACATATCAAAATTTATCACAAATTTTCAATAGCTCGTAGTGCTATCGCGTCAAGCAAATGTTATGTCAATGCCAATGTGTGCGTGGTCGTACAGTTCACGGTAGCTGTGTGTATCGCTCCGACAGGCACACTAGCGCAACGTTTGTAGCACTCGATCTGTAGTTGCGACCGATGCTCCGCCGGCCCCTTAAACACTAAAGTTAGGTATATTAAGAGTTAACATATTTAGAAAACCATAACTTTAAATAAAATAAAATACTGAAAGTTGTATTTTTATTTATTTATTTTATTAATTTTCGTACCACAAATTACAGAGAAAGTAATTAACTAGTCTACAGACACAAATTTATAATTAATTTGTGAAAGACTGGTGCCTGAACTAAGTTTTTTACAAAACCTGTATGTCAGGTCACCAGGCCCCCTGAACAAAGTTTTACATTATTATGTCGTACTGGAAACGATCAGATTCGCATATAATATTCAAATAATAATCTCGTACATTACAATTTTATTACAATATTGCTCATAAAAAATGATATCTACATATACAAAAATAAAAATAAAGGAATAATGTAAAATTAAAAATATAAGAAATAAAAGTACATGCAAGGGAGGATGTAGGTGAGTATTTGTGGTGTGTGGTGTGGGGTGAGTGTGTGTGATGTGGAGTGAGTGTGTGTGGTGCGGGGTAATTGTGAGTGCGGGGAACATTATGTTAGGATACGGTTTTGAAAAGGTCTTCAATTTGGGTATAATCTAAAGTGATAAGCCAGTCAGTTATTTTTCTTTTAAAAGTTGTTTTGTTTAGGGAATGAATTGAGAGTAAATCATTCGGACTGTTGTAAAGAAAAGGGCCAAGAAAATAAAAGAAATTTCATTTTATGACAACAATTTTTTACTCCGAAAGATTTAAGAATAGAATAAGAATAATTTTATTGATCCATTGTTACAAAGTAAATTTCAAAAATAACAATATTGCATGCTTACTGTAACGAGAATATTTAAACATAGTAATTAAATCAGTGGTCCCCAAACTAGGCAGTGCCTTTATCTTGCTCTTTATCTTAAATTTTAAATCGAGACATGTTTGCGTTAGCTTAAATTTAATTTCAGGATAATGGTTAGAATTCGTAATAATTAGCAAACACTCAAGATAAAAATGAACTGATAAAAATATATTGAAATAAATTAAAATAATTCTACATAATGTTGTAGTGGGGGTGTGTGTGTGTGAGAGAGGGGGTGTATTGGAGATATTGTACTTGTAGATATTGGTGTTAACTCACTATATCCTCAGTATCATTGTATGACAGTGAGAGAAGCCAACTTTTTGTCATTCTTTTATACGAGTGGATGTTAAGGCCTTTAGTATCACAGCGCTTGAATATTTTTTTGTAGATATGAGTGTGTGAATAAAAGGGGCACCGTATGGCCAGAAGACTGTTTGTATTAGGAAGAGGGACGTGTAAGATATGTTTTAAGAGCACGCTTTGGTAGTCAGTTGTTTTACCACTAGCCCTACCCGTGTGTTAAATTAATGTCGCCATTGTAGCGCCACGTTGTGTATAGTTGACGTACTCGGAGAACCGGAAACTCATTGTATTACTATTGTAGATCTGTCGGGAACCAAAAGCCTTTTTTAGCATCACTAATTACCGCTCTTTGAGCTCTTCCTATTTCAATAAATATGCTTTTCCCAGCTCCGCCCTAGACGGAAATTCCATACTGGAGTATTCATTGACAGAGACCTAGGTATATTGTTCGGAGAATTTTGATAGTTGTCCAGTCTCGTAATTTTTTCATGATGTAGATTAGTTTTCTGACGCGGCCCGCTAGCAAGTGAATGTGAGGTTTAAATGATAAATTTTCGTCTATTGTTTCGTTTTAGTGTCATGATAATACAAGACTAACGAATTAAAAAAGAAAAGTTTTTCTTTTATATTCGTCTATAAATCATAGACTAAAGTTGTAAGAATTACCTCCTACAAAATGTTAATAAGTATGATGACCAACTAAAGTAATTTCTGATGGAAAACTGCTATTATACAAATACTAAATTAAACTGTGTCTGGGGAACTGTCGTGGTTGTTTAACTTTTTTCTTTTCTTTTTTTAAATTTATTTTTTTGACATTCTATTTTTTGACATTTGTATCGGTGTTAATGTACACAAAAATTTTGTACCTTTGTTTTCTTTTCTTGACATTTTCGGTGTTCATTTTGGTGTTATTTAATTGAATTTTTATTTTACGGTTTAAGATTCGCTCAAAAAGAATACAATTATTCACTTCTATGAGGAAAAACAATAATAAGGATAAGCGACGGTTTCGCTTGGTATAAAGTAAAATTAAGTTATGAAAACGGTAAAAACTTACAATTCAAACATTAATCAGGTGGTGCTTTAGTCTTTAAAAAGTTGGAAGTGATTTTGGTTCCTTAATTATTTTAGGTATAGTTATAGAGTTAATTGTTGTTTAATTTTTGATAAAACTACAGGATAATTGATTTGCAATTTTGAATAATTTATATGGTTTTTTAAATTTTATTTATGTTTTCATGTTGTTTTTAATTATAGTTTTTAATGATTACATTTCGATACAATGTAAAAAAAAATCATGTAATGAATATATAATAATGATAAACTTTTTCGAAAACAGCCCACATTTTACATGTAAATAAATAATCTCATCATCTGTTCAGGTTTTTCTCAACAATAAGATCGGTTTACATTCTGAACATCAATATTTTACACGTAAAAATCTGATCTTCCGAGCCCTATTACCAAAGGATCATACCGACTTCTAAAGGCTAAACCGGTGTCGGATCGTCGGGTTTCCGACTGAAGTAGGTACGAATTTCGTTGCTATGACAACTGGGACTGACCGGCTAAGGTGTCGTCCGAGACAAGGAGATAAACATAAGCGCATCTTAGCTTCTCATATCGTTGTGTTTTAGCCACGAACCTTACAAATCCCCTTTTTTTTTTTTTTTTGGGTGTGAAATCATCATATGACTTCTCCCGCTCTGGGCGGAGTGGAAGGGCGTGTCAGACTCTTACTGACTAAAACCCACCCGTGTTCCTTCGGTTGCCTATTGCCAGGGTCCCGGTATCCCTTTCGGACTATTCCGCAACCCTGGCAGGCATCGGTCCTAACGGACCCCGTCAGGTGTGCTGACATCTCTTTGAGGCGCGCGTGGAACACGACGCGCCATCGACCCGGGCCTGGTCCTTATCGGACGGCGAGCTACCCATTGCTCGCCGTCCGCAAGCCCGCGCCTATGGTGGCCGGGAATCCGCCTGGGATTCCCGACGCCCAGGGTGTCTCCAACGGCGGCGGTTAGGGGCGTGAGGGCGCAGGCTTTGCCTCTCCCTCACGCGTTCCGCCTCCTCCTTCGCGAGCATCACTGCTTCGCAGAAGGAGGTGACCGCCTCCCATGCCCTCTCGCTCCGTACCATGGCCTGGACCAGGGCCGGACACGAGAGGTCAGTGCCGCCAATCGCCTCCACGAGGACACGGCGGTGCTCCGCCCAAGCAGGGCACACCTCCACCGTATGCTCCACCGTGTCCGGACGATCCGCACAGTGGTGACACCCGGGCGTTTCCTCCCGCCTAATCCTGCACAGGTACCTCCCGAAGCTGCCATGTCCGGTGAGGACCTGCGTCAGGCGGAAGGTGAGGACGCCGAGGCGCCTCTCCAGCCACTCCTCAAAGAGGGGACTTATCGCCGCAATTGTGGCGTGCCCAGCACTGGGTTGCGACAATCGCACTCTCCATGCCGCCATGAGATCCTGCCGGAGCTCTGTCCGCTGTGCCGCGATTTCTCGCGGCAGCGGGGTTACGCCCCGGCGCTTCATCTCCTCGCGCCACTCCCAAATGTGCGCGAGGACCTTCGCCTCCAGATCCCATGGCGGTAATCCAGCAAGGAGGCTCGCCGCCTCACGAGAGACCGTGCGGTATCCCCGGGCCAGCCGAATGGCCATGACCCTTTGGGACGCGTTCAACCGGCGGGCTGCTTACAAATCCCCTAACATTATAATGCTATCATCATCATCATCCATAGCCCGACTTCACCCACTGCTGGGCATATTTCTCACTATTCTTGTGCCCATCCCCACGCTTCTGTCCCAGCGACATCCAGGTTCTACCCGCGATGGCAATACTTTTTCTTCAAGACCGACACTTTTTCTTCAGTCCTTGGACGCCACTCGGTATTGCCTTACTCCACTGTTATCACTGCGCTTTGCCAGGTGTCCTACCCACACCCAACTCCATTTAAGTTCCATAATTCTTTTTCCGATATCGAAAACCTTCGTACGTCTTCGGATCTCGACGTTTGGAACTCGGGCCTTATTCCAAGCATGGAACACTGCATGGCTCTCTGTTCAACTGCGTGAGCGTCCACTTCTTAGGACTGGTACGACATGGTGGGCAGAACACACTGGTTTTTGGGCGGGTTTCAGAAATAGTGGAATTTTTGCTGATTTCAGAATGTTATCCAATTTGCTAAATGCGGACCAATTACTACAATTGCATACATATTGGGCATAATTTAGCTATAGTAATTAATAATTATAAAAAAATCGAGTTTAGAACTTATAATACCAATTAACATTCGGGATCAAATAATACTGAGTAATAGCTTTATTGCTAACAAGTAAATTAATCCGATCTACTATCAAACTCTAATTGGTATCTTATTACCTACTCTACTGGAGATTAAAACAAAGTACAGTCAACAGCAAAAGCCGATCGATATTTCTTAATATTGAGAACACTTCATTGAAGCTAGAAAATAAAGCACTACCTACCTATTTCGTTCATAATTCTCCTTTGTAGCTTAATTTTTAAGCTGGTTGAATTAATCACGAGTAAGGCAAAGTAATACGATTATTGTTTAGGTCGTGAATATTTTTGTTTGATTGGCGAGATAAATTCACATTCGCTGTCGTTAGAATAGGAACTATAGGTAATCTTGTACAAAATTTTAAGGAAATATATCTACACCGCACAGGAATAGAATAATATTCACGTTAGGGCTGTATTTTCTGTACACTAAAGTACTTTTCCACTCCTACATTTAGTAGATACACGTGTCCAATTAGGAAGCGAGCCTTTTAACATTTATCGGGAACAATCTACTAACGAGAATCTAATATAATACCTTCCCAATAATATTGGCTAAATCTACTTTGAACATTCGTTGTTGGGCTGAAAATGTATTTTTTAAAACCATATTTTCACACCTTTATTTTAATACTAGCTGCGCCCCGCGGTTACATCCGCATAAGTCAGTCCGCGTGGGAATAACAAACAAACAAACTCACTTTCGAATTTATAATATTATACAACATTCGTTTTTGTTTATGCTGAACCCGAAAATGGGTCATTGTACTCATCATTTTGAACAACTTTTTCTATAGGACCAACCTTGAAATCGCGAAAAAAAAATCAGCTGTTCCATACATTCGTGTCCACTTGAATCGACAAAATGAATGGAACAGCTGTTGTAAGAAGACGTCATTAACAAGAATAGAATACTCTTTATTATGTACACCATAAAAAATACAGATATAAATGTAGAAATTTAACATAGGGTGACACAATGTGCGGTCTTATCGAATATTCGACATCTACCGTGATTTCGTGGTATCCCTAGGGATTTCGTGAAATCCCTGGTTTCCTCATTCCTCTGCCACATATTTTTTTTTTTCGATACAATTTATATCAATAGGGGGTGCTCTATTACACTGGTCTGAAACAAAACCCAGCCAAAACCCCTTCAGTCCAGTGTTCTATATACTGCCTACCCTTCCGGAGAATACGGGCGCGATGTTATGTTTATCCTTTGTTATTTCGAATGGCGTGCTCTTATAAGTGCCTAAGCTTTATACATCGTAATTCCTTCGTTCAGAATATGTATAGGATCTGAAATAGGCTTATACAGGGTGTAAGGGTAAACACCGTTGTCACTCAAACCATGGGTAGTCGACTTAAATATAAAAATAAATGACAGAGTAACAACAAAAAAAACCGTTATTTTCATTAAAAGATTTAAAAAAGTTTGTATCCGACACCGTGCTCGCTAGTGAAACAGCTGACTGGATGAGAGGGGGGTCACGCTCGCGGCCGGTCAAGTCACGTCCCGCAACCCCCACCCGTGTTGAGACGCAAGTTCGTTGCCTTAGCAACCTAGGGTGAAAGGGTGAAATACTCTTGTGGGAATATAGATTTTCTTTTTAAAAAAAAGTTGTAATTTTCCATTGATTTTACGTTCTATAAATGAAACCAAACCACTGGTTTCAAGGATAACGGTGTTTACCCTAACACTCTGTATAACATCCAGCTTTTCTCGACATTCTCATCGAAGCATTTCCCAACACTTTTATACAGTTATGTAGCTTATACAGGGTGTAAGGGACAGCCCTCCGCTAATTAACAGGGGGCATTCAGCTCCTTAATTTGAATCATATTCCACCGGAAAATTTCTCAGCAAAATTTACATTTTTTAATCGTTTTTCAGGTATTATTTCAATGTAAAATTACTTTCTCTGTACGTAGCACTTCATTTATGTAAATAAAAAAGCTAAAACTAAATAAAACATCAATGGATGTTGAAATACTATAGCGAACCACACGTGAAGCTCAGAATTTACATTGATAAATCACGTGGCGCGAACGCGCCCCCCAAGGGGGAGTGCGGCTACGTGCGTTTGGCCACGGTAACGATACATTGCGTGTGAGGTAATAAAACAAATCAGGTTCATTAGATTCCCATAGCGTTCCTGAAATCATTTCATGTATCGGTGGTCTTAGTATGATATACTAAATTCATCCCATCATCAGTCTGCGGAGGGCTATCCTTACAACCTGTATAATATACTATATAGAAAAGCGTCTACTATTTATTACAATACTTTCTATTTACTACATTTGTACAGCATGTATCGGAAAGATCTGTCATATTTAAGGGCGTAGTGCAGAGCATCAAACTGAACATCTTTTATGTTCTATGTTAAGGGTTGGGTTAGCGCACTTAGTCCCTAACCTTAGATGGACCATTGTAAGTGAACTGACCAACTTCTCCTCAGGGTTTTAATAACATCGTAATATTGAAAAATTATCAGTCGTTTAATAATAAAATAATTTTGGTCGACTAGGTATTGAAGTTTTGTATGGCACAGTTGATATTATTTTTCGCCATTAAGATGTTGGTCCCATGGAGAATGTTGTTCAGACACCTTTCTGATACATTCTGTATATAAAAAACCGGCCAAGTGCGGACCACGCACAATGAAGGGTACCGTAGTTGGAATGAGGATGGGAAAACATGTTTTTGCAACTGTAGATATGTGGCGGCATCTACATCGCCACATGCGAACTACACATAATAATAATAATATAACACCCCCTGCCATTTTATCCGTGTATACCATAACATTGATCAGGCAGGGGCCATAGCCTTTCCATAGTTCAATATAACCAGTTCACTAAGCCACCCAAACCCATAGCCCCAATATCTTTGTTTCCATGTTTTGCAATAGTCCTACACTAACCGGGGGTTGTCCTTGGCTGCACGTGCATAGTGCGAACAGGGATAATCGTCGGTTGGTGCCTCATTCCATTTAAAATTGTCTAAGGGGCCTCTGCGAGTTGGCTTCGGCCTCTCGTACGCCTTCCAAAGGGCCGGGACCCCAGGGTCCCGAGAAATGTCAAAGACTAAAAAATAATAATAATAATAATGTATGTTGGTCGATTATTACTCGTTAACATGTAGAGTATACTTACCCGTGATAGTTTTTTTCTTTTAATTTCGTTATCTATACTATTTCCGTGTTTTTTTTACATGTCCAAAGTAGAAAAGATACAATTATGTAGCTGGCAGGGCCTGACACTTGACTCTAACAAAAGATTTCACTTTAAAGCTTAATATTTCGCAACGGGTCCCTGAATCCAAAAATGGTATTGACACACTCACAATAATTTTGAACGACCTTTCCAACGACATGCCACACCATGGGATAGACGAGAATAAAAACATACCCACGTTACGAGTAGGGGATTTTTTTTTCATGAGTTTATTTTTAGCCTTTGTCGTTTTTAATATAATATACCCATACCAAATTACAACTTTCAAGTATATAAGAGTCTCTGAGCTAAGCCGCGGATAGACGGACATGTAACGAAACGAAACTATAAGGGTTCCTTGTTGACTTTATAACCATAAAAATCGATGAATATGAATGCAGTTATAAATAAAATAGAAGCACTTTGGAAGTTACCACTATATTTTTTCAAACCATATTTTAACAGATCCACTGTTGGTCGTTGAGCGGCTTAAGCGATCTTTGCTGTACCAAAAATTGTAAAATCCAATTTTAACGAGTGTAGAACGCCCACTACAATTTTAGCGAAAGTTTTTGCTCTAAATATTTTCATAAATAGAAATAGGCACCTTGATTTGTTTTGTATTTTTAGAAGCGGGCTATACACTCACCTGTGTATAATGGGAATTAATTGTCAAGCAAATTGACACCCTACGTCAATTTATCGTGTTATTGCCATTTCGTATTGCTGTCAAACAATGACAGTTGTGATTCAAATATACGGACAGTTTAAGTTGGTAGTCAAACTTAACAATAAACCCTGACCTGACCTTACTATTACATGAGAACACAATATTTGTATATATTTAATTATATGTATTTGTAATCACGGTCTCGGAAAACGGCTCTAACGATTTCGATGAAAGTTGCAATAATGGGGGTTGCGGGGGCGAAAATCGATATAGCCAAGTCTCATATCTGGGAAAATTTGAAAAAAAAAACCCGGGCAGAGCTCGGTCTACCAGGTATTTTACTTAAAATAACAGTAATTAAGAACCTTTTTGCGCTAAAGTAATTTAAATCGAAACGACCTACTCAACTAATTATGACCATAAAGTAAAAGAGTCAAAACATCAACGGCCCCATTAATATTTTATTGAAGCGACTACCCGCAATCCTCAAATAAAAAGAAAAGCAGTGTAAATCCGACTTCCGGGCCTGCTGCCAACTCGATTCGCATTGCAGAAAGATGAGCTATAAGATTGTAATGGAACAAGATATAGAAATGAACTGAAAAGTGAACATGCCTCGTTCTTCGGTCTGCCACATGTCATGAACAGTGATATAGAGATTTGCAGGCTTTTGGCATACTATTTCAAACTATTTTATTTTTAATTTGAGAATAGTTTACAGCTCATTTATCTCTTATTGCTATTGGGTGACTGGTAGCAGGTGGATGAGAGTTGTTAGGAGTCAGGTTGAATAGCGAGCAAAATCTCCTTTTGCACGCCATTCAACCTGATTTTTAACAACTGGCATATGTCCAGCAGTGGACTGCTGTAGTCTGATGATGATAATGATGATTATGCTATTGTAAATATGTGTTAGTAACGCTTACAACATGCAGAATTATATGAAATATTTCTGCGTCCATGTAAATATGCCTTTCTTTACAGAGCAAGTTTTGGAAATGGGACTGCAAGACAAAGAATGCTATGAAAAATAGAGAAAACTGGTCAAAGCAGTTGTGAACTCGTTTTAGGGAAAAACTTCAAGTTATTCAGTGTTCTCCAAAATCACGTTTGTTACCTATTCCTTTGACCATTGCGATTTTTATTTTTCATAGCTTGCATGAAAAAAGCTTTACATCCATAAGAATAAGAATAATTTTATTTTTGCAAATATGGGTAGATGATACATGAATAGGTACAGTACAAAGATCAGCCATATTTTGCCATTCAGCATGCAAATATTTACGACAAATTGTTATTATTGTATAGTATCATTTATATCAAATTATTGTCATAGTTATATTAGTTACATCAAATTATTATCATTATGTTATTTACATCAAACTAATATTATAAATTCTAAAGTAACTCTGTCTCTACGTTACCTTTTCACGCTAAACCACTGAATGACCACTGATTTCGAAGAAAGGGCTACTTTTTACCGACATAGATGGCACCTTGGTGAAGTACATAGGCTACTTTTTACCGACATACCACGCGGGTGAAGCCGCGGGTGGAAGTTAGTATTGAAATTAAAAGAGAAAAAAAAGCAATTATATCACATGCTAATTAGTGGGTAATTACTTGTCCCTAGAATATACAATAACTTACCTACATTAATATTTGAAATATCCTCATTATAATAATGACCTCCTTTGACCTTTGATACCAATTTGTCACCTTACACATAAACACATCATTATTTTTGTCTTACATTGTAACTGCTTCAATATTCTGAACGTTCACCTTTTACAAAACGACTTTTGAAGACGCCTTGAAAGTAACCAAAGCACTTCTTCATATTGCCATACAAATAGCTAATTAGTATTTTGCTAGAATCATTGTTTTACGATGCAATTACTGAACCACAATGTCTGTACTTCAAAGAGACCTCTGATTTTATTTCGAAGTTTCTTGTCAAATATCGAAGTAGACAGTAATTTAAACTGGAATGAGCATATAAATATTTTAAACTGGAATAAGCAATTGAGCATATAAATATTTTAAACTGGAATGAGCATATAAATATTTTAAACTGGAATAAGCAATTGAGCATATAAATATTTTAAACTGGAATTAGCATATAAATATTTTAAACTGGAATGAGCAATTGAGCATATAAATATTTTAAACTGGAATTAGCAATTGAGCATATAAATATTTTAAACTGGAATGAGCATATATAAATATTTTCGTCGCATGTTCTTCCACGATGAAAATAGAGACCTCGCGGTAGAACATTGTTTTCTGTAATTATCATCAGACGACAATAACGATTGACAAAGTTTAATAACTTTTGATGAGCATCAAAATGCAGCGTGACAAGTGGTAAAAACAATCCAGAAACATTGAACCAATTAGTATGATAACAATTTCCACGTAACATTGTTTGACAGAGGAATTATAATTAGAGGTGAAAACCTTCCGCGAAATGTCCTTAGGAAATTTCAAATTACATCATACAACTTTACCTTAGAGTCGGCAGACTAAATCAATAAGTTTAATTTCTGTTTCAGAGTTATATTCTTCAATTTGTGAATAATTACAGCGAGGCCCCGCTTCTATCTCCCTTTATCGACTTCTCAAACGTGACCAGTTTACAAGGTTACATAGTTAGTATGACAAAATTAAAAGTTACGATAATAATATAACACACTCACACACATGGCCGTCTACAAATTTTCCACGCGAACATTGTTCGTAATTCATGTTTTCAAGGTACGCTGTGCATCATGTGTACATCTTTTTGAGACTGTCTGTACCCACAGACGGTCTCAAAAAGATGTATTGATATTAAGATTACAAAAATCTACAACCTTTTTTCCACAATATTGAACCAACTTGTGGTTACAACTAAGTACTGCATGTACTTATAATATTTTTATGTTTTGTTGCTACTCATTGATACAGTTCCATAATTTAATTGTCTGCAATCTTTGTTATTTATTATTTTATGGAACAAATATTTTAGGCATTGAACGCAATTGTTCGCGTATTCGTCTTTTTGGAGCTGACTGTACCTATGGACAGCGTACTTAACATGTATAACGAACAATGTTCGCGTGGAAAATTAGCATGCGAGTTTTTTTTTTTTCACACACCGCACTTTGGTTGTTCTTTATTCGAATTTAAAAAGGTATTTCAAACATTACATACAAATTCCATAATCATACCTATATTCCATTTGAAATAAGGTTTCTTCCATTTGATTATAACCTTTTTTACAGTCCGTTCAAACGATTTTGACTTCTATTGCGTTGGTAGCATGAAAAATGGAAGTGAAAATCGGTTGAACGGACTGTAAGAGGTTTATTCAAATGTCTAATCTTATTTCAAATGGAGTATAGAAAGAAAGAAAGAATAACATTTATCTAGTCACCTATATAGTCATTATATAGGTGACTAGATAAATCCCTAGTCCTTTTGTTAAATTGTTTTTTCAGAGTGGGAAATCATCAAATGTCATCTCCCGCTCTGGGCGGAGCGGAAGGGCGTGTCAGACTTTTACCGACTAAAACCCACCCGTGTTACTTCAGTTGCCTGTTGCCAAGGTCCCGGTATCCCTTTCGGACATTCCCGCATCCCTGCCAGGCATCGGTCCTAGCGGACCCCGCCAATTGTGCTGACATCTCTTTGAGGCGCGCTTAGAACACGACGTGCTATAAACCCGGGCCTGGTCCTTATCGGACGGCGAGCTACCCTTTGCTCGCTATCCGTTAGCTCGCGCCGGGATGGTGATGGTGACCGGGAATCCGCCTGGGATTCCCGACGCCCAGGGTGTCTCCAGCGGCGGCGGTTAGGGGCGTGAGGGCGCAAACTTTGTTTCTCCCTCACGCGTTCCGACACCTCCTTCGCGAGCATTACTGCTTCGCAGAAGGAGATAATGAACCATGACCTGGACCAGGGCCGGGCGCGAGAGGCCAATCGCCTCCACGAGGACACGGTGGTGCTCCGCCCAAGCAGGGCTCCACCAGTACTCACAGTGGTGACACCCGGGCGTTTCCTCCCGCCTAATCCTACACAAGAACCTCCCGAAGCTGCCATGTCCGGTGAGGACCTGCGTCAGGTGGAAGGTGAGGACGCCGCGGCGCATCTCTAGCCACTCCTCAAACAGGGGACTTATCGCCGCAATTGTGGCGTGCCCAGCACTGGGTTGCGACAATCGCACTCTCCATGCCGCCATGAGATCCTGCCGCCTGCCGGAGCTCTGTCCGCTGTGCCGCGACTTCTCGCGGCAGCGGAGTTACGCCCCGGCGCTTCTCCTCCAGATTAAAGAAAGAAATTATAATATTAGAATATAATATTAGAATTATAATATTAGAGAAATCCCTAGTCCTAGTTTATATATGTCATCTATTTATCTAGTGCTTTTTAGCCCAGTCATAGTGTCACTTTCTTTCTTTAAAATGTTTTTTTTTGTATATTGACAGCTTATCTTTACTTTATATTCATGTAATTTGTTATAATTCAATTGTGGTTTTGCAGTAAATAAATGTCTTATAGGTATCTTTGCTCTTCAGGGGGAAACATAAGCTGAAATTATTATGCTCTTCCAAAAATACCAATTTAATTATATTTTTACCACATCAAATACAAACTATACATTCACATACATGACATTGTGAGAAAATCTAAGTAACAACTAGCGAATAAACTGCACAGGCATGTGTAGTTATCTAAAGTTGTTTGGTGAGAACATAACTGTAATGCGAAGTTGCACAGAATGCACAGACTATACGTGGCACAGACTTTAAGTGGCATAGACTATACGTGGCATAGACTACATGGCATAGAATACGGCAGATGTGAGTGCGACCAAGTTGATGCGGCGACGACGCCAACCCCAGCAGGGATGCGCTTGCTAATTAAATACAAGACGCAGACGAGACGCGGGTATAACGCAGTGTTTGTTGTGTAGGGCTGTTTGATAATAAACTTGTGCATTCGAGAAGGTAGGTAGGTTTAGTACCTATCCAGTAGATTAGACTAAGTTATGGTATAGAACGCCAGTAGCACGTGTCTTCCTTGAATCTTACGTGTGTCGCGGGTTGTAGACAGGACTGCACATAGTAATTTAAGTTTAAATTAAAAGTTTTTCTTTGATTTCGATCATATAATACATAATATAAGTAGATATTTATGATATAACAAGCGAGACAGATCCTGTAAAACAACTAATTATGAACATAACCAACCAGTATACTAAAAATGATCACCAACAGCATTTCAAAAGTCAAATTACCCACTTTACACGAACAAAAGCGGCTGAATATTAAACAAAATCTGTACATACACCAACCATATGCGACATTGAGTATCTGGATGAGTGGAAGCGTGGCTTGAACTTATTAACACAGTTGATTGCCGTGGCAAATTGGACGGGGACTTGCATACGCACCGCAGCCGATGTTCAGGCCTCATAGCTAATAATAGTCTCGTGAAAGTCATGTGTGCTTTGCATAATATGGAACTTTGTACATGATGAAACAATAATTATATTGTTTGTTATGTCCAATAGGTCAGTTTTGAATAAATTATGGGATTTGATTCCATTAAAAGCGCAATGAGCTGTTACACTATTAATGTGGCATTGTTTTACAGTGTTTTGTTTGTTGCTAAAGTGTACGTATTGCAGACTTTTTGAGTTTTATGTATTGCCTCGTGTGCGTGCCTTGGAAAGCACGTTAAGCCGCTGCCGCGCTGGTCCCGGCTGTCGTTACGGGCAGTCAGAAGCCCGAAAGTCTGTCAACCAGTCTTACCAAGGGGTATCGTGTTACCCAGTAACGGGGTTGTGGAGGTCAGATAGGCAATCGCTTCATGTATAATACTAATATTCAGCTTCATCCGGTTAGACTGGAAGCCGACCCCAACATAGTTGGAAAAAGGCTAGGCAGATTGATTGACCTATTATCAACTAGTAAGTGAGAAATATAAGTATACAGCTAAGATTAGCCTACTATAACTAGAGTTTAATAGTTATTTATGCAACTGTTATATAATAAGGGGTATTAAAACACGAATGTGGTTTTATCACATGAGGCGAAGCCGAATGTGATAATAGTATCACATGAGTGTTTTAATACCTAATTATTTACAGTTGCATACAAGACTTTATCTACACCCATGATATGAATCCTCTATAAAAGGTACTTTGCAATACTAATATCAACAAAAATGGAGAGATACGACGCACGTGAATTCGAACTTTTCGAATTCGAATAACATAGATGTTTTTTTGTTTTAAATTACGCTGCTTTGTTAGTGAAACGCGACTGCATGACAATGTTCTTTTTTTTAAATGAGTTGCATTATGAAATTTAGTATAACATTATAACACCCGTTTGGATGATATTATGGTTACTATAAAAACATTAAAACAACCAGTGTTTTAATGTTGGCAATAAGCTAACTGTTTCAGAAACTTTTATAGAGGATTTATAGCATGGGTGTAAATAAAATTACTAATGCGTTGGTATCAAAATAGCACCGTTTCTAATGTGCAATTCCAAACCGTCGTTCGACACAATTATGTTGGTGGCCCGCCGTATCCATGTAATCTCACATGTAGGTAATAGTCTGTAGGTCTGTCGACTAGTACTACGTTAGCAGACGTACGCAATTTCAATCAAGACAACCGCAAATCGATGATTTGGTGGGACTGCGGCAGCCGTAGACAATTTGCCCTGAATCCAAACTATTTACCTTGGTTTCCAACTTCAATTACGAAAATGAATACCAGATAGAATCCTGAACTAAACATGGCACAGTTTTAAACATTCACTTTGAATTTTCCGACATTATAATAAAATAATAATTCCTCAAAAGATTTCATTTATTTATTTAATACTTTAAGCTCACAAATGTACAGAGGCGGACTTAATGCCATAGGCATTTTCTACCAGTCAACCTTTGGGTGATGCAGAGACAAACAGTGGTAGGTGCAATAACTAAAGTTGTGGAATAAATATTATTTAAATACATAAACCTATTAAAACTATATATACATATATCATCATATTTCATCTACATCAATTCCATTTAACTTCTAATCAAAATATAAGAAGAAAATACCATTTGTCAAATCCCTACACAACTTACCTTCAGTTACTTCTTATAAATCTGAAATATGTTTTCCATATAACATAAATTATCTCCTTAAGCGTAAAATGAAAGAAGCTAGAGCATAAAATATGTCGTAAAACATGATTCACATGTATTATGTTGGTACTTATTACCGGAGCAGATATTATGTTCTATTTTACGAGGCGTAAAATGAACTGTTACAAAAGTACGAGTATTCACACGTTAACGTGGACGTCGCCTTATTATAATGCGAACTTTTATAAAGCAGGAATAACAAAATGTTAGGACATTTTTATGAATATATTTCGTCGTATTCACAATAGATTTCGTCCTCGGATAAACATGGGTCATGAACCCATACATATACCTAATGAACTTAGTGCTTTTCAAATGAAAGTTCATTATCCTACTAATATTATAAATGTGAAAGTTTGTGTGTTTTGATGTTTGTTACTCAATCACGCAAAAACGGCTGAATGGATTTGGATGAAATTTGACAAACAAATAGTTTATAACCTGGATTAACACATAGGATACTTTTTATCCCGATATTCCCACGGGATCTAGACTTACGCGGGTGAAACCGCGGGGCGCAGCTAGAATTGTCATAATTTACAACGCTTTGCAGGTGAGGGGCTGGTAGGTACCTATTCGCTATTCACAGTGTGTTGTAATTAGAAGACGCTGTTGCCTATCCACTTGGAATAATCTCTTAGTCGCCTTTTACGACATTCACAAGTAAAAGCCCCCGAGGCTCGTAGTCTTTGGCAAATGCTTTCCGTCCAATCTTTCTAATGTGCGACGTCCGACCTAATATGTTAGAGGACATTGGCCTACCTCGCCATTGTGTGTTGTGAGTACAAAGGATATGCAAACACTCTCAATATTGTCACAATTACCACGCTTAGCAGTTGATGGTCTGGTAATTACCTATCGTTTGTTGTAGTTAGCAAACAGGAGGACACTGATGTAGCCTTTCCACTTGAAATAGGTAATCTCCTAGTCACCTTTTACGACTTTCTCGAGTTAAGTCGGCGCGAGATAGACGTCAAGTCTTTCTTATATTGAAAGTCCGACTTAACCTCTCCTATGATAAATGATAAATGATTTATTTCTGTAAGTAGGTTTGTACAAACACTTTTACACGTCAAACACATTTTTAAAACTAGATGAGGTCGGCGTTTCCTATCTGACTACTCTGAGAAGAAAGGCCGAAACAAACTCAGAGGTCACAGTCTCTTTTAAAGTCCAGACATAATCTTGGTCAGATCATGTGAAGACCATGTAGATTGGTGTCTGAAATGGTCTTTTGAGGAAAGAACCACACAGATTGAGTGGACCTGTCCAGTCAGTGCACGCATTTGTCAGTGATCGTGCAGCTCAACTCAGAATTTAAGGAGCTCAACGATTTGACGAACAATACCAAAAACAGGATATTTGGGTAGGCCGCATAAATTACTCAAACTGCCAGACCATGATTAATTAAAACTAAGGAAAAATAAATAATAAAAAGAAAAGAATGATCCACATAGTCTTCACATTCACAATAATTAAAATAATATAATACTTTACAAAGTAAATAATTCATGTCAATGTAGGTATACATAAAATGTCAATGTGAATATAAAATCCAGAAATAATCTTGGTCAGATCATTTGAGGACCATGTAGATTTGTCTGAGATGGTCGTTTGAGGAAAGAACCATACAGATTTGAGTGGACCTGTCCAGTCAGTGCACGCATTTGTCAGTCATCGTGTAGCTCAACTCAGAACTTAAGGAGCTCAACGACTCGACGAACAATACCAAAGAAAGACATTTGGGTAGGCCGCCTGTAGTACTCAAACTGCCAGATAAATAAAATATATAATCCACATAGTCCTCAAGTTCACAATAATTAAAATAATAATAATATTATACTTCACAAAGTAAATATTCATGTCCCTATATATGTATATAATAAAATACAAAGTTATCAAAATAACAAAATTCAATAAGTAATTTTTTTTTTTTAAATTGGAGCAGCTCAATCCCAAGCCTTTTTGTCCTCAATGTAATCTTTAGTGGTATAAAACGCTTTTTGGCACAACTTACTTTTAATAAATGTTTTGAATTTATTAAGGCTAAGATCTTGTACGTGGCTTGGAAGCTTATTGTAAAAGCGTATACATTGACATCTGAACGAGCCACCTATTTTCTTGAGCCTAGTTGTAGGTACAACAAATTTGTCTTTGTTCCTAGTATTAATATTATGGATATCACTGTATTTTTTAAACAATTTTATATTTTTATGGGCATATAAAAGATTTTCAAAAATATACTGAGAAGGCACTGTCATTATATTTATCTCCCTAAATTTCTCTCTGAGAGAGTGTCTCGGACTTAATTTATAAATTGATCGAACAGCTCTTTTTTGCAAAACAAAGATAGTCTGAATGTCGGCGGCATTTCCCCACAATAGAATACCGTACGACATTACACTATGAAAATAGCTAAAGTACACTAAACGGGCTGTCTCTATGTCAGTTAAATTACGAATTTTTCTAACAGCATATGCCGCGGAGCTTAGTTTTTTTGACAATTTATCTATATGTGGGCCCCACTGAAGCTTAGCATCTAAAGTTAAGCCTAAGAATATTGTGCTTTCTTCAGGATTAAATTCTTCGCCCTTAATCAACACATTAGTTTTCACCTGCCTAACGTGAGGTAGCGTAAACTTAATGCATTTGGTTTTTTTTTTCATTAAGGAGTAAATTGTTAACATTAAACCAGTGAACTACTTTTGAGATCGCGCTATTTACATCGTCAGTAACCAGCTGCTGACGTTTAAGTTTAAACAAAAGGTAAGTGTCATCCGCAAACAACACTATTTCATGATTATCCTTTATGAGGTAAGTCAAGTCATTAATATAAATTTGCCATTTTATAATTTGCCATTGCCGTACCTCGCGAAAATACAAATTACGAATGCGAACAAAGCAAGGGCATTTTTGACAAAGCAATAATTAGCAGTGATCCGTTGCTACATGTTCGCGTGTAGCATGTAATGGGTTAACTGGCTATTACAAACGTCATCACTAACAAAGGGTTAACGGAGTCAATTAGCCATCGAAAACACCGCCCCGTGACATTTAGAGGCGCTGGGTGGGACTCTATTTGTCATTAATTTAGGGAATGAGGTGACAGAAACAGGGGCGCGGTTTGCGAACAAATTAATATTAGGTTCTGTTATGGCGACGGAGTCACAATAATATAGGACCTATGAGTACCTATTATGTAGATTATCGCTACATTAGCTTTAAATTACAACTAGAGTTAGGTTAGGTACTAATTCTAAGGACTAAATAAGAGCATCTAAATATTTAGCAGAAAAAAATATGACGACAGCTACTTTTCAGGTAGGTACTTTTTTGTACACACTTCATGAGTGATATTCGATACACGCGTTATATACGTCTACCAAACAAAGCTATTGCTGCTATATTAAAAAATTCTATGCGTTCCAAATGCTCAAACATGAGGGAAACAAACCACAATAGGTAACAGATATTCGTGAAAATGGGCGCCCGATATTTTACGGTATGCCAAACTGGGTTATCTATGTAACAAAATTGCATTTTGAACAGTGTATGACTTTTTGTAAATTTTTATCATATCCAATAAAAAGTTATCAAAAACACGTAACGAATTTATTTAAATTTCATTCCAGAGTCTCTACAGTATTGCGATAAAACCGTATATTTAATAAAAACGAAATATTCAAAACGTGAACAATGAACAACTCCACGTAACATAAACACTCATAGGACATTACGTTTGTATTGTGGAAATCACTCACAAACATTAATTAGCAAATTGAACCGAAATCAGTTGACAATTTATCATGCGGAATTTCAGACCACAATTGCAATTGCATCCGGGTGGCAAGTAAATAAAAGCCCACGGCTTCCGCCACGAAAACTGCACACAGAGGGATGCGTTTTGGCACAAATTTTGCATAATAACCTTTGTGATGTTGGCTGCAGGGTGTGAAACTGCGAAATGCCGACGAAAACTGCAACATACGCGTATATTTAATGTTATTTTATACCTTAGCTGCGATTTTTCTTTTCAACTGCGTTTTTTGTACTTTCCAAGCAATCAACCGTTGGTAATAGATGTTAAAAACAATTATATCTGCATGTTGTTGAACAAAACGAGATTTATACAGTAAAGATATGTTCATGAAATTGTGATTTTTGGGTGTAAATTCCTGATAGTTTGCGCCCATACATTAAAACCTCAGCATCGGTGTTTGTTTGTATTTCTAACATGAGATACCAATTTTTTTGTGTGTTAGTAAGTATTTAGAGCTAGCGCGTGCTGCGGTGCGGTGGAATGTGGTGCGTTATTGCTGCCGTACGGCATAATAATAAAATAAAAATATTGTTTGTACTTCAGTATAATTCCTTTAACATATTCCCAATCAAATAGAATCCTAAATACTTTGTAGTGGGCCAACTTCATACATTTATATTGTAATTTACTTTCCGTTATCAGTCCCGGAAAGCATAATCTTTTGCACTTATTAAATACTTTGTAGTGGGCCAACTTCATACATTTATATTGTAATTTTACTTTCCGTTACCAGTCCGTATCGGAAAACATAATCTTTTGCACATATTCTTTAATATATTTATCGCAATATTTCACATTAATTTATGGAAAAGGTTTATACCACAACATCTGCAGCAATGAACATAAAATAAATGGAGCGAACGGAAACTTTTGCACTAAATTTGGGCGCTACCTACCCGCGAATCCCACTCCAAAACAATTTTAAAGATTTAATCTGGCCATAGCCACTCAAAAATGAGAAATTAGATTCACCTAAGCCTTAATCCTAGCTGCCCTGGGCAATTTATTAAAACTTCTTTATTTAATCTTGCAAGTTATAATTTTTGTGTAAAACTTCACAGAAACTTGAAGATAAAAGAAACAAAACAGCGGAAAGCTTTTTCAGGCTGTTATCAAAGGCCATTATCTCTTGACCTGAAAAGTGGAATTATATTTTGTTTCTTCTTATAAGGAGTAAATAAGTTAGCGGGAGCGGAGACGTAATTTAAAAGTTACCTTCAAGTGGTCTTCCTTCCCAAGGCTCACTTATTAAGTGGCTGCCTAAACAAGATTTAACAACGGGGAAAAAATCCAAGTATCTTGTTTGATGACAGAAAGTCGTTTACGTGGAAATGTTGATTAGTGACTGCGGGACCATTTTCATCACCTTTTGTGGCTATATTTTGCGTCATAACTTCATTTATTTCTACTTTGTAGAATCTTCCCTGATGGAAGTAGGTCACCACATCCCTTTCCATTAGTGAGAAAGTCGCCTAAGATATTAGATCAGGTGGATACGCATTGAGGTCCGACATCTGCCTGTTACACTAATACAATGTAACCCACAGTTGTTTCCCTAATGGTTGCGCAGATCAGCGGCCACAAAGCCGCACTGTTTCGTACACTATTTACTATTTTAAGCGTGCCTTATTTAAAAAATCACAAGATATTAACTTTACCGTGCTTGTACATTTTAGAAGTAGCTGTGTTTGTTAAGTCGAATCCGCATTACTATAAGCGTCTAGCCGACATATTCCCACGCAATAGACGCGACAATGGTCAACTTTGTCTCCAATCCGCTAAGACGACCCTAATGCGCAAAAGTGTTTACTGTATGGGTCCAGTCATTTATAATAAATTACCTAAAAGTTGGAGAGAACTGCTGAATGAAAATGAGTTTGTGTGTTGTATGTTTGATAAATTCTAATATTCTGTTATTTTTTTTATTTTTTTTTAACCGACTTCTTCAAAAAGGAGGAGGTTCTCAATTCGTGTGTGTATGTTACTCGATTACTCCGCCAATTATAAATTGATTTTAATTATTCTTTTTTTGTTTGGTAGGTCATGCTTCAGAGGTGGTCCCATATAAATTTTATTAACTTTGATTGCGTAGTTTTTGAGTTAGCTTCAATAATTATGTATTTTTCCCACTTAGTGTATGTAGACGATATATTGTTTGACTCCTTCACTGTTATTTATAACTCCTTCACTGTTATATATACCAGGTAGTGGTATTTGAATTTGTGTGGAGTAGGTACCACAACTAAAAAGTGAAAAATAAAAACTTTTTACAAAAAAAAAAACAACCGACTTCCATACATAGAAGACAAGTTTTTTTCATTTTAAAGTTTTATAAATCTATTATTTTGCACGTCACGTAGTGGCAAACATGTTTGCACTTTAATTTAATGTATCATCTTGTATGCACTTTCTATGTATGTACACACACATGCTTATGCAAACAAATTATATTTTAAAAAAAAGCGTGTTATACTATTCACAGCAAAAATACTGGAACTTGGCAATAGGCCGGGATAGCACTGGTATTTATAAGAGGAACTGCATTTTCATGCTAAACGAGAAATAAAAAAGGCGTTCTCTGCTTCTACAGTTATGACAGACTACTTGATAGCGTTTACCCAGAAAGCTTTAAGCTCTTAAAGACTGTTTTAGGTACTCCTAGCTGTTGCGCGTGACTTCGTCTGCGATCCAGGATGAAAAGTATATAGCATATGTCATGCATCTCCAGGTCATGGTCTAAACATGTGCCAAATTTCATCCAAATCTCTTCAGCCGTCTAAGCGTGAAAGCGTAACAAAGAAACAAACAAACTCACTTTCGCATTTTTAATATTAGTTGTGCAAAGATTAACCTGATTCAAAAGAATCAGGAAAATGCGACGCATTGCGAAGTTTAGGCGTCAATGACGACGACATTTTGCGCAGACACAGGCGACGACATCTTTGCAACCAGTGGTTTGGTTTCGAGCGCGACCCCTCCCTCAGTTAGTCAGCTGTTTCGCTAGCAAGCACGGTGTCGGATAAAAACTTTTTAAAATCTTTTAATGAAAATAACGTATTTTTTTGTTGTTTTCGGTCATTTATTTTTATATTTAAGTCAACTACCCAAGGTTTGATTGACAACGGTGGTTACCCTTACACCCTGTATAGGACAAAGGTTGAAAAAAGTTTTCTATACAGCGAACTCGTTAGTAGTAGACATACAAAAATATAATATATTTTCACAGGTGTCAACACACATTATGACTAATGTTTAAACGTTTTTAATATCCCGAAAGCTTTAATTAACAAGAGTAACTGAACAAGGGGCACATTATTAATATCATGTATTTACATGACAACGGAATTAAAAACCAGCTCTCATTTCCTTTCCGTCCATTTGCTTAATGGACTTATGTGACACGGGGGACTTTCGCAACAACTTTCATCACACTAAAAGTAACGTACGGAAAATGCCCTCAGATTAATATACCTCATAACATTTTTTCTTGACTGTAAAAGTACGCGAAATTCACATATTAACTAGCAAACGAATACGAGCTTCAGGTTTTTAAGAAATTAAAAACAGTGACTTGTCTGTTATTGAATCTGGCTCGATGTGAAATGTACTTGCGTGCACATAGAACATAGGTATAGTCAGTTCCAAGAGTATCTGATCAAAATGTAAACAAATTGATGAGAATATGCAACAAATTGACGTCCACCGGCGTACCCGTGGCCGTCAATTTGTAGTGCCACTTACAAATTGCGTGCTTTGATTTGATTATTTGTATACTTAAAATCACCTAAAAGATGTTTTTCATTTGAACATAATAATTATTGTCAATTATTGAGGTTAATTTTATGACGTCAATTTTCGTCGATGATTTGTCGTACAATTTAATAATGTTACCTCCAACTGTCACTAACGAGACACAATAGAATTTTAATTGTTATCGGCCTTCTAAGGGCCAATCAACAGTTGAGCGGTAAACAATAATAACAATTTGTTGGAAAAAGTGGTGATCTTACATAAAATTTAAACCTTCTAAATACAGATTAATGTGAATGCCTTTTTTTTTTTTATATTTGGATCTCATCAAGTGACTTCTCCCGCTCTGGGGGGAGTGGAAGGGCGTGTCCGACTTTTACTGACTAAAACCCACCCGTGTTCCTTCAGTTGTCTATTGACAAGGTCACGGTATCCCTTTCGGACATTCCCGCAACCCTGGAGGCATCGGTCCTAGCGGATCCCGCTGATTGTGCTGTCATCTCTTTGAGGCGCGCGTGGAACACAACGCACCATCTAATGTGAATGCCTAAGAAATTAAACGGAAAGGCGTTTGTTTACACTTTCAGCGGATACTTTTGAAACAGACAATATTAATTATCACTGAGTGCAGTAGGAAGGTATAAATACCTACAATTAAACGATACTACATAGTACATTTACTAATGAAAATTTGAGGTTGACACAAAAGCGGTAAGTATTTGAAAATTATTTCCATTCGCAATACATGACTCTCATTCTAGTGTGGATCCTAAAGTATAACAACGAAAAAACAATAAGATAATTAGATAAACTTTATGAGATATAACTACCATACTACATACATTAAATGATTAACATCTAGTTTATTCATTGATGAACATTGTAGTTATAATTGTTGTGCCAATCACATGTTAAGCCAATCAAGTGTAACATTTGCCAGCGGCTACATAATTAATTTCGTAAAACAATTACTATCGTACATAACAAATGATGCATAGCAAACTTACCCACATTAATCTTTTTAGGTAAAATGGTACATCCCTTTAGGAATTATTTACTTAAGCATATTGGAACGGGAATTAAAACTTTGATAATAAATTCACAATGTAGGCTAGACTTTAATAAATGTATGGTGGGTAGGCGCATAAATATAGCAAACGTATTTATTTATGAGTGAGCTTATAACATGGTTACGAGGGAAAATTAACTACAGAAGACTTAGCGGAAGTGTAGTGTGGTAGAAATAACAAGGTTTTTTAAAAGTGGAGCGCTTTGACTCTGTAGGTAACATGATTAGGTGCGGATATTGGAGATAGTGCAGTGGTTATTAAATATCCTGTGTAACGTTTCATGTTAGATCCTGCGAAACGTTTCATGTAGATTTAATATTAATTTTCTGGATAATGTTAAGTGTGAAGTAGGTAGGTACCTATTACACTGTTTTATCTTTACCCTTTCTAAATCTTATATGTCGTATTAGTGTTATTATGTATAAACATATAATGACTTACGAGAAAATCTTGAAACACACATTACACGTTGGTTGAATTTATTGCTTTAATAATAAGTAAGTAGGTACATAGGTAATTTAAATCAAAAATATTCATGATAATATATCAAAAACTTTTTACAAAAAATAACAACCGTCTTCCAAAAATCAAACTCAAACGTGAACAATCATTTTAATTTCGGAAGTCGGTGTCTTTGCTTTTCAATTTTCGTTCTTTGCCACCGACTTCCTAAATTAAAATTATGTTTCACTGTTTTTTTTGGAAGACGGCTGTTTTTTTTTTGTAAAAAGTTTTTAATTTTCTAATTTTTAGTTGTGGTACCTACCTACCCCACACAAATTCGAATACCACTACCTGAGAGCCTAGACAAGTGACAATCGCTTCGAAAGCGTTTCATATTTCTACAACGACTTTCAACAGCATTGACATAAGCTTTTCGATAGTTTATGTCAGTCCCATACATTTTTGCCTTTTCCATCATCGTTATCGCTGATAGAATGTCACTTTGTCTAGGGCCTCTGCTATGTAAATAACAGTGACGGAGTCAAATAGAACATCGTCTGCATAAACTAAGTGGGAGAAATACGTATTATTGAAGCTAACTCAAAAACTACGCAAAAAAAGTAAATAAAATTTATACACCTCTGACCTACCAAACAAAAAAATAATAATCATAATCGATTCATATTTGGCGGAGTAGTCGCGTAACACCAGCAAATAATTAGGAACATTTACTTGGTCCTCTTGAAAGAGGAACTACAGCCATGTACCTATCTGGCATTTATAGATAGCACATCGGTCATCTTCTTGTTAATTCTCGAAGGGGCCTTAGAATGAAAATCGTAGCTAAGGAGCAATGTTGTCATAGAGATTCCTTTTATAAACTCGGTTTCGGAGAAAACAGAAAATAATATTATATATAATTTTCTTCAGGCGAACCGTTGCGCGTATATGACCAGATGTATGAATGTACACGAGGCAAAAGGATTATGTAAGGATCGAAGTAGGTGGCGTTCTGTAGTTTCTGCCTACACCTTCTTCTCATGAGGACCACGAGAAGCAGATGTGTGTGTTTACGTGTATGTGTAATTTTCGATTTTTGAAACAACTCTTAGTTTAAAATTGATAAAACCTGTCTGTACCCAGCAATAGTGCACCAACACCTAAGTTGGGAGAAAATTCTTAAAAAAATAAGTAAGAATACAGAAAAATATCACGACTGCCACAAACAAAGTACCTACATACATAATGGTACATACACTTCGGCTCTAACCATATTGCAGGAAATGTTGTTGTTGAATCTCTTGAATCGTAAATAACAAATGGGAGAAAATAAAACTTTTCCGCCACATCATCCTGTTTATATCGAGATTGTAAGGTGAGTTAGGTACCTACTCTATATAATGTAGTGTCAAAAAAAGAAATAACTATATAGGAAACTAACTTCAAACTTATTTATTTTGTGAGTGTGTTTAGTAGTCAAGCCTTTAAGAGGTTGCGCTAAGGTAGCCCGCAAAATATAAATTGTCTTATTGCAATTTGCAGGTCAGTGTCAGGTTGTATGTTGATTAAATATGATTTGCAACCATAGCAAATATGGTTTTACAGAATTATAATCATTAGAATCAGCATTACAACTCCATAAGTTAGAATAATCCTCAAATGTCATGATTTCATGAAATAGTCATTCAATAGGATTATTATAAACTTAGAGAGTTGTATTGCTGATTCCAATGTTAATAATTCTGTAAATGCATATTTGTTACGGTCGCGAATCATATTTTATTCGACATACAACCTGATACTTACCTAAAAATTGCAAAAACGTAAGAAAATTTGAATTTTGCGGGCTACCTTGAAGCTTTCGCCTTAACATTACACTTTTTAGTGCGTCTTTAGTTGAAAAAGTTATAAACATAGTGTACAGTAGTGGTAAGATGAATATTTTAGCCAATATACCTAATGCTTTTGCTGACTGTACTTACCTACTTATAGAGGCTACAGGTACTCTCTAGGGGCTTCTGTTTCCAAACTGAACTGTCATTGTGAGCAGTTAAAATAGAAGTTTCCCAAAAGAGATTAGATCAAGTTAGAGCTCGTTTGCAGCCACGTGCCTGTCTACCTTGAAGGGCTTCTCATCAAAGCGGAATGAATAACGAACTTTCTAATTAAGTTACACTACTTTGTTTTATCTGCGTTGATGAGGAAAGGAGTTCCTGTGTAAAAATAGTGGCAAGCACAGGTGCACAGCGAGTTGCGACGTGACTGGTGGGAAGACGTGAACGTTGTAATTAGGAAAAGTTTTATATTAAAAGTTTTTTGTGGGACCACGTCATTCTTTTCTTTTTATATAACATTTAATGGGGTCGTATTTTTGTCTTGTTTGTATGTATTAATTAATTAAAATAGATGTCTCTGTGTTATTTGTATATAAATTCTGCTAAAAGTTGTGAGAAGATATTTTTTTTTTTTTTTTAAATTACACTTAATAAATATAACCCCTATTACCCCTCTTATTTTGGATTGGGAAACCAACGCTGCACCGTAAACTTGAGGGCTACTAAGTATACAAGTTGAGTGTTAAAACCTCGTTAACTAAGACTTTATCCAACTAATTACTGACACCCGTCAATTTGTCAGAGACGATGGCGGTTATGGGTAGGTACTATGCATTATCATATTCGTCATTTCTTGAATATTTTGTTATTATATGTATTTCTACAGTTCTGCCTAACCCTTCGTACAGGCGTGGTGTTATTTTATTAATTACTAGCTTTTGCCCGCGGCCTCACCCGCGTGGAGGTCAGGAGTTTTCCCACTGGAACGTACTAACGGGATAAAAAGTATCCTTTGTGTCAATCCAGATTATATATAACTCTGTATGGCAAATTTCATCCAAATCCGTTCAGCCATGTTTGCATGATAGATTAACAAACATACAATTTTTCACATTTTATATACATTATATACATATTTATTTTTATATTATTAGGATTTGAAAGTCAGTATCACGGTCTCGCTATGTTATTACGAGTTCATACCTATGTGAAAAAAATTACAAAAAATAATAATCTTGAGCACAAAGCTTTCATATTATACAATCTTGCCACATACCTGAAAACAACGCAAAAACTCACAGAGTGCAATAAAAAATTCACAGATGTTTGTCACGTAAAGTTAATTTTTGAACAGACTCCAGCATCTCTTGACTTCACTCCAGGTTGCTTTTATATTATTTCGTTATGCCACTTGAATATCATACCTTGAACGTCGAGGAGTCCAATTTGGCTCGATTTCCAGTCTTCCTTAATTGTTTATTCTGTAAATAGGATATTGGAATCACTTTTACTCGTAGGAACTTTGTTTTAATGGTTACATTACAAGTGTATGAGTTTTTATTACAAACGAACTACATGTATGCTCGCGATGCATAGTAATAGTAGAATGTTGTATCGAGCGCAAAGTGAGTTATTAATTCACGAGGGTTATTTTGGTTCACTAAATTAACACGAGTGCATTAATTACTCACTTTAGCGAGGTGCGTAATCTACTTTTCTTTCAACTACCAATCTACCTACCGTGATAAAATATACCTACTCAAGTTAATGAAAACAAAGTTATCCCGCAACTTTTGCGGCAAAAGGTTATTAACAATTTCATTTGCTGTTGTTTTTATACTTCCTGGAGTTGCTGTATAAAAAGACAAACAGACAGACAGACAGGCAGGCAGACAGACTGACTGACAGACACAGATACAGACAGAGAGACAGACAGACAGGCAGACAGACAGACACAGACACAGACACAGACACAGACACAGACACAGACACAGACACAGACACAGACACAGACACAGACACAGACACAGACACAGACACAGACACCGACACAGACACAGACAGACAGACAGACAGACACAGACAGACAGACACAGACAGACCGACACAGACAGACAGACACAGACAGACAGACACAGACAGACAGACACAGACAGACAGACAGACAGACAGACGAGCCTTAGTAATAGGGTCCCGTTTTACCCTTTGAGTACGAAACCCTAACAGTGCATTAATGAAAAACAGTGCAACAATGAGATTACATACAACTTTTCTGCACTGTTTTGGCAAAAAATACGTTCTAAGTAAAAAATACGTCCTTTGTGATCGGTTTTGTAGTGATTAATGATAACATTACTACGTAGTTGAAAGATAATATCTTTACCATTACGTACCTACTAAACTTAGCTTAGCTTGTGATAGCTACCGCTTCAGATCTGATAAAGTAGTATTTAAATAAAAAATGGATTCATCCTGACCTAGACAAGAAGGCGTAGTTTTCTTTTCGTACTTAAGAGTTATACCAATAGAGTACCTACCAATAGTATTTAAAACTTCGGGTGGATGCTCTTAATCTCCTACTAAAACAGAAAAATAAGACCTGTCTGTCTGTCTTGTCTTTTTAAGTATATTAATTAACTTGCTGCGCCCCGCGGTTTAACCCGCATAAGTCCCTATCCCGCAGGAATATAGGGATAAAAAATATCCTATGCCATCCCAGGTAATTGATATACCCGTCATCAAATCATTTATTTATTTGCAAACATGGGTATAATAGGTACCTACATAAGTGTTTTTATAATAAAGTTCTCCATATTTTCCATCATCCGTCACGTGGGCATGCAGGTTTACAACTTAAAAAAACAAAAATAAAAATGTGGGATACAATTGGATAAAAAAAACAGTGTATTAAAAAATGTCAGTGTGGTCACAGCAATAAAATAATATAAAATAAAATTACAAAATGTCAAACGGAAACAAAAAGTAAGTAACATTATGTCAATCAGTTAATAAATCATCATTATGAAACTCGTCAATCGTGTAATAAGTTTACATGATTAAAATTTCGTTTAGTGCTCTTTTAAACTTTACTGTAGTCATATTTTTTTATAATATTAGGTACTCTATTATGAGTGGGGTACGCATCAAAATCCCGAAATTTCATAATAACTATGACTGAAATACCGACGTCCAAAACCACGGAATTCAAAATAACGAAAGTTTTAAATGTCGATAGCCGTTATATCGAAACATAAAATACCGATGTTCAAATGCCCGAAAGGATGAAACCCCGAATGGACGAAATCCCGAATGGACGAAATACCGATGGACGAAATCCCGAATGGACGAAATACCGATGGATGAAAACCCAAATAATATTAATTTGCCCACAATACAAGCGCCTGCAATTTTGATGTTATGTTAAAATGAATAACTTTGCTATTAACATATTCACAGAAAATTTTTTTTGCTGCACGAACAAAAGCACAAAAAAAAAGGGGAACGAACTTCGGGATATGGTTCTTCGGGATATAGATCTTCGGGATTTTAAGCTATCGGCCAAATTAACTTTCGGGATTTAAACCTTTCGACCAAACAATCATTCGGCGTTTAATGTTTCGGGATTTCGTCCATAGGTATTTTAAAATTAGGTCTTTTATATTTCGGTATTGTAGTACGTACCCTGATACCAAACAAACTTTTTTGCATTAGCGCGGTTTTACAAAAAAACACACTTTCGCATATAGAATACTAGGTGTTGCCTGCGACTTCGTCTGCGATCCAGGATGAAATGTATATGTCCTATGTCCTTCTCCAGGTAAAGGTCTACCTCTGTGCCAAATTTCATCCAAATCCGTCACCGTTTTACCGTGCAAGCGTTATAACAAACAAACAAACAAACTCACTTTCGCTTTTATAATATTAAGTAAGGATTAGCTAGGATATGGTACCTAATACATAGTTATTTTATATGATGCAAAACTATGCAGCAGCTACCTACAAGGAACAAAGAAAACACCAAAGTAATTTCGCAAGATTATCAGGCGATTCATTAAATTTAATCATAACAAGGATGCTCCTCCGCCGTCATTGTGACGTAATATTAATCTACAATCTTCAAGCAACCCGGGCCTGGCTGTAATAGCCTCGTGACCACATCTAACAGTAATCCTTTCAAGTATTAAACTCCCACTTTAATATAACTTGAACAATGCGGCGACCCATGGCTCAGCAGTAACAATAGCAAAGTTTTCATTCTAAGACTCCGTTTTATATCTGCACGGACCCTTTTGTTGTTCTTCACGACGGGGTGTAGCGGGTAAACGCGGAAACCCTTGTTATTATGACAACGTTACTAATTCCAGTGAAACACAATCGTTTTATGGTGAACACAGTACACCTTAAGATATAACGATGTTTTTACGCTAATTAAAAGGTGAAATTCTACTCCGTCTATTTTAACTAATTTGCTCCCAGTCCTTCGTTTCGTGCAGTGGTGGCCCAGTGGTAACGACCACGACTTACGAGTTGTAGGTCGTAGGTTCGAACCCCGACAGGCGCGTTACTCTGTGTAAATTATTTCGTCGCCACTGCTCTCAAAACGGTGAAGGAAAACATCGTGAGGAAACCAGCATGTCCTAGAACCAAAAATTCGAAGACATGTGACATCTACCAACCCGCACTGTGCCCGCGTGGTCTATTACGGCCCGTGTCTGTGTCCCAGCAGTGGGAATATTATATGCTGATTATGCTTCGTTTCGTGTAACTGTGTAGGCATTGTGTAGTCGGTGTAGGTAGCATTTATGTATTTTATGGAAAAAAATGGATGTTCCAGCTATACAATTAAAATGGTAAATCTAACTCCAATTAAATACAATATACGCCATGAACACTACAGTTTAATGGATTGTTGGAACACGTACATTCAAATACACAGGTACGTGACCTAAATGCCGTGAGCCATAAGTCCTATATAAGGCTGTAACTTTTGTACATAGGGTTGAATTGCATCGAGAATTAAATTATAACGGTGCTACAAACTACTATTTTGTTTCACACGACGTGTGTACGAAGGATCTGCATGTTGTAAACTCTGTGCTACTGTAAACTCATCCTTATACGAGAGCTATCCCGGTAAGGGCATCATTAAAATATAACCCCTGTAAGATTAAAACCACGTTCGCTCCTAAGCTTCATCGTTGAATAGTTTCAAAACCATACTGAATACTTCACCGACCCTACAATATAATGACAAACACGATCAACAACCTGTGTTTTAGTCTCATCAGCAAATCGTTATTTTTTAGTTACATAATGACGGTATGTATATTTTTAAACTAAATTTAAAAAATACACATTCTGTATACAAACGCCTGATATGGAGATGGATAGGACACATGCTAAGGGAAGGGAAAGAAAAGTGGGCGAGACTAGTAACGGAATAGTACCTGCGGGATAGTAAAAGGAACAAAGGTAGACAAACTAAACGTTGGGAAGACGAAATGAAAAAGTTAGCTGGACAAAACGGAAAGCTCCAGGACGCCTTTGTCGAAGGACAATTTCAGAAGTCGGTGTCTTTGCTTTTCAGTTTTCGTTTTTTGCCACCGACTTCCGAAATTAAAGTAATTTTTCACTTTTTAGTGTATTTTTTGGAAGTCGGTTGTTTTTTTTTGTAAAAGGTTTTTATTTTTCACTTTTTAGTAATTGTGGTACCTACCCCACACAATTTCGAATATCACTGCACCTGCTATGTAAATAACAGTGACGGAGTGACATAGAACCTCGTCTACATAATATACTAAGTGGGAAAAATACGTATTATTGAAGCTAACTCTAAAACTACGCAAGTAAAATTAATAAAATTTATCCACCTCGGGAGTATACCCTTTCGAACTAAAAAAGAGTCGGTGTCTTTGCTTTTCAGTTTTCGTTTTTTGCCACCGACTTCCGAAATTAAAAGTTGAAGTCGGTAGTTTTTTTTTTTGTAAAAAGTTTTTATTTATCTTGACACATTGACCTTTGAAGGGACTTGCACACGGGCCACTCGCGACTACCAATTGTGATCAGTGGCAGTTACTTTTCATACATTTCTCGGCAAGCCGTCAAGAAAGCAAGAAAAGTGTCTGTCGCAGATACCTAGAGGTGGTCACCAGCAGTCCGTGTGCGTGAGACTGAAGGGAAAACGATGTTCAAGCCTAACTATTATTATAAATGTGAAAGTGAGTTTGTTTGTTTGTTACACTTTCACGCTAAAACGACTGAACGGATTTTAATGAAGGTCACATGAGTAGACTATGACCTGGTTAGGACAAAGAATTTTTTATCCCGGTAGTATGATTCCGTTGGATAATATTATTCCGCGGGCAATATTATTATTATCGGGTAATATTATAAATACGAAAGTAACTCAGTCTGCTTTTCATCTAAATCTGTCAAATTCAAAGTATCAATATGTTCTAACGCAGGCATGACCTGGGTTAGGACATATGATACTTTGAATACTGGTAGTACGTGCCTGTGGGATAATTTCCGACCTTTATGCGGGCGAAGTCGCGGGCAAAGTTAGTACTCAGTAATACCTTTGACAGATTTGTCACACTCGGATAGATAGCAGGGATTTTCAGCGAACTGTAGTTTTGAACAACGATTCAACATATATGCATGTAGTCTATTTGAAACTAGGTTTGTCCCTAGCTGTAGGTACTCTTGCGATTATTGTTTGCTTTTTTATTTTACGCTTCATTTTACTTCCTTAGCGGATGACATTTAAGTGTACTTGAGAGATTGAAGTAATCCTAACTATATTCCTTAATATTATAAATGCGAATGTCAGATTGTTTGTTTTTTTGTCACGCTTTCACGCTAAAACGCCTGAACGGATTTGTATGACATTTGACACATGGGTAGACCATGATCTGGAAACGACATAGGACTTTTTATCCTGATATTCCTACGGGATCAAGACTTTCGCGGATGGAACTGCGGGGCGCAGCTAGTATCAAAATATTTTTTCCAAACAATCTTGTGTCTCAGTGTTATAGTAGGCTGTGGCGTGAAGATATTTTCTGTTAGTTATAAATAACCTGTTTATACGGAAACATCCCCTTAATCACGAAAGTTGAAATATAGAGTATTATTTCAGCTTTATATATATTAACGAAGCAAAGATATTAAATGTATTCATTAAAATAAATCAAACGTTTTCTATAATTACGTATATTGCTAACATGTCACTAAAATCAGCACTTACACATCACTATAGCAAGTGCATGAAAGGCAGTAAGTAGACAAGCGTCTTAGACTTAGCGGAGATTACGTGGATCGGGCCTCATTGTCAATGGCACGGCTGAGATACGGCCATGGCGCCATACCGAGCTAGTTTGATGCCTTTGTGAGCTGTACATTGTCTACTTGGCGGGACATATCTGCACAGCTGCAGTGCCACTTATGTACTAGTAGAAATTAGCTGCAATAATACCTTACCGTGACTTGAAAAATACTAAGGGCTAATTTCCCCAATGAAACTGAACGCTGTCAGTGTCATTATTTTCTGTGGAATATTGACACTGACAGCTCTTGAACTCAGTTTAGATGTGCTGATCGCGTTCAGTTTAATTGGTGAAATCAGATTTACGATCAATAAGACTACAGTATTTAGCTATAGTTTTGTTAGTATATGCTACTCAAGCATGAAAAAAGCGTCAAGACTGTGTCCAGTTAAGAAACGAGAAACCAAATATCTTTAAAATCCTGAATTGACTTTAAAAGCATCCAGGATTATGTAAATACCATCGAAGTAATCGGTACACCTTATTAAACAGAGTTCCAAGCGAACCGCGAGTTCTACATACCTACACGCAGTAATTTTACCTATATATACTTGTATACAGTATGTTATCTAACGAAGGGCGTTCCCGATAACCTGCAATAGTATAACGTCTACATAATCTAAAAAAACAGTACCATAAAAAAAAGATTTTTTATTTTATTATAGTAAAATATTCTCAAAAAATATTAAATTGATACAGAAAAGAAACACTGTACACGCACACTTGTCACACTTTTCTTTCTAAGTTGAAATACAAGTGATATACAGGGTGTTAGGGTAGACACCGTTATCCTTGAAACTAGTGGTTTGGTGTCATCTAAAATCGACAAAATGTATAGAACAGCTGATTTTTTTTTTGCGATTTCAAAGTTGGTCCCATAAAAAAAGTATATTATAGATGACACCTAACCACTAGTTTCAAGGATAACGGTGTCTACCCTAACACCCAGTATATATATTTTTTTGTGTGGTAATTTGGTTTGCATGTACGGACGGTATCCTATTGCGGGTTAACGGAAACGCCCTTTGTTAACATACTGTATACGGACGAGCGGTTCGGAATTAATTAGTTTAATTAAATGTATTGGAAATATGAAAGGCTTCGTATTCATTCCCAACACGCTTAGATTGATAAAACGGGCACAGCCAGCTATTAATTTAATTTCATATGCATATTTTACAGCATTGCGTTTTTTTTATCCCAGCATAAATTATATTGGGGGAAAGAAAGAAAGAAAGAAAGAAAATACATTTATTCAGCACAGACTAAAAGGCACACAATATACATAATATACAGCAGATAACAAAATAAAAATAAAGAACCAAATTGAGAAGGTAAAGAAGGACATTATCAGGGGGCGTACTGAGTAATAAATAAAACTCTCAACGGATTTAGTTGTATAAAATGTATAGGCTCAACTACGTGTATTATTTGCATAATATTTTAAATTATGCTAAGCCAACAATCTATCAAAATAATATCGTTGTAATAAATACAGATATTGAACTCTCCACGCGCTGAAAAAAGCAATAACAATACAGCTCTTAATGATATACGAAACTTATGAAAAATAATAAAATCACAGCCATAATGTCTTCGTAAAAAAGACGAATGTACCTACCTACCTAAAAGAATTCGCGAATAAAGAACAAAGAATACAATAATAACTCTTACTAACTTGCCGTAAAAGAAAGTTTTAAGAATTTTCGTCCACGAAACTTGGTCCAATCCAATTTCAGTAAAGCTGCAGATTATAATTCTCGTTATCCCAAATTAAAAACTGTTAGCTGCGTACTAACTAGATTCCGTTTTATTTTAAATTGAGTTCTAAAGATTCATGTAATCATTAATATGAATTTTGGCCTATTCAAATATTCCAATTGGAATCAACCGCCTGAATGAAAACCATTGTACCTACACAAATAAATTTTCATGTATTTTTGTAAGTTCATTCTGTTCACGCATATCAATCTGCCTAGCCTTTTCCCAACTATGTTGAGGTCGGCTTCCAGACTAACCGGATTCAGCTGAATACCAGTATTTCATATGGAGCGACTACTTATCTGACCTCCACAACCCTTACTGGGTTGTGGGGGTCAATCTGGGCAATACGATACCCCTGGGTAAGACTGGTTGTCAGACTTTCGGGCTTCTGACGACCCGTAACAACTGTCAAAGATCCACGAATGACAGCCGAGACCAACAGCTTAACGTGCTTTCCGAGGCACGGAGGAGTCTCGATATGTAAAGATGGTCACTCATTCACGGACCAACGTCGGCAAGCGTACCTTAACCTGATGGATCGACCCTCGCGGCTGTTATTCCTTAGCTACGAGCTCGTCGAGCTCCTCCTGCAGTTCATGCATATCATATATATACATTATAGGTACTAGAAACCCGAATCAATTGAATGATTTCGAAACCATTAAAAAAATATAATAACATTTTTTCCATGATCGCACCACAATTGTAGATTATGATTGCTGTTTCGTTAATTATACACAATTGTAATTACCACAATCCTACCAACACTTGTTTAATTAAATTTTAATTAGCTGTTCTCCAACTGATCCTTTTTATATAATTTTACAATAGGTACTGATCATGAATATATAGATAAAGGTATGAGGATCAGGGTGTAAAGTTCAGTCATCCTCTATAGAAAGGGAAGGATCCTTCGACTTGACGGGTATCGTGTCTGGCGGGCAACTGCCCAACGATTGATGTCGGGAGGTCGTATATACATATACTCGTCTCGCGGAACTCTGCTTGCGTGATCCACGATTTTTATGACGTCAGGTCTTTGATGCGTAGTTCGCATGTGGCGTTGTAGATGTCGCCTTATCACTCCCCTCCGGAGACCAGGGGGTCTAAACCGGCCATATTAGCAATTCCTCTAAAAGCAGTTTATTTCCTGAATCCTAGCTGTCATTAGCAATTCCTCTAATTTGACTTGATATTGATATGACATAATATGACCTGCGTGTAATTCATATTACGAAATAATTCATCTGTTTAACAGTTTTCTATGGAGATTCGTATAATGGTCCACAAATTATGAATTGCTTTTATGTCAAATTAGAGGAATTGCTTATTGACAGCTGGGATTCAGAAAATGAACTGCTTTTAGATGAATTGCTAATGTGGCTGGTTTAGGCCCCCAGGAATGCGCGTCCGCTGCATGCTAGTGGTCAGGATACCTGTGAAGCCGCGGGTGCTGGCTAGCTGGGTGGGACTCATCTCACGAAAGCTTGCGGGAGTGATGATACACATACTAAATGATAGGTATACAATACAAACTATATTTTTAACCGACTTCTTCAAAAAGAAGGAGGTTCTCCATTCGTACATATGTTTATGTTTTTTTTGTGTGTTTGTTAAGCGATTACTCCGCCAATTATGAATCGATTTTAATGGTTCTTTTTTTTTGGTAGGTCATGCTTTGGAGGTGGTCCCATATAAATTTGATTAACTTTGCTTGCGTAGTTTTCGAGTTAGCTTCAATATTACGTATTTTTTCCCACTTTGTCTATGTAGACGATGTCTTCTGTTATTTACATCAGCTAGTGGTATTCAAATTTGTGTGGGGTAGGTACCACAACTAAAAAGGGAAAAATCAAAACTTTTTACAAAAAAAAAAAAACAATCGACTTTTCCCACTTTTTTGTGTTTTTTTTTTTGAAGTCGATTGTTTTTTTTTTGTAATTATTTTCTTAAGTTGTTTCAATAGTTGACACTCTCATAGCTTAAATGTGGTCTGAAAGATACGCTTCTTGTGTAATATTGCGTGTCCCTTGATATATGGTAAACCCACTTGTCGGACTGAAGAATTCACATAAGTTTAAATATAAAGTATACGAATCTCAGCCTTGTCTAGGCTAGTTTGTTTGAATAGACGACTAACAGAGAAAACTACGTTTCAACTAATTTAAACAAACAACCTAATACCCTTTAAGTATAGGCAGTGCAATGAAGTAACGTTAATCTACCACATTTAAACATTATTTTAAGTTGCACTATACATTCACAAACTGGGTTATTGTGTTTGGATTTATATTATCAAAATTCCAATGAAAATCGGAATATCCACCAAAAGTTTTAAGTATAAAAAAACTATTCACTCGTTTCCTGGTACTGTGTAAATATTTTTATAAAATCATATATATCTATATCATAAAAACCTGTGACCAATCTGTCACACGTCCATTTAACACAATAAAATCGCACCTGCAACTGAGTTTGGTGAATTCCGAATTCACGAACTATTGGTAAAACGTACAATACTACGTTATACTGATATTAAAAAGTTTATTTACGAACAGAAACGAATTTATACAGGCGGTATTTACGATAAATGTATAGGGAGTTGAAATAGATAGATGGAGGCTTACTAATAACTGGGTGCATTTTAATTGGATTTATTTTTTTGATAAATGGGTTGACAATTTGGTATCAGCTTAGCGAACAAAACTGTAGACCAAGATTTCGTGCGATCAATGGTCGAGGTTCCGTGTTTTGGACTATTGACGTGAACTTACTCGCTTTTACCTAATGTGCACTTTCTATACTTTAAATACCTTTTGCAAGCCCCAGTTAATTAAGATTGACAGCAAGCTCTAACTGAATCATAAACCGCAATACAGAGGTATTTTAAATTGTCTAGCTAAGCTCCGCAGACGCGATGGGTATCGATAGGTATATAAATATAATAAAACAAAAAATAATTTGTTTTGTGGGGTCATCGACGGCTGTTATTGTAGTCACTTGAAATAACATGTAGACTTAACAAACGATGGGTCGATATCTAAACACGATAAAATATAAGAAAACTGTTTTTCTCAACTCATACTACATAAAAACACTGTGTGGGTTACAGAATACTAACAGCGGCCGGTGACCTCCCAAAAAAAATCAAGTCTTTTTATTTAATCGTGTTTAGATCAATACCCATCAAGTCTGCGGAATTTATTTGCCAATTTAAAATAACCCTGTATATCTTTACATTAAAGTAGTATTCCCATGAGAAAGATGGAAACCTTAGCTTCTGTCCGCCTGAATAAACCGACAAACGCCCAACTTGGCCAACTTTGACTAATTAGTCGCTAAACAAACAGAACGCCGACATCGGGCGACTAGATGAGACTAGCACGTATAGCTAATATAGCTATCTATTGATTTTATTATAGTCAAGCTATATTTTATGTAGTATGTTATTGTTAGCCATGTATGAGGTACAAGTAGAAGTGAAGAATGGTCCACTGGTTAAAAAGGCTAGAGTGCGCGCAAGATAAGTCTGCGCGCGACTGGTGACGCTGGTGTGCTTTATTCTACACTTTAATATTTAATATTAATATCTTAATAATTTAATCTTAACATATTATTAATTGTTAACTAACAACAATATAGCTCACTGTGTATGAATCAAATAAATAATGTTAAAATTAATATTAATTAATTAAATAATTCTCTACATAATTTGACCTTACATAAACGACAAGACGGCCGTGTCTCGCCGTTGGTTCTGTCTGTCATTTGTAGATCTTCGGCAGTTGTAACGGGTTGTCAGAAGCCCGAAAGTATTTTTTTTTTTTTTGGATGTTAAATCGGTAGGGCGTGTCAGACTCTTACTGACTAAAACCCACCCGTGTTCCTTCAGTTGCCTGTTGCCAGGGTCCCGGTATCCCTTTCGGACTATTCCGCAACCCTAGCAGGAAGCCCGAAAGTCTGACAACCAGTCTTACCAAGGCATATCGTTTTACCCAGTAACTGGGTTGTGGAGATCAGATAGGGTGTCGCACAATGTAAAATACTGGTATTCACCTGCATTTCGTTAGATTGGAAGCCGACCTGAGGCCCTAGACAAAGTGACATTCTATCCGCGATAACGATGATGGAAAAGGCAAAAATGTATAGGACTGACATAGGTACGATTAGTTCCGATTTCAGCCGCGCGCAGACTTATTCGTCTGAAAGCCAATTATTAATGTAATTAAAAACAATCAAAATCTAGTTGCAATATTATCTCAACGGCAATCAATGTCTAAAACTTGTCAAAAATGTAGGGAAATTAGAGGTATTTTTGACAGTTTGAAACTGAGGTTTTTGTAGAATGCGAACATTCTTAAAATAAGCGAATTGCCTCTGACGTCTTCAACCATATGTATATACTATCACCACCTCTCCTCCCACACCTCCAAAATCTTTTACTTTTTCAGCGATAGCCGCGTATTATGTAGTTTGCAATATAAGTTTTGTAAACGTAATTAAAAGTTAACACAGCCAAGACAACTATGCCTATGAAAAAACTATTTTCATAAACATGTTTATAGGGATGGGAAAATATTTCGTGATACCATTTCACATTTCTGGCATATAATAATGTTCTAATATCCACACATATTTTGATCGACAACGCCTACATTTCGGAGAATTCTTGTGTAAGGCAGTATGCCTATAAGAGACAATGCGTAAGCAACCTTATGTAATATTATAACTGTTAAGTACCACCATATTGTATGTATGTATAAATTGTATTTTAATCAAAAATACACATATACAATTATTGTGTTCATTATGATCAGGTCCGCTCACAGAAGCCCCTTTTATGTTTAAAATAAATAGGACCTTCTCTTCCCTCTCCAACTTCACAAGAAAACATCAATAAAAACGGCACTTTTAATCACTCACTGCTTTAATTTTCTCTGAATGAAGTAACCCTAAACCCAGTACCTAATAATGCCTAATGACATGAGCCGCCACAGTCGCCGCCGATGATATCTCTGCTGAAATAAATACCATTTACTGTACCTTTCAGAATACGACGAAAATATGCGAAAGCAAATCATCAAATGAATTTGTATTTTTATCATTAAACGAAGTTTTTATACTCAAGATTCGTAAGTACAGCCGCGGAATGAAAAGGTTGATGAGCTAAGGAACATAATTAGCAAAGGAAAAAAAAACAATGTTGTTTTATGAGCTTTATTTACGTGTAAAAGTCTGTCACATGGTCGTGACCGTGGCGTGCTGTGCACATTTTGGTTTGTCATCTATACAAGACATGACGGTGGCGGTCAAAAGGTTAAAAAGAAGCTAAAATACGTTTTAAAAATTGAATACTAATAAACATACTAATATTTATCATTCAAATTTAAGTTTAAAATTTAACCTAAGATCAACAGTTAGACCTACCAGATGCTCTAGGTGATGCTCAATTACTCAAGATCAGAGTGCCCGGTTTATCAAAACTTACAAGCCTTATAGTACCAAATGTCATTATAGTTCACAAGTACTTATATTATATTTTGGCACTTTTATTCGTGATTTTGTTTATCAAAAAATTATTTGTATGTTACAATTTGTAGAAAATCATAACAAATCCTGAGAGTGTCCGGCGACTCTCTATTCCATCTTATAAGTTTACAAATGTCTTGCTTAGTACCACCGCCTTAAATGTTTAAATTTGATTTTCTTTTTTTAAATGTGGTGAAAAGAGAGAGATGACCTGCGGGTCTAAACCGGCCACAATAGCAATTCCTCTAAAAGCAGTTCATTTCCTGAATGTCCAGCTGTCATTAGCAATTCCTCTAATTTGACATAAAAGCAATTCATAATGTGTGGACCATTTTACGTATCTCCATAGAAAACTGTCAAACAGATGAATTATTTCGTAATATGAATTACACGCAGATCACATTATGAATTGTCAGTTTGTGACATTTTACGATGATTCATAATATATTCCTATTATGATTCTGCCCAAGTGACTGTTTTAAGCCCCCTGATGCCCGTGTCCCAGCAGTGGGAACATTATGGCTGATAATAAATATGGAAAGATGAGCTATGAATTTAATGAAAATTAACATTCTAGGTAACTTGTGAACGTGTAGACTTGTAACTTTTGATAAACAGGGCCCTGATCATAATCTTACCGGGATAAAGGGTATAACAAAAAAACTTTCTATACTATCCACTTTTTTAATATCTGACATTTTTCAAACCATTTATTCACAAAAAAATTGCCATAATTACATAGAACAAAATCTTAAAGCGGTCGTAGCAATCTGCTACGTCGTAGCCCACATAGCAATCTGCTACGTCGTAGTACTCGTAGCAACTAGGTAGGTCCTTGTATTCTGTTGCCTGTTAATACTGACCGATGATTGAGTTTCTGACGCATTTTCTTTCAACTCCTAGATATTATGACTCTCTGAGATCAATCAGTCCTGCATATACCTACAGGCAGCAAGATGATAGAAAACGCATTATACTTTGTGTAAGCAACTGACACCGCGGATACATTGTAAGTCTGTAATGAAATGACAGCAAGGAATATGTTGATTCAATCCCGTATACGGTACGCAGGAAAACAAAATCTTCTGAACGAAACCTAATTGTCTACGAAGTTATAATAATATCGACAAGTACACTTCACCTTCCTTGTCCTTGTTTGGAACTCGTCCAATTATAGATAAAAGTTACTGACATATTTTCTAAACAGATGTCTGCACGATTTCAGATACAGAATTTTAACAGAACATACACTTGGGAGCAAATAAATCGAGCCACTTCCTTTTTTTTACGTTTTATGGATAATATTTTTGGTAATATGGAACGTATCAATTCGAACCATATATCGCCTAAAAGTTTAAAGAATAACCTTTACAATGAGGGTAAATTATTGATTAAACCTTATTGAATGATAAATTATTGGCTGTGAAAGAAAAATGGTAATGTTGATAGAAAATTTAATAGACTTAGAACAGTCCAGAAAAGCAATTAAAAACGAAATTATTGCAAAAAAAAATTTTTAATAGCTGGTATTACCCCCCAGTGCCCTGATGCATTCTTGTAGTCTTTTAGTCATCGATCTGATCAGCGTTACGATGACATATTGTGGTATGTTCTGCCACTCTTCAAGCACAGCGACTTTAAGCTCGGGAATGGATGAAACAGCGGGAACCCTGGCCCGGACTCTCCGTTTTAGCCCGTCCCGTAGGTGTTCGATCGGGTTCAAATCCGGGCTTCGGTCTGGCCACAACATTTGTTGAATACCGATCGCCGATAAGTACTCCATAACGATCCGCGCGGTATGAGGTCTCGCATTGTCATGTTTAAAAAATAAATTTTCTCCGATAAAACCAGCATATGGCATTGCGTGGTCTTCGAGAATGACAGTTATGTATCGGTCAGCTGTTAATCCACGTCTACCACTTCCATCGTTGACGGGGTCGACGAAGACAAGTTCCGTTTTTCCGTCGAGAGAAATTCCGCCCCACACCATAGAAGAACCACCGCCAAAACTTACAGTTTCTCGAATGCAACATTGGGCAAATCTTTCACCAGGTCGTCTATACACTCGGTTTCTCCCGTCATTGCTAAAAAGACAGATTCTCGACTCGTCAGAAAACAAAACTGACCTCCAATTTTCTAAAGTCCAATTAATGTGTTCTCGAGCAAACTCCAGGCGAGATCGGCGGTGAGCTACAGTTAATTTTAGGCCACTTGCCGGTTTCTGTGATTGGAATTTTGTTCCTTTAGTCTTCTTCTCACTGTCCACCTGCTGATTTCGACACCTCGTAAGTCACGTAACGCTAGCTGTAGCTGAACAGCATTAAGACCACGGTCGCGCAACGAACTGGTTGCAATAAAGCGGTCGTCACGTTCTGTAGTTACCCGTGGTCCAAAGTTCCTAGTTCCTAGTTCCTAGAGTGGGGCAAAGTTTAAAAAAAAAAAAAAAATGCACCAGTCTCCAGATACCTGCGGTATACCCGCTGTACCTATGAACGACTCAAATGAAGTCTACGTGCCACTTCACGTTGTCCTTGTCCAGCCTCAAATAAAGCTACAACTTGGGGAGCTTCCATCGGTGAAGTATCCATTTTATCAGGCTATTTGATTTCACAGACATAGATACAGTCAACAATAACACGTGAATATGGGTATAATTTACAAAACCGCCATTATAACCTTTTTTTAATAGAGTACAATCAAAATATCATAAGCAAATTAAATGCGATAATTTTATTCTACCCTTTAAACTTTAATTAAAAATTAAAATTTGACAGCTAACTACCCTCATTGTAAAGGCTATTAAACAACCTTTTACGCGATATATCTTTCGAATCGATGCGTTCCATAATACTAAAAATAATAACCATAATGCGTGAAAACAGGAAGTGGCTCGATTTATTTGCTCCCAAGTGTAGTATCACGCCTGATTTTACGGAACGTGTAGGCAGAGGTAGGCTTAGGTAGGCTCTTGCCCGCGGCTTTGTCCACGTGGATGTCAGAATATACCCCACGGGAACGTACATAAAGTAAAAGAAAGTTAAAAGTAGGTACCAACAAATAAATAAAAAAGAAATAACCAGTACCTACCTTTACTCATGTTAGAATAATGTCGTATCTTTATGTATTTTAGTGTGTTCAATAAATAATAAAATAAATACCATAAGTGTTAATCCAGGTTATAACTATGTGTGCCAAATTTCATCAAAAACCCGTTCAGCCGTTTTTCCTTAAATCCGAACATAAATTCTAAGTTACTATTTTATTATAAGATATCAAAAAGTAGTCTACTCTCTCCAGTAAGCTATGCAAAATTTCATTTTTATGCAAAATTGCTCCCTTGACACCCGATTGTGTAACGCCTTTATATATTAATTAAAAAGTAAAATTAAGCTGTTCCCCCCGGAGGGGCAGTAGCGATGCCTTGTTGCTTTGATTATTACTGTATAAATCTGAAAGAATGACTATCAAAAACAAACAGATATATTTTTTAAGGCTTTTAACATATAGTATGCACTTTGGCATCAAACACATAAAGCAATCCTGCATTGCTATTCTCTAACCATCTCACTGTGAAAACATAGGTGAAGTGAGCGTGGAGTGAGCTGTCATTATCATCGATACCTACTGCATTATTATTTTGTAACAATTTCACCGTAAAAACTAACTTAGGTGAAGTGAATTAGTTACAGAATAGCAATACTGAGTGACATTTCACTTCAAGCTCACTTCACCTAAGTTTTCACTGTGAGATGGTTACAGAATAGCAATACTGAGTGACATTTCACTTCAAGCTCACTTCACCTAAGTTTTGACTGTGAGATGGTTACAGAATAGCAATAAGTTTATACAAAAACAAAGTTATTACCTATAAGAATTGTTTGTTTAATTCTAAACACTGAGTAACATTTCACTTCAAGCTCACTTCACCTATGTTTTCACTGTGAGATGGTTACAGAATAGCAATGCTGGTAATCTCTTAAATGTTAATATTTTTACACTTTCTGCCGTCTACTTTAACTATTAATTTATTCAATACAATTAAAAAATCTAATTAGTCCAATAAACTGCCAACATGAACTCATTTCATTTTAACTTTTTTCCGCTAAAGCGCTCGTGAATGCTGCCCTTCTATGCAAAGTTCGTAGTTTGTTTTGATCTTAATTCAGTTCGCCAAACAAGGCGCCCGTATGTCCGCCACGTTATCTTTGATAATGTTGGGAACTCTGCTGTTTTAGGTGATACTTTATCTCACTTTGCGAAAGTTTCGTCAGCCAACAAGATTAAATGCAAAGTTTAAATTAATTCTAGGTTCCCGGGATAAAATTTTGATCTAAAAAGCTTTGATGAGTAACAGTTTCAGTTAGTAAAATACCATAATATTATGAATATGTATTATCGACTGTTTATTTCAGTCTACTCTTTTATTTTCACTGAATTATTTCCTTGTTGGTCTAGTGGTCGCAAGCGCTCCTGCTGAGCATGAGGTCTTTGGTTCGAATCCCGTCTCGGGCAAAGTGTTATTGGGTTTTTCCATCTGAAATGTCTCGTAGTTGATGGCCATAGGCTCGGCCCCAGTTACGTGGAACTTAAACATAACTGACGACATTTGCATGTACTAGGTACACCTCTGCATAACCCTTCGGAAATTACAGACGTGATGTTATGTTCGATTGCTGATGGAATTTGCTTCACTTTGAAATGTAGCTTTATACACCGCATGCATAAAATCAAAAGTAAATATCATTTACCGTAGTAAAACAAATAGCGCGCAAATTGTTTATTTTGCAGAGTGATTTAAGATTGTGTGTTACCATTACGATATCTATCGCTAATAATATGGCAGGATTGTGGCTCCAACCGATTGAAAAACAGCCCTAAATCCGTTATCAGTGGCGCGCACGCCTGCTCTGCTCCCAGCTGCTGAATTTCCATATACTTATCGACGCCACACTTTATTGGAAGCTCAATTGCAAGAACATAAATATTTATAAATTCATGCTAAAATAATAGTTGTGGCTTGTGGAAGTTTTAATTGATTGAACTGTCAGTTTTAATTGAAAATGTTTGTTCACGAATATACCTAATAGGTAGTAATATTTTACTATTCAGCACTGCTGTATGTAATGTAACCAAGTATTTAAAAAAACTCAAATTAATAACCGCGGAAGTCAAACTGATCGCTTAATCTCAAAATTAAATTAAAACTGAGGAGCACAGAGACCGAAGGCGTGATTATCAGGAATCCATTAATCAGTGTAGCGCCCCCTAGAGCACACTGCAGTCGATATAACTTAACGTTCATTATTAAAATGGCTTAAAACAAATTCGTTTGCAACGGAACACAACAGCCGTAACGAAGACATAATAAAAACAAGTCCTGAAATTGTTTCTGTTACTGTGCGCTAATTGAGCACAGTAATGGTTGAATAAATTTGTTTGGACAATAAAGACGCTTAAACTGAACTATGTCCTATTGTTGAGGGTCCAAATTGCTAATTTGACCGCGTAGATTTAATTATGCATGCCGTCCGCCGAGAGGGGGTCATAAAGGAGGGGTGTCACAGGCAGACTTGTTTATAATGTAGCAAGTAATGCGCAATCCAACCCGCCCCGCCTGCGCCAAGTATTAACTTTTTATTACACTGAACGAACTTTCGCGGTTTACGGCCACGTTGGGGAGGGCACGAACGCGTCAAAATTTAAGCGCCTGTTATTTTAAATGCAGCATACATTCATTTTCGGGCCTGTCAGCAATATAGGCCACTGCATTTTTTTAATAAAGGATAATACGCTCTTAGTAACACTACGACCTACTTTTTGCGATGCAGGATACAAATTTTCGAAATGGCAGCTGCAAATAAAACCTAGTTAACTGTCGCATAAACTTAAATAGCAACGAAATAGTTATTTTAATATCCGAATCGAGCAAAAATACAAAGTCAGTTCCGAGAACAACAACGGCAACAAAGTTACAGAAATAACTATTTAATTATTAGATAGAGTGACGTCGTTCACTTCGATTCCCCGTGGTATGCATCGGCTGTCCAATAAAACGTTGACAATTAACGTAATTTATCGTGGCCGAAGTCCATTGAGATGAGATAGTGTTTGGCAAATTTTTGCCTCTAATTGGCCGCTTGGAATTGGGATTGGCACCACGTTTATACCTATTTTGGATGAATATGCAGGTCCGTGTTCTTTTCGAATATTATAAATGTGAAGGTTTATATGTTTGGATGTTTGTTATTCAATCACGCAAAAACGGCTGAATGGATTTGGATGATGCACACAGATAGTTTATAACCTAATTTAACACATAGGATTTTATCCCGGTAGTAAGTTCCCGTGGGATAATTTATGACCTCCACGCGGGCGAAGTTGTTTACAAAAACTAGTAAGGAATAAGTGGGGAAAATACTGTATATTTTACAGATTTTGTGGTGAATTCAACTGTTATTACTATTACATATTAAATTCAGTCGACTATTACATATTAAAAATATAACATTCCTTGTTATTTTCCAGTATACTACTACCGGGAAAAGTATTAAAATCTGAGATCAACCTAAAATCAAAACAAGGTCCTTTCCGAAGTCATATTCACTCAAAATCAACATTCAAGCACAAATTCAAGCGACCATTAAAACGGTATATTTTTCGATTACCGGCTACAAATTATACATGACTATCGGGTCTAATAAATCTGGGTCAAAGAGCAAGATAAAATCGTCGATACTTTGAGATGCAGTATCGTGTTACCATTATCCCGATAGCTTTTATAAGTATAGAAAGTAGGTTAATAGCTGCTTTCATGTTTGATATAAGTGGTAACACACGCACTCTTCACCACAAAGTACAGGGTAGGTATCCACTCTATTCTTTATTTATTGTCTGTCTGTCTATGTGTTACCTTTTTCACGCCTAAACCACTAAACCGATCGTTATATTAGAAAAACCGGCCAAGTGCGAGTCGGACTCGCGCACAAAGGGTTCCGTACCATTATCTATAAAAACGGCAAAAAACCCACGTTTGTTGTATGGGAGCCCCCTTAAATATTTATTTTATTCTGTTTTTTAGTATTTTTTGTTATAACGGCAACAGAAATACATCATCTGTGAAAATTTCAACTGTCTAACTATCACGGTTCATGAGATACAGCCTGGTGACAGACGGACAGACAGACAGACAGACAGCGGAGTCTTAGTAATAGGGTCCCGTTTTACCCTTTGGGTACGGAACCCTAAAAATAGGAAACGGAGAAGGACATAGCGTTCTTTTCAATCTGGATGTTGCCGCTAAGCTACCAGACGGGCCGCGCGCGTGCTAAAAGACATTGTAGTTAATTAGAAAGTCCTTGATGAATTACGAAATACATGCAGACGAAATCACAGGCAACAGCTAGTACAAAATATAAAATTATTTTTGTCAACCGTACTTCTGTACTTAAATATGTACACACGTGAGAGACGTCTTATAAATTAAGCTTGTTTGCGGGAATTACTAAATGATCCTATCAAAAACTTCTCACGATTTAATAGACATAGGACCTATATGACAAAAGCTTTTTGCGGTTGGAGTTATATCTCTCTGTGGGTATAATGTAGATATCACTACATACTATAATAAAAACTTTTTACAAAAAAAAAAAAAAAAAGTAAAGTTATTTTTCACTTTTTTAGTGTTTTTTTTGGAAGTCGGTTGTTTTTTTTTTTGTAAAAAGTTTTTATTTTTCACTTTTTTTAGTTGTGGTACCTACCCCACACAAATCCGAATACCACTACCTGCTATGTAAATAACAGTGAAAGAGTCAAACAGGATATCGTCTAGATAAACTAAGTGGGAAAAATACGTAATATTGAAGCTAACTCAAAAATTACGCAAGCAAAGTTAATAAAATTTATATGAGACCACCTCGGAAGCATGACCTACCAAACAAAAAAAGAATCATCAAAATCGATTCGTAATTGGCGGAGTAATCGCGTAACAAACATACAAAAAATAAAAAAAATAAAACATACAGACGAATTGAGAACCTCCTCCTTTTTGAAGAAGTCGTTAAAAAAGTAATAAAAACTAAAACCCAACTACGACTAAAAAGGTATAAACAAGACACCACAGACAGACAAATAAAAAATCCGGAGTCACACGTGTTAGGGCATAAATCGAACGGATTACGTGTGACTCCGGATTTTTAATTTGTCTGTCTGTGGTGTCTTGTTTATGCCTTTTTAGTCGTAGTTGGGTTTTAGTTTTTATTACTTTTTTTTTTAATTCTTTTGGGTTTATAATATATATATTTTTGAAATGTGCTCATTAAGCCCTTTCATTTTATATCCAACATGCTACGATTAAACAATTTTTTTTTTTAGTTCCTGACTTTATGGCCTCTAGAGGGCGCCATTTTTAATGTGACGTAACATAGCCTATAACCAGCGGACGATCAAGATGCTTCCAACGATACCTCATTTGTCAAATTGTGATGAGTGGTTTAGATGATAGGAGGGAACAGGTGAACATACATACATACATACCGGTCAAAATCATAACCCTCCTTTTTTCTTCGCCGTACTCGGGTAAAAACAAAGGCCTCCGCTGCGTCTGTCTGTCTGTTCCCGATAAACTCAAAAACTACTGCATCGATTTTCATGCTGTTTTCACGTTTGTTCCCAAGGAAGGTTTTAGTATATAGTTAGGTAAGCGGACGAAGCCGCAGGCATCAGCTAGTTATGTATATACAATTTAATTATTTTCGAGTTTAAGCTTTCAGCAGCGAATATAGTATTTTAATTATATGTAATTATAATTATACACATTATAAGAATCATCTATTCAAATATAATTAACCTGCGTACAATTATCTAATTACAGAGCAGAATTTGTTATTCTATTTATTAATACTTATCAGCTCTATGTGTACATTATGGATTGCAAGTAGAAAATCGTTACTGACGTCATCCCTATTATATTATATTGGCCGCAAAAGTTGACTACTGGGCAAAAATACTTTTAAAACTGTAACCATTATTTTCATATTAGCTCCTACCCATGTGCCAAATTCCGTCCAAATCCGTTCAGTCGTTTTAGCGTGAAAGCGTAACAAACAAACTCACTTTGGCATTTATAATATTAGTTAGGATTAAGACATAATGCTTACCAACTTTATTCACATGAAAGAAAGAAAATCATTACCTCTTATTAAATTTTTTATAGCCAATCAAGGGGATAATTTTTAAAGAAATTAATTCCATATTTTTTATCTGCAAATTGCCCTTTTACCCCACATAAGTTTTTTTTCTATCGACCCTGGATTTTTTGACCACACATTTTTGGACATTCGCCTTTTCGTAATAAAATAAAATTATCCAAAATGTGCGAAAACGTTCCACGGCATCTAGAGCCTATCTATCTACCCTCTACTGTCTCCATCCTGCGTGAAACCTCTTACAATTCTGTTAAAGATATGGACAACGGGACCCGCAGAAGAATGATCAAAACAAACATTTACTCGGCGATTCCACACCGTCCTATATCTAAATCTGTCACCATTTACATACACTGAGGTGTGAATAAAATGCTTCACAAACGTATCTAAAGAAGCTTAGCGTCACCTGCAACGCTCCACACTCACCGCACCACCGCACCTACAGACAAACACTTTAAGCTGATTATGACGGAGACGTCCTTCAGTAACTCAAAGATAGGTATACATAAGCAACGTTACCACGCAATGCGAAATAAAATTACATTCATATATTTTTTTAAATAAAATCGGGAGCTTTTGTAGGATGACCATGACCAATGACCACCCCTCCTCGACCTCTGGCTATGTAATAGAGGTCTTACTGTTTTATGTTGATGGATAGTAGTATCCTTAACAAAATAGGTACCTATTGCAGTCACCCATCCTATCCTAAGCATGATGATTCTGACAATATGCCTAGATAGTTCATTATAACGGCCGATGGAGTCCCTAATGTTTGGAAATTCGGTCTTTTACGCGTTAATTTCTTAGCATAGTCGGTTGATCGAAAATGCAGCTTTTGAGCATAGGGTCAGCTCAGACTGCGACGCGAAGCGACGCGACTCTGCGCGAACTTTTTAACAATTATCGAACTTATTTTCTTCACAAAAAGGTATAATTTAAATGCGAGTGTTGACACGTGTCAAAGTACGCTGAAATGCGCGGGGCTGCGCAGCGCGTGTAAGGTACACGGTACATTGTGAGGTAAATAAATTCGATATTGTATCGGATCATAAAAAAAGAGCGCGTCGCTTCGCGTCTCGGTGTGAACTGACCCTTAAGTTCTAAGTTTGGTTCCCAGATCCAAAAGGTGCCTTCTCCCTACAACACCTTTGCCTACTCCTCCGGGTAAATAACACAATCTCCTATAATTACATTCAGTAACGAATATTATACCTATTGCCACATTCAGCTCACATAATGTAATTTAAGGGTTACCAATTTGTATGCAATGGTAGCAAGAGGCCCGTCTACTCTTGTTTGCAAACTGTATTGCCCTACCAACTACCGAGCCGTCGCGTTCGTCCCTAACAAGTTAATTTAAACTTCTAACGCTTAGCCGACTTAGGTTGATGGAGCTTAATAATAATATTGTAAACAAAATATAAACTAAGTTGGACCAAAATCTTAGATTAAGAATAGATCTAAGTTCTCATTGATTTTAGACTAGACAAAAAGGGGCTTACTTTGCCAGAATCATATTAGGAAAATATTGTGAATCATCGTAAAATGTCACAAACTGACAATTCATAATATGATCTGCATGCGATTCGTATTACGAAATAATTCATCTGTTTGACAGTTTTCTATGGAGATTCGTAAAATGGTCCATATGAATTGCTTTTGTGTCAAATTAGAGGAATTGCTAATGACAGCTGGAAATTTAGGAAATGAAATACTTTTAGAGGAATTGCTAATATAACCGTTTTAGGCCCACAGAACATTATAATTTACTAACTTTTGCCCGCAGCTTCGCCCGCGTATAGGTCGGAAATGATCCCAAAGGAACGTACTACAGGATAAAAATTTCTATCCTATGTCCTATTCCAGGTCATGGACTACCCATGTGCCAAATTTCATCCAAATCCGTACAGCCGCGTTCGCGCGTTTAGCGTTCGTGAAAGCGTAACAAACAATACAAACTCACCTTCGCATTTATAATATTAGTTAGGATTGCGTGTCATACTAGTTACGTACACTTATCTAGCTTATCGTGGTACTTCAACTCGGTCAGTCAAGATTATCGAAAACATAACGGGAAAAGGGTCCTATCCGATCTAAGAACGTTCTTATGAAAACCTTTTTTCATAAAAGTAATGAATGACACAGACATATTGATATTTTTAATAAAGCAGTAAATTAACTAAACACTGATCTTATTAGTGATACACTCATAGAATCAGTGTTACATTAATACCTCAAAGAGGTATCTATTTGAGGTAAAAAAAACATGTATCCAAATCACTTAATTTACCTTTCCAGTCCGAAACATAACGAAAGGATACCTAAATAAGTACCCAACGACCATAATACCACAAACCTGTCAAGTAATCGAAAAGCCAAACGTATTCATAAATTCTTCTTTGAAAGAAAGGTTTGTGAGAATTTGGGTTGTCCTTCCCAAAATATCGTATGCCTGTGATGCGGGGACTTAATAATAAATTCCTTTGTACAAAAGGAACAAAAAATTAAAATTCTTTTCGTGTCCCAGGGCCTTCTCCGGCGCAGTTTTGTCATTTTGTTTGGAGAGATCTTGCGTGACATACGCAAATCCCTCTGCTGAATATATGCATATAATATATACTACTACGAATACCTAAGTGAGCAATATTAGACACGTTTTCTCATAAATCTTACCATATTCATGGCATGAATGCTCGAGATAGGTATATTATATTTTTCATATTCAGTGATGGACAATACAACTGTCAGATCACAATATATCATAGTTTATAGTTTAATAGCTATCACATATATAGGTACCTACCTTTATATATTATTAAAATAGAGCCCTTACAAAACGAAATCTAAGTATTTCTCTTAAAAATAAGACCTCATATTATTGCAATTTTCGTTCGAAAATATAAATTTGTTGTATAAGTACAAATTGTACTTTTTATTTATTCGTAGGTAGACTCTTGGAAAATCACGGCTTTAACAAATTTAGCAACGAGGTTACAAGAAAAGACAACTTTTTATTTCCAATTTTAATTTTGACAAGATGTATTGTATGTACATTTTACTTCGATTAATAATTTCGCTAGTGAGCGTTCAAGCTGGCCAACGCTATCGAAAAATATTTTCATGTGCTGTCGTGGAACATTCGTTGGTGTAACATTTACGTATGTTTGTAACGTTTTGAAACGCTTTTTGAATGAACAAGCTTACCGAGCCTCGGGAGCGGAACGAACTACATTCGGCATTTGCTGCCATACTTTAATTGGCCCTCTTTGAATCAGTCTGTACCCATCATACATAGATCACACATACCTGCTTGTTAGAATTCAGTAAAAAAAAATAGTTAAAAAATCTAAAAAGACTAAATGTAAATGATACTAGGGAAACTATATTAAATATTAAGTAGTGGAAAAGATAAAAATCTATAAACTTAGAAAAATAACAACAATTCGTAATATGGTTTTCATAGATATAAGCCCTACATTGAAAGCATGGTAAAGTAAACAAATGAATGCTACTATGCGAACATAATCCACAAAATTACTTGGTGGAACCGCACGTATGTCATTACTGTGAATAGCGATGTTGGTAGGCAAACGCCTGTCACGGGGTCTCTGCAGAAGTGGGGCAAAGACTTGCTCTCTTTCATCAGAACTCCATTTGTTTACTCGTCCTTGTTTAAAAGCTTCCAAATCACTCCTCAAAGAAATAATATCGGACGTGTTTGGAAGTGGGGTCGAAGAACTCATCGTGTGGGAGGTCGAGGGCTGAGAGCACTGTGCCGAAGTAATGCCTGGTGAAGTGCAAGGTGTCTTGCGGCCGGAGCAGCAGGATCGCTTGGAGGTAATCCCGCACAGTGCCCGTGAGGGTTCCACTTTCCGTGACGTAGCGGCCTCCTTCGGATACGCGAGTACTCTGTAGACAGTATTAGATAAATTCTACAAAATTGTTTAAACAATCAGTGTAAAATAAACAGAATATAAAACAAGGTTGGAAAATCGAGTAGGTATTAAATGTTGTAATCATTTTGCTGACGTGATTTGTAATTTTTATAGACTGAAGCCAGCTGAGGCAGCAGCATTCACGTGGTGACTACGCAATGTTCAAAATGTTATCAATAAGTAATAGGTACACTATAACAAATATAATAACTCTCATCGTCGAGACATGTGTCAAGCCCATGCGCAGCGCAACATGCACTCTGTTCCACTCAACTAAGGGTACACCCCGAGACGTTACACACCGAGACGCGACGCGACGCGCACTTTTTTATGATCCGATACAATATCGAATTTATTTACTACACAATAAGGTACACGCGCTGTGCAGCACCGCGCATCTCAGCGTACTTTGACACGTGTGAACACTCGCACTGAAATTATATCTTTTTGTGAAGAAAGTAAGTTCAATAATTGTTCAAAAGTGCGCGCAGCGTCGCGTAGCTTCACGTCGCGGTCTGAACTGACCCTAACGAGATTTGGTCAAACAAAAAGGCCATTCTTCAAGTTTAAATCCTATCCTTAATCTTATTTTGTTGTTTTTTTTTCACCTGGCATATGATACGGAGGAATGAGGAACATATCAGGGGGTAAGTTTAAAGAATGAATGTGGATGTCCTGTGATAGTTATGAGAGTAGAGGATACTCAAAGTAGGTAACGAGGACGAATGGATTGTGTAAAAGATAATTATGGCTATGAAGGGGGGGGTGACATCTGAGTAGATGCAAGCTCATATGCCATCAGCTGAAATATATTTTGTGGGAGAAGAAATGTTGCGCTCGCGCTTAATAAATTGAGATATAGGCAAGAGGATGATAATGATGGGTACCTTGAAATCCAGAAAGTCGGACATTAGCTGAAGATCATTGCGCCACGTGTCTCGCAGCGGCTCGTGTTTTTCTATCTCGTCTTTTTCGGGAACGACGCGCAGGAGTGGGTTCACATGGAAAATATAGCAGTTGTCTGCCCACTCGTGACTTATAGTATAACCTTGAAAATAGACAAAACGCGATAAAAAATATTGAGAAGCAATAATCTAATTCCAAAAAGTTGCTAAAAAATTCGAAAAAGCATATTATAATGTAGATATTAGGTTGTACCTCTGAGACTAAGCACGGTCAATGTTTGATGAATATATCCTGAAGGTTCGACAATATGCCGCTCAACCTTGACCACGAAAAACGGAGTGCCATTCACGATTCCTTGACTCACACCTTTACAAACCTAGGGGCAAACGTTTGATGATTAGTCATTCAACTATTATGATAGTCAAAAGTAGGTTTGACGTTTTTAGTTAAGACAAAAGCTCAGACCAAATAAAAAACCAAGATAGAGCGCTGTCAACAGTGACGTGAGGCCAGTTCCGTTAACATATGTGCACATATTTTGGTGTAGTTTGATTGTAAATGGTTGTAAATGTGTGCGTTTGAGCGTGTATGCACAGAGCGGTGCTGTAGTTTTGGCATGCTTCACTGTATTGTTCGCAGCGCTGTCTTGGTTTTTTATTTGGTCTGAGGGCACAAGATACAATTCATGTATCTGAAGCATTTTTTATTTATCCTTGATGTTTAGCATCACACTTTCAAAATCGAATTTTCTAAACAGATTTTTGACGAAACCACTTGCGCAACTTAGTTTAGACTATAACAAACTCATCTAGGTAGGTAGGTAGGTCAAATAAGGTCCTATGTTACTGAAAAAAAAAATATTATTATAAAGGCGTAACCGAAAAAACAAGATTTGTGCAAAAAAAAAGTGGAAATAATATGGAGAAGCTACACGCTTTAGAAGTTAGTTCTGTCTTTATCACGCGAAACGGCCATTGTATTGAAAGCCGCGAAGTTGAATAAGTACTTTGGCGTTTGAGTAATATGACGTCAGACGTAAGTACCTATATTGTTCTGACTGTCTAGCGTATACAGATACGTTGACTATAAAACTGTTATAAGCTTGCTATTTTTTGAGCTATTAGGTACACTACTTTTTGCGAGTGCCTAAGTATATTTTCAGCCGTCTGCGGCGAAGCCAAAAAAGAAGCGTTATGTGTTTAACCTGTATGTGTGTGCTCTATGTTCCCTCGTAACTACTAAACGGCTAAACCGATTTTGCTGAATGGTATATCGTTAGATGCGTCTTTATTGCGCGAATGAAAATGAAATGAAAACCACTAGGTATAATAAATAAAAAAACGAATGAAAAAAAATTATGTTTTCAAAAAAAAAAGCTCGAGTGGGATGTCAAAATGAAACGTTTCGAAAGGTGATTACAAAAATATATACAAATTATTATGTTTCAATGTAATTTGCAATGAGAAATGATAGAAAACAAAAATCATTTCGATTTCGAAGAAGGTTGTCAATATTATGCTCGAATTTCCAAGCATGGTTTGAGAAAACATTTTATTATTTATTAAAACTTTATGCACAAGTAAAATAATACTGTACAAAGGCGGACTTAATGCCTGAGGCATTTTCTACCTTAGGGTGATGCAGAGACAAACATGGCAGGTGCAACATACGGGATAGATAATTCGAAAAAGGATAAATAGTAATACATATATACTTAAATACATACATATAAACAGAATAAACTTTGTCAGGAGAAATAACGATAGGTGAAGTCCATTTTAAACCCTCAGTTTTCTTAAGAAAACCTCAATTTCCTAAATTCGATAATAAGTAGTTAGTTGCAAAATACTTCCCCCGTCTACGGGCCATATCACCAACGAATTTATCAATATACCTTACCCAATAGTCATAAATCAACAATTTAGCAAAATCGATTAATAATGCAGGTCTAACAAGAAATATTCATTAGTCAACGCAAACTGCTAAAACTAACATACCACGCTAGATAGTTCGTGAATTACTTATAGTTCCCTAGTCCCTACCTATCTGATATCATCTATTTCATAATTGGCCCTATCGTTTCATTAATCTAGGTATAGTGTAGCGGTATCTACATCGCCACATGCGAACTACGCATCAAAGACCTGACGTCAGACAGACGTCACATAAATCCTGCATCGCGCAATTAAAGTTTACCGTGCAGTGGACATATATACGAGAACCCAACATCAATCGTTGGGCAGTTGCCCGCCAGACACAACACCCGTCTGGTCGGAGGATCTTCCCTTTTCTATGGAGTATGAGTGAACTTTACACCCTGTTCCTCATACCCCTATTTTTATTCTGTATATCCAGTGTAGTGTATGTCTAACATTCATTTTAAATAAGTAGTAAAGTAATATGCAGTGTGAACAACACATCAGTAGGTACACTACTTGCCTGTAAATCATAATAAGTAGGTACCTAATCCTACATTATCCTACTATCCTAATTCCTACTAATATCCTACTAATATTATAAATGTGAAAGTTTGTGAGTTTGTAGGTTTGTGTGTTTGTGTGTTTGCGTGTTTGGGTGTTTGAACGGATAGTTTATAACCTGGATTAACACATAAGATACTTTTTATCCCGATATTCCCACGGGATCGAGACTTACGCGGGTGAAACCGCGGGGCGCAGCTAGTATTATTATAAATGTGAAAGTTTGTATATTTGAATGTTTGTTACTCAATCACTCAAACACAGCTGAAAGGATTTTGTTGAAATTTGGCACAGATAGTTTATTATTACCTGAATTCACACATAGGATACTTTTAATCCCGGTAGTATGTTCCCGTGGGATAATTTCGGACATTCACGCGGGCGAAGCCGCTGGTAAACGTTAGTATTATACAGGGTGTTAGGGTAGACACCGTTATCCTTGAAACTAGTGGTTTGGTGTCATCTATAATATACTTTTTCTATGGGACCAATTCGGAAATCGCAAAAATAAAAAACTGCTGTTCCATACATTTTGTCGATTTAAGTGAACACAAATGTATGGAAGAGCTGATTTTTTTTTCGCGATTTCGAGGTTGGTCCCATAGAAAAAGTATATTATAGATGACACCGAACCACTAGTTTCAAGGATAACGGTGTCTACCCTAACACCCTGTATACTTAAACATAATTGATAATTACAGTGCTAGATACTGTAAACTAAAACTCACATAAATACTCCGACAGATAGTCCCATCCATCATGACAGTGTCAGTCTGAACGATACCTTTGAAGCGTCGAAGAGCGAGATAGCGCAGAAACACAATATTTGATCCTTCAAGTAAAAAGTTGTGAGCCTTTTCGAAAGAGTGGTAGAATCGCTTAACAACATGCTTGTCTCCGCAAACGCGACTCACTTTGTTATAGTAACCGCTCTCGCAAATACCCGTGTAACTCCGCCGCTCTTTGGTTAAGTCTTTCTTTGTTATATGTCTGTGATATAAAACAAAAGATATCAGTACCTATTATTTAATAAGAAATCAAACAATTTATATGTAACAATCGCTATTGGAATCGACTCTCAGTTTAATCTTGACTTCGGTCTCACTCCTGGTCAAAGGCCTCCTTTCACTCGTTCCAATTTCCGCGGCACAGCGCTGCCGCCTTCCTGTTTTTTACGGAATCTATCCAATTCGTCCCGCCATCTCCTTCATGGCCTGCCGTGTCTCCATCTAACTGTCTCTGCACCAACAGTCTGTCCGGCATACAGATGACATCTCTTGCCCGGTCACACTTAAGTTGGGAATACTTTTGGGCTCAGAAGTTGTCAGCTATCTTTGTTTTGGAGCGCAGTGACTTTAGTGTTTCGAAGAAGATTCGATAACATCAGGAACCGTTTACAACAGTACCTGGACACGTAATGGCCACAAGATTGACTAACTATAAGAAATATCCGTAACAATATCTTACTCGATTCTATTCTCCTCCATCGTGTGTAAGTTACAATCCAAAATGCTAACAAGCTTTGAGCCTGTTTTTGCACCTTCTTTTGACGAATATGACACCACTTGCACGAGAAATTTATCTTTGTCCTCGCCTAGACTTTCAACACAAATGCTGATGCCTGTTTAAAAAACGCTTCTATTAAAAAATGTTCTGAATAATGATTCATTTCACATCAGCTCGTCATTGCTTACTCGTATGCAGTAACTTCCTCTACAGAAAAGTAACTTAATTAAAATTTTGCCAAACCTTGTCATCCAATAATTTGTATTACCTAGGAGATGTAATATTTAACAGTGGTCCAGGGCAAAATAATGGTAATCTCTGGGATATAAATAGTTACAGGAAAATGTAAAATGAGTTATTCATACAATATTATAGGATCCGACCTAGGAACAACCTTCACCCATCTGTTTAATGGATGAAAAGTATTCTCAAACATGCTTGAAAATTCAAGCATTATATTGACAGCCTTCTTCGAGATAGGTAAATCGAAATTGCTGTACTGGTCAAAAACAAGAGAATACGCGGCCGGCAATGTTACTATGAAAATCCATATGTGTCGTGTTTAGTGGCAAATAAATTAATATGAAAACTCTTATCTGTCGTGTAAATTAAAAATGGCACGAACTTTTTACTTCAACACTAAGCTTCTCAACTTAGGAGGTAACTTTTTTGTTTCCTATCCTACGCTGTCCCACTGCTAGGCAAAGGCCTCTCTCCACTCCTTCCATCCTTCCCGAGCCCGCGCGTCCTCCTTTCAGTTTTGATGGAACCTATCCAGCTCGATATCCTATAAACAGGATATATTATATAAACAGGAGGTAACTTATCAAAGATTTTATTTAGATTTCGATTTGGCTTCGAAATAGAACGGTTTACAGTAAAGAAGAAACAAATGAACATAATGGCGCGTGAAAAATTATCTTTGTTCGTCATTGATTCTGAAATTTTTATTACTTTACTCAGTTTGAATGTTCGCCCATTATTTGGGATAAGTACTATAAAAGTCTTGGCTCAATCAGGCTTTGATGAACTCACGTATGTGTGCCTCGGCTACGCCTCGGCCCACGTTTTCGCGATCGTCCCTCAATGCCCTAATTGCTGGCTGCGACAGTAATGTACTATAAAACAAAAGTATGTATGTTAGAAAATATATCGCGTGTGGATTGGCTAAAAAAATCCTAGCCAGACTTATTAATTAAAAATTCATAAAGACTTTTTTTTTATACATTGCAAGATATACACTAACTAACTAACCTAGCTTTTCAAGGAGAACCTTCGCTACAAACTCGATTTTTGCCAATTATTAGTAAATTCGGAGTTAATGACCTAAATAAGTGACTACTAGGTTACCTAAGTTTATTAATGTTCTTGGCGCCCAGTAGCCATATGCGATTATATCCATGGATAGTGCTTTTTAAGAGAAAAAATTGTTACTGAAACGATAAAATTGTTAAACGAATAAGTGCATTGTTTAAAATTAAATTAAAGTAATCATAGTCTGGCCAGGATTTTTTTACCCAACCCACTCTTTATTTTATTTATAATAAATTTGATATAAATTACTTTCTATCCATTAAACAGATGGGTGAAGGTCGTTTCTAGGTCGGATTAGACTACAAGCATTACGTAACGTGGTTTTGAGAAAGTGGACTGATTCTTAAAAGATAGGAATTTCTAAAAAAGAAGTTTCCACCCTTTGAAAAAAAATCACAACTAGTGAACATTGTTCACAATAAGTTTTTGTGCCTTACGTAAGACTTGTACAATTAAAAAAAAAACATATTAAATGCATAATAGAGTAGAAACCACGCGCGAAATTAAAAAACAAGACTGTTTATCCCTGTACCTACATAGTGCGATAACACGTGTTGATACTTGATATTTTATTTTATTTAAATGAAATATTTCAATTATCAACACGAATTATCGAATTATGTTTAGGCCAGTTTAGGGACAAAAAGTCTCTTTTTTTTTTTTAATTCGCCCGTGTTTTCAGTATCAGCTTTCGTTGACCAGACTCTTTATATCACGAACTTAAATAAAGATATTAAAAGGAATTAAATATACCCCCAACAGTACTGCAACAATCTAAAGATGGTTTCCTTATTTTTTTTTTGTATTCAGGAACCCTCGGGCCATGAACAGGACATGCATCAAGTTCATCCGGTTCATCGTGAATGCCTTGTATCTGGAAGTTGTCCTCCTTTGGCTCTTCAAGATTGATTTTGTCATGTTTACCATAGGCATAATCAAAATACGTATGCTGTGGATCAACTTCGTGACACCATCGATATCCCTCTTTACCAGCACGAGATTTTTTCTGTTTTTTGGCTGATGCTTGTATGCACTGACAAGTGCTGGCGTAATCTGGTGCTCTCGGTGGTTTTAAACATATACATTCTTCTGTTTTAACTGGAAGAGTGTCACAAATGCATGGATTTATGCAATCGCATGTAGAGAAGCACTTGCAATTTTCTCGATCTCCACACGTACAAACTTGTACCGGAAAACACTTGCAAACGGCACCAGCATTTTCGTTTTCGCAAGTGCAGACTTTGGGGACATCGCAACTACAAGTCGATTTGTTTTCGTCATCTTTACAAGGGATTTCTTTATTAATGTTATCGGTCTCTTCTGGCTCACATAGACAAGGGCGTTGTACACCACAAATACATTCAGTCAAGCATGTACAATCTTTTCCTTTAAGACAGTAGCACAACTTTTTAGGTTCTGGCTTTTGACAAATACATGGTTCCTCTTCAATTACTGTTTTACTTGCTTCCTCTGACCCCTCCTCAGACCCCTCCTCTGATCCCTCCTCAGACCCCTCCTCAACTTTCTTTGGTATAGATTCTTCTTCAACTGCATACCCTTCTTCTGTAACTTCTTCATGTTTGGTTTTTATGAGATTTAAAAATGTGGGCTTAAATTTACATTTGCATACCGGACTAGGAAATTTATCCGGGTGGCAAATACATGGTTTTTCAATTTTGGCACAGGTGCATTCAGTTAATATTTTACCATCAGGGTCACAAACGCATACATCAACATTTTTACATTTGCACACGGTTCGAGGATATCCTGGGGCGCAAACGCATATTTTTTTGAGTTCAGAGCAAATACAATCAGCAACAGCTTTGGCTCCACATTTGCAAGGCACTTTTATATAACATGGACATTCCCCTGTTTTGTTTTTTTTACAAGTACAATATTTTTTTCCCTTTGCAGTTGGATTTAGTTTTGGCAAACCATCAACAACGATAAAGCTTGTTTTGCTGTTTTGCGGTGGAGGAGGTTTATTGCAATCGGGAAAAAAATAAAAACAAAATTCATCAACTTCTTCTTCTTCCTCTTCGTGTACAGATTCCTCCGCAACGTAATCCTTTATTTCATACGTTTGATCTTTAACTTCCTCCACTATTGGTTCTGTAGATTCTGAACATGACCACTCTGATTCTGACTTTTCTTCTTCATCACCATCATCATCCAGGTCACCCTCATAATGCCCACAACTAATAATCAATGTTTCTCCAAAACAAATTTTTTCCTTCATAATTTCGTCTGTAAGTAGGTACGATCAAGGATTATTATTGGATAGGGATAAACATGTACTCTTTTCATTAAAATTTCGTTATGAGAAACGAATAAAAAAATTAAGTAAAAAGAAATCAAACATAAGTAATAAATAATTTTTGATACGTCATCATTGGTAGGTAAATAAGGTACCGTTTTTAAACCCACGTCGCAGATTCATGCAACGAGAACATGGAAACCGTGTAGTTTCTCCATTTTACTTATGTATGCCTAACGGCCAGTTTCTTCATCAAAAGTAACAGCCAACTGTTCTTTTGCACTGTTGTATTTTCAATCCTCGGCGTTGAGGCGAGGGTTGTAAATCTAAAGTGGGTGATAGACGTGCGTATTAAAGTCCGCGGTTTTAAAGTTCGCGATCTTACTCGGCTCGCCAGCGGTGACACACGTGAAGCTTGCTCAAAATTATATTGTCAAATTGACTCACGGCTCGCGGCTCGCGGCGATGACAGACGACGAGCCAAGGCGGGCTACGAGCAAAATTTCAAACCTGTTGGATCGCCGATGAACTTACTCGGCGGTTTTAAAGTCCGCGTACTTGACAAACGGGTGAGTAAGCTCGCCGAGCCATAAGTACGAGGACTTGCTCGCACGTCTATCACCCGTTTAACAGCGCGGAAGAACAGTTGACTGTTACATGGCTGTTACTTTTGATGAAGAAACTGGTCGTTAGTAGGTATAGGTACTTATTTTAACAGCGAATTCTGTTATTGATTCAGCTCTCAGTATAGCTATGCAAGGATCTTTTGGAGCGTGGCCAAATTTGAAACTAACGCCGTTATCTTTTTTTTAAATTAACATTTTCACAAAACAATTTCCCAAATGTTTACCAACTGCGCCTCCTTGTCAACGTCATTCGAGCGCCAAAAGATCCTGGAAGCACTATAGTCTGGTTCACAATATGAGAGCCTGTGCACACGATGCGTTGCGGCGTCGCACCGTAAAGATTTCGCCGGAATGGAGGTCACACGGGTGCTGCGGCGCCGGCGCCGCGCCGCAAAGCCCGTAAAATTTTCATCTGTCAAACATCTGTTTTTGTGATATCGTTCCACTTTAATTATAACGTTCGTTGTCATGGGGACGTCATTTTGAGGGTTCCACAGTGAACAAGGAACAGTGTCACCATGCCCGTCAGTCCGCGGCTTAGCTCGGAGACTCTTAGTACGTCCACTAGAAAGCTGTTATTTGGCTTGGGTATAGATAGAGGTACATATTAATCTTGCCGATAAAGTAGTAAAATTAAATCTTGAAAAAGAAACATTTTGTAGGTTACCTCACTTGCACGGGGATGATATTATTTTCCTTTCTCGTCTATCCCATGTTGTGGGGTATAGGTGAATAGGTCGTTAAAAAATGTTGCGGGCCTGTGAAAGCCATTTTTCGCTTCAGGGATCCGTTTGCGTAACATTAGCTTGCAATTTTTTTTAAGAACTTGCTCTCTCGATAAGTTGTCGGCGAAATTATTTCGATACGGCGCCGCGAGCCGCCGCAACGCATCGTGCGAACAGGCTTTTAGAGTCAAGTGCCCTTGCCAGCTAAATGGTTGATTTTGGATAGGTATGTGAAAAAAATCACGGCACTATTATGTACCTACCTATATATAATAACAATGTTAAAACGAAAACTATCATAGCTAAGGAGACTTTACAAGTTACCGAGTATTAGACGACCAACTTACATTTACAGTTGGCATGTATGGGACATAATATTTTTCAACTACACTGTTAGTTTGTTCTTGTAGTAAGTAATAACTTCATCTCAACTATGGAACCCTTCAATGTGCATGGTCCGACATGCCGTTTTTGTTATATTATGTCATCATCCGTCAACATATTTACAAAAAATCCGAAACAAACAAGCGTGTAGGGTAACCTTCTGAGCTTCTGCCACACAAACAACTGTGCGGTGTCACTCCGGCATCTCAACGTGCGTTGCGACGCCGGAAGGCACCGTGTGGCATACCATGGATATTTATATGTAGGACGCCGCAGCGACACCGTGCGGCATACCATGGATATTTATATGTAGGACGCCGCAGCGACACCGTGCGGCATACCTTGGATATTTATATGCAGGACGCCGCGCCGCAGCGACACCGTTCCGGCCCAGCGACACCGTTCCGGCGGAATCCGGCGCCGCGCCTACTACGCCGTAACGCATTGTGTGCACAGGCTCTAACACCTTTAATCTATTTATGACCTTATGATCTTATCCGCTTGCTCGCTTTAGGACAGATGCACCTTATGACCTCATGACCAAACTCTCAATATGGCACATGGCTTGGGCAACGATCGCTAACGAATGTACCTACCTAAATGTAATTATGTAGGTACCTATCCAACACAATTCACAAATTCTCAATTCACAAATTACCTACTCAGCTTTAGGTTTCGGAGCCGAACAATAGATACCGCGATTACCAATCCGTATGTCCCATAGTAACTAAGGTAATTGGCTACTTAAAGGCCTGCGCAGACGACGGACTTTTCTCCGCGGCGGAGAAAAGTCCGTCGCCCTCGTCTGCGCAGGCCTTTATGAAAGGTGTTAATTATAGAAACCATCACTGTGTGAACTAGGAACATTGGATTATTTGCTCAGAACCTGCAAGCGGGATAATCTTGGGATGGTTAAGTGGACGACACCACTGCCAATGAACACCTGCAAAACAGAGGCATCACAAGTGCGTTGCCATCTCAGGGTCAGTGATTGTCTCATGGGCAAAAACAAATCTAAAAATATGTGTCCTGCAAATACACTAGCACCCATAGGTACCCTTCAAACTGACACAAAGCAGAACAGCTGCCGGCTGAAATGTACGGTGGTAGTATCTATTACTTCCCCGAGCAAGCTCCGTTATAAAGAGCTCTACTCTACTACCTACTGCTTCCAACTTTCAAGCACCCATAGTAGACACATGCACAGGTAGGTTGCACAGACAGGTTGACCCGATTCTTCAGCGACGTTGCCTCCGCTTATTTTCAAGCTATTTCACTTACCTATTTCAAATGGTAATTGTTTTGATAAATCAATAAGTGACACGTGATCTTGTAGATCCATTATGAAATCTTTTTGCAATCAAAATTTATTTGGAAATGGTTTTTTTGACATTGTCATTTTTTTTATTTTAGTTTTATGTAACAAATGCACAGACTCATGCAAGGAACATTTAAACGGCGAGGTCTAATGGCATCATGCAGTATCTCTGACAGTACCTACCAGGCAGTACCAAAACGTTCCGCGCGCAAATAAAATACTTAGGTACTACAAAAAGATTTTAACTTGGGGTTTTACTTTACTGGTACAGCGTTCTATTAAACGGAACCAAGAATGGAGAAACCAGTGAAAACGGAACATAATGACTTGTCAAATGATGAGAAGATTGATTTTGTTAAAAAACGCAGCACGTATATGTATACTGGGCAGTCTGTACTTGGCAGTTACGGTAACGGTGCAGCGCTCCAGCGACAAGCGAGACTCCACTCACACAGAGTACCTACTTTGACTATATGGAATGCACTCCACTCTCGAAGGAAGAAAACCGCCGCCACTGCCGCTCAGTTTATTGAACAAACAAATAAATAAAAGTTTTTTTTCATAGCAAGTTTTAAATGAGATTTCCGAATATTTTTACGTTCCGTTCAAAGAGTTACATACAGAGAGAGTTCATATTAAAAAAAAAACATTTTATTTAATTCCTTAGTTAATAACAACAGGAAATACTGTTGAAATTAAATTTATATTTTTGAATCTTTGTCTTATTACTAATCTATACATGGTTGAGTGAGTCTAATTCATTTTCCTGCGTTACACTGAACACACTGAACGACCGAACGATCGACTTGACAGATGATGTGGCCTAACGTCTAGCGAATTTTTTAAGAAATTAATTATAATTATTAGAATGCGAAAATGATTGTGTTAAAACTTATTTTATTTACATTATTTATCTCAGTGTCACTATGCAGGATTCCTGACAAAGTATATTGTGCTAACCAAGAATGTAATGGTAAGATACTTGACTGCAATACAGTGTCAGTTTTCATGTGATAACTTTCTAACAACGTATTATTTGTACCTCTTTCAGGACCTATTTCTAAAGCGAAAACTTTACTGAGTTATACTAGTGTGGATTCGGATCTACTATCTTTTCGTGGAAATAGCGATGCAATCGTTTATATGAAATCGGCTGGTACCAATTCAGATTTGTGGTTCGTGAACATTAACGGAAAGACTGGCTTTGTTAACAATAGGTTTTTAAGAGAAACTAAAATTATAGAAAAGAATCTACAGGTTGTTCCTTTTGAGGTTCAGATGGAGGAAAATGTTAAGCCTGATAAGGTTCAGCATGCTCATGAAGTGTTTGAAGGCACGACAATATACACCACCGAAGCAGCTGTCAATGATGCACAGCAAGATTCGTCTACTGAGTCCCCCTTAACCTCTTCCAACGAAGATCTCACTCCATCACTGAATAATGCAGTGGAAACACCAAATCAAAATGTAGATGATCATGTTTCAAATCAATCGAATGATAAAGTAAAGGCGGTTAATGAAAATCTGTCCAATGAAAATGTAAATTCAGTGGCACAAAACAATAAAGAGCCTTCTACATCAACTGCAACACCACCTGAAACTGCTGCACCAACCGAAGCTTCAGCGACTACCAGTGATGTGGATGAAAGTGTGGAACCAAATTCAGAAACAATACCTGAGACAACTGAACAGGAAGCCAACAATAACTATGAGCAGAATGAGCCATTAGAACCACAACAAAACGATGTAGAGATTCCCAAAGAAATGCTACCAGAGACAATACCTCCACAGAAATTATTACCTACTGTTAATCATGGTTCATTAAATAGTGAATCTATAATAGAAGTGCCTGAGAAAGAAGATTACTTGCAAAACACTTTAACTGAACCAGAACAGAGTGACAGCAAAGAGCAAAATACATCTGTGCTCAATAATAACCTTGACAATTTACAAGCACTTGAAGAAACTTCTACTGAATCTAACAATGTGCCCAATGGTAATTCTCTAAATGATCTTGTAAACCCAATTGAAAAACTTATAGAAAGTCCCACAGTTGAACCTGATGTAATCCCTACTACTGAACCAGCAGTCACTACCACAACAGAGACTGTAGTGAATCCTACTAGTGAACCTGTAGTACCTCCAGTAAATGACCCAATAGTTAGCCAAATAAATCAAGTTATACCTCCAATTTATACTAACTTGAATGTAGAAAACCAATATAATAGTCTGCCTCTTGTTAAGAGTTTGGAATCTAATGAAAATACTGCCCCAACAGAGGAGCATATGGCTTCGGCATCTATGGAAATTCCACAAATAATTGAACCAGCGCCAGCACCATTTACTGAAACATTGCTACCTGTTTCAACTGAAGCTGAACTACCAACAACAACAGAGACTTTACTTCCAGTGTACTCTGAAGAAACTCCAACTGTGCCAACTCTAGAAACAATCCCTCCTCTCATGAGCATGGAAGCTCCACCTACAACTGAAATCCCACCACAAGAACTACCACCGTATACATATGCCACCACTCCTGCATCATACAGTCTTGATGAGTCATACAAAACCGATGAAGTAGTAGAGCCTGCTCCTACTGAAGATACTCCTGCATACCCACAAGTGCCTGTTGAAGAAATTATCGCTGCCTTGCCTGATTTGACAGAAGATATCAATAGTTCACCAACAGATGCTACAGTACAAGATGAAAATACAGAAGGTTTCTTTTCAAATATGTACACAACTGTAGCTGACATCTGGCCATCTTCTACTGAATCACCAGAATCTCTATACAACACAGAGTATCCCACCTATGAGAGTGAAAAGGCTGATGGAAATGATGGATTTTCTTTTGTGAAATATTTTATGTCTACTTATTATTCCATTATGGGGACTAGTGAAGAGTCTAAAGCTTTGTTTGCTTCAGTTGGTAAGTTAATAATCGCTATCCTAAAATAATATTTTATAAATAAAACATCAATTTTATACATTATGTACCACACTGCGTGCCACTATCTCATCAGCCAAGAGTATTCCTCAATCAATTGACTACTCTTATCTTGTAATTCTCTCCACATAGTATGACAACATTAATGCCCTGTTATTATATAACAGTATTTTATTGTATTATTATATAAAAGTAGAGTAATAACAAAACAAAATGCAAGCAATATTACAGTGAATAATGATTTCATTTTAAAAACACTTCAATTTGTTAACATAACATTGGTGTTAACTTTAGTAAACTTCTGTACAGGTACTTTAAACAATACTATTACTATTATATCTATGTTTACTATCAACATCTGAAAAGTTTTTTATCCAATAACTACATGATTTTGGAGATAGAAGTCTGAAGTAGTTTTATCTGATAATATCTATTGTTTATCTCTTTCATAATAAATTCTGTATGAAAGCACTGTTTTCTAGGCAACTTGCACTATTCATATAACAAAACACTTTGATATTTCAAATGATTTTCATAGGTATCAATTCCTTTTTAGTTATTTTTATATTAATAATCAGTTATGCTAATTAAAAACTATTTTACCCATCTAGGTTAAATACTATTAAGTAGTTGTTTATTAGTAGACTGATAAAGGTATGTTACGGTATGCACTTCTTAAGAGTCTTATAAAATTCATCTAAAAAATAATTTCTCATTTTTCCTTTGAATAATGTTTCCTGTTGTTTCAATAAAAATCATTCCTTGCAGGACAAACATGCTTCACCGATGAGTACTGCGATGGAACCTCAAATGATGGCACTAACCGCTTGCTGACCTTCCTTCTGACCACAGCCAGTTCCGTCCTTCTGTTTACATTAGGATACTACTACATAGACAATAGGAGACAAGATGGAAGACTCATTGGTACAATCAATTCGTTACAGCGGGATTTACTTTTCACAACTAAGGTAAATTATTTCAACGTGAATTAATTTTTTTATAAATAAAGTTAAAATTGCTAAACACATTTATTCTCGTGTTGCCTACTGACTAAGACCATCTTCCCTCTGTCCCTCTAAAGAAAAAGAATGTTAAAGTTTCTAATTATTATTATAATTATAGCAGTACATTTTTTGCATTAAGGCGAAAGCTTCACGGTAGCCAGCAAAATACAAATTTTCTTGTATTTATTTTTAAATCTAGAATTAGCAATACAACTCTCTAAGTTCATGTAAGTTTATTAAATGACGTCATGATTTCATGAAATAGTCTGCTGATTCTGATTGCTGATTCTAAAGTCAAAGTCAACATACAACCTGATACTGACCTGCAAATTGCAAAAAACGCACTCTGCTCTACCTTTTCGCATCCCCCTTAAGATGTTACAGTAGAATATTTACACAAATAATAATTTTTCTAGGAGTGTGAGATCCTCAAAGAGGAACTTACAACTACTAAGAACAAGTTGGCCGGTATAGAAGACAGCTCATTTGGAATGGATGACATGGTACTGTCCCTGAAAGAAGAAATCAATGAGTTAAAGGCCACAAACGATAGGCTACGGAATTCCTTGGATGATAATGAAAAGTTGCTCAGGGTATCAGAGAATACTGCGGGAGAGTTGCAGAATACACTGGGCGAGGTAGAAAATACTCTTAGTGAGCTCTTGGCTGAGAGAGCTAATTCTGAAGAGCAAATAGTGGAACTGAATGGTGAGTTCCTATTACATCCTATTATTTTAATTGGCTAGCCACATAGCCTATTTCATTATTTAGCAATAAACTGTTAAATATACAAAAAAAACATCGCAAATTATGCTTAAAACTGATAACAAAGCATGCTGGTGGCTTGTATTTCAGAATTAGCTGTACATTCCCTAGAGTTGCAAAATTTTGTGAGCAGTTTTATTTCTGTAAAATTTATTTTACATACGCAAATACACCTACACAGTAAACAGGTCCAATTTTAATAAATATTCATAAAGATCAGTATGATAATGCAAAACAATTACCTTACAAAATGTGTTGTAGGCATCATTCCGAGGTGTTTATGTTGATATCTTTAGATTTTGTTTGTTTTCTCTATAGTATTAATGTATGAATATACATACACAAACATAAACTTACACCATTTTCCGATGGGGTAGGCAGAATTTGCAAAACGCCACCTGCTACAATCCTTACATACAAATTTATGATGTAAATAATTCATTTATGTTATTTGTTCTATGTTTTGAGTGTCAAATTGCGGGTTCAAATCCTGCACAGAAAAAATAAGTATATGTATAACATTCAAATAGTATCTGAAAACGGATTCAAGATACAGCACCCTGAATTTTACTGTTTCCAGAAAAGATGCAGGCATTTGAGGAGGAATTAATATCAGTTAGCCGCGAAAGAGATAACTTCCAACTTAAGTTTGTATCAGCTGAAAGTGCATTAGAAGAATTCAAGAAACAAAAGAAACAGTTTGATGAAATGAACAAGCTCTTAGCAGAAGCTAAAAACACTGTTGAGTTACAAAAACACGAGATTGAAGCCTTAAAAGTAAGTTATTTATACTATTAGACTAGAATTAAGTACGTTAAGACCAAACCGTGTGATATGATTATGTAGTGTTAGCTTATAGCAATTGAAATGGCCTCTTAAACCTAGGTTTTATGTTTTTTTTTTAAAGATTCAACTAAATATCATTGGTTTTAATGTAATGTAAATAAAAAATACAATCCTAACTTAATAAAAATAAAGTGTGTTTGTTTGTTACGCTTTCATGCAAAAATGGCTGAACGGATTTAGTCGAAATTTGGCACATGGGTAGACCATGACCTGGAATAGGACATAGGATACATTTTATCTCGATATTTCCACGGGATCGAGACTTACGTGGGTGAAACCGTAGAACGCAGCTAGTCTAATATAAATATAAATATAAATATCAGTTGTATCGTAATTGATGTTTTTGCCTATTTTTGACAGGTGCATTGAGAATTGCATGAAGTGTGTGTGACTATTACAAGGTTAATCTCTCATCAGTTCCATCAGGTCTGATCAAGATTGACGCCGCAAATCGAGATATCTGGATATTTTGTTACAGACATTACAAGATCAATGTAGTATGAATCGTAACACAGTTTGGACTGATATACAATATTAACTGTCTAATAGTCACCAAACAATCTGGTTACTTTTTATACGAATTTGTCCAATAACCAACCCTTTTTATATTTTCAGGAAGCTATCAAGGAATTAAAGAGTGGTATGTCAGCAGACGTAGATGTTACATCCTTCATAGACCACACAGAAATCAAAGCTAAACTGTCTAAAGCGCTACAAGAGAAGAACTCATTTGAAAGCAAGTTTGAGGTAAGGTTTAAACATAGAGATATAATTTAGTATAGAGTGCGCGCATCAACTTATGATCAGGAGACACGGGTTAGATCAACGCGACGTTCCCGCCGCGAGCGCTTTTAGTCGTGGTTGAGTGCTAGCAGTGTGCGTTCCTCCAGACATTTTTTAAATATTTACGCATCAAAATTGTCTAATGTGCTGTTTGATCTTGCAAAAACCATACTAGGAAATACACAAAACTGAAATCCAATATTAAATTTAATCGGTAAATTGATTTTTATATACATATTTTTATGAAAACAAATCACGTATCGCGGGAAGGAGACGTGAGAGGCGGGCACGCACAGGCCCGCCCGCGCACCGCGCTCCTCGCGTGACACTGTAGTGATGTGACGTGAGTTGACGCGACCAACGCTGTAGTCGATATTTAAAATATTTTTTAAATGTTTGCTAGGAGAACTACATAATGTATTTATGTTTGAATACTCAAAATCTTATAATCTTTATTTTGTTATAAATAATTTGAATGTGACTTTTGTACGATATACTTTCTAATATTTGTAATGCGAAAGTATTATAGCGTAAACGTAAAGTATGGAATGTTACGATATCACATCTAAATTGCTTATTTGATTTTGAAAAATTACAAAAAAGTAAAACTAAATCAAGAATAAAATATTAAAATGGATGATTCATTTAATTGAGTCTATATTTATAAGTCTATATTTTCTTAGTTTGTTTGTTTTATGTAAATTTAGTAAAAAACAGAATAAACGACAAGAATACTCGTGTAAAACTAAAAAAACTGAGTGTTTTCATAAAGAAAATAATATATATAAATATAATTATGACTAAACACAACCTACAATATAACGATCACACTCACAGCTTATCGACAAAACTTAATATCGATAGCTCGTTGCCGATTGGCACGTCATTGCACATCCCTATCTGTCATACACTTATCAATATAAGTATCTATAGCTCACTTGTCTATTTGCTCTTTGTCTACGATCTGCACTAAGCGATTTGACAGGTAGGGTACTCAAAACACAGTTGCTATTGTGTACTCGATAATATTTAGTGTATTGAAATGAGCAGTAAAAAAGTAGAATCTTTAGAATAACAATAGACGTATTAATGCGCTACATTGCTTGAGCAAGTAGAATAACTTGTAATCGTAGTCGTAACTAATAGTTACGACTACAATACAAGTATAGTTACTAACTATTTTGTTATACCCATGGTACATTATGACCCAAGTTCCACTTTATTTTCCCTACATTTTCGATCTGGAATCTTGATAATATAACTAGATAATATTTATTATTTGCCCTTCTCTTCACATCTTACATTGTTTGTTACAGACTGAATACAAAGAAAGAACGCGTCTTGCTGAAGAACTGAAGATTACTCAAGAAACATTAACTACTACAAGTCAAAGTGCTACAGAAGCTCTGACTAGGCTAGAGGTGTTAGGGAAATACTTCCAGGAAAGAGAGGGCGAGCTTCTAAAGTAAGTAGAACATTTAAACTGCGTTCATAATTTATGTCATTTTGGAATATAAAATTTATTGCTTACAAATAAAGTTTAGATTCCGTTACAGCTTTGAAAATAAAAACGTTAAATTGTTTTTAAAACATTTTAAATCAACTTAATTTTACACTAAATAAAGTAGGTATTTGTTTAAGGTTATGTATCGAAATAAAGATATTTTAATAGACTTCAGATTCTGAACAAAGTCTCGATCGACAAGTAAGAAAATAATTGCAATAATAAATCTTTTTATTTATGTTCAGAGAACTTAGCGCCAAAGAATCTTTGTGGCTGAGCAAGCAAGGCGAATCAGCTAGCACAGTGGAAAAAATTGAAATTCTCCAACAAGAAGTACAGAGATACAAGTGAGTAATATTGATATTTTACTTTTGCATAATCAATCTGCCTAGCCTTTTCCCAACTATGTTGGGGTCGGCTTCCAGACTAACCGGATGCAGCTGAATACCAGTATTTTACATGGACCGACTGCCTATCTGACCTCCACAACCCAGTAACTGGATAATACGATACCCCTTGGTTAGACTGGTTGTCAGACTTTCGGGCTTTTGACGACTCGTAACGACTGTCAAAGTTCCATAAATGACAGCCGGGACCAACGGCTTAACGTGCTTTCCGAGGCACGGAGGAGTCTCGATATGTGAAAATGGTCACCCATCCACGGACCAACCCCGGCAAGCGTAGCTTAACCTGATGGATCGACCCTAGCGGCTGTTATTACTTAGCCACGAGCACCTTTACTTTTGCATAATCAATTACAAAATAATACCGATGAATAAAGTGAAAGAACGTAAACATAAAATTGAGCTATGTGCTGAACAACCAAAATGTTACTACGACACCCGTTTGTGGCGTCCGCGCATTGCAATAATTTCAGAGTTAAATTAAATGCTTTTTGTAACAGGTTTTTTGCGTTGTTAATTTATATTTCATGCTGTCTCACTCCTGTTTTCGCCCTCTCATTTCATATCAATAAATTCTATCTATCAAACAATGTTACAGGGAGAAATGCGATGCGCTAACATTAGAGCTAGCAGAACAAGAGTCATCGCGTCGCAGCGCACTCAGTGAAGTAGAATCCCGAGCCCACGCCGCATGGTTAGAAGCGCGCGCGGCTAAGCGTGACGCTGACGCAGCGCGCGACGACGCTGCGGCGTTGCGACGCAAGCTGGCGTCGCTCAGTGCGGCCGACGGGGCCGTGTCACCTCATCACAGTACGTACACCTTCACTTACGTTAATGATAAGCCCCGCGTTGTTAAAAGCGCGAGCGGATAAACACCGACGCAGCGCGCGACAACACCGCGGTGTTATGACGCAAGCGATACAGCGTCAGCACAGTACGTAAACGTATGACCCCTTCAAAATATTTTTTTTAATCCACAACGGGGATGCTCTTTGAGCATCTCATCCGATGGTAAGTGACGATCAGGCCGAAAGTGGAAGCGAGCTTCACCTGGAATCCTCAACCACAGAGGACCTGGCTATCTTACCTCTAACTGCCGAAACAACAATGCTGTTAACTGTTGTTATGGCGACAGACTTAGATAAGGTGGTGGTAGCTAGTCAGGCAACCATCAGAAAATTTTGCCGCCACTGGGAATCGAAACCGGGACCTCTAGGTCTGTGACCGGTGGTCTAAACACTAGACCACAGAGGCGGTTATTATAAGTGACAAGAAAAAACAAAAATCTGAAAATGTCGTGCTAAATTAACGCAGCCGTCACATGTTTTATGATCGTGACCTCCATAAGCCTCGGCATTATAGTTCCATGCAACGCCAAGTTTACTCGCAAGCCCTACTAATGGTGACAAATCTGCCAGACAATTTTCGCACTTATAGCGTATGACTGTAACACATCTCAACGTAGCGCTATGTGGTCCAGAAGTGTCGTCCCCGCTGCCGCCGCCGCTGCCGCCGGCGGGCCTGCCGCCGCCGCTGCCGCCGCTGTTCCTGCCGCCGCCGCTGCCTCCGCTGCCGCGCCCGCCGCCGCTGGGCAGGCTGCCCTCGCCGCACCCGCAGAGGTATCTATAGTCTGTTCCAAAAGTATCTGATGCAAATGTAAACAAATGAATTAGAATACAGAAAACATACGGATACCAATTTGTAGTGCCGCTTCCAAATTTAATGCTTCAATTTGATTATTTGAATACTTAAACCCGAAATTCTGATTTTAAATCACCTAGATCTTTTTCATTTGACAATTGAGTTTAATTTTATAATGTCAATGAAAAATCATAGACGACATCTATGATTTTTCAATTATATAATAATAATGTTATAAAAAAAAAAAAATGTTGAGATATAAAGTTGAAACTGTAGTGAGTGATTGGGTAGGAATTTAACCTGAACATTAGTTGACAATTTGGTCAGATAATTTTTTTTCGAAACAGATTATTGTCCGATTTTTCTGAAAAAGGATGCTGCATGCCTATCGTTTTTCTGGCCGGCTTTTTTTTTTATTACAAATTGCCATCGTTCACAGATACGGCGAAAGGCGCTATTCCCCCGACAGCCGATATTCGCCCGAGAGTCGATACTCGCCGGATAGTCGGTATTCGCCCGAGACGGTGCGGTATTCGCCCGACAGTCGGTACTCGCCGCGTTCCAGGCGGTCACCTTACTCGCCGAGGTCCAGGCGACGATCGAGATCGAGGGAAAGGTAAAGTTTTTAAGTTCATTTTAGATCGAAAATTCTGTAGAAGCCCGCAAGTATGACAACCATTCTTACAGTGTTGTGTTTCCCAGTAACTGGGTTGTGGAGGTCAGATAAGCAGTCCCTATTTATAAAGTACTGGTATTCATCTGCAACCGGTTATACTAGAAGCCAACCCCAATATAGTTGGAAATAGGCTAGAGGATGATTCTGCTTATTGTTAAACTATGATAAGCTCTAGGGATTTTGTTGAAGTGGGTCCCATCCATTCTGCAGAACGGGACATGTTTTTGAATGCTGTTGCAAGTTGGCTATTTTATTTGACTCTAATTCAAACACACCACAAAACACCGGACCCTAATTCTTTTTCTAAAATAAAAGTGGCCTCAGTTACTCCATATAACATCAGCTATCTGCCAGCTCGGTCCAGCCGTTTCGGAGATTAGCCGAAACAGACAAAAACAATATGAAAAATAAAAAAAACTGTACCGTGTAGGTATATATTTTCTTATGCATTTAGTAAAAAGCTATTATTTTGACATTACAAACAGACACTTCAATTTTATGTATTTTAATAGATTGGAGATCATTTAAAACTATTTGTGTTGCGTAGATCTGAATACAATCATCAGTATCCAATGAACTACTGAGAGTATTCTAAATTAATTATGATAAGTATAGTAAGGTATGATTAAATAATAATAATAAAAGGTTGAAGAAAATGCCTCTGGCATTAAGTCCGCCTTTGTACAGTATTTTTTACTTGTGCATAAAGTTCTGAATCTTGCTTGACCCAGCGGTTAAAGCTGTATGTTCTTTGTAAGTAAATGAATTTAAGATTTTATTAAGTAAACAATTTAATTTAGGTACGAAGACCCTCGCGTCACACGGTCGCGGAATGGCCCCGCGCCTCCGCCCATAGACACGGAAACTGAATACAACTCAGACAGCCCGTCACGGCAGCCGCGCAGGCGTGGAAGATACTCAAGACATTCAGGTAATAACATCAATCCCGCATACACACATTTACAGGAGACAAGTGTTGCCTGTGGCATAAAATAAAATTGAAACAACAAATGACTTGCATCGTCTAAACAGTATACAGCGTTAGTTAATTGATTCAGGCGTGACTTTGCGGAAATCCATTATAAAATACAATTTAGTAACCTATTTCGCTTGACAATTCTTCAAGAAACCTGTAAGAAATCGACACGTGTTTCACCTCTAAACGAGGCGTCCTCAGGATGACGATTGACCAATTGCAAACCAGGACGCGACGTGTTACCACACCGAGCGCTAGACGCTAAATATATCTACGTCTATTGTATAGTATACAGCGTGTAACAAAAACCATGTGCGATCCGTGAGGGTGTTGTTAAGAATCATACTGAGGGTCTATTTATGTGTTTTTTTTGGAAAAAAGACAAAAACAAATTACCTGTTTATTACATGGGACGCGGGCGCCCGTCGTTGAGTGGGTGTCTACAAGTGTAACACATGACCTCTGCAGAAAATTTGCTAATTTATAATGAAACTAGCTGCGCCCTGCGGTTTCACCCGCGTAAGTCCCGATCCCGTGGGAATATCGGGATAAAAAGTATCCTATGTGTTAAACCAGGTTATAAACTATCTGTTTGCCAAATTTCATCCAAATCCATTCAGCCGTTTTTGCGTGACAAACATCCAAACACACAAACTTTCACATTTATAATATTAGTAGGATTGGGGTAATTTTGGTACTAAAAATGTGAATTTCAAATTGTAATAACTTTTTAACTTATTTATTCTGGTCATTTTATTGCAGTACCTATATGCCCCTTTCAGATCGCATAGGGTTTTTGTTAAATGCTGTATAGACGATGAAACTTTTGTTGTTGCGTTGCATGGCCACTGGTTGCCACTGGCAATCAAATCACACCGTTTTACTGACGTGGCTTTACATCTTATTTAGTTGCTTGTCCCTGGAACCATATGGTTCCGGGCGATTATTGAACTATTGTGTCTATTTCACGGACAGTGAAGTTGTTAAATGTTCAGAAGCATTCCGTAACTAATTCAGTAAGACCTATAACTGGCAATTCACTGTAAAACTCTTCATGTTGATGATGTCACTTTATCACGTATTTTACAGCAATTTTGTCATAATATTATACTAACTAGCTGTTAACCGCGACTTCGTCTACGATCCAGGATGAAAAGTAGCCTATGTCCTTTTCCAGGGCATGGTCTACCCATATGCCAAATTTCATCGAAATCTGTTCAGCCGTTTTAGCGTGAAAGCTTAAACAAACAAACTCACTTTCGCTTTATAGTATTAGTTAAGATTAACAACATGAAACCTTGACGTTACAACTCGAACCCCAATATACTTTTTCCGCCTACCATATAAATAATACCTATTTATTTCATTTTTCAATAACAGCTCCACAGCAACACAGGTAATTTACATTTTCGATACTAACAACATAATGTTTTTCAATTTACAGTCCCCCATTTAAATTATTGTTTGTTTTATTTCTTTCATTAGATGCAACTCAAAATGTTATCCATTATTTATATTGTTTGTTTCAGGTCCTAGCTCAGGTTCAGGTTGTTCAACGGAATCGGATAAATGAGATGGTCTCAATAGGTTACCTAAACCAAGATCTATTTGTATATAATAATGTTGAGATGATGCCAAAATTGGTTACGGTGGTTCACGAATGTATTTATTAGTTGTGAAAAATAAACATTTTATAGCTTATGACGTGCGTTAAAATCTTAAGGGTAGGTTTCATTTGGGTTTTATTCGGTTCTATACCCCTATTTTTTCCTAAACCATTTGATGGTATATGAAATGATAACGGTAAACAATGACACAGAAAATATTTCAATTTATTCCAAAATTATCTGTGACTGAACTGTAGCTTATGAATTATTCTATTCAGAGAGTATTAAATAAAACTGCCTCGTTGTTCTATTGGTCGCAAGCACTACAGAGGCCCTAGTGCGAGTTTCTTTTAGCTATCTCGATTTTACGCATCGACCGCGTTCGGCGCTCCGAATGGCTCTTCACTGGCCTTCACTGGCGAAGGGCCAATCGGAGCGACGAACGCGGTCGATGCGTAATGTCGAGATGGTTAAGGTGGATGCGGTAGGGTGGCCCGTGAAATTCAAATTTTCTTACGTTTTTTTGCAATTTGCAGGTCAGTATCAGGTTGTATGTTGATCTAAATATTATTAGCGGCCGTAATAAATATGGATTTACAGAATTATAAACATTAGAATCAGCAATACAACTGTCTAAATTCATGTAAGTGTATTGACTGACGATTTCATGAAATTTTCATTCAATGCACTTATAATGTTTATAATTCTGTAAATTCATATTTGTTACGGCCGCTAATAATATTTAGATCAACATACAACCTGATACTGACCTGCAAATTGCAAAAAACGTAAGAAAATTTGAATATCGCGGGCCACCCTAGCGCATCAACCTTAAATGGAACTCACACTAAGGCCTCTGCTGAGCATGAAGTCCTGGGTTCGATTCCAAGGTCGGCTGAAGTGTTATTGGGTTTTTCATCAGGAATTTCTCAGCAGCAGCCCGGAGTCTGGACTTGTGCCCGGTTGATGGCAATAGGCTCGCCCCCTATTACATGGGACTTAAACATAACTGGCGAAATGTGGCCTCTACCTGACCCTTCGGGGATCCAGATCCAGGATAACGACGTTGCAGTCCTAATTTTAGTAATCATTTGGTTTCACTACATGTAGCAAGTATTTGATTTATTCAAATATATTCGAGTATTTTCTTGTATATTTGCACAGCAACATGTTACTTAAGTAAAAAGTAACTATAGAGGCTGGGATAGGTGCACTTAGATCACGTCAGATCTTTCCGAACGCACCACTCTGTAGAATCGTTCTACTTATATTTAAACTTTTTAGCCATAGTATACCCGGAAAGACTGCTATTATTCGATTAGCCAAAATAATTTTAATAATTGTTAATAATAATAACAGCTGCTGTTGAATCACAGTGAACCTTCCGTATCCGCGAATCTAGAATGAAATAATTAATGTTGCCTGCATTCAGGAAATTGAAATTTAAGTTGCAATTTTAAATAATAATCGGTTCGGAGGTCCTACTGTGGTCGCATAAGGTATTGTAATAAAATAAAATAAACACAAACCGTGCAAAAAGGTATGAAACTTCATCAATATTGAAATATAATTGACAATATGCATCTGTTTCGTTTTTTTTTTTAATACTTACTTTTTTCTGGTGCTGCTTCATTTTGTATTCTATGTTCAGCTAACATACAAAACTTTATCGAATTTATTCATTTAGCCATTTCATTATGCATTTAAAAATCTCTGAACCAACGGGTTTAACTGTTATTTCTGTTCTTGTACCTGATTTTCTGTCACATTTGTTAATTATATATGTGACTAAATAATTATGTGTTCCTAAAGTGTAAAAATTAACAGCGTCACCTTTTTTTTTCTTTCTTATTGATTTAAAATGTACTTACAGTTCACATTGTATGCCTTTCACTGTTAACTAATGATAGTTGCCACCTAAGAAATTAGCAATAAACTAGTGTTGTAATGTCAAAAGATAATCCGTCATAAGAATTGCATCTTTAATTTATTGAACATTTGTTGTTTTATTAGTCAGTTAAATAAATGTATTATAATTATTAGATACGATTTAAAAATAAATAATTATTTCATTGCATAGTTTTTGTTTTTAAGTATAACGATTCGAAACCCCTCAGTTCAACCTTAACAACAAGTTTTATTATGGTCTTAAATAACAATGTTTTACAGAAATAATTGGAAAATAAAAATAATCAAAAAGGTAAAATAAAAACTTATATTGTTTGCACAATGTTCATTACAAAATATAAAGTTTAATTGAAACAAAATAAATAGAGAAGAAGGAAAAAAATAAAACGAATTCAAATAACATTGGAGATAACAACTGTGACTGAACAAACATTGGCTTTTTAAATGACTTCGTGCATTAAACACATTACGTATGTACACATTAAAAGTATATTAAATATCAGTATTATGAGATGTTACACAACTATTTCACAACCTCTAATATTTGGCTTGTGGTGTAGATAGATTAAGGCGATGGTCTAAGGAACGACATTCCATGGAACGAAGGTGCCTCGTTCGGGCACATCGAGCTGAAACACAAAATTGTAAGTGTTATTATTCTATTCTAATACTGGCGACCTTTCCCTGCTTCCCGATTAGATGATTTGACAAAACATCGATATTTCTTGGTAATTATTACATATACTAAAGAAATATCGATGTTTTGTCAAACAGTCACTTATACCTTCCTAAATAAATTATCGTAAAATCTATATAATGGTGAAAGCCGCATCAAAATCCGTGGCATGGTTTAGAAGAACAACACACAGACACGAAAAGTAACTTTAATTTTAAATATGAATAGATATAGATTAGCTTTTGCTTACCTAGTAGTTTAACTAATTATCTACTTAGATTCAAAAAGGGTCAACTATAAAAAAAAAATCGGGTAGACTAAACGAGCTCAGAGTACCTTAGACTTTTTTTACTTCAGGTCAACATTATTAAATTAACTCTCATCAACTTCAATTTTGAAAAAGATTTACCTTCTTGGTAATATGATCCTCACACGCCATACGAATGCGTGCAGAAGTCGCGGGCGAATCCAAGCGGAATTCCAAAGACACCCCGGCATCGGCGCGCGCTGCTTTGATTGCTTCTTTTATCGCGAAGAATGCAGATGACGCTAGGAATAGAGGAGGTTCACCCACAGCCTGGAAAATACAAAAAATAATTTAGTAAAATTTTGTACTTAGCAACCAATGGTTTTGTAGAACAGTTGCTCACCTTTGAAGAATATACCGCTCTCGGGTTGGGAGCTCCCTTGAGCAGAGATACATTAAATTCCTGAGGAATGTCTCCGAATCCAGGGATTTTATAAGCACCAGGTCCTCTTGAAAACAAAGTACCGTTTGGAGAATAAATGAGCTCCTCAATGGTGAACAAGCCATAACCTTGGATAAAACCACCTTCGATTTGGCCAATATCAATAGCTGGGTTCAAACTTTCACCCAGATCCATCACGATGTCACATCTAATGACTTGATGATCGCCGCTGAGGCAGTCGATCTCGACTTCGGTGCATGCAGCACCGAATGTGAAGTAGTTGAAAGCTATTCCTTTATTTTCCTTAATGTCGTAACCAATGTCAGGTGTGGCATGGAACCCTGCAGCAGACAAGCTGACTCTGTCGATCCAAGCTTTTAAAACCCAGTCTTCCCATTTACCATTAGGATTCTTCTCTTTGAAGGGTTGCAGTCGCTGTGAAAGTGTCTCACAAGCTTGCAGGACAGCCATGCCATTGAGATCTGATCCAGCACTGGCTGCTGTAGCGGAGGTATTGGGCACTTTATCTGTTGAAGTTTCACTGATGTGAATCTTAGACACATCAATTCCAAGTGCACGAGAAGCAACCTGGATCATTTTGGTGTGAAGACCTTGACCCATTTCAGTACCACCGTGAGACAGAAGAACAGATCCATCCATATAAATTAGTACTAAAGCACCAGCTTGGTTGAGCAACTTTTCCGTGAAAGCAATTCCAAACTTCGTTGGGATAATCGCAATTCCACGCTTTCTCCATCTATGTTCCCTGAAAATCAATAAAAACAATGTATTGCATATATTTTGGGAGCTGATATATTATAATGTCTGGGCAAAGTTACCAGTCCCTATACTTGTCTCAAGTTTGCCCTAATAACAATTTCTTTTTTTTTTTAACTTTGAATTTAAGATTTGTTAAATATAAAATAACTTACTTGTTAAACTTATCGACGAACAATCTTCTTTCAGCTAATTTACTTTTTTGGATACATTCGTCCCAACATCGCTGTAGGGTGCAGTTCACCAAAGTTTGGCCATAGTGAGTTATTGCGTTTTCTCTGTACAGGTTTAGTCTGCGAATCTCATCAGAGCTCTTTCCTAGTTTAAATGCAATATCTTCAATTATACTCTCGGCACCAAACATACCCTGAGGCCCACCGAATCCTCGGAAAGCAGTGTTTGATGGTAAATTTGTTTTACAAACGTGTCCCGTTACTTCTGCGTTAGGAATATGATAAGCATTCTCGTAGTGGAACATGGCTCTTTCAACAACCTGAAAAAACATTGTAGTTAAAAAAAAGATATACTCAAAATAAATACAGTATTAAGTAAAAACATTGTATAATATCAAGGAGCGAGTCAGTTTTTTTTTTCAACTTACGGGGCCTGATAAATCTATAGAGTAGCCTCCATTATTGTAAATATTAACTTGAGCTCCCATTAATTTGCCTTCTTGAGTTACAGCCACTTTATATTTGATCAGGAATGGATGTCTTGTGCCAGTCATCATCATGTCTTCGTCTCGATCAAGCATGCATCGCACTGGCTTCTGAAGCTTATGAGCTGCAAACGCAACAGGTAACGCCACAAGCATACCACGAGATTCTTTGCCACCAAATCCACCTCCCATACGTTTCACACGGGCCACAATCCTATTCATGGGAACGTGCAAAATATGGCTCACTAATTTCTGAAACAAATTAATAGGAGTATGACAAACATGTACAGTTTAGGTCTGTTTTTAATTTTAAATATAACACATATCAATTGGTATATTCACCGCTATTTCTGAAGGATGTTGACTAGAACAAAATATTTCTAATTCGTCGTCTTCTTTTTTTGGAATTGCAAACGAAGCGTGAGTTTCTAAATAAAAGTGTTCTTGTCCACCCATCCGACATTGACCTTCTATTATAATATTGTTCTTATCGGCAAAAGTGCTTTGAACGTCTCCTCTACTTATTGTTTTAGGAAATTGTGGGTAAAATGAATTCTTCTCAATAGCGTCTTCTATCGTGACGATAATTGGATGTATATCTTCGTATTTGATTTCCACCATTCTAGCTGCTTCTTGAGCTGTCGTTTGATCTTGTGCTACAATAACGCCAATAGTTTGCCCCTGACTTTCGACTTTCTCACTAACAAATAATTCCTCGTCATGGAAAATAGGTCCAATAGCATTCTGTTCAGGAGTTAAATCCTTTGCAGAAAAGAATGCGACGACTCCTGGTTTAGCTAGAGCTTTTTGGGCGTCCACTGAAACTAATTTAGCGTGCGCTCTCGTGCTTAGAACAAAAGCCAGGTAAAGCTCGCCTTCTGCGGTTGGCATATCATCGCAATATATCGCTTCCCCAGTCGTCTGCTTGTATGCTGACATATGCGTTAGTGGTCTTCCAACAGCATCGCTTTTGATCTGTTCATCTCCAACCAGTTCGAAATATTGAGCACTTTTGGGTATATCACCATGAAATTGTTCAGCACCACTACTATGATATGGCAAAATAAGGTCTGCATGGATGTAATCCTTGGTCATTTGCTTAGCAATAGCCAAGTAAGTTTTAAGGAACAAACTCATGGTTAAAGTTCTTCGGAATTGTATATTACCACCCGGCGCTGAAGGACTTAGTGGAAACTCCTCTATTAGGGACGAAAATGCTTTGTCTAACATACTTTCGTTCCATTTTTCTCCTTTTAGTGTTTCACTTGTTTTGGTAGCTAGCTTAGTTACTGGAGCCATACCACCAAAACCCACGTTGATGTACTTTATTACATTAGTGTTATCTTCGAACTCGACGTTGATTGCAGCAGTGACGATCGAGATATCATCTTCTCTTCTTTTAGCTTGTTTAAATGCTGTCACATATTGGTATTTATTAGAATAAGGAATCTCTATGGACAACAAAATTTCATTTGGCTTTACTACGTTTTTTCTGTAACCAGTGAAAAATGTTTCATCCATCGGAACAGAACGATGACCTCCGTCTTCGCTTATCAGATTAAGCTTGACTTTCAAGGCCATTAGAATTGGATTCAAGTCTGATATAGGACTGCCTGTCATTATGTTGCCGCCTATAGCTGCAACATTTCTTATTTGTTTGCCTGCAAACCAGTTCAGCATTTTTATAATTGTTACAAAAGATCGAGTTTTATGTTTGACCAAATCCTTTATGTACTTTCTTAAAGTATTTTCTATCTCCATAAGAGTAACAGCAGCTCCTATTGTTAACCCATTATCATTTTCGGTGATAGCATTTAATTCTGGTACGCAGTTGGGCATTATTATAGCCGGATAAACGCAGTGTTTGAATTTAACTTCAACTCCGACCTCAGTATTTCCAACGACGATTTTCGCATCAGGATATTTGTTTTTCAGTTTCAAAATCGAGCTTAAATCCTTCGGTCTAAACCATGAAGCTTTCGGCCCTTTAAATAGTAAATAATCATCATCATAAACGGAAGATAACTTAAGCTCTGGTGGAAATATGGGCTCTTGAGTATTATCATATGGCAAAAATGATGATCTATCAAAAATATGTTCTGTTTCACTCTTCTCTTCCTCTTTATCAGTCTTGTTTTTACAACAGTCTTTCCCCATAGCACAGACGCCGTTTTCTCCATTTTGTGCACCATTGATTCCATTGACTGTGCTATTAGCGATACGTTGTGTCTCCCAATCTTCTATGAACGTCTTGTAACCTTCTATGATGGCCCTGTATCCTGTACATCTACAAAGGTTTCCTTGAAAAGCGACTTCCATATCGTTATATGTTATAGTGCTATTGGTCCTAAGTAAAGTGTACATAGACATGACAATGCCTGGCGTGCAGAATCCGCATTGTGAGCCGTGTGCCTTAGCTATACGTTCTTGTACTGGATGTAATCTGGTTTTGGTTGACCCAATACCTTCCACTGTAGTGACAGCCAAGCCGTGCATAGCGCACACTGGCGCTAGACAAGCATTCACTGCGAGATGGCTGAATATTAAGGTTAGGGAACATTATGACATTGTTTTAAACTGAAAACGAATGTTTATTTTGCTTATGCAATACCTACTTTATCCATGAATAATGTTAGTATTATAAGATAACACTATAAGATATGATAGATATCAGATGTTATTGCGTACTGCTTCCAATAAACATCTCAAACTTCACATGCAACAATATCGCAATGTTGGTGATAATGTTATCTCAAGAATTCACTTCAAAATTATTGATCAACAAACAAATTGTAACTTACGCAAATGACCAGTTATTTATAATATTATTATTTATAATCTCAGATCATAATCTGAGATTTATTTTGTTATTTACGTTAATTTGTAAAGAAGCACTAGTTGTAGCTAACGGCTGCTACTGACTAACCAAAAAGTATCGCATCAATAATAGTTATTTTCACCTCACAAGCTCGGAAAGATTCTGTTTGTCATTCGAAATCTGCGTGGAAAAGAGCATTTTCCCCGCTAGCGTGGAAAGAGTTTTTAAAATTCGAACCTTTCTATTCAACAATTTTCTATACCGCCGGGTCGACTGATAATGCATAAATACTTATTTTAAGTCAGAGCGCCAACCTCATTTTTAGAATAACCACTCTGGCCAGCACGAAAAAAAATCGCTCAACGCGCCTTAAGAAGTTTTCACATAAAAAAACTTTATATAATTTTCTTCTGTATATTCAATTCACTTTCCACCATGTTTAGCAGTGCAGAGTTAGTGCAAGCGGTACATAATGCCGAATTGAGCTTTCTTCCGAAAAAACAACTTTGCAGCCTTGCATATCAATAGTTATTTGTTATGCAAGGCTGCAAAGTTGTTTTTTCGCGCGAGTACCTGTATTGAAACCTGAGCGTTGCGAGGGTTTCAAAGGTACGAGACCCAGAAAAACTTTGCTGCCAAGCTAAAACACACAACTTTTCACCTCACTACACAGAGGAAAATGCTAGGTGTCTCCATGCATTGAACAAAAATATTGTACCTAAGGTTTTATGTACTTTTCGCGTAGTTTTTCCATAAGAAAGCAGATTTCGAATGACAAATAGAATCTTTCCGAGCTTGTGAGGTGAAAAATACATTGCTCAATGTAATGGTAAAATAAATATGTAAGTAGATACCACGTTCCATTTTTAAAAGGATACTTTACTTTCTTCTCTTTTCGGTTATATTTAGAGATCATGACAGTGCAAGCTCCGCAGCCTCCCTCGGCGCATCCCAGCTTGGTGCCGGTCAGACGAAGCTTCTTTCGAAGATACCAGAGTAGAGTCCATTCTGGATCAGGATTGGGTTCTACCACCTGAAATTTAAAAAAATACGAGGTAAGAAGACAATGTAAAAAGAAAAAATACCTACTTAAGTTTATCATTTTATATTTTACGATGATGCGGGTATAAAAATAGGAGCTTTAAACTGCACGATTTATTAAAACCAACCTTATTTGAATCAAGTATCAGAAATTCACAACAGTCTGTGTGAATACCTCATCGTATTACCTTAGTCGATACCTAGTAAACTAAACGGTTATCTTTGTGTAACAGTTGATCAAATAAAAACATTTGATAATAATTATCTTAAACAGCACAATAGATGAATAGATCTGTTAACGTATCCGCCAAAGGAGACGAACACTTGGGAATAAACTGTGATGAATTAATCGATTATTTATTAGTCTCATGACACATGCAACCCTTTATTGATACTTATGTAGGGTTTTCTCGTACCTACCATCTTGTTTTATAAATTGATATCAATAAAAATATATATAGGTAGGTAGTTTCTTAGTATCTCGATACAGGGCCAGGCCTCATTCTACTAAATGAGTAATTTATTTCCTGACTAAGAACTGTAACTAGATACTTAGATAATAAGCACTGTAGTAAATACTTAACATATTTTAATAATACTTACACAATTTCTGCATAACTACAAAAAGGTAAAGTAACTTATTATTATTACTTATCAAAGTCTAGCGACCTAGGTAATTCACTGAATAATATTGTTTGACATCATTTATGTCGCAAAAATGAACGACATAAATACTCAATGTCGTTTATTGATAATGTACTAAATGTAATTATTGTTCCTTGCTGTTCCGGTAATCGGTTTAAGATAAAAATAAAGTTTATCAACTTATGTTGTTAAACTAGTGTTGTAACAGTCCAAAGTTGACACTGATGCGATGTGATGATACCAACTTTCTGTTGGTATCACTCTATCGGTTCGTATCTGTTGGTAGACCATGGGCTAACAAGTTCTACCTCACTAATCTCGATTATTAAACCAAGGCTGGCCAGTGGCCATGCTTTCGAACTTTCGATTATCTGTAGGTAACTTGTTTTGTGGTCCAGTTGACTATTGTGTTGTGGTTCAATTAGTTTTCAAACCCAGAAAAGTTAATGTTCTGGTGATATGTGGGTGTACCATGGATAAGTATAGGAATTTCTTTTTTATATTTGTGGGTGTACTATAGGGTGTAGGTACACCTCTGCACAACCCTTTGGAGAAACAAGGCGTGATCTTACGTAGATATTAATGTTAGATCGTAATTAAACTAGGGAACTTTTTGATCCATCAATGTATGATACATTGATGCATTTTTATTTTCACTCACAATTCCAAGCAAAGGGTAGGTTACAGTTTGTTATAGTTTATAACATAGGTATATACTCGTGTCACATACACAAGATAAGTAAATGCCGTTATAAACGAGCAAACAATATAATAATAATAATATAAAGTACTGAATACGGGTCATCATTATTATTATGATTATTGCCAAGAGGGCGTATAGGTCAGTATTATCAGGGCCATTCTGCCTTCGAAATCCCTCCTCTTAAACATAATAATTATTCTCTGGGCAAATAAAAACAGTCTCACATGATGACATGACGCAATAATATACAACGTAATTATACTTCTTGATGTTTATTTTTAGGGTTCCGTAACCAGGGTGCCAACGGAGGACGGACAACGGACAGACAACGACGGACGGACAACGGAGCCATACTAATAGGGTCCCCCTATTAGTATGGCTCCGTTGTCCGTCCGTCCGTCCGTTTCACAGAGCTGTATCTTTAGAATCGTATCTTTTGAATAATTAGATACTTGAAATTTTAGGTAGGTACCTACTACCTACTATGCCCGCTATAAAAACAAATAACAATAATGTAAAAAATTAAAGGGGGTCTGTATAAGAAATATAAAGTGTTAAGAAGTATTGGACGGTTGTACAGAACCCTCCGTGTGCGAGTCCGATCCGCACTTGTTATTAATTCGATCTACCTATAGGAAATCTCTCGTAGACCCCCATCTGACCTACTATTGGAAAGAGGAGACAAACAAACATGATGTCAGAAAACATGTCTACTGGCCCACTGTTTCTTTCATATTATTAAACAAGAAAAACACGTGGAATGACGCACTTATTATAAACTTGTATTTTGCTAATTTAATTATAACAGAAATATTACACAATTCATATTCAATGATTGCATTATGCTGGAATGATATTTTGAACATCCTCATTAATTTTTATGTTTTTAAAACTGTAGGTAGGACTTAATCAAGCGGAAAGGTTTAAAAGGTTTTTTTTCCCCATAACTAACTTTTTTGGTGACCATACCTACTGTAGCGGCTGATTTTCTGCGTTTAGTGTTGGGTATTGAAATATATTACCCATTAAAATGTTGTCTTATTTAATATACCTACCCTTTGTTGAATGTACTTACAAAGTACATCATGTACTTAGGTAGGTGCTTACTAAGATTCTTATGATGCAATCGGGTTTACAGTCTTTAATTAAAGCTGTCAGCTTTAAAGCCTAAAATTTTAATTAATATCTACCTACTGTTAACTAAATAGGTAGGTACTAATATCAATATCCTAGATACTTACCCAGAAGATAGCTTTGATCATAATTCGAGTAACTACAAAGCATAAACATTTTGAAAGACAGACCATATCTTATCTATAGCGATGGAACTAAACATTAAAATAATATGATACAGTCTTACAACTACATAATTAGTTGAGGGTACTGGTAGGTGTGCCTTGCAGTCTGCAAATCAGTTTTTATAAAGTTATACTTTATCAACCGGCGCGTCTAATTGATAATTTGTTCCTCAAACAGTACCCACTAATTTAGATATTATCTCGTCACATGCTGAAGTACATCACTCACCTTTTTTCCATTCACAAAGAAAACCAACTCCGAACAAATATCACCGGTTTCCTCTTCTATATTCAACAAACCCATATTGTCATAGGAACTTTATTATTTTATCAAACAAAAGCGTACGTAAAGAGATGGACACGTCTCACTATGTGCCGGTATGAAACACAACTGACGAATGACGATGTATGATCGCCGGTTGCGTGGTCGTCTGCTTGCCTCTTGTTATCCGGTGCGCGGGCGCAGTACATCCACATGTTTGGACGGCCAATAAACAACTTGTTATCTGCTCCTTAGTTACGTATTATTGAAGTTATAAAGAAGATCAACTTGTGAAATCTTCGGTTGTTACTAGTCATTTGAAATGAACTTGAAACAGCGAGGTCGTTAAGAACTCGTTAACATCTCGAACGAAATCAAAACCTGTAGAAGAAAGGTGTTCTAAAAATGTAAAATTAACATATTTATGACAATACAATGTTGTTTGGGTTTTTTTTTAAATAAGTAGGTATTTAAGAAGTATACGAATCGTAGTAATATAAACGCACGTATGCATTAAACACGCCTTCCTGCGTAATTCACCACTCTCTACATTGTGCTTTAATTTATACTTTCTTGGGTTATTTTTGCAATAACTAACTCCGTACCTACCTAGCTGTGCTCACTACACTTTCTGCAAGTAACAAACTTCACCGACATACTATATTTTTTCAAATACCAACTGACTATGCAAATGGTACTTAATTCACAAATACTTAATATTAATATCTAAACAATAATGGGAATGTTGATAATATTGTGAAATAGACTGATTAATAGATAAATTCGTCTTCACATCATGCCTACCTACAATTTTTATCATCTCAATTAACTAATTGAATAACCAATCACATTAAGTATTCTAATGATGGTAGTAACAATAGGTTCTTACTAATTGAACTATATTTAATACAATTAAAAATTATAAATCAACTAAGTAGGTAGTAAGAACGGATAACGCATCAAGCTGAGTAAATATTATGTGTTTACTGCAGTCTGCAAGCAGCTAACTTCATCGGGTGGGGTTCGAACTCACGACACGACTCAACAGCTCAATCGCAAGCCTACAGCACAAGTTGAGAAGTTGGTTACTATCAGTCACTTTTTTTGGGTTCCGTACGTCCGAATGAAAAAACGGAATGTATGGGAGAACATGTTTTACAACTAAGTGCAATGTTAAGTTTGTTCATGCAATAATCCATCCCAACTACAAAATCATTCATTGTGCGTGTTCCGGCATGCACTTGGCCTACGTTAGATAGGACGTGTGCGTTGATACATTTTCATGTCTTACTAATTTCATTAAATAGAACACAGTTGCAAACCTAGTAATACCTACCTCTACCTACTGCCAAGTACGGATATAGGTACTACAAGCCCATTGATTAACTTATTATTGCCCATTGATTAACCCACTTCCGTCAATTGACTATTAGTGGGCAACCGATCAATGTCCATAGTTATCGTACTTGACCTTTGTTGCCACCTACGTTCGAGACGTATGGAAAGAAACCAGCCTGGCTCATAAAGAAAAATCTAGGAAGCAACGCAAAAACTAAATTGTACGTGCCAAAGTAGTCTATCCACACATATCAATCAGGGCGGTGCCCGCGGGACCTGAACAGACAGTGCTCCATCAGGGGCTCTTAAAAATATCGGTGTGTACATTTTATGTGATATGACATTTGTGTGGATAGACCGTATTGATCAAAAACAGCTAGGTACCCACAACCTGTCCACTTATCGTTTTATATAATTACTTACTTAAATAACGTGCCGCTACAATGGCGACATTAATTTAACACACGGGTAGGGCTAGTGGCCAGTACGCATAAAAATTATAGGTAATAAAATAAAATTATTGGTTAATTGAAAATTTAAATTTTCAAACTAAGTAAATAATAAAAACATAACCAAAATTGAGATCACTCTGTGCAAAAGATTCATCATGAACCTACTTACCTACCAGCTGATTTAAAATAAATCATGAAATTCAAATATTTTCATAAAACGAATACGCGAAATCGTATACGTGTGTTAAATTAATGTCACCATTTTAAGGCTCGTGCAAACAGACGCGAAATCGCGGGCGCGACAGGCAGCGGTACCTTTGTCGACAAAGGTACCGCTGCCTGTCGCGCCCGCGATATCGCGTCTGTTTGTACGAGCCTTTAGCGGCACGTTCTTTAAGTACTTACCTACTAAGTTATAAATGCCTATTCAGATATACCTAAAGCGAGCGATGTCACTGTGGCGATGGCGCTCGGTAGCGATACCTACTGGTCCGCCTTCTGGGCCCTGAGGTCCTAGACAAAGTGACAATCAGCGATAACGATGATGGAAAAGGCAAAAATGTATAGGACTGACATTAGCTATCGAAAAGCTTATGTCTATCCTGTTGAAAGTCGTTGTAGAAATACGAAACGCTTTCGAAGGGATTGTCACTTGTCTAGGTCCTCTGTTTATCAAAATTTACAAGTCTACACGTTCACAAGTTACTAAAATGTTAATTTTCGTTAAATTCATAGCTCATCTCCATATTCATAATCAGCTTTAATGTTCTCACTGCTGGGACACAGGCATCAGGTCATCTCTCTTTTGACCACATTTAAAAAAATTAAATCGAATTTTAACAATTATTGCGGTACTAACCACGACACTTGTAAGACGGAATAGAGAGTCGCCGGACACTCTCACGAAATATTTGTTGTGATTTTCTACAAGTTGTAACTTACAAATAATTTTTTGATAAACAAAATCACGTATAAAAGTGTCAAAATATAAGTACTTGTGAACTTAATAATGACATTTGGTTATACAAGGCTTGTAAGTTTGGATAAACAGGGTACAGGACCAGAAGCATGCCAGCGATATCGCCTATATTTAAATAAGCCTTCTAATGCTGTTTTCGTAATTTTATGGAAATTATGCATACTTAAGGCGCTGACAACAGCCAAACGGTAAAAGTAGGCTTGACTTAAACAAAAAAATTGCCAAATCTATATAGTTTGTGATAGCGGAAAAAAAAATGTGTAACTTGAACATATTTCTCAGAACTTCGTTGTTTCCAAAACACGTTTTGAAAAAAAAAACTCGACACAAATTAACGGTAAACTAACCTCTTACCTTGAGTCTTAATCCAAAATATCTGTATTAAATATCATCCTACGTTGGTGTTTTAGTTAATAACAAGAACGTCTTATTTGAATGTAGAACTTGGTTGTTTTTAATTTTCGATTATTCAACTCATTTTTGAATAAATCGATAATTGCTTCATATTTTGCAATAAATTCCAAGCGTTATGTCATCGCGCTTCTCTTTCTTTTCTATGCAATCCGACAGTGACCGCGGTTATCTGTGGTCAGCGTCTTAAGAATCGTATCCTTGAATCAATAAAAACATAAGCCCGAGCACATAAACTTGTTCCTGCGGTTTGTATTAATTCTCTAATCAAATTATTGTGTAATAGGTGCACGGTAGGTATCTAACTTATCTGATAAAAAACTATTTTGACGACGTATTTAACTAAAAATAAACATGTGGACAGATTGTGGTTTCATATCAGTTGTTCTTCTTTTATTTGACCAGATAATTTACTTACCACGTTTCACTGTAAGATGTTTCACACTTGTTAGAATAAGTGGCGCTGAAAGCTTTATCGTCTCATAGTATTAGGGCCTTAGCAGATACGATGTAAGAGGAACATAATTAACATAGGATTACCCCAATGTTAGACGAAAACGTACCTACTTAATTCTTTTACCTACACAGTACCTTGTAAAAGAAAATTCGAAACAAATCGGTAGGTTACCTACAACTACATAATATTTATCATGTGTTAATCAGTCACCGTCACCGGCCAATATGTTACCAGTACCTACCTACCTACTTATCTTTAAAAATAATAAACGAGTTACTTTTCTTTCGAAAACGACCCGCGATGTTTTGTTACGCCACAAAACATCGCGGGTTTTTACAGCTCTAACACAAAAGTAGACAACTAAAGCCTAAATAAACGCGCACTGTTGGATTTTCAACGCTCGGCTGAGTGCCGAATGTTGGAAATCTCAAACCTTTCAGAGACAATCCGCTAATGCAAGGTTTTGGTAGCTGGTTTTCCGAACCATACCTCTCGAAGATGCGACAATCAAGAGGGGAGGAGCAGGTAGCCATTGCATGTATATGTAGGTAGGTACAGCTCTAATTTAAGCAGTACATTTATCGACCAATAAATCTGAAAATAGGAATTAATTATCGGTACTTACTTAATATATTATTTCCAATTCGTATTCAGCTGTCAATTATTACCAGCTTAATACCTATAACTTAATAACTAACATTTAAAGACCAAAGGTATCGCGAAAATGATTTTTATTGCAATTTTTCCTCTTTACCTACCTACTATTATAGGATTTATAGGTGTCTATATAGTTCCATGCAATGGTCAGTTGCATTCAGAAACAAAATGTGTTACACAATTTTATTATGCTGCGTACGAACCATATTCAGAAATAAAAGTTTACTAAAAGTGACGATGAGGGAATAAAAAAAAACATTACATGTACATAAAATATTAAGCGTGTAATATAATATCTTTACATTTTCAACAAAGTTACACACTTAAATACATAGTGAGAACTCTTAATAAAAATGAATGTTTAGCTTTAAATTACTTAAGTGACATATCAAATTATCTTTGTCAACAGTAAATGCGATATCAAATGCTAATTTACGCTGAAGCTCTAAATATACTTCACTAACAAAACAGTAGTACTTACTTAATGTAAAACATAAGCAGTATTATGTAATTTATTCACGCATAATGTAAAACAGTACACATACTTAATTAATTTACTTTTGATTCAACGTTTATGTAGGTAAATTTACGTGAATTTGAGGTAATATCTCCCAGCATTATGCTATAACATTCCATGGTTTCCCGTTGCCCTTAATCGTAGGTTTTACCTGAAACAATTAAGTTTTTAAAAATTATAGTAAGGTACCGCTTTTAAACCATCCATCTAAACAACCGTCATCAAAATGAATCCTTCGGACTTAATCATCATAAAATGGGTGATGAGTTTTTGAACCTTATTTGATACGATAAAGTTATGGTATAGGTACGCTACTCTGTTATAGGTACCTACTAAAATATCAGTAATACGAGCTGCCCTCATCAACGCAACAAAATCATTTGCAAGAATCGCTTAATCGCTATTTTGCTACCTTGCATTTTTTGGCAAAGTAGGTCTTAAATAAATGATTTGCGTAGGTTGCCTACCTGTTTGGTAATCAGATCTTCACAAGCCATTCTGATCCGAGCGCAAGTCGCTGGTGTATCCAACACAAAGTCTGGAGACACTCCGCTGTCCAATCTGGCTGCTTTTATAGCTTCTTTTATTGCGAAAAATACTGATGCGGCTAAAAATAGAGGTGGTTCTCCCACAGCCTGGAATCATATAATTATTTGTCTGCTCATTTAGGTACTTATCTCAAAATGTTGGTATATCCTGATTTTAGAAGGTACCACGTCCGTTTTACAATGGTCCTAAAATTAGTTACAATGTTATGTTTATAGCGATACATAGTAGAATTCTGCATTGCTGGTCATAATGTTAGTATGTAGCTTCATGGCACATAATATATTGACATACATAACATAACATCACGCCTTATTTCCCGGAAGGGTTAGGCAGAGGTGTACCCATAGTAGGTAAGGTACACCCACATTTCGCCAGTTCTCTTTAAGTCCCATGTAATAGGGAGCGAGCCCATTGCCATCAACCAAGCACAAATTCAGACTCCGGGCTGCTACTGAGAATTTCCTAATGGAAAAGAAAAACCTAATAACACTTTGCCCGACCTGGGAATCGAACCCAGGACCTCATCCTCAGCAGTAGAGCAATAGTAGTAAACATAATGACTGATTAGGAAAAGCAAAAATATTACCTTGGATGAGTAAACTGCACGTGGGTTCGGAGCGCCCTTTAGCAACGATACATTAAAAACTTTCGGTATGTCTGCAAAGCCCGGTATCTTATAAGCTCCAGGTCCTCGCGAAAGTGCTTCTCCATCAGCGGAAAACACCATTTCCTCCAATGTGTAAAAACCGTAGCCCTGCATAAAGGCACCTTCTATCTGTCCTATGTCTATAGCAGGGTTTAAACTTTCTCCGACATCCATCACTATGTCTGTTTGCAGGACTTGATGATCACCAGTCAAACAATCAATAATAACCTCAGAACATGCTACTCCATAAGTAAAATATTCGAAAAGATTTCCTGAATTTGTCTCCGGATTATAATCGATCTTTGGCGCAGCATAAAATCCTGTGGCCGATAACTGCACCCTGTTCACAAAAGCATCTATGACCCAATCTTCCCATTTCCCTGTTGGATTTTTAGCTTTGAATGGCTCTAGTCGTCCTTTCAGCACTTTACATGCTTCTACAACAGCCATCCCATACAAATCAGAACTTATGCTTGCAGCTGTTGGTGAGCTGTTAGGAACTTTGTCGGTCGACATTTCACTGATGTGAATTTTCGTGTAATCAATTTCTAGAGCCCTCGACGCCACTTGTATCATTTTAGTGAAGAGTCCTTGGCCCATTTCTATTCCTCCAATAGAAAGCAGAACTGATCCATCTTTATATACCAACAAAAGTGCGCCTGCTTGCATTAGGACATCGACTTGGAAAGATATTCCATATTTTGTGGGCACTAGGGTGATGCCTTTCTTCTTCCATCTGTTTTGTCTGAAAAAGTATGATGAAGATTTTATTAAAACCTTGCCAATGATCGTATTTTGGGAATAATGTACTTATATGATTTAAGAATATAATCAAAACATTTATACCTATTAAATTCCTCAACGTCTTTTTTCCTCTTCCAATAGTTAGAAGTTTCTATACATTCATTCCAACATCTTGACAAAGTACAATACGTCAGCGTCTGGTTGAAATGAGTCAATGAGCCTTCCTGATAAAGGTTTATTTCAACTATCTGCTCATAGCTTTTTCCTATTGTCTCGGCTATATGACGAATCATAGTTTCGGCAGCCAACATTGATTTAGGAGCCCCGAAACCTCTGAATGCTGTGTTTGAGGGCATATTGGTTTTGCAAAGATATCCATGCACTTCGACGTTAGGTATGAAGTAGCAATTATCCACGTGCACCAACGCTCTTTCCATCATCTGTAATTTATAAAAAGATAATTCTTAATAATAATATGATTAACAAATCAAAGTTTTTAAAACAAAACCAAAACCGATAAACTAATCTATTAAAAAACCACATTCTTTAAGGACTTGCTAAACTACTCTATGTAATTTGATTAACAGCTATATTCTTACCGCGCAAGAAATATCCATGGAGTTTCCTGCGTTTCCATATATCTCAAATTTTGCACCAGTTATTAATCCTTCTTCAGTAAATCCTACTTTATATTTGATTAAACAAGGATGCCTGTAGCCGGAAACTTGCATGTCTTCATCTCTGTCTAACACAGCTCTAACAGCTGTTTTGAGTTTATAAGCAGCTACTGCAACGGGTATAGCTAATATGGTAGCTCTCGTTTCTTTGCCGCCAAAACCGCCTCCAACTCTCTTTACTTTAGCAACAACTTTGTGGTTTGGTATTCGAAGTGCTTCTGAGGCTATGTGCTGAAACAACGATCAAATTAGTTATACAAGACATTACTATTGTATTTCACTTCCTTTGACCTCACATTTGACCGCGTAAATATCGTTAGTACTTACTGCTATTTCTTCTGGATTTTGTGTAGTTGCTACAATTTCCAGTTCATCCTCTTTTCTAATGGCGTAAGCAGATATGGTTTCAAGATAAAAATGTTCTTGGGCACCATTTCGTACGTATCCTTCTTTTACGTAACTGGAATTATTGAATGCTTCATTCACGTCACCTTTGCGGAGAACGCGAGGATACCCAGAAAAAAATGATCCATGTGAAATTGCATCTTCCAGCGTTACAATAACGGGTTTAATCGGCTCGTAAGTAACAACCACCAAGTCTTTTCCTTTTTTTGCAACACTCTCTGACGTAGCCACTATAGCTCCTATTACACAAGCCCGGCTAGTTACAATTTCACTACAAAATATTTCTTCGTCTTTTATAATGGGGCCCATCTTATTACATTCTTCATCTAAATCTACAGCTGATAAAAATGCCTTCACTCCTGGTAGCAACAAAGCTTTACTAGCATCTAGAGATTGTATTTTTGCATGTGCTTCTGCGCTAAAAATTAGTTTTAAATACAGCTCTCCCGCGACGGGAGGAGTATCATCACAATACATAGCTTCACCGGTGGCTTGCTTTAGAGCTGACGTATGAGTTATCGGCCTGCCAACAGCGTCTGAAACTATTTGTTTCTCGTTTCTTATTTCGAAGCACTGACAACTGTTTGGTTGACCTATTGGTATTTCCTCAACACCACTTAAGTCTTTATTATTTACTTTATTAACACCATTTGGTCTGCTTAATTGTAATACATATAAATAAAACCTAAAAAATAAACTCAAACAAAGTGACTTGCGGTAATCGGCCATTCCTCCGGGAACTGAGATATCCAGCTGCAATTCATTTGTTAACGATTCAAATGCTAAAGTTAAAATTTCTTGATCCCATCGATGTCCAAGAATTAACTCTGAAGTCTCTTTCGCATAAATTGTAGTTGGGCCCATACCACCGTAACACAATCTTGCACCACATACTGTATCGGTAACTGGATCAAATATAACATTAAAGGCAGACGTTACTATCGAAATATCGTCTTCTTTTCGTCTAGCTTGTTTATACGCTTTAAAATACTGCATACTTTTCGAGAACGGAATTTCGACAGAGGCAACGATTTCATCATCTTCAAGAACAGTCTTTCTGTATCCTTTAAAAAATGTTTCGTCGATAACAACTTTTCTTTCTCCCTTGTTCTTGCTATGAATATTCAAAACAGCTGAACACGCCATTAAAATGGGATTTAAATCGGATATTGGACTAGCTGTTATAATATTTCCAACGAGTGATGCTACATTCCGAATTTGATCCCCAGCAAACCAATGCAGCATTTCAATTATAGTTTGATACACTTTCGATTTCGTAGGATCTGCACCAATTTGTTCTTGCAGGAAATTAGATAATTCATTTAGGGTGGTAGTGGCGCCTATGATGATGCCTTCAGTTGAGACTTTGCAAAAGTTCATTTCTGTTATTATTGACGGATACAGCAACACTGGATAGACTTTATTTTTAAATTTAACTTCCACCCCTATTTCGCTATTGCCAGCAATTATTTTAGAATATAGACAGTTGGCCTTTAAAAGAAGTAGATCGTTAAGTGTTTGCGGCCGAAGCCATGTAACATTTTCTCCGAGAAAAAATAAATATTCCTCTGCATAATGACTATCTAACTTCAACTCTGGTGGGAAAATTGGTTCTTGTGTTGGATCGTATGGTTTGAACAACGACTTATTAAACAATTCTTCGCTGTTATCATTTAGTTTCTTATTTCGGCAACAATCTTCACCCATTGAACAGGAATTCTTTTCACCTTCACGGCTATAATTTCTTTCCCATCCTTCTATAAAAGTTTTAAATCCCTCAATGATGGGTCTGTATCCAGTACATCTGCAAAGGTTTCCCTGTAATGCCGTTTCTATGTCGGTATAGTTTACTTTGGGTTTATTTCTTAGTAATGCATACATGGACATTACTATGCCAGGCGTGCAGAAGCCACACTGTGATCCATGAGCCTTCGCTATCCTTTCTTGCACCGGGTGTAAGCGTTCTTGAGTAGAGCCAATTCCTTCAACGGTCGTGACTGCTAAGCCGTGCATGGCACAAACGGGCGTCAGACATGCATTTACTGCAATGTGACTTTTACAAAAATACAAAAGTTATGGATATTATTACTAAGGTGTAGGTTGCAATTACAAGTACCTAGATACTTTTACGCTAGGGTTGAAAATAAAAAAACTTCTCTAGGCATATCTAAAAATTATCAAAAAGTGAGGGTTTTAAGAAAACTAGCTGTGCCCCGCTGTTCACCCGCATAAGTCTCGAGTCTCGCGTGGGAATATCGGGATAAAAATTATCCTATCCCGACGTAAATTGCAATAAATCTCGATAGAGAAATGAGCTTGTGTTATGTTCTGTAATGTGAAGTTATCTTGTTCCGATGAAGTAAATAAATAATTAAGCCTCCTAAAAAGTATCCATATCATTGTCTACCCTATGCCAAATTTCATCCAAATCTATTCAGCCGTTTAGCGTGACAGCGTAACAAACCAAATCATTTTCGCATTTATAATATTAATTAGGATACGTTACTTACCTAAAATAAATCCTCGTAAAAAGAATAAGGTACTTGTTTTAATTACAAAAAGCCACAAAAACTAAAATAACTACAACGAACAAATAATACAAAATATTCCAATACTAAAAAGATGCGCCCAACGTGGGGCTCGAACCCACGACCCTGAGATTAAGAGTCTCATGCTCTACCGACTGAGCTAGCCGGGCTACGTATAATTGGTCAAAAATTACCATGTGGTCGTGAATATCATGAAAAGGATACTTGATTCGATCTTCAGTCTTCAAATATTGGGAGATCATGACCGTGCAAGCACCACAGCCACCTTCTCCGCATCCATATTTGGTGCCGGTAAGCAAAAGTTTTTTGCGGAGGTAAAAAAGAAGTGTCCATTCTGGATCTGGATTTTCCTCGACGACCTGAAACATGAGTAGGTAAAGTACTTATTATTTCACATAAGTATAAAATTACCTACGGTTTTCTTTTTTTCGCTTTTTGATTTATAATATACTAGCTGCGCCCCGCGGTTTCATCCGCGTACGTCTCGATCCCATGGGAATATCGGGATAAAAAGTATCCTATGTGTTAATCCAGGTTATAAACTATCTGTTTGTCAAATTTCATCCCAATCCATTCAGCCGTTTTTGCGTGATTGGGTAACAAACATCCAAACACACAAACTTTCACATTTATAATATTAGTAGGATAGTAGGATATAATATTAGTAGGATAGTAGGATTATACCTACTGTTAGGTATAATAATGTAGGTAGGACAAAACTAGGTACTGCTGTTCTCTGCCTACATTTAATTTCGCATACCGCATAAAAATGTAGGGAACAACGGCGTTTTTTTTCGCGTTTTCAGTGTTGGTCCCATAATACAAGTTGTTCATAATGATGAGTACGCGATGACTCCTTAAGAGATTTCGAGTATGAAAAGATACACCTTATATAGATAAGTAAGTAGGTACCTACCTATCTAGCTAGTGTATTACTAGGTAGGTAAGTACCTAGTACCTACCTTACCTAGGTAGGTACTAGGTACTCATACGATACGAGTGAACGGGGACGTTAGTAGGCACACCGCTATTCGATCAGACTGAAACTTGATATGATTGCGTTAGGAATTAGTTCAGAGAGAGTTGTCACCAAGTACCCTACCTACCTATTTGTATCAGTGTCATACTAATAACTATGAGGTAGGTTCTGGAAGTTCCGATAAATGTTTATTGAAATTTAAATGTGCAATCACTTGTAATTAAAGGCTCCCAGAAACAGGCGCGATATCGCCAGTATGTACGAGCCTTATGTCTGTAGATGTTGTGCAAATGTAGGTACCTACCTAACTATAGGTACCTAGGTACCCCAATAATAGTATCTACTATCAATAATATACTTTACCCAATTCAATTACCTATTAACAACGTGCAAATGTAGGCACGTATATGTAGGTCTGTCTGTACCTTGTACAGTCGAGTTCATTAATATATATATTGGCCCTTTCAGGCTTCAAAAATATATGAACGTCAAAAAACTTCATAATATTGTAACACCTATAAGCATCATTAAATTGTGGTCAAGATTCATTAATATGTGACTGCCTTTTTAACCGACTTCTTCAAAAAGGTGGAGGTTCTCAATTCGTCTGTATGTTTTATTATTCCGTCAATTATGAATCGATTTTGATGATTCTTTTTTTGTTTGGTAGGCCATGCTTCAGAGGTGGTCCCATATAAATTTTATTAATTTTGCTTGCGTAGTTTTTGAGTTAGCTTCAATAATTACGTATTTTTAGCTAAAATAATTAAAAAATACATTGTTCAGATAATATGATCTTAATGGTTCATATAATAATGTGCATTTGGCTAAACATGTTACTGAAAAAAAACTTTTTACAAAAAAAAAAACAACCGACCAAAAAAATCACAAAAAAAGTGAAAAATTACTTTAATTTCGGAAGTCGGTGGCAAAAAACGAAAATTGAAAAGCAAAGACACTGACTTCCGAAATTTATATATTATTGAACCGTTCACATAAGGACATATTTTTGATCTATAGGTTCTATAGAATTTATTGAGCTTTCCAACGCTCACAATATTTTGAATCCTTGACAGTGCCAATATATTAATGAACTCGACTGTACCTAGCTGCATAAAGTGCCTAAGTACCTACACTCAGCAAAAATGTCAGATATCACTGTCCAAACAGAAAAGATTTCAAAATTAAACTTGTAGGTAAATAAGGAAGGTACTTAAGTATTATTGTTACTATGAAGAGTAGCGTATTTGATATATTTAAAACAATGATGAATGAATAAGATTCTGATCGATACTACTGATATAATTTAAAAAAGCCTATCCCCCACTGTCGCGTTTTTCATAAGGCAAGCGTTATTGCGATAATGCGTCCCGATTCCTTGCACACAGCTGCATTTTTATCGTAGGTACTATAATATAATATTTCAAATGTGTTCTCTACCATATAGGCGCCGAGGCGCGTTTTTACCGCGCGATAATAACGCAGGCGTGTGTAAGATCGCATGCATCCTAATAGGTACAAAATGTTCTAAGAACACTTAGGCCTCGTTTACGGAGACGCGGGGCGTCGAGCGTGGCGTTGGGCGGCGCGGCCCGCATTGAATTCAAACATATGGCTTTGTATGAGTGCGTTTACGGAGAAGCGTTTACTTGAGATGGGGCGTTTTACGCGGCGGGGCACGCAGCGGTGCCCGCCGCGTTCTTCACTACACGCTTGACATTTCGCGGCGGACACCGCCACTCTTCCCGCCACGCATCTCTTTGAACAACATCGTATATTGCCATATGTTTGTGTTTACGCGTACGATGGTAAGTGCCGCTTCACGCGCCGCCTCTCCGTAAACAGAAAAAACGTCCGACGCGCCGCGAAACGCCACGCTGCACGCGCCGCCCAACGCCCCGCGTCTCCGTTAACGAGGCCTTATCGGAATATCGCAGGATAGATAAACGCACGTCCTACTCCTATTGCGGCGTTAGTAGCGCAGCAATGTGTAACTTCGTGGCCGTCCTGATACAAAATGTACAGCAAAAAGATATCGCAATAACGCTTGTGTTATTATCGCGCGATAAATACGCGCCGGTGGGGGAGAGGCTTAATGAAAATTACGAAATGATCAGCTACCTACTTTTAATGCTTACTGTTGGTAGGTAGGTACCTATGTAGTATGTAGGTAACTATAGGTACTTACTACTAATGTCGCGGGTTATCAGTGTCACAACGCGGATTCAATCACATGAGGGTTAGATAGGTTACCGACCACAAAATTATTTTGTAACACTTACTGAAGGTTATCGTTATTACATAGAGCACCAAGAGCGCTGCACTAGTCTTACGCGAGGTATAAATGATTCCATATAGCCCTAAGAAATAATGAGTACCTACCTACCTCGACGATCTACACTGACACACAGGAAATATTGACATAAAAACTCAGTAATAGTTACATAAACTCCATTTGAAATAAGATTAGACATTCAAACAAACCTTTGTTCAACCGATTTTGACTTCTATACCGTAGGCATAAGGATGGCATTTAAAGCAAAAAAGGTTACACAATACCAACTGTCTACTGCAGCTGCCATTTGTCATGCTTATAAGTCAAAATCGGTTGAACGGACTGTAAAAAAGGTTTATTTAAATGTCTAATCTTATTTCAAATGGGGTATAGTAGATCCTTTAAATGCATGTCCCACGCTTAAAATACAGTCAGTGTAAGTATTAGTCTCTAGTTTATGATGCGTAGACTCTATCGCATTGGTACACACGGCTACACATCAAGCTATACATTTCCAGTATAAGCTGACCTCGCATTGTACGGAAATCCTATACAATGTAAGATCAGCATAAACTGGAAATGTATAGCTTGATGTGTAGCCGTGTGTACTAGGTATACCGTATAACCTTACCTAGGTACTTACTAGCATTAAGTAGGTAGGTAAGTAGGTACCTACCTCCCTTCTTTTTTTTTTCATGAAGGTTTGTCACACGTTACCTATGTACCTATGTTATGAAAAGATCAAGTAAGTAGGTACTATACCTACGCAGTTAGGTACAACGTACCTACGTCTCCATCCACCCAGTGTTACAGTTAAAATTAGTTTATGGAATGAAATAAGACCTAATAAACATGTTGGCCAGAAAGCAGACCGCAATGCAAATTCTTGCTACCTACCTAACTACAAACTATCATAACACCACGCAGGTAGGAACAACTGTGGTACAGCTATGTATAAATAGGTAGGTAAGATATGACATATTATAATATTTTAGGTTTACCTTATCTCTATTCCAGTCTGTCTACAATCCCTAGGTAACCTACCTACAATTTACATCCCACTAAACAATTGCCGAGATACAGGTAAGTAAATTAAAAAGTATGTTTCTATCGATTTTCATGGCTAACGAGAACGGACCTAGACGTAGATGCACACAACATAAAGGTATACTAGGTTACTAGGAGTGTAGATATCTATGACTCGGAGATACCTAGGTACTCATTAATTAAAAAACTATTCACTCCGGCAAGGTGCCGACAAGCAACGAATTATAATAAGTAACACAGCTATCTTACCTTTTTGCCATTAACGAAGAAAACCAAAGTTTTTTGCGCATCTTCAGGTATCAAACTGTTTATCGAGTCCATTAGTATGATTTTGAATTGATTTAATTAGAAATTCCTAAACCGGTTTCTGTATTTTATTGCTGACGAACTGCGTCCGATAGAACGCGTCTCTCTCGTGTCACTGCCGCCGATGCCGCGTCTATACTGAAGCAAACGAACCTACTAAAATACAAAACTACAGTTCTTAACCATTATATTTAGTTCATTAGCTAATTAATTGTTCAAGAACAAGAATTATGATGAGCCCAGCTTGTTTATGGTAGGTTAACCGCTTACCGTACCGTAGGTACCTACCTGCTTACCTAAACAAAACTTTTTTGGATAAATACGTACCTATGTGCGCGGGATGACCAAACAGATGTTCATGATGAAATCAGGAGCTGCTGAAGGAGACGGCACACATTTTAAGCTTTTTAAATCATTAAGCCAACGCACAGGGGGGTTTTTAGAAAAAATATCGATGTAAGCCTCCTACCTTTCGATATTTTTTGGCGATAGGTATATCAATTATTTCGATATCTACCTACTTACATCGATAAGTACCTAATCGAAAAAAAAAAAACACCAATCGAAAATGTATCAAATAGGTACGATTAATAATTACAATAGCAACACCGTTGTCACACTTGTCACTTGTCACCACTGACTAAAACTGCTGGAATTCAGCTATGAGATGGGTAGCACACCTTTTTAAAATGAGGATCTTGCGAGGCACTCTTTCTACAAAGTGAGCTAGCACACTGTGCTACCACAAATGAGGCGAGGCTGCGGTGGTTTGTGAGCACGAACGTGCTGTGACTGTGTCAGTGAGTCACGTGTTCGCCGACTCACCACGCGAGTCGCGTGTGTGTTGTGTGGTGTGTAGTGAGTAGTGAGTGAGTAGTGCTAGTGACGACAACGCGACACGACACGGCACACATACGCAGTTGAGTAAACAGACTGACAGACGCGCGTTGAGTTCTGTGGCCTGTGGTGTATGTTTGTGCCAGCAAAAAGAGTGAGTGACTAGATCGACTGACTGATTTCGTTCAAACTAACAAGTACAAAATGTTCTGGTAGGTAGCTAATCTGTGCAACTGTGGTGTGTGCTAGCACATCAAAATAAAATAAGTGAGTGACTCTTCATCCAAGTCAGTTGCTACAACTGTGCTAGCACGTGTGCTGAGTTACTCAACACTAAATTCAGAGCCGTAAAAAGTTACCTACCTACTTACCGTACGTTAGCACTGGATTGCACACAACAAAACATGTTTGTATCTCTAGTTCCTGTCAAAAATTGTATGGAAGATTGACAGGAACTAGAGATTTTTAACATGATTGTTTTGTTGTTATAATGTTTCGCCAGAGCAAACGCACGGTTAGACTTATTTTTATCAATGTTTTAGTTTTGCATCAGAAATGATGCTCCTGGTTTGGTATTTATACATTTATAAATAAAAAACAAATACTTACAATAGAGTTCCATAAAGTAGTGACTTACAAACATTACCGCTAGGTATATCGATTTTTTTTCGAAGTTAAGTAAGAACTTACCTAAGTATATCGAAATCTTTATTTTCAATATCGATGGATACGATATACTTATACCTATCGGTACTTTTAGGCACTTCAGGCACTTCTCGTCCGTCATGTGTAAAAGTGACCATCCCTGATCCTTGAGTTCTCCTTTTGCTCTGCGTTTGCGCAGTTTGCGAATAAGTACCTACCTCTGGGTACCTACGGTCAGCAATGAAAATCCATTCACATTTACACATCATTGAAATGGAGACAAAATGATTGATAAACATAAACTGCTTCTCAGCATTTGATATAGACAAGATTCAATATTCATTCAATTACTTGTTCTGATTTAAATAAAAGATTTAAAAACCTAGTGTTAATCGACTATCATTGCTGACCATAGGTACTTACTTCAAGAACATCCCTAATAAAGTCGATGTATCATTTGTCCATTGTCCATTAGGACTTTGAATGCATTTCTTGAATATTAGCATAATAAAGGTTCAGGTAAAAATAAAAACATTAGAGATATGTAATACCAACATTTTATTCTCTACACTAATATCTAAAACATACTTTTCAATATTTGTACATAATTTACACATAAGCATATCTGCTTCTTTAGTAATTTATGTTATCATGAAGACAACTGATTAGCATGATTACGGTAGTTTCATTATAAAGTTCAAACTTATCTTAAAAACAGCCTAATTAATTAAAACATGTAAGTAATTGTACAGAGCTTATTAAATTTTAATCTATATTCTTACTTACTTCCATAAATTATTTGTGACAGAATTTAATCTTCAGTTTGACATTATAAAACGATCTTATTTACAGGATGTAATAACTTGTATTTTATATTTATTTGTGTGTTTAGCAGGTTTGACTTGGTGACTATATCCTTATGATTTGGTATACAAAGTCAAAGCTGCCTAAAATGTCCTAATATAATATTAGAATTTATATGTTCCTTCTATATTTGTTTCTTTTTCTAAACTTCCTTCCTTCTTCTAAATTATGAGCAGTTGGCATAAATTGCTACACATTGTCGCAAATGCAATTTTAATGAGTGCAGTGAAACCTGTTTCTTGTTTAATGTGAAATGAAAATATTTATTTGTGATTGTAACACATGAGAAAAACATTATGCATTCTTATTTACTCTTAAGCCGATTTCAACACACCTTTCTGTTCAAGTTCTTTCTCTACCATAGTACCTTCATAAAGAATTTTATCTTTCAACGCATCTTGTAGAAGTTGTGCATCAAATCGTTGTCTAGACCATGCATACCTACAATAACACCAATATACCATGGTGGTCATTGAAAATGTTCCCACACCTATGTGCTGAGATAACATGGGACGAGATGTTTTTATGAATGCAGCTAAACCAACACCCACTCCGGTTGCAATGCCATATAAAAAACTTTCTCTGAAGCACGGTATTTTGGATACATCCCTACCAAATAATACTAATCCCTGAAATAAGAGAAAAACGGGTTTGATCATTTACAACTACTACTTAAGTACTTATAGGAATTATTAAGTATTACTTAGTAATAAAGTATTTCAACAACGCAATAATAATTATTCTTAAATAAAAAGGAATTTAGAATGAAAGATTTATTTGCAAACAGAAAAAATCTGCGTGTTTAGTAAACACGCAGATTTTTTCTTTTTATTAGGTACAAATTAAAATAACCTTTTTTTCTTCCTCCGCTTCCTCATCAAGCAAACTTTTCACTACTGTGTCCATAGTGCTAAGGTTTATTGTCTTCAATTAAAAAATATAGGAATTGGAAAATCTGACCTAAAGAACAACAGTTAACCTCAAACTTCTCAAAGTGCATTTGACATTTTGAATCTTTGACACATAATTTTTTTTAATATAATCTGTTTGAAGCAAAGTCTTTTTGGATTTTCTGGGTAGCCAAAGAAACTGCAGGTAGGTACGAGAAGGTAACAAATAAATAGCTAAACTCGCGTCAATCTAAGAAGTCCGTTTTGACAGCTATAAAAATCCTATGTGTAACGATGAAAAAAAAATATGGTTTCTTTAATACTGATTCTCGAAACATATTGATTAAACATACTTAGAGAGTTTTTAATCGACGACTACATTGCTTAAGGTTGATGGCCCGCGAAATTCAAATTTTCTTACGTTTTTTGAAATTTACAGGTCAGTATCAGGTTGTATGTTGATTGAATAAAAATTGAATAAAAATTTCATGAAATCGTCTTCAATACACTTACATGAACTTAGTGAGTTGTATTGCTGATTCTAATGTTTATAATTCTGTAAATCCATATTTGTTACGGCCGCTAATAATATTTAGATCAACATACAACCTGATACTGACCTGCAAATTGCAAAAAACGTAAGAAAATTTTAATTTCGCGGGCCACCCTAGCGCATCAACCTTAAAATGATTCTCAAGGCATAACGTTTTATTACATGTACGAGAACGAAACGTCAAAACGGACTTCTTAGATTGTCGCGAGTATAATGACCTGAAAAACCCCTCAAAAAATTGTGTCAGTCCTTCTACCAAACACCCTGTATATGATGCCCAATACAGTCAGTCGGTTTTAATTAAGTAGTTGTTTGGTAGCCCGCGAAATTCAAATTTTCTTTCGTTTTTTGCAATTTGTAGGTCAGTGTCAGGTTGCATGTTGATTAAAATAGGTATTATTCGAGTTGTAACAAATTAATTTAGCTTTACCACTGGGTTACAGAACAGGGGTTACAGAATTGGTTCCGCTGAGCTGAATGGTGTTGATCCATGCGTCATGTTCGTGAACGGGCGCCATCTCTAAGCTCCCACGGCTTATTTTTAATTTATTTTAATTCTAGAATTGTTTTTGATCTTTAATTACGGACGCTCTAACGTGCACGTCTCTTTTTTTTTCTTTTTTACATTGTTCTCACATGTTTAATTTTAAAATGAATGATGTTACCAATATATTGTAACACTATTTTGATTTAAAAGAGTGTCCGTGGAGTTTCTTGCCCGTTCTTCTCCCTACACTTTGGAATGGGCAACTAGCTTCATTTTTTTGACTGACCGACACTTTTTCCTTTTTGTGGTTGAGAAATCATCAAATGACTTCTCCCGCACTGGGCAGAGCGGAAGGGCGTGTCAGACTTTTACTGACTAAAACCCACCCGTGTTCCTCCAGTTGCCTGTTGCCAGAGTCCCGGTATCCCTTTCGGATTATTCCGTAACCCTGGGTGACCGACCCCTTGGCAATTCAAAAGTTACTGTAATTGGTTTATTTGAAATAAATGCTTCGAGTTTGAGTTTGAGTTTCTATACATTAGAATCAGCAATGTGTGTCTGCTTCTGCATGGTTCCTCACACAGCACAATCATATAAATGTCTGTGGCTCTTGAGTACTAGTCAAAATCTAATTTTTGTTATGCAAAACAGGTGCAAATTATTAACGTTTCGCCTTCCTTTCATACACAACTTATTTATAGATAACATGGACCGGTTTTTTTTTTATAGGCATTGATTTTACAAAACTGCGTTACTCGTGCTTGCCTACTTTTTTATTATCAATAAAATGTCAATTTGACTGGGGGGAGATTGACGTCACTCTCTGGAATTCGTTTCGAAATCATGATTTTTAACATGAATAATACTTCTATCTCGTTTACTCCCATAGTTTTTGTGATATTCTATCCTGTTGTCATTTTAGAAGGAATATTTCATAGCTCGGCTGTCGGCTGAAGAAATCAAGAAAGGGCTGTTGGGCTGTTGGTTGGTTGGCTGACATCTCATTTATTTCAGTCAAGACTTATTATCAAAAAAATTGGATTTCTTAAATTCCTGTATCGTTCAAAAGCTGAATACGTCTATATTTAGTTAAAGTTTATAAAGTAAAGTCAGTTCTGTTCGTCTCCGTAAAATACCTATCCTAAACGTGAGTGATAAGTTTCAGATATTTTAGAAAGCTTATCGCTAGCCTAGTGTTTATTAAAGAAAGAAGGTTTCCAAAAATAATTAGTAGCTTATATTATCGTAATAAATCTTATATAATGCGCCAGCTGTGAAGGATACACCACATAGTCTACATTTTATGATAGGTAAGTAAGTAGAACCTATATGTATCAATAGTAACGAGTTATCATATCTATCAAGATATCCGCCTGTAGCGCGCGGTATCAATTACAGGTCACGCTTTAGTGCTGTTTATTGCAACCATGATTTATTGAATTCTTTACTTTGATTGAAACGGCAAAACTTAATAGTTAACATAGGTGCAGGGTACATCTAGTTAGATTCTTGTTGGTCTCTATTTGCCTATCAAAACGTTTTTTTATTTTTGTATTTGAGTAGAAGTAACAATATTTTATAAACAAATGTATTATTGATAATATTCGTAAATATTCATTAAATCATTGCTGAGGGAACATTTAAAGGTTAACCATTTACCTGTTCCATAGCAACAATAAACAGTGATAACTTTATCTGTAATCTCTGATATTGTGGGTTTTAATGGTACTTATATACTTTCTATTGAATGAATTTTTATGTAGTTAGAAGTTAAAATTTATACAACCGTAATTGTTACAGTAATGATAATAATTGCTCTTGTTACAGTAATGATAATTGCTAAAAAAAGAATTCAGTCAGTGACGCCTCAGTTATTTTTGCAATATTATCCTTGTTAAAATTATTGTCATTTTAAAATATATTACTTACTAGGTATGATCTAACTAGACAAATATAGGCAAAGGAAAGTATTTTTTTTTTAGATAAAATGCTCCCATCATCAAACATAAACTTCTACTTTGAGGTTTTGTACCTTTTGTGCTGATCCATACTATTGTCAACAACCTAATATTAATGTTTGCAAAAATGGATGGCAGCCAATGCATAAGTTTATTAACAATGGGCCAGCCTGGCAATATGCCTCAATATCTTGTGTTATGTAAAAAATTGTAACGCTATATAATATGATCTATATTTTTCTCAATTATTAATGTGTTAAAGCAATGCTGCATTATGATTGCATTTGCTAATATCTACTCTACAAAATGTTGAATTTATGGGTAATTTTAATTTAATACTTACAAAATAAAAAATATTTGCTCCTACACCAAGTAAAAAATATTAAAAACTATGTATCAATACATATTATGCACTGATCAAGATAAATAAGAAATTGATCATACTATTGAACATTTTGCATGCCAATGAAGGAATGGGAGGCATTAAGTATTTTTGGAAAGTTATGCTATTTTCCTATTTTTAGTAAGTATTATTTATATTACAAGTTATTATTGATCCAATTCAGTGCACAATTATCTATTTCATCTAGAGTTCTCTGACATAACATATTATGGGATGAACATTCTTTAAATAGTGGGACTTCCATTTGCTTTATTTATTACATGCATCTGCAATAAATAGGAAACTATCAACTAGAGCTTTAATATCCGCTCTCTCGCCGCTTTACAGAATGTATAAACTCTAGAGTAAGTAGGTAGTTAGGTACGCATAATATGTTATAGGTACGTACATACTAACGCCAAATATACTCATGTATGTCTGTCTAGGCACTTTATGTAGGCGAGTCGTCCTCTCGCGTGAACTGGAACGTCAATAGAACCAAATAATACGTCATTGACTACACTGGAAATTATTGAGCGGGAGACGTAAAATACTCATCAAGTCCCAAAATATCGCATCGTTAATGACTATTATGTAAATAGGGTTCATATTTTCTATTGCTCTCATATTTTCGAAAATATTTCTATTAATAGATATCAACCAACTCAACTGATTTAAAAGCTTTTGGCACGACTTTAAAAATGTATCACGAAAGCAGAGCCAATATTTTAACTCGGCCTATGTCAGAGTCAGAGTCAAGGACTTCACTAGTTCCAAGGCTGACTTGTACTAAAAAGTAACTCTTTGTCGTAAACGTAAACTGGGCCGTCTATTCCTATACGATACGGTACGTCTAAACTGTAGCATAATGTAGGATGGTTACTACTTAGTTCGCTCTGTGTACTAATTAGATCAGTTTATTATTACTACGCAAAGTGGTTACGCCAGGAAATTTCGAGGTCTGAAGGGCAACAATCAGCATTGTAAAAATCTGTAGGTATGTCACCTTCAATTTAAAAATATCACACACTGGGTGAAAAAAGTTCATTTGCACAACAACTATAGGTCTTACCTACCTAATCGTAACGACTCGACAAAAACTCGATAAATAACGAGCACTAAAATATTTACGCTGTGAAACGAGGACTCGATACGAAGAATTATCATCAATATCGGTTTGTTGGTAATACCTACCGAAAAATCGATACTTACTAGTTTCGATTCGTAACAATGTTTCCTCAACAATCTAACAGAATAATCTATATTGATGAGGAGCACATCTCTCAACAAGGGGATCTGTGCGAATCGATCTGTAATAAAAAAGGCAAATATATATTGCCGAAGTTATACATTCTTGGAGCAACAATTGTTCGGTAGCTCGCCGAATATGCTAAGCCGTCAATGAATACCCAAGACACTCGTCAGAGGCATTCCTAATATTCAGAAATATTCATGCCATGTCTTATTATGTATTCAGAAAACCTATTAGGATACTAGTATCTGGCTCCACTTGGTTATATACGAAGTTGCAAACGGGAAGATGCCATTTGTCATTTTATTCGTTTAATATGCTCATATTCAACCCCAACTAGTCGGACTGAAAGCCAACATTTAACATTACACAATAAGCTAAAAAGGGCAACAAAACCCTATCCGAAACAGCAAAAAGTATTAAACTCCGCATTGAACAGTAGGTATAGGTACCTATACTCTCAGACTCTTAACGAAAAAATACAGTAAATTGTATTTCATAAACGTACAGACGTAACGTAAAAATAATTGCGCAATGGGTTCACAAGCCATCAAAGAAAACGTATGTGTAAAAACATAAAACAGTTGAATATCACCTTGAGTAACGATCGGCGGCGCCTCGAAACGATCGCCCATCCACTGCAAATAGATTTTACAATCAACCTATTGACACAAATAAGTGTCCTCTCCAGTTCAGGCGAACTGAATTATACCTATTTTCAATCAATTAAAAGTCGATCATTTTTCAATTACCTAGGTATATGTGTCGATAAAACACAACAGAAACATGGATTGAAAAGATCTAACGACATAACACGTTTCGCCGGCTAAATAGATAGATATATTTAAGAAACAGATTATTGTAATGATTTAGCAAACAACTGAGAATAATTTAAGAGGTCTTGGCGCATTGACGTTTGTTATTCAGCTCTTCGAGAATTTAAGTATCAAGGACGGGCACTAGAGTAAAAACCGACTTGATAGCGATCTGGCTTCAGGCAGATAGTAATGTATAGAGATTTTATTCATCAAAACGCAAGATGTTGTGCAACTAGACTAGGTACCTACTTCAATACACATGGGTGAATACGCGGTTAGTCATAGTCTGCCTACATAAAAGTGAAGGGATTCAACATAGGTAATTTTGCAATCAATGTGTAGGTGAACGATTTAATCGTTAATCAAAGAAAGTGTAATAATTACATTAATTACTTGCACAAACATATTCACAAATTAACATATTTGCTGTTTCTGATATCAGTTTGTTTGTTGAGAAGATAGCTGTTGATATCATGACGTAGGTACGTTATTCTTTATGATTCGCAGAATTCACCGAACTTGATTCAGATGTCATAATTATTAAGTAAGTATAAATTTTATATTATTTTCTAATCAACAAATCTGTTTTGACCACTTTGTCATGTTTTCTTTCCGTTTCCCTGAAATTTCGTTCGCCACATCATCGCGCATTAATCCCGCTTATGACTCAAAGAATATTTGGGTTTATTACTTAACAGAAGGATAATAAGTATGATGAACCAGCGAACCTGCTAATTAATCGAGCATATAAGATCTTTCATTCATAATTATAATATTTTGAGGTCACGGTCAATTTACAACATTGAGGGCTTTTTTCACAACATCCGGATAGGCAATTGACGTTAATTAAACGAAATAATATGTACAGTCACGGACTTTAATTGATGAGCCACTTGGCACTGTTCGCATTTTGCCGTGTAATGCAAATCGGGCTTAGTCGGTTATACTCGTACATCTAGACACGGATAGTCATGTCTTCGTATTATAGAAGAAAATTATATTTAATATCTTTACCGGTTGGCTAACCTGAGAGCCAGAACTACAAACTTGACAGCACAGTGACTACCCAAAATCAACCAATTGCAGGTCTAGCAACCGTAACGTAGCGACGATTGTTTTAGCGTAGCCATAGTAACGTTAGCGTACGGAGAAATTTTAATTAGTCATTTCGACAAATTCGAAAATAACGTCTCTGCCATCGACATTTCAACTGTCACTGAAACTAACAAGCTAATGAGCTCTGATTCAAAGGAGTTCAGTATCAAATAGATTCGATAAACATTGTATTTATTTTTTATAGAGAATTTGTTAGTCAACTTCTATGGACTATTTCCGATTACTAGTAATTTGTCATCTTGTTTACGAGCATGCGATTTGAGTTCGTGTTCAATCGGGTAATCTCGTGAATGTATGAAACTGCAAAAGTGAATAGTTTGAAAGTGGCTCATCAATTAAATTCCGTGACTGTACCTATGATACGTTTGGTGCACCACAGGCAGTCAAGCCTGCAACCACCATGCTGACAAGCTGTTTCGTTACGAAAGAAGAGAAGGCATTTTTTTTCCAAAATTTGCTTCTAAATTTCCATAGTTACGAGATTCTAAAAGTAGGTAAACATTGGACTAACAAAGTAACAAACCGCCAACAGCTGTGCCATCGCCACCCACGCTTACATCCAAATCAAACCAACAACAGGTTTTAACTGTTCCTGAATACATTATCCTGAACCAACGCAGCCCGTACAATTTGTTTAATGTTTGAAATTTATTCAAGACAGTAATGAATGGGTTTCTCAACCAACAGACACCCATGTTTATCGGATAGAATCGCGACCTTCGCCAATTTCTGTGGTGTTGAAGTGTTAAAAGTTTCAGCCTTAGTCAGTGGCGTCGATCGCTATGAATCAGTCTACTAGAGTGTTCACGTGCCCACTCGCCTGAAATAGTGCAGTTTAGTAATTAGTGCAGTGCTGGTGTTACGTCTCGGAACTTGGCACCACAATATATATTAATTTTAGTTTGGTCTTCAACTCAAGAACCGCCAATGTTGTTGGAAGGCGGAAAATATACTACGCTAGACTTTTTGTGTACATCATAACATTTTTTTGTGATTCCTCTCTGTGACAAAGTCGAGAGTTCAGTTCTCTCAAGTGTTTCACTGTGTTGTGTAGTGTATGCTGTTAATATTAAGCGACTCTCATCTTGAAGATCTCCAATTTTGATCGTAAGTACCCAATTACGAGTAACATTATATTTAGCAATTGCGTTTGTTTACTAAATCAGAATAACACCAAGTAACTGTTCACGTTATCTGAAGTAGGTTCCTTACTAAAAATAGTGTTAAGTATTTGATTACTTACATTTATTTGAAAGAACAATTTACATTCAAAATTCTTTAGACATATGTATATTATACTATTGTAAATGAATTCACACGATATTACTTAATGAGATCGTTACACTCTGATAATCTTAGCGAAATAATTAAATTATTTGGTTTACGTTCTCTTTCAAGGACAATTTTATACAAGTTATAATTATGTCAATCGGCAGACGACTAATGCCCGGTTCCTATCAACAAAAGCGAATCGTTTTACTTACCAATGGTAACGTTTCTTTTTTACCAAATTGGGCATATAAATAGATTCGTAAGTCCATTTTACCTGTAAAAGCTAGCTCCTTAAGAGAGGGTATACCATACAAAGTTATGAGGTTCTTGCTTCATTATTGGTAAAGATACTTACAAGAGTTTTAATTTTAGCCAATAACGGTCCGTAAATTATAGGAATCGGCCATAAGACCTCCTCGAAATTGCTAATAGGCGGTTAGGATATATTTCCGCAGTTAGGTCCGAAGGCTCTAAGGCATCCACCATGGTAAGACAGAACATGAACACCTGTTGAGTTATGCCGCGGGTCAGGCAGCTTTATAATTCCACAAATTATAAACAATTCTATTTAAATATTTCTTGTAAACATACTACAAGCTACAAAAATACGTAAACCTATTATTGCGTTAAAAGTTATTTACATATTGTAAAACGTTATTCGATCTTAAAGAGGATTATTAAAAAAAACAAACATAAAACATGCCATGCAAGTATATAGTTATGATAAAATTGCTTTTAGCATAATATACAATCGTAACTATCAATTGTTCTGTTTAATAGTATGCAAAAGCGCAAACAATCACGACGTTCATATTCACAAATGTCAACTATAGGTATATATAACGTTCTTTAATTTATTTTATTAGCTTTCCATTGAACCGACTAGGAGAAAATATAGCAGAATATATGACTAGACTAGCTTTGTTGGTAAATAATACCCAGAGACTACAAAGCCACAAAATTCACATGAAAAAAGTAGGTTAATTACTTGCAACACGTAGTCAGTTTCTAATTAAACAGCAAGATGTCTGTAACGCAGATGGTTCATATCATTGATGTATCAATAACGTCTTTGTCGTTCGTCACATATCGCATGATATTTAAATTCCAATTAATCTGTACATGATGATATCTTCATTTTCTGTATTTATCTCTTACGATTTCGGCGACTATGTCTCTGGGTATCATGGTCGCGCTTGCAGTCTTCGTAAGCGCCGCTTTGGCACTCCTCCCGGGGCGTCTACTAAAGTACACATAAACGTTGTACACCAGCTGCCTGGTGTCTGCTGGCAGCTCTATGCGACTCTCTTCCCCACAGTCTGCCACCCTGCCGTTGTATAATCTTCGCCAACTAAACATTGTCCATGCGGTCATTGCCTCGTCTCCGTATTGCGCCGTTTTGACAGTCAATTTTTAATTCGCTCCAGAAATACACTAGGCAATGTTAGTTTCACTCTAGATTCCACTTACAAGAACGGAAAATATATAAAGCTTTATAGTGAGGTTTGATATAGTAAGACTTTGATTGTTCACCAGTACGTATGATTCTGGAGAATTAAACAATTATCAAATATTTAACGTTGCTTGAACAGAATTAATAGCGGGTTATCACGAAAATATCCGTTCAATCGCAAAGACGCTCACACACTGGTTGCTACAAAGCCTTAGAAGACCACATTTGAAAACAAGTCACATGGTCGTGACATCCGCTGTGTTACAAGTTACAAACGTGATCACAATGCTATAGGAATTGAAGATACAGCGCAAGTAGACCAAGATGAGCCGATTTTGTATGCGTGGTAGCATTTCTATTCACAACCTTGGTCAGATATAGCATTATGTCCGTTATATTAAAAAATATATTGCTTCTTACAAATATGTACATCGCCATTTTTAAATACACCGTTGTTTAATATTTAGGTATGAATAGAAACGTTTCTAATTCATATTTAGGGTTTAGAAACTGTTTTTGTTTATATGCATGCGTTGATGATATTCTTTAACGTCTGGTTAAAAAGTAAAATCCTGATTACCTAATTGTTTTAATTTTGTTAGTCAAAATCTTGTCCTTAACGGCTTCAAAGTCGCCCGTCAAACCTGATCCATTATGGCTCACCTTGAAGTTAGAAACGTCCGTCTTTTTTGCTTTTTAAATAAAAAAAAAATTTAACTTCGCTATAGTGCGTTGCTTTATTTAGGTACCTACCTACTTCGTTTCAGATTCGTTTATTTTCTAGATGTCTTCTGTTATTTATTGAACAGGTCAAAGGTGCGAAGGAAAATCCCCATTGTGAACTTTATGATAATTTAGGGTCTTTCGACCAGTTATTAGGGTGCATTTTTAGTTGGGGTGTGTTTTAGCTAAATATTGACCTCCGTTTTTAGAGTGCCCTAAGGGCTAAATATTTCACACAGTTCTTATTGTCATGCGTCTAATTGTCCCGGATTTGTCCCTGTTTACGGTATATATGGAAAACGTCTTTCTGGGATTTTATGTATCGTGGCCCCTGTGGAACTTTCGAATATTAACCCATATAGTATAATTTCCATTGACAAAAAGGCTTAGAAAGGATTTGTTTTCAACAGTGTTTTAGGATACCAAATAAGCCTGTAACAAAATGTTGCAAATTAATTTGTAATTAGTAATATATTTTTCGCGGCATTGAAGAAGGCGTACCACAGGGATCTCTTTTAGGACCTATATTGTAATATTGCGGTGACCTGTCAGGATCACTAGCATTACAGGAATTTCATACAAGCAACATGTGGGTGCATCGACCGATTCTAAAAAGTGTAAGCGGATATAGCATCTTCATAGAGTTTCTCACGCAACTTGATCCATTCTAATGGTAAAAGCGTATCAAATACCCCTACCAATAGGACCGAACATATCCCGTGAAGCTCTAGAATTTTAAAGAATTCAAATCAAACCACTGATTCAGTTCCATAGTGTTACTGATAATTTATTTCCCGCTGAAGGAACCACTTTATTAGAAATGTAATCGAACGGAAACTTTTCACAAACCTACTCCTACCAATCGAACTGATTTTTTGATTAAACAATCTTCTAGACTTTTAGAGCTTCTTCTGTGTAATGTACTTAGTGTAGATAATAATTCTAAGGTCTATGTTATACTGAAAAAAAAATGCAATGTAATGCATGCTGTTGACTGATTATGACCTCGATGACTTCTCTACGTGTCATCTCTATGTGACCTCGATGACTTATATGGATATTTTGGCGATAGCTGAATCTGAAGCTATCGCTAAAATATCCATATAAGTCTTCAGTATCATTGTTGTTTGCGCACATATAAAAAACATAAGAAGTAGTTTATTGGCACTGATTGTTCATTGTGCGAACGTCAATTCTTATTTATTTGTTTGCGTTGTTTAAGTACCTACTTTACAGGAGTATTTGAACTGGCGCAAAATAGATTACATCAAACGCTACGCCAGAACACAGCAATCTCGATATCTGTAGAATAGCTGTTCAAATTGTTGCAGAGTTCAACCTCTCCCAAAATTAAGGTTATTGTGTTGTGAACTATGTCGGAGTAGATACCTAAGTGTCAAGTAACGGTACTCAGATTGAATAGGACGGTAGTGCTGGCGGAAATTATTGCCAAATAGACAATGATCGTGCTGGTAATTTTACGGTTGCTGGTGCCGGAACAATGTCAGTACCCTCTGCACTGCTTTTTACAGGTTCTAAGTTACGACAGGTGTTTAGTAGTTTAGTACTGTTTGCTTTTCAATTCTCACATTAACAAATATGATATATCATACAAATTCGTATTTATTTGCACAATAAACGGTATTGATTTGTTACTTGACGCGAGGTATCTCCTCTTCAAACGATATGGCGCTAACAGGCCATAGATACTTACATTATGTAACACAGTAATTGCATCAGAGTAGGTAAACAACTGCAAATAGGGTTAGTAGGGTTTCCTCTAGAATGTCTAGAGTTGAATGACACATAAATTTTGATGTGTAACTCTTTGAATATAATAATAATAAGCCTACGTTTAATATGGATGTTTCTATTGAACAAATGCATGATTGGATTGTATTGTAGTGATATCATGGTAGAATTTGATACCATTTTATGACGAGGTGCTGCGAATTACTTTGTTCCATGTAACATTGTATAACCGTAAACAATCAAAATCGTCTGCAAAATGACTTGGCTTAGTCTTTTTAACTTTTCCTTGTTCTTATTGCAATCCTATTCACTTCCTAGTTTTTATTGTCTTTTGTTGGTTACTTTGTTCTGCTACTTGCTGGCTTTGATTGGAAGGTGATTTTGTGTACGTTGAGAAAGTATCCAGATCCACCTACAAACTTACCCGCTAATTCAATGTTTAAACAGTAGTGAAACCTATGTAAAATGTCAACATTGACGTTCGCTTTCAACACGCCAGCGGGCAGCTTTGGTAAAATTGATTTTAAAATTTTAAGCACTCAAAGAGTAAAAATAGATACTTACCTATCGATCTTCCAAAGCAAGTCTGTATCAGGTGTGTAATTTCCCGCGCAGGTTACCAGAGTCTATAGACTGAAGCTCAGTATACCTATTTCTGTGTAGATTTAAATTGTCAAAAATTCTACTGTAGCGCCTGAATTACCTTAGTTTCTACTTTCTACTATTAGAGAACTCGTGTTCAAATCAAATAACTCGTTACTATGGAGCTGGACCTGAATACAGATACGATAATATGGTTTTCCTGTTGCCTGTTGCATGATTGGAATTGAAATACCTATCGCTAACGCTTTTTACCTAACCAAATTCATTTTAGGGAAAATGCAAAAATAGAAACAGAATACTAATACTTACTACTACCTACTTATATACTTTAGACTATAGTACCTATTCTATAATATTTTAAATAAATGCGAGAGTGAGCAAGAGTGAAAGTGTTTGTTACCGTTTCACGCTAAAACTGCTGAACGGATTTGGATGAAATTTGGCACATGGGTAGACCATGCATAGGATATTATATTCTCACGGGATCGAGACTTATGCGGGTGAAACCGCAAGGTGCAGCTAGTCTGATTATAATTTTATTGTTTTTCTGTTATTTACATTTACGCATATTACTCATTTACCTGCATTAAAAATTGCCTATTATGGTGTGTTAATTGTTTTCTAACAATTCGTGTTATGTTATGTGACGGCATTGAACACAGACGCTGAACCATGATTTTCTAGCTGATAATGATTATCATAACGGGTGTAATCTGAAACCTCGGCCTCGGATCCGTGCAGTCATTGGCATGCAGTGACTCAGCGTGTGAGTCAGGAACTCAGGAAGGATAACGTTTTGTTTTACTTCCAATCACCTGATAGTTTGGATCATATCCGACGTTTCGAAAATTTGAATATTTGTGCAGTTTTGAAATTTATTACGAGCAGATCCGTCAGACAGATAGATTACAATTTTTGAATCTCAATCTGTCGTAATGAATCCTTGACGATTATTTTGTCGGCGCTACTGCCGTTGTATAAAGTCAGTTCACGAAATCAGTGTCAGATTTCACTATGTACGTCGCTCCCAACAAACTTATTTGTACCATCCTGTTTTTGATATGTTGCAGAAGACTTCGGCTTCAAAGCTACACACTACTATTTCGTAAGAAAACGTACTGTGCGATGCAATGTACCCTAATTTACGAAATGTAAACAAATCTGTTCCAAATAAAACACATAATATAAAACAACGAGCACATTGTTGCAGATGCTTCATCAGCTATAAATAAATGGTGCAGACGGCAGACGCATGCAGCTCTCAAATGTTTCGACGTTCTAAAGCCATATGTTCCAACTTGGAACGCTTAAAATGAGCTCTGTAGCTTTGCACCTGCGTCCGTCCCAGTCCCACTCGCACGTGCTTATTCCAGCTGTTGTTGCCGGCGAACGCTCCCGACACAAAGATGAGCCCAAGATTTGCATTATTTCATTCAATTAAAAAACATTCAACATCCACTCGCCAAAATTTAGCATGACATAACTTCTAGTCATTTAGAATATTGATTCGACAAGGCTACGAAACTTGAAACTTGATGATTTTATTGACCTGATGGAACGAATTATGGAATTATCGAGTACGAATTAAAGATTCGCTATTCGTGATGATCTCACCGGTCGTCAATCTTGACAATGCAAAGGACCGGTCGTCTGCGGGGCGAGGTATGGGACGGGACGGGGACTCCGCTGCAGGGTTTTGTGCGATTCACGGCGCACGCGGTACGACCCACAGTCACTCGTCAGTGCGACAGTTGGTCGCTCAATGCGCGGCGCGTGCGCCTCTTTTTCAAATTCCTTCTACATTCCTAAATTATTTGCTACTCAAAATGAAGTTTAGTTTTTACGTTTATAAACGGTGGTGTTTGTGCAAATTCAGAAAAAGTGGATAAGTTCTCTAATCGTTACTCGCTACGGTCCAAAGAACAATGCTGTGGGAAAAAATAACGTTCAGCTGGCATCGGCAGTCGTTCCCAGCTACCTACCTTACCTCGCTCCCCGCGCCGACCGGGTACCGGGTTCAATGCGCCTCTCTGCGTTTATTCATCGTTTGTGGGAAAAGTTGACCCCCGTTTTTAAAAATTATTGTTAACGAATTCACACGACTCGTATTGTAGTCACTACCGTATCTGAGATGATCGAATTGAAAGCTCACAACAAGCTATAAATGCAACAGGTATTTAATTAATACCTAGGTACTTACTTAAATAAAACAAATTTTGTGTAAAGTGATTAATGAGGCTCCAGCGTAAATGTCGAATGTTTTTATGCGCCAAGCGACAAGGCTGCAGCATTCCGCAGATCTAAACTATTTATTCTGGGCTTTGCCATGTTTGTCGAGTTTCAACTTCGTCGAAATTATTATCTTACTGTGCTGCGGATAGAACATTTATCAGAGGAGGACAATACTCTTAAATTAGGCAACGTGTGTAATGTTAGTGAATGAAATGAAATAGCCGTTAAATATTAGTTTGCGGATACGCTCGCCGTAATGTGAATAGTGACGACATCAAGTGATGTGGATGTAGTATTATCTAGTGAATTGTGTTCCGTGAGTGAAGTTCGTTTTGAAGATATAGCTCTGTGGGAACTTGCCGTACGATGGGGAACCAAGGATCTTCAGCACACGAGCCGTTCGACCGGGCGGCTCAGGCGGCTGCCAATGTCGACCTCAAAATGGTACTCATTTGATTAAGCTTCATTTATAATTCATTATTCAACTTGAGTCATTGAATACTAAACTATATTATAGTCGGTTGTGCTATGGCCAACGTTTATTGTTCCTGCAGTTCCTACCTCACGTACCTACATTAAACACACCAGATAATAACGAGTTACCTGCGTGCTTACCTTGCGTAGCGTCAAGTCTTTGTACTTTGCTATCTAGGTACACCTTAGTTCGTTCATTCGTTGGCTCAGTATCACTAAACGGAATTGGCGAAATAACGTCATCCTGGTATATATAAATAGGTGTAAGATATTCATAATTCATACAGACCTATCACGTCGCGTTTTTTTATCATAAAATACCTATTAGTTCCGTTTTTTTAACTAGGTGGTTAATAAATAAACACTGTCTATTTACATTATGCTTTTCTGTATTGAATTAGTTATATCGAACATTTAATGTTTGTTACCTGATTAAATAGCTGCTTATCTAATCAAAAAAATGCTTCGTGCAAGAATATTCTACAGATAAAAAGATGATGAAAAAAAAATTACCTCTAGTCATGGGCTACCCAAAATAACAATAGGTCTTCAAAATAAGAACCTATCCTCTACTTTTTAATAATTAATTTGTCACAAACACAAACCAGTTCGATTTGGCAAGTTTTCATTCATAAATCTCTTCTGCAACTCTAGATAGGGTAACGTATTTTTGTCGCTGACTGTACCTAATGTCCATACTAGCATTTCATACATACACAAATGCACAAAAAAAACGATACTGTTATACTTTGTTAAACCAAATAACACAAATTAATTGCCATATTAAATTATCAACTTTATTACAATGTATCAAAGTTCAAAATAGCTTAACTCATTTCATTAAAGTCCAGATGACAGATTGACGAGTGTTAGTGGGTTTTAAGCACATACTTATAATGAATTTAATTTTTTCATTATTGAGTGCACATCTGGCTTAAAAGTGTGTCATTGTCATAAGTAAATATGCCTGGGAATTTTACAATCTTCAATGAACATACTGCTAAAATGCGCGTTTGTTCTTTTACATAAAATTTTTGTTTATCTACCTACTTACTCCATCCAATCAAATAAGGTTCAAAAAAAGGGTTAAAGGTTATTTTTTTTAAATTCATTCATTCAACGTTTTTCGTATAAAATGTCGAATTTTGGTAATTTTGTCACCTGTTATAAGGAAAATAATGTAGAAACATAAACATCTTAGAGAACAACAATAAATAAATACTTCACTAAGAATAAAAATAGTTGACCAGTTTGTGTTGGCCCCAAAGAGGCGAAAAGTAACAAAGTAAATAGTGTGTTTCATGTTTTGCAGTGTAACCTTAATTAAATATACAATTTTATCTAATTTGTTTGGCACAAACCATAGATAAGATTTAGATAGCAAAATGTTATTTTCCCTAAATCATCACCATTTACCTTAAAAATTTGCAGTACCTTGACTTGTACTATCAGCAGAAGTATAAAGCTTTTAATTCAATATACAATGTGGAGACGACAATACAACAATAAATGAAAACACTGGCAATACTAATGCATAAGAGTATTTTGGAACGAAAATAAATCCTAACATGGAAATTAAAAAGTCATTTTTTCAAACAAACTAAATAGTAGTGATGGGCTGACTATGGGGTTTGCCGATCTTTGACTAGCTATCGTAACTAAACTATATGATATGATATATTTGAATATTTTTTTGTATATACACCGAGAACGTCATTAGATATACGGAGTTTTATTTTTTTGTCGTATTGTCGTCTCCACCTTGTATAGTATATAGGTAACATTATAATCGTTCATAAGTTACGTTCATTTTTAGCCGACATCTTCAAAAAGGAGGAGGTTATTAATAATTCGTCTTTATGTTTTTTTTGGTGTGTGTATGTTACACGATAACTTCGCCAAATATAAATCGATTTTGATGATTCCTTTTTTGTTTGGTAGGTCATGCTCCATATAAATTTATTTACTTTGCTTGCGTAGTTTTTGAGTTAACTTCAATATTACGTATTTTTCCCATATGTAGACGATGTTACTCCGTCACTGTTATTTACATAGCAAGTAGTGGTATTCGAATTTGTGTGGGGTAGGTAGTCCACAACTAAAAAGTGAAAAATAAAAACTTTTTACAAAAAAAAATACAACCGACTTCCAAAAACAACACTAAGAAAAGTGAAAAATACCTTTAATTTCGGAGGTCGGTGGCAAAAATATAAAATTGAAAAGCAAAGACACTTCCGAAATTAAAGTTATTTTTCACGTTTTAGTGTTTTTTTTATTTTTATTTATACTTAGTAAAACGCAAAAATGTCACTGAGGCTAACCTGTATTAATTAAGTATCTGATTGATGCGTATTTACATAAAAGGGAAAACCATTGACTCACTGATTAGCATAAATTAAATGATAATACCTACATGGAATTGATACAATTTTTGTCATTCTCCCCTAAAACATGTGACATTACCATATATTTGGGGGAGGATAGTTTCGTTAAAGCCCTCCCACGCAAAACTGCCACAAGTTCTTATCTACAAATTGGTCAAAACTGGTAAATACCCGAAGCTCAAATCATGGCCAATTTAGAGGATAAAACTATAATAAAAAAATCATAGATATTACGATATTTGAATAGTCAATAAAGTGCATACACTATACTTTTAAATCCTCTTTTTCATCATTATTATAAAATGAAATGTTAGTTGGTAAGCGCATCACTTGAGAACAACTGGACCGATTTGGCTATGTTAAACGACTTCAAAAAGGATCTTCTCTTTCTCAATTCGCCTGTATGTATTTTTTTGTATATTACGCGAATATCCCGCCAATTATGAATTGATTTTGATGATTCTTTTTTTGTTTGGTAGGTCATGAGTTTATGACTCATGCTTCAGTGGTGGTCCCATATGTATAAATTTTATTAACTTTGCTTGCGTAGTTTTTGAGTTAGCTTCAATATTACGTATTTTTCCCACTTAGTCTATTATGGACGATGTTTTAAGTTACTCCGTCACTGTTATTTACATAGCAATTTCAATTTTCATTTTTTGCCACTGGCTTCCGAAATTAAAGATATTTTTCACATTTTAGTGTTTTTTTTTTAACGCGGTTGTTTTTTTTTTCGTTTTAAAATGTTCGTAAATCGTAATAGTCCGAAGTAGGTTCTCGTGGTAAGAAAAATTGGAAATGTTTGCCGGAAAATGTTCAAACTCGTGAAAAACAGAACGTCCTTTTTTGTATGGAAATTTTTGTATGAACTATTGAAATTTGGATAGGACAACGTATATTGAGTCAGCTAGTTTTCTATAAAAATCCCCTTAAGTAGGAAAATTCGGACAAATGACAAGGCCGGACAAAGTCCGCACGGATGGTAGCCCTAGGCCCAGGCCATGTTTTCAATAGTGAATACCTTTCGGCTGACATGAGCATGAGTTTTTTTTGTCACCAAAATACACGGCTGTTATTTCTCTTTGCGCAGGTAGATTACTTTCAATTCTTATCAGTTACCGAATGTGTTGATATGTTCTATCTGTTCATTTGATTTGATATCATTGCTCTATCTACGCTTTACATTTTTCACGCGGCCAGTCTAATTTGTTGGAACCTTGGAACACATGGTGATGATTGCACGTTGTTTTATTTATACATAGATATTATAAAACGTTCTATTATTACAGGATTTCCTTAGTTATTATAAATTCATAACAGCGTGTAATTCATTGTAGGTTACCATTGTTTCTTCAATACAAATAATTACTTACTGAATAGTTGAATGCTTTTATTATGTCACAAACAGAACTTACTGAAGACTTACTATTTCAATTAGAAGCCTTTTCTTACTATGCAATCTGTACAAAGCAAGCTTTTCTATTTACCATTTCTCATTTATGCAGCTCTAGCATTACAGTTCCTAATTATTTGACTAAGTCAGACTAAACGCTTACTTTTCCGCTTATCGTCGTATGTAGACCTGTGACTAAGCATATCCAGCTTATGAATGACACCTCTTTTAATACATTCAATTACAAATTATCCTTTAGGTATAGCTAAAATTAAAATGAAACAATATTATTAGCACTATTTTCTTAATAAATACTAATTGTCCGGGGGTACTTATTCATTGTAATTTTGTTATTGTACGGATTTTACCATTGAATTTGTGGAAATGACAACGATGGTCATTGTTACCGGTACAGTTGATGTGTCATGGCGTGTACTGTTACCGTTACCTGGGACCCTACCGTCAACATTTAGAATCATGGAATTAAAAGCAGTTTAATTTTAGTGCTTGTAAGAGATGTAAGGAAGTGCATAATATTTACCTTTGCCATAACGTAACCTTAGACCACACGCAATTAAATACTCTCGGCCATGTGGAGGGAGGCGAAAATCCTAAGATCCAAAAGTTGAAAAATCTTTCGTGCCTGCACTTGCCACACTGCCCGACCGGCTTCGCACCGGTAGCACTGAGTAATAATTACTCATCTACAGCGCCCCTACCTAGTACCTACCCTAAGTACGTACCCTACCGACATACGTACCCTACCTACCTACCCTACCCACCTACCTAGGTACACACACCTATAAAAGATGGGTAGGTGTAGGTAGGGTAGGTATACCTATACCTACCCTACCTACACCTCCCATCTCTTATACAAATCTTGTCCTGAGAATAACGAACACAACAATATCCTGGATCGCAGACACAGTCGCGGGCAACAGTTAGTTTATAATGATTATTACTTAGGATGTTCATTGTTGTTTATTTGTTACTAATATATCATGTACTGATTTCAGAAGTCGTCAGTGCGTGCGTCGTTGCGGCGTGCGCGCGCGGGCGCGGCGCTGTCACCGCCGCGCGCCGGCATGGAGCGGCTGCGGCGCTCATTCCGGGAGTCGTTCCGACGACGCAAGGGCTCTCCGCCGGAGTCGGCCCGGCCGCACCAATGGCACGCCGACGAGGCCGCCGTGCGCGCCGGCACGTGCACCTTCCCCGTCAAGTACCTCGGATGCGTCGAGGTCTTCGAGTCGAGAGGCATGCAAGTTTGCGAGGAAGCGCTAAAGGTGCTTAGGGTGAGTTTTAACCTTTTTATCGCTGGGCCTCGCGTATCCGATCTTACTCTGAGCGCCAGCTAAAACAATCCTAATTTTGTCGACCTTATGGGTGGATGGATACTTATTTTATTTAATGCCGGTGATGGGCGCTGTCGGCTATTGTCGACTGGCGGTGAAAAGGTTAAATAGCATTCGTAACATAGGAAATTGTAGAATGTGATCACTGATCAGTGAAGTTTGATTGCATGCGTTTACCTAACAGTTTTTAGTGAACTATTCCTAAAACTTCCGAAAATGGAAATTTGTATTTTACGCGCATAATAAATGTATGTAACATAATGCTGCGTATTGTACTTGCGTTATAAATACTGTCGCCTCTGATATTTCGCAACGTAGTATAAACGGTAGATATTTTTCTGACCTTGTACAACCATCTGTGAAGTTAGTGTACCTACGTCGAGAACGAATCGATTAATCGATGCGATGCTACAATCTCGCACCTTCCTCTGCGCTAGTTTAGACGTTGTTTGATGCATCTTGGCATGTTTACGTTACATTCGGTACGATGATTGCATCGCTATTTTCAATCTATAGCTATACGATGACAAAGATTAAAGATCATCTAGTAACATTGAACTGTGTCAATACGTATAATTATGGACCTAACTCACATAAACCTAATACAATAGCCATTCATCATAATTTATAATTCTAGCGTTTTCTTGAGTGTTTGGGTTTCATTATTTATAAAAGTAATAAAATGCACTAATTACTGGTTTTCAACTCAACTAATACCTACTTCATCATCATCATCACTTGTAACCGACTTAGCATCAGTATTTTATACATAGGTACATAAACTCACGAACACACAGAACTACAGAACAGGATTTTATGTAAACTGTAATTTGACAAGGAATCCTGATGATATCCTAAGGCAAGATCGGTTGTCAAAATATCTGATTCTGGTAACTTAACACATATTTTATTCATTTTCTACGGATTGTCCGATTACACTAAATAGGTACTAAAAGAAATAGCCTTTTGGGAGCTACAATATCAAATAAAGACGACTCGCTCCTAGATACATAGAACGACATAGCCATAAAACTTACAACACCTCTTTATACGTCGAGGGTTTAAAAAACCAACGCCCTAACAACAAAGTCATACATACAAAGTTTTCACCCATCAAAGACTTGATTGCGGCATGTTGCTTGTCTTCTTAGGGTGAACTTCTCAAATAAAATAAAACTAAACGCGATCAGCAAGTTTAAACCGCGCTCAAGAGCTGTCAGTGTCAATATTCCACGACATTGATGGCACTAACAGCTCTTGAACGTGGTTTAAATGTGTTGATCGCGTTCATTTTTATTTTAGTTTTATTGACGAAGTTCGCCCTTCATCGCTTAGCAAGCTTTCCTAGCGATAGCAGTACTGACCCGTAACATTTCAGAACTCGCGCCGGCGCCCGGTGCGGGCTGTATTGCACGTTAGCGGCGACGGTCTGCGAGTCGTTGAGGAAGAAACAAAGGGACTCATCGTAGACCAGACCATCGAGAAGGTCTCCTTCTGCGCGCCTGATAGGAACCATGAAAGGGGATTCAGGTAATTATGCAACTCTAGATGAAACTCCTGCGGTTCCTCGGGCTGCATAGGAAACGAACGACACTCGTTTTCAGTTTAACAATTAAGTACTTGTATATATTTATAAATTTATGAATATATTGTTTGAATAACATGATTAAATTGTAATTGAAAAATCATCGACGAAAACGGAGGTTATAAAATTAACCTCAATTGTCAAATGAACATCTTTAACGTTATTTAAATAAAAAAAATCGGGTTTTTAAGTATTCTAATAATCAAATCAAAGCACTCAATTTGTAAGTGACACTTCATATTATCATCCCAGGTGCATTTTGATCCTTCCTATTGATCTTTCAGTCAATCGATATAGCAAATCAATGGCCAGAAATAATAATTACTTTCTGTACTTACAGTTTACCTCCAACCGCATTTAGTCTAATTCATATCCTACTCATATTTTTGCATATATACTTGAATGCATAATCTCAGATAATTTACATTCCATCGCCTCTTACTCAACTATCTATTATAATTATAACGCCGTTTATTATAAGTTGATTTCGAGCAACCATTTGTAATAAAAAGCCCCAAAAACATTTAGTTTTTGGCTGCAAAGGAGTTTGAACTTTTTCATTAATGGCTTTGAGGTTGTTCCAAAACTTGATAATTACTCCGATTCTGAATTCAAATATCATTCGATATCTATACAAGCACTGTCTCGTTACTTCCACAGTTACATATGCCGTGATGGCACGACCCGTCGTTGGATGTGTCACGGCTTCCTCGCGTCTCGAGACAGCGGCGAGCGACTGTCGCATGCGGTTGGATGCGCCTTCGCGGCGTGTCTAGAACGGAAACAGCGCAGAGATAAGGAGTGCGCCGTGTCTATGAGCATCGATGCTGCGAGCCACGCGTTTACTAGGCAGGGGTCTTTCCGCAAATCAGGTTAGTATTTTCGTCTTCTTTTTATTTACTTGGTCTGTAAATAAATACTTTTGACCCGCTTTTGATAGGTTAAGAAGAGCCTGATTTACGTGGAAGTCTGCCTTATATCTCACTACAATCAATCGGCTAGCAAAATTTAAACTTTAGTGGAGTAAGTAAGTATTTTGTAGTCAAATTCTTTATGATATCTTTCCAGGCATAACACCTCGCCGAGCATCAGAAGCGGACGCTAACAACAGCAATGGCAGCAACGGCGGTGTCATCGTGCCGGTGGGCTCGCTGGGCGGCGTCGGCAACCCCGCCGCCACCACCGGCAACCTCGGCCCCGCCGGCCACTCCGGGCCCTTCGGCCACTCCGGGCCCTTCGGCCACTCCGGGCCCTTCGGCCACTCCGGGCCCTTCGGCCACGCCAACACCGGCCACACCATGGTAGCGCCCGCCGCGTCGCGCCCCACGCCGCACAACCCCTTCGCTGTGGAACGACCTCATGCTGCGCCGCATTTGCTCGAGAGGCAGGGATCCTTCCGTGGGTTTGCGCATCTTAATAACAGGTGAGATATATGTGAGCAGGTTGAAACGTCCTCCGAGCTAATAATGATTCTTAAAATAAATGAAATAATGATTTGTTGTATCCAAAGATATAAATGTGTAAAAGTGCCGTTCAGCAGCATATAATTATGCTGTTAGAAAAATTCATCATTTTACTTATATAGATACCGCGAGTCTGGTCTATTAGCAACAAGACAATTTAAAAGAAGTGTCCATGGAGTTTCTCGCCCGTTCTGTCTTCTACATAGGAATTTACTACGCTTTGGAATGGGCAACTGCTTCATCTTTCTGAATGACCGGCTCCTTTGACAATTTAAAAGTAGCTTTATATGAAATGAACGCTTTGAGGTTGAGAATTAAACGCTGTATAAATTAAGATTGATAAGAGCAATCTCTAACAAAAGTTTTTAATATTTTCCAGTTCTCCATTCAAGCGTCAGATGTCGCTTCGTATCAGCGAGTTACCGTCGAACTTAGAGCGTCAGCGCGCCGGGCTGGGCTCTCCCACGCGCGGCGAGCCGGCGCCCGCTGCGCCTGCGCCGGTCGCCGAGCCGAAGCCTGAAGCGCCGCCTCCACAGGTACTACTTGTTAACTGTTGCTTTTGTGATATGCCTTATTGAAAACTTTGTCGAATATTACATATCACTAAAGAAAAAAAACATAAAATGTATAAATAACAATCATTTGATTGTTGTTTGGCTAGAAGTTATGGAAAAATAATTTCCAGGTTTATTATTATTCTTGTTGAAGATGATATGGCTAAAAAGGGCACCCTTTTTCTAGCCATATCATCTTCCAATACCGAGATTAAAATTAACCCTGTTAATTTTGATTATTACAGGAGATGACTTCAGCTGACCCAGTGGCAGCGATGTGCCAGCAATTGTCGGCAGGTCTGCGCGCACTAGTCGAGGAGCCAGTAGCGACCGCCGAGCCCGTGGCCGTGCCCGCGCCCGGCCTGCCGCACCCGGACGCGTGGCTGGGCCGCGTGGCCCGCGTGCCGGGCATGGCCCAAGCTGGCCTGGCCCACACCGGCCGGGCCCCTGGCCTGGGCCAGTCGGGCCGCGCGCAGTCGTACGCCGGCCGCGCGGCCTCCACCAACCCGTTCCTGTCGCCGCCCGACGCCGCGCCTGCGCTCTAGGCCTCGCCCCGCGCCGCTCCGCACGCACAAGAGGCCGTCCTACTAATATTCGATTAGAGGAACCACGCCTCGGACTGGACCCTTCTCCACCGTCACAAATATTTTCAGCTTTCAGTCGTGACTTACTGGAGACAAGTCAACATTGTCCAGTCCACAGATAAGTCGTGTAGCGCGCGCGTTATAAAACTTCGATCCTTCTGTAACCATTGATGGTCGTCATATGTACCACTTTTTATTATCAATGTCTATGTAGGACTTATAATGAATATAACCTTGCCAGACGGCCAAGTATTTATATGTACTGGATGCGATGCCATACTGGAAACAGCTGTACTTACTACATTAATCGATTGATGTTGTCTTAGAATATCAAAATAAAATTTAAATGGTACTTTTGTTTTGTAGACAAGACGAGTAGCCTACTACTGATGTTATTTTTATAATGATATTTATGAAAACTTTGACTTAAAATGCGGTGAGGTGTATCCTCAAATACGATTCTGACTAATGTTCCTTTTAGTAAATTGAGTAGAGATACAACTTCGAGTTGAGGTTACGAATAAAATCGATATTGAACTATCGAAATTGTTAGGTATTGAACTTGCTGTAATAATAAACTAGGCCCTGAATCGATGTGAACGAGAACACTCGGTCCCCGTTTGACTTATCCTATTTTATTATTCAATGTCTTATTACGAGTTATAATTATGTGATAAAGTGCTACTAAATAAATTATAATATAGCGATGCGGTATTTAATGCAACCTATAACCTTGCTATCGTCTTCTAGGGTTCGTAATTGTTAAAAATAAAATTATAACCAATCTATAAGGTTCAAATTTCAAAGCATCGAACATTTGTAGCTTGTATAGTTCGTTGTAAACATAGAATCGCGAGCTGTTTGTGTCTAAACTTATAAAGTATGCAAGAAGAGAATAAAAAAACCTGAACAACAAACTTTCACGTAGATAATATAACAGCTCAACAGATCGACATTTGTATGCTATACTCAATTCTTATTTATACGTAAATAAACATAACGTACAACACGTGTCCCGTCTTGTGTTGTCGAAATGACTAGCACTAAAATAGTGCTTGTACATTAATGTTACGGAGAGGTTCAATTGATTTGATGCAAATATAAATAGAACAAGAGATATCCCAGAATGACTGTTATTTTTGTATCAATGTAACTCGGTGCCAGAAATTGACGGATTTTGAGAAATAAATGAAAAATTATGTTTGTGTGATGATTAGCTAATTTAATAAATATTGTACTTAACTCTATAGTATCGCACCGTGCTTTTGCGCCACACACTGCTACTGTTGAGTAAGTGTTCGTGTTTAAAAATACATACGTAAGTTATATTATTATTATTAATTCCATAATATTCGTCCATGCAGTATTAGTCGAGCCGAGCGGATTATTACTAAACACTGTACAACAACAAACAAACGATCAATGCAGTATTTTAATATTAAATCATTTTATGTAATATAGGATTTTGGATATATTTTTCCTTTTTTGTATATACTTGTAAAGTTGTAAGGTATTTATCTCTTCACCGTTCGTGGATCTGTTTTTATACTTTTTTATTACTATTTTTTCTATGCTGCTATAATTAGTAGGTGTTTGGTTCGAACAAATGGTAAATATCATTTTCATGTTAGTCATTTTAAAATTCACGTACTTACTTTTACAATTTTGATAATAATTTAGTTACTAATTTACGTTTATGATGTTATAGTTTTCTGTTACGTTGAGCCAGCTATCTTAAGTATAGATTACATGGTTAAATCAATTTTATATTTGCTGTAAATAATTTTGCCACTTCTTAAAATGACCTCTCGGTTTTGTGTTAGTTTCAATTGATATCCACAAAAAGAAACATGTTTGGTTTACATAATAACCTTTAGCAAATTTTAACTCAATAAATGCTGCAATATGTTGCATCACTACATTCCAGTTTTTTTTTTTTAATAACACACGATGTAATTGATAGATTTAGTAGATATAATGCATATCACTGGCTAGCCTTGCATAAATTAAACGCACTTATGTACTTACGAATTGTAAACCTTTAAATAGTACTTAAAAGTAAAAAAAAAACTTATTGAAACTTGTCTAGATATTAAACTTATAACCGAAAATCAATGTTGTTGTATGTAAAGCAGCTTTAAAGGCACCTATTTGGATAATTTTAAGCATGTTCTAAATGTCCTATAATAGATTTTAATGTGTCTATGATTAAAAAAAAAAAAACTATATAAAATGAATTGCAGTATGTTTCAGAAAATTTTGTAGTTCATTGAACTAAATCTAGCGATACAAATACTTAATGTAAAAATGTTGAAATTAAAACAAAATATTTAAAACTGTAAAGTTAACATTTCATCGTATCTCTGTGTGCACATTATATAATATACCTTGAATAGCACCAAAAAGCGAATTTGAAATTGAATCGCTGTTATACAAAGTACATTAGATTTGTAGGATTATAAATGGGTAGGTCATTCCGGAATATATTTTCGTGTGCTTATATAAAATATACTATTGGAAAAGTTGTACTTAAATAATACGAAAATCACGTTGTTTCGGACTTATTTGTTGGGTGTTATTTGTATATTATACAGTGATTTTATCCTTGTCTAAAGCATGTAAATATTGGCGTATATATGTAGATATTTTAGATAATGAGAGTTCAAATATTATAAAAAATAATAAATTATGTTTAGTTGACAATCTCTTTTAATTTATTTGTGAAATTACCTTTGAACTCAGGCGTAATCAGGATATCGCCCAATGGAAAAACAAAAAGTCAAATTGACTATGTCCAACAAAACCAAATACATACTTTTCAAACACGAGTATCATCAGCAACCTACATTTTGACACCAACCTTCAAATCGATCCGAACTACACAGATGACAACCCCGTCCAAAAAACCAAGACCAGGAAGAATCCTGGAAATCTAAAGCTAATAAACATCAATCAGACCAAATAATAAGTTTTCTGATGACCAAACTCACACCATAAAATAAGGAGACGACAAATATGGATGCTTTGATTAATCTAAGTATAGATGTATAAGAAAAATATAACCGGTTAGAAACTAACAAAGAACAGACCAACAAATGGATGACAAAGAAAGCCATCAGCCTCCTAAATCAAAGACGTTGTAATCAATTAAAGAAAAAAGCCAGCGAAAAAAGGAAACAACTTACAAGAAATCTGACGGAAATCAAAGTAGAATGGAAACAATAGAGAAACATTCGACTGACAAGTAGCATCAAGAAGGCGTGTACTAACAAAAAGGACTGTATTGTAAAGATGAAAAATAATAGTGGAATAAAAAGCTCAAAGACAAGAAATTTTAGAAATTGCCACATCATACTACATAAAACTATGCGAGAGAACTGCAACTGAAAAGGAAATAGAACTGTTACTCTCCAAGTCAAAGATAGTGCCTACTCACAGAAATTTTCAATGATGTCATCAACACAGAGACTATTCCACAACAATGCAATGAATCCAAAATAATTCTTCTGTTTAAAAAAGGGGCCAATACAATATAGGAAAATATCGCCCCATCAGTCTTATACCAAACCTATACTAAATATTTGCAAACATTCTACTCAAAAGAATAGAAAGGAAACGACGAGAAACAACCAATAGCACAGGCAGGCTTCCGTAAGGACTACTCAGTGCTAGACCATATCCACGACGTAAAATAAATTATAGAGAAATATGCCGAGTACCAACTTGTTTAATATATATAGCATTCATTGATTACAGCAAAGCATTTGACTCATTAATACATACGAAGATCTGGGAAGCACAGGGCCGGATTTAAGGCGGAGCAACAGGGGCCATGGCCCCGGTCCTTCACAAAATAGGGGCCTCCACAATATGATTTTTTTTAAATAAAAAAGTATTAATTCACAAGGAATATTTTTTAATTTTCTTTTCATGTCCTGGGTTGATGGTCTTAAAAATGGTACGTTGAATTGCATTGATACCGAAAGCCGAATTAAATCTTTATTTTTTTCATATTTTTAACCGACTTCTTCAAAAAAGAGGAGGTTCTCAATACGTCTGTTTTTTTTTTTGTTACTCGATTTCTCCGCCAATTATGAATCGATTTTGATGATTCTTTTTTGTATGGTAGGGCATGCTTCCGAGGTGGTCCCATATAAATTTTATTAACTTTGCTTGTGTAGTTTTTGAGTTAGCTTCAATATTACGTATTTTTCCCACCTAGTTTATCTAGACGATGTTTTCATATTTACTCCTTCACTGTTATTTACATCAGCTAGAGGTATTAGAATTTGTGTGGGGTAGGTACCACAACCAAAAAGAGAAAAAAAAAAAAAAATACAAAAAAGCATTCAAAACTGAAAAATAACTTTAATTTCGGAAGTCGGTGCCAAAAAACGAAAATTGAAAAGCAAAGACACCGACTTCCGAAATTATAGTTATTTTTCAGTTTTGAGTGTTTTTTTTGGAAGTCGGTTTTTTTTTTGTAAAAAGTTTTCCATAAAATTTTCAGGGCCACCACTTCTTGGTTGCCCCAGGGCCTCCACCTATAAATCCGGCCCTGGAAGCACTAAAAGAACAATTAATCGAACACAAATAGCGTATGAGAAATGGTTACAAACACAGCTCAGCATGCATTCAGTTAGAAAGGAAAGGTGAACACAAATACTAGCCTATTATTGTCCCACTGTAGGGCAAAGGCCTGTACTCATACAGAGAAGGCCGTGTTTACCTTCACCGATACCAGTAATGTCCGAGATAAACTCGGGAAAGGACTTATAAATAAAATAAAATAAAATAAAACATTGTTGCTTGCCCGGATTTGAAACCATAACCTCGTGCATGAGAGGCGAGGTCTGAACTCTCACTAAACTAGGTGGCCTTGGACAAAAATAAATAAATTTTCATCTCCACGCGATCTCTCCACGATGGCTGCACCGCATGTAATCTCGTTCGAGATCTTGCCTGATTGCCGGGCGCGATGATGAATGGCCAATCTCGGCATCAGATTTACCACGCGAGATCTGGACTTGCCAATCTCGACTCGAGATTGTATTCCCCAGTACTGTGCTACAGTCAGCGTCAAATAGTTAGTGACACTCAGGGTATCGAAATAAATAGACGCAACCAAAAAGTCAATAATATCGGTACAAACAAAGTTTCCTTATTATTGTCAACAATATATTCGCTCAAAAGGTCGAGACGTTTGAAATTTCTTAAAGATCGGTTCAGTCAAACCGCCATAAATATGGTGACAGTTATCCCGCCAATGGTATCCAAGCATTATAAGTGCTCAAACATATGGAACACATAGAAAAATAAACTAGCATGTAAGGGCGGCCGCACACGTCAGGTACCTACCTTTTCCGATTCTCCAATTCAGAAACCCGATCGGACGAGTTTCGCATACAGGCGTTTGATTGTATTCGGTTTCTACGCTCTCGTGTGCCAGAGCTTGTGGAGATTGTATCGAAGAACGCTTGAACGCATGAAATAAAAAATAATTTAAAAAGAATGGAGATGACGAATTTCTATTAGCAATTCTTTTGTCAAAAGAATGAAAGAAAAGACAGCGATGCTATTGGGTATACGCAGAGATTGTACGAAGTCAATTCTATCGTTTAAGTCGTCATGACGTATGTTCCATACACATACGGGATACTTTTCGACAATTAATCAGCACCACGTACGTCCGCACCGCACGATGGCCAAGGCGACCCGGACTTCTGGAGACAAAACCGTACGAGCGAACCGAATGCGTGCACAGCTACATAGAAATTCTACTGCGAGTGCGCCTTCAGGTACCCGATTCGCTTGCTTGAACGGTCGTCGGGTCGACCCGACGCACTGCCCGTACATCCTGGTCGAACGTTAGCTTTTTTAATCGTTCGGGCAGAATCGTGCGTGTGTGGTGCACGAGTAATTTCTATGGAATTGACGCCTTTGGGTGCCTTGATTCGATAACCGCATCGGGAACCCGACGCAAAAACCTGACGTGTGCGGCCGCCCTTTTAAAAATAAACGGTTTCCCAAAGATGAAAACCTCTTTAGGCAATCTTGTGTTGTTTGCATGTCATTATATTATCTATCAGTCATATCAATGTCAAGTGCATTACTAAAGCAAGCTAGAAATAATATTGAAGCAATAATAGTGTTTCATGCTTAAATATGGCTACTTATCGCATTAGTGACATCACAAAACATCGAATTAAATATTTGAGGGAGGAAGGTGTCTCCGTAACAGATATTTCAAATGAACTCGGAATATCTGTAAGTATCGCTTTAGATGAGTTAACTATCGAATAATTCGCATCTCTTAAGATTCTTCTTCTTTCTTTTATTTAGAGAAACACCGTATACCGTTGGCTAGAGAGATGGCGCAGTGATGGTGCATTGCAAAACCATGTTTCATTTAGTCGTCCACGTCAAACGAGTACAAATGAAGACAGAGATATAGTGCAGCGAGCTTTTAGCAATCGTTTTATAAACTCCAGGAGTATGTCTGTGGAATTTGGTACTTCACAGAGCACAATAAGACGACGCCTGCGAGAACATGGATTACACCATCGTATTCCTGCTAAAAAGCCTATATTGACACCGAGGCTTAAAGCGCAGCGTTTACAATTCGCACGATATTATTTAAATTTCAATTTTGATAATGTGATCTTTGTAGATGAAAAAGTTTTTTGTTCGTCTGCCCAGGGACGCTTATCTCTATACCGAACATCGAAAACAAGGTATGATGAAAGAAATGTCCTCCCTAATAACCGCAGCGGCCGAATCACCTTAGGATTTTGGGGATGGATGACCCAAAGCGGACCAGGAGAGCTAGTCGAAGTGGGAGGAAGAATGAATGGCCCCCGATACAAAGACATCCTCGAAAACGTTTTGCTTCCAACAGCCCGGATTTTTTATACCCATGAAAGGATTAGGTTTGTCCAAGATAACAGTTCCGTACACAACTCCAGAGTTGTTCAAAATTACTTGGATGGTAACATGGACCTGGAGTTAATTAAGATGCCGCCTCATAGTCCCGATCTAAATCCGATCGAAAATTTGTGGGGCAAAATGGTTCAGGTATGGGACAGTACTCGAGCACGAACCACCGCAAATTTAAGGACTCACGTCGAAGAAGTTTGGGAGTCCATGAGAGGAGACAATTTTTGCTATAATGCGGTACAATCTATGCGAAGACGTCTTTCTGATGTAATTCTAGCAGACGGTGGATATACACGATTTTAGTTAAAAAAATAAAGATAATTAGAGCAAAAATGTTTTTGTTTATTTTTACATCCGATGAGAGTTTTTAGTGCTCTGTACGATCGAAAGTGCTCATTTTAATCAATAGGTACAAAAGTTAAATTCAATACGAAATAATTTCGTATTAAGTTTCGTATAAGTGACATGAACATGATATTGAATCATAGGTAAGCACTCTTGCTCTATAAGATATATAGGTACACAAACTCATTATCAATGAGGTTTAGGAGGTTTTTTGAGGTTTTATTTCCAGTCAGCTATTTATTGCACGAAATTATTTACAAAACAAAAGACATGTCTATGACGTCATGCTTAAAATGAAAAGGACAGCAGAAGTTTCTATCACTTTCATTTTGTGAAATGCTGACGTGAGAAATAATATTTAAAATTTAAAGCAGTAAGGTTTATTTTTCTAATGTGTTCCATATTTTTGAACACTTGTAATGCTTGGATACCATTGGCGAGATGACTGTAACCATATTTATGGCGGTTTGACTGAACCGATCTTTAAGACATTTTAAACGTCTCGACCTTTTGAGCGACTATATTGTTGACAACAATATGAAAATTTTGTTTGTACCGATATTATTGACTTTTTGGTTGCGTCTATTTATTTGGATACCCTGAGTGTCACTAACTATTTGACGCTGACTGTACATAAGCGTGGTGATTTCAAGCACCTGGTGTCTCTAATTCTCTAAGTCTTGAACACGGCAATTATACGAATGAACAACCAGTTGGTTTGCTGCACCACTTTATTCATTTATGGGTACATGAATACATTAGTCAACGGCATAAACTTCAGTGCCTACGTACTACCTAAACAACGTATTATATTGTCTGTAAATTATTTTTCTATACATGACAGGTCAGGTGACTAAGAAACATTCACTTACATTACTAATTGTTATAGTTATAACCTTGCTACAGACACTAAACGACCCAATAAATTACGTAACTTACAGTATTCAAAGCAAGATTATAGTATTTCAAACTTCATATTAATCTTTTTCTAATTTCTTCTTTTGAATTTATAAAATATAGAAAATTGCGAATGCATATTTTATACAATATTTATTTACTTCGGCAAGATTTGTGAAGGTTCTTGAACAGTTACAACTTTTTCATCTTAAAAATATTATTCTATGGACACATTTATATTAATTCTTGTCGCCAAGCGGAAAAGGTATTCTTTTATAATTTTGATAGTGAGCTATGCCTAAATGCATGTGACTTAACGGTAACACAACATATCATAACATCACGCCTTATTTCCCCGAAGTGTTGGGCAGAAGTGTACCTATAGTACATCCACATTTCGCCAGTTATGTGACTGTGTGTTGTTGTTGTGCCTGTGTTGTGTGGCTGTACGTGTGTGTCTGTTATGTGACTTGTACTATAATATCGCCCAAGCTTAACAACAAATCGTATGATTTACTTTGGTACTGGAACTGGTACAATTTAAACTTCAAATTATAGAGATTATGGTAAAAAGAATTTAGCCCCGAAATGCGTAATCAACAAAAATCTCCGTTCAGTACGTATCAAACTGCTACAAAGACCTAATCTATGTAAAACTGTTTTATAATTTGTATTACCTTTCTGTTTTAATTTTTTGTGTAATTAGTAGAAAATGTGTTCCTATATCTCTATGTATTGCAGTACGTACATGCATTGAAATTATTTATTTTGTTAGTAAAGAAATGTTCAAAGTTCCCTATTTTTATATAAACAGTGAAAACTATGAAAGCATTATTTTTATATTGCATACATTGGGTTTTGGTTAATCGTAAGAGTAACTGTAATTTTTTAATTAATTAAACACCTAAATTAGCTCCAGCGCAGTACACAATTATTATGATTATATTGTAAAATATCCAGATGACAGCTATATTATTTACGCAGACTTGTACGTTTGCGACTAGGAATGTTGCATATAAATGCGAAAGCCGGGACCTACCGCTACATTCACAAGATCCAACATAACTCAAATTCATAATTCAATGACAATAATACACATCATTATTTCTTGCTTCACTAAATTTCAATGCGAGGAGGAATAACACTCACAGATAAATAAAATAGGTACAAAAATATGACTAGCACTAATTTATATTCACATGAAATTCCATCGCAATACTGGAAGGTGGAATGAATTTTATACATTGATGATGTAGCTAGTTAGTTTATCAAACTAAATATCATTTATCACAATTTTAAAAGTAATATCTTTCTAATTTGACTTTAACATTTAATTCGATTTAAAACAAATATGATCAACTGAATAATACAATTTATTAAATATTTTAGGAAATACAAACTAATAAACTTCGAGATTTCTGAGATCTACCTTAAATTATATTAAAAACAATAATTGTACAATTACCTAATCGTATTAATACTGTTTTAATAATAATAATATTAAAAAATAAGCAGCACCGTAAATAAAATATTTTATAAATATGTTGATTATAAAGTACAATAAAAAATACAAAACCAAACTAGAAACAGACGCTTATAAAGTTTTATAGAAAATAACTTTGGCGGTAAATACAACGCTAAATAAACAAAATTTTGGTATTTGTTAAGAAAAGTTAAATTATTAGCCAGATATATAATTTTAATTTTTATCCAAGACGCCAATTGCCCTTCAGAAATTATATATTATATTTAAAAAATACCGCAGGCCAGGGAGTATATTCATAGTCTGAGGCATGTCCATGATTGTGATGATGTTAATAATATTTCATAAGTTGGGAGGAACCCTATATAATATTTCATTAGGTTCCACTAATTTGTCATCGCCATCATAATACAAAAGGCACACTACAACGTAGCGGCCTGTACTTCTGAAAGTGAAATTATGTACACATTGGAAGCGTACCTGACACAGGGAAGCGTACCTGCGGGGCTGATAAAATGGTCAAGGTCGGTCGAAACTACAAACCGACGACACTACCAGGCTGCACTGACAAGTGGTTTGCTTACCAACTGAATCCTAGTAAAAACACGGAGCATACCGTACTTAGACAGAGTATAGCAATATACAAGTCACTAAAAATAATGAGACAAGGAAAAAATCTATTAGATATAGTATTAAGAGTAAACGAGAAAGATAGACTGAAGTCTAACTGTGGCCCAACAAAAATCGACTGTCACCGATTTCTTTGGAAACTATTACTTAACAACATTAGATAGTATCAATTACAAGGGTCTGTGAAAAACTATCGCTATCTCATACATAAGGCATACGCTGACAGCTACTCTATCTAGAAAGCATATCTCTATCAAGATCTTCATTTCATAGGCACTACAGATGAATCTATACGCCTCGACGTCATAGACAATGATAACATTGTCATGACTAGATTAAACCATGTTTTATTTGATTCACGATCAGCACAAAAACATTTTGCTGTGTTTGTGCTGATCGTGAATCAAATAAAACATGGTTTAATCTAGCTCAAAAAAGTAATCTTCATTGATAATGAACTAAATCAAAACTAGCATAAAGTTGATATTTGACATTAGCGCGTGTTCGTGTGTTATTTTTAACTCTTCAGTTATGATTTAGCTCATTATTCGTTTACCGAAGAAAATTGTTTGAAGATTTTGATGGTCACCTTTAGTGACGCGAATTCAGGGTGTAAGCTAACAACTTTAACTGCGGGCGCAGATGTATCGTCGGTCTGTGAACATATCTGTGTGTGAGCTAGCGCGCAGTAATGCTGTCGTGGCAGCGCTGGCACACGCGCACGGGCCGCAGCGCGCGCAGGCGCCGCACGGGCGCCTCGTAGCGCGAGCAGCGGCCGCAGAACACGGCGCCGCACTCGCGGCAGTGGTGGCGCCGCTCTAGCGCTGTGAAGCGGACCTGCGGAACACATGTGGGATACAATACTGTCGTCGGGAAATGTGACAGACAGTTATAGCCATTGTTTCCGTGGAGCTGATACCGAAAATGTAGTCCCCAAAACGAAGACTGCGGCGATAAAAACACCAGTGTTTGTTTGTTCATCGGGATTATTGACATGATTTTTGTTGGATAGATATAATAAGAAGTTGCTGTCGGCATACAGGAGTTTTTTTCTTGTAAACTTAATATGCTTACATTTAATGTTAATAAATGTAAGCATATTAATTTTACAAGAAAAAAAACTCCCCACTAACGCGATTTACTCAATTAACGGTGAACCCCTAGAAGAGGTGTCTTGGATTCGCGACTTGGGCGTAATTATGGACTGCCAACTTAAGTTTAGACATCATATAGATAATATAACTCGGAAGCCTCGCGTCTGTCGGGTTTTGTAGTGCGACAACTCAGGGAATTTAGGGATCCAAAAGTAACATTACCAGTTTTTAACTGCATTGTCCGCAGTGTTTTGGAGTATGGAAGTCAAGTATGGAATCCTACTCATAAGTAGGATCGTCTACTCTAGTAAATTAGAGCGAGTTAAGAAACGCTTTCTATACCAACTATCTTATGTTAACAACCAATGTAGAAACCTCAAATCCTATGAATCAAAGTTAGAATACTTCAGTATGACCACTTTATGCTCTCGTAGAAAAGCTGCTGATATCATATACTTGTTTAAGTTAGTCAATGCCCACGTAGATTGTGAAGGTTTGCTGGAGAGAATTCAACTTGCTGTTCCACGCCAGGGCAGTCGTTTATGTAATAGGCGCACATTTGTGATGCCTCTTTGCCTAACAAATATAAAACAACATGCTCCATTTTATAGAATGTTTTCCAGCTACAACGGTGTGAGGTAGCATTTAGATATTTTATCCGGGACCTTAATTTCAGCCAAAATGAAAATTAAGATGAGCCTGTGTAACCATTCGGCTAATAATGATTATTCCAATGGTAGCATATTATTATGTATAAGCATAATATAATTAATTTTAACTAGCACATAATTACAGTGTGCATGCTGTGTTCACTATTTTAGGGCATGCAGTATGGTGTATCTTTAAGTTTACCTAGTATGTAAGTTATATTGTTATGCCCGGTTCATAAGAGTCTTAGGCATCCCCAAGTAGCTAAATTTGGTACTATAAAAGCCCTTTTTTTTTTTTTTTTTGGGTGGGAAATCATCATATGACTTCTCCCGCTCTGGGCGGAGCGGAAGGGCGTGTCAGACTCTTACTGACTAAAACCCACCCGTGTTCCTTCGGTTGCCTGTTGTCAGGGTCCCGGTATCCCTTTCGGACTATTCCGCAACCCTGGCAGGCATCGGTCCTAACGGACCCCGTCAGGTGTGCTGACATCTCTTTGAGGCGCGCGTGGAACACGACGCGCCATCGACCCGGGCCTGGTCCTTATCGGACGGCGAGCTGCCCATTGCTCACCGTCCGCAAGCCCGCGCCTATGGTGGCCGGGAATCCGCCTGGGATTCCCGACGCCCAGGGTGTCTCCAGCGGCGGCGGTTAGGGGCGTGAGGGCGCAGGCTTTGCCTCTCCCTCACGCGTTCCGCCTCCTCCTTCGCGAGCATCACTGCTTCGCAGAAGGAGGTGACCGCCTCCCATGCTCTCTCGCTCCGTACCATGGCCTGGACCAGGGCCGGACGCGAGAGGTCAGTGCCGCCAATCGCCTCCACGAGGACACGGCGGTGCTCCGCCCAAGCAGGGCACACCTCCACCGTGTCCTCCGGACGATCCGCACAGTGGTGACACCCGGGCGTTTCCTCCCGCCTAATCCTGCACAGGTACCTCCCGAAGCTGCCATGTCCGGTGAGGACCTGTGTCAGGCGGAAGGTGAGGACGCCGTGGCGCCTCTCCAGCCACTCCTCAAAGAGGGGACTTATCGCCGCAATTGTGGCGTGCCCAGCACTGGGTTGCGACAATCGCACTCTCCATGTCGCCATGAGATCCTGCCGGAGCTCTGTCCGCTGTGCCGCGATTTCTCGCGGCAGCGGAGTTACGCCCCGGCGCTTCATCTCCTCGCGCCACTCCCAAATGTGCGCGAGGACCTTCGCCTCCAGATCCCATGGCGGTAATCCGGCAAGGAGGCTCGCCGCCTCACGAGAGACCGTGCGGTATCCCCGGGCCAGCCGAATGGCCATGCTATAAAAGCCCTGAGAACGTTTTGGAGCGTGCTAATTAGTGTTCATAATTAGTACTATAATGGTGTTGTAAACGTTTACAGAATCCCAAAAAGGCCCTAGTTTTATCACTGATTTATTCTATAAATATTACATAAAGGCTCTCACGGTGATACATCAGATATATAGTTGAAATGTAAAAGTGTCGAGAAACGCTTTTTGGTACTAAAATAGTACTGTTTGCAACATTTATGTCACAAATTTGCACTATGAAAGTAACCAATACATGTTTATAGTGCTATTTTGCACCGTAAACGATTCCAGTGATCTTTTTTATCACACTTGTTCGTGTTGTGATCGAGTAGCCGTGAGTGTTCCCCAAGAAAACAAAATATATCGATATGTCATTTGCCATTTTTGCTTAATGTAAAAAAGGACATACTACAAAACATTCATGAGCCGTAACTCTGCCATATGTTGCACTTGCGGAAATAATTGTATAGATAAAATCATTACGCTGATTTCAAATTTGACAATGCGCCCTCATAATATTCCTGTTTTAATTAAATTTAAATTAATAAAATAAGGAATTGTCCCGAATAAGGCTGCTATAGTACACATTGGCTCCAGCCGTGCTGCTAATGGCAGAAAACAGCAGCCATATTTTCGCCAGTGTTGCCAACCTTTAGTTAGTATCTAGACAGTTTGCTAAATGTAGCTAGATTGTCACATATTTGTATCCAATAAAGTAACTAGAAGTAGCTAAATGCTACTTTTACTTAATTTTTAGGGTTCCATAGTCAGTAGGGAACCCCTATAGTTTTGCCACGTTTAATCCTAGATCATAATTTGACATTTCAAATCTTTGTTCTATTCTATTCTTTATTATGGCAAGTAAAGCCGATGTTGACCATTCTGCCAATATCTAAAGTGAGTTGGAAAAGGTATGCTACTATTTAGTACTATAGAAGAATTTTCATGACTTTTACAGAACTCGCCCCACAGCGATGTTCAGGGAGCTCTTAAGAAGCTAAAAGGTACTTTTATAGTGCAGTAATTGTGATGATGCTGTAATTGTGTTTTCGATACTGCTATAAAACCAGTATTGTAAAATTTATTTTGACGCATTATTAGTGCAAAATGGATACATAAAAGTGTCAGTAAAGTCGTCTATAGTACTAAATAGTACCATAATCGCTTTTTCATATCTATTAAAGTGCAACACTATAAATATTCTTTTGTATGGTCCTGCAACCGTTTTAAGAGCTAAATTATAGTACTTAAATGCTCTTTAATATTATAGAACCAAAACGCTCTTTTAAAAACCTTTATAGTACAAGCAGTCACATGTTTACCATTATAGGCATACTATATCACTGTTTGGTGTTAAAACGCCTTGGTTATAGAAGCTTTTGCTACTTGGGTCATTATCTGACTCTATTTTATACCTGTTTTGTTACAAAGCTTACCAACAAACAAAGAATGACATTTCAATTATATAAACAAGTCTCAGCGTACCTGGCATTGTGTGCAGTAAGGTGCAGTGTCATCTCGTATCCAATGATCGGCCGGGCCGCCCTTAGCTCCAGCCGAGCTTGTCATATCGGGAGCAGACCAGCGGAAAATCTAAAACCAATACAAAATGATTGTTAAAAGCGCTATCGCACCGAATTGAGAACCTCCTTGCAGCGTGAAAACAATTCGTGTTTACGTCGTTTTATAATATTCTCTCATTCATTACGACACGTTGTGCGCACGCGGCGAATCGCTACTAGCACGTTGACAGCATCGCATTGCTGGAAACACGCTCACAAATTGTTAGTAATACGTAGTAGTAACGTAGCGCTAAAACTTGGTTAACTAAGATATGTAATACCTTTTTCAACACACTTGCTCGTAAAGTGGCTCTTATTGATCCGCTTTTAGGTTCATAATACAGTGTATTATGGAAGCGTGCTTTTTACTTTATATTACCGCACTAGTGCGGTAATGTGCGCCACAGATTACTATTTACTAGTCGGAGTAATGACATGGCAGTATGGAATTAGTAAGTACTATCATGGCAGCATGGAATTTGTATTTACCAAAAACAAGCGCTCAAAAGCAATTTTTATTTAGTAGTTCGTAGTTCGCATGTGGCATGTGGATACCGCCACAGGTTTATATCGTCTGTGGCAATTTCAGTCTATATTCATTTCAGTACCCTAACCCCATTTGCGTATTATGTATTATTAACATTATTATATTTTTATATAGGCTGTTCAGAGGTATTACCAGTGCCTTTATTTACACCCGCGCGCGCATCGCTAGCGGAAAACACAAAACCAGCCGCCATTTTCTTTGTTGACTTTTTAACCGACTTCTTCAAAAAGGAGGTTCTCAATTCGTCTGTATGTTTTTTTTTGTGTATGTACGTTACGCGATTACTCCGCCAATTATGAATCGATTTTGATGATTTTTTTTTATATGGTAGGTCATGCTTCCGAGGTGGTCCCATATAAATTTTATTAATTTAGTTAGCTTCATTTTCAATTGAAAAGCGGTCGGTTTTTTTTTGTAAAAAGTTTTTTGTTGTGTAGTTAAAATCATTATTAAAAATGAAGGTTTCATGTAGGGGAGAAGAGCGTAAATAATAATAAATAGATTTGAATCCGCCATGGTACGTTTAGTTATAGTAAAAAAAAATATGTTTTTTTTCTTATTCAAATCATGTTTTTTGTATAGGCTGTTTAACGGTTTTGCCAGTGCCTTTATTTACACCTATGGCAAAACAAAACTAGCGCGCCATTTTCCATAAATATTTAGTATCGTTTTTGTTGTGTGGTTAATTATTAAAATACAAAATTTAAAGTATTGTCACCAACCGACATAGAACGTTTTAAAATAAACTGCGGATAGTCAGTACCTGGCAACAGAGGTCAGTTAAACTTTATAAATCTATCATCTCTATTCTATAGTTACGTTATTGTAGCATATGTTCTTACAAACTCTGTTTTTTTTCTTCGCAAGTGTGTTGAAAAACGTCGTATGAAACGCGTGTGCATTGATTATTACACTGTCGGCTACCATATCGCTATTAATAATACCGCCTGTAATATCCAATAGAGCACACTCGTATCACAATGTACTATTACACGTTCACCAACTAGCTGTGTGGCACATAAAAACACACGCCATAGTGTACGGGTCACACAGATAATGCGATAATGCGTCTGTATAAAATTTTCTCTGTCGGGTAACCTACTCCGGTGGCAGTCGTCATTTGTTACTCAAAAGTTTACATAGTTGTTAATCTATAATCTTGTAATAATAGTAATACAAAATAGGCAAGTCCATGGTTTTAACAGCTCTCTATTAGATGACATCATCACGCGTTCGTATTTCTGAAGATAGACGATGATTCCCGAAACGCGTGCTCTTTGGAGATGTGTGTATTTAGTGGAATGCCCGTGAGCGACTGACCCGGCCGCGCGCGTCGCCCACGGCCAGCCCGCGCCCGCTGCGCGCGGCCGCCACGCTGGTGACGGAGGCGGGGCAGGCGTTGTCGCGCCGCTCGTACGCCGTGTGCATGGTCAGCTTGCCGCGCAGCACCAGGCGACGGATCCACTTTATACCTGATTCTGATGTTTTGGACGGAAAAAATATTTAAGTAGAACTTCCACGATCAGTTTAGCAAGTCATTGCAATAGGTGTATATTAGGACATTCAAAAGCCATTAGTAAGTAACTCATATCTGGGTAAGGTATGTTAAGATTAAAAACATGGGGGAAAATAAACAAATAAGTTTGATTTAGCCAGAAGTGGCCTTCACTTCGCTACCATCACTGTCATTTCAAGCGAAAGACGTCCACTGCTGGACATGAGACTTTCCCAACGATTGTACTAACGGCTAAACCTACATCCAGATATGGTTCTACGTCTGAAATTTTTTTCCCATTTTTTTAAAGGGTTTTTGTCCCCTGTGCTTTCGTAATAGAATACCCTAGTATGGAAATGGTAATGGTAGAATTCAAATACATTTAAATTGCACGACACTAGCACAAAAATAATAAAATGTTGAAAATGCAACAATTTAACAAAAAAGATGTAATCTACATACGGTAAAGCTTACCTATATCCAACGTAGCGGGTTGTATCTTAGCAGGAGGTCTATGCGTGGCTGCGGGCGAGGCGGGCGCGGACACGACAACAAACGAGTCGGTAAGGCTAGTGTCTGACTTGCTGGCGCGCAGGCCACTCTCTTGGCTGGTATCTACTGACGCGGCGCCTGATACTTCCATTGAACAGGACTCGCTTGAGTCGCCGATGCTGCCACCGCCTGTGGGAATCCATTTACGTTAAAACTCTCTAGAATTTACGGTTGTCTAATACCAAAGGGTAGGCTCGCGGTAGTTGCAGTCATAAAACGTGTGAGCGCGAAGGTGATTATTTCGTGTTGTCTCGCTCCTACGTTTTATGACATCGGCTGACACGAACGTTGGCGTTTAGTATATTATCCAGAGGCTTTAGACTTACAAAGGAAAACATGCACTACTGGATCTGAGTCTTGACCTATACTCCATTTAAAATAAGAAGCCCTTTTTACAGTCCGTTCAACCGATTTTGACTTCTATTGCGTTGGAGGCATGACAAATGGCAGCTGGCTGCAATAGACAGTTGGTATTGTGTAACTTTTTTGCTTTTAATGCCATCCTTATGCCTCCGGTATAGAAGTGAAAATCGGTTGAATGGACTGTATAAAGGTTTGTTTAAATGTCTAATCTTATTTCAAACGGAGTATAGTTTTTATTAACAAGGACAAAGGGAATACAGCACACACTTAAATATACTCTACAAAATGTATCTGCACTTACTTTTACGATATAATGGATTCCCCTTCGACTTCCTTCTAAGCATGACGTGTCCTTGTTTATGCAGTTTACTTCGATTCGTCAAGTCCTTTTCAACGTCCAAGTCTTTCTCATTATCATACTCTTGCTTGGCTTCGTCACAAGAGTCGATTGGTTCTTCCTTCGGTTCGACGTATTGTGGAGTTTCATCGTTATCACTGCACGTGTCTTTTTCGTCGTGTCTTCGGGCAGATTCTTTGGCGCTTGTAGTTTCACAGGCGTCTGATAATGAACTTTCTGAACCTGATTTTGTTAGGGTACCTGTGGAGAGACTTGTATTAGTATCTTTTTGAACTTTCAGCTTGCGTCGTGTATCTAAATGTAGTGCTAATCATTACAATGGAGAACCAAACATGAGATATAAAGAAGATTGCAGATGTCGGTTTTGGTGGAAAGTTTTCAGAAGCGGCTTTTAACCACACCGAACTTGCTAAGTAAACAATCGTAAGTATTTTCTCTTCTATCACATCATTCAAATATACATATAAAAGTTAAGTATAAAACTAAAACACAACTACGACAAAAAAGTCAACTAAAAAGATATAAACAAGACTTCGCAGACAAACAATAAAAAAATCCGGAGTCACACGTGTTAGGGCATAAATCAAACGGATAACCAGCAGATGATTAAGAAGTTCCAACGATATTTCATTTAAAAAAAAAATTGATGAGAAGTTTAGAAGATATGAGGGAACACATGAAAATACATACATACATACCCGTCAAAATCATAACCCTACTTTTTGCTTCGCCGTAGTCCGGTTATAAATAAACACAAACCTTCTTTCTCCTGCGACAGGCTCATCTGCTTGACCAGCTCCTCAACCCTCTTGATGGCCGCCTCCCTATCATGTGGCTCCTGTGGTTTCTCAGAAATTTCTTCAGTCTTAGTCTCGCTCTCCGATTTCACTTCACATTCGGACTTTATCTCTTCGCTGTCCTGTACTGACCGTTTTTGTTCGTCCTTCTCTTTGTCAATTTCTACAGAACTTGAGACGGGGTCTACACTGCCGCCTTCTATGCTTTCGCTTTGTTCTTCAGCTATTTCTGCTAAGTAGTCTATTGACCACATCTGAGGAGCAATCGTAAAGTTCTTTGATTTATTCAGTAGGGTGAAATATTAAAACTCTGAGCTAGGGAGATTAGGTTCCAAAAAATTAAATTATGAAAAACTGTTTAATTTTTTTCTGAGAATCTTATTCAGAAACTTTTTTTTTGTAGTGCATATTTTGTCAATTTCTTTAAAGAAATTTTATTGCAGTAATTAATAGTCTCAATTAGAAGGAATAAGGATCCAGCTTTCAGTTCTCAAAAGCAATCCTTAAAGCTAGTTTTAAAATAACTTTTCAGTATTGAACTCACCCTAACAACGCCATCAGTAGATCCAGTAATGATAACATTAAGCGGGTCCCACTCCCTGGTCTGACTGAAAGACACACACAGAACCTGCTGCGATCGCTCGCGGCCACCGATCGTGTCCACTGCGCCTAATAGCTCGCCGTTTATCGACCACGCGTACAGCCAGCTGCCACTGCAGGTCGCTATGTCACCCTAGAATATCATTGTAATTATTATTTAACTAGCGACCCGCTCCCGTTTTCACGACTTGACAAAACATCAAGATTTATACACATAAACCTTCCGGAATAAATTCTCTAAACGATGGTGAAAACTTCATCAAAATCAGTTGCGTGGCTTAGAAGAATAACGCGGACATACACACATACACAAAAAGCGACTTTAATTTAAATGTAATGCCTCACGAATTTTTATGGGTAAAACAAACTTTCGTAGTTTTGGAAATATCGATGCGTAATTTTTATGCACTTTGGATGTTTGTGAAGGATGTAAGAAAAGTAAAAAAGTAACCAAAAACTGTTACCAAGTTAAAAACTGTGTCAAGAAAGAACCCTCTGACCATTTACAAGCTTTCAAATTAACCATTGTTGCCTGAATCTTTTGAGGATCTATACTCGGACTTGACAAGGGCTGTCATCCATCTGATGCTAGGAATGGACAGCTCACTTCAGAGATCGGAATAGTTACCGTGAGGTCGTCGATGGCCAGCGCGGACACGGGCGGCGCGGGCCCGTAGCGCGCGGGCGGCAGCAGCTGGCGGATGGAATAGTTACCGTGAGGTCGTCGATGGCCAGCGCGGACACGGGCGGCGCGGGCCCGTAGCGCGCGGGCGGCAGCAGCTGGCGGATGGAATAGTTACCGTGAGGTCGTCGATGGCCAGCGCGGACACGGGCGGCGCGGGCCCGTAGCGCGCGGGCGGCAGCAGCTGGCGGATGGAATAGTTACCGTGAGGTCGTCGATGGCCAGCGCGGACACGGGCGGCGCGGGCCCGTAGCGCGCGGGCGGCAGCAGCTGGCGGATGGAATAGTTACCGTGAGGTCGTCGATGGCCAGCGCGGACACGGGCGGCGCGGGCCCGTAGCGCGCGGGCGGCAGCAGCTGGCGGATGGAATAGTTACCGTGAGGTCGTCGATGGCCAGCGCGGACACGGGCGGCGCGGGCCCGTAGCGCGCGGGCGGCAGCAGCTGGCGGATGGAATAGTTACCGTGAGGTCGTCGATGGCCAGCGCGGACACGGGCGGCGCGGGCCCGTAGCGCGCGGGCGGCAGCAGCTGGCGGATGGAATAGTTACCGTGAGGTCGTCGATGGCCAGCGCGGACACGGGCGGCGCGGGCCCGTAGCGCGCGGGCGGCAGCAGCTGGCGGATGGAATAGTTACCGTGAGGTCGTCGATGGCCAGCGCGGACACGGGCGGCGCGGGCCCGTAGCGCGCGGGCGGCAGCAGCTGGCGGATGGAATAGTTACCGTGAGGTCGTCGATGGCCAGCGCGGACACGGGCGGCGCGGGCCCGTAGCGCGCGGGCGGCAGCAGCTGGCGGATGGAATAGTTACCGTGAGGTCGTCGATGGCCAGCGCGGACACGGGCGGCGCGGGCCCGTAGCGCGCGGGCGGCAGCAGCTGGCGGATGGAATAGTTACCGTGAGGTCGTCGATGGCCAGCGCGGACACGGGCGGCGCGGGCCCGTAGCGCGCGGGCGGCAGCAGCTGGCGGATGGAATAGTTACCGTGAGGTCGTCGATGGCCAGCGCGGACACGGGCGGCGCGGGCCCGTAGCGCGCGGGCGGCAGCAGCTGGCGGATGGAATAGTTACCGTGAGGTCGTCGATGGCCAGCGCGGACACGGGCGGCGCGGGCCCGTAGCGCGCGGGCGGCAGCAGCTGGCGGATGAAGGCGCCGCGCTGCACGTCCCACACGATGGCCTGCCCCGAGCGACTGCCGCTCACCACGAGGTTGTACGCCGGGCTTGCCGCTAAACAAGTTACTGCTTCTTCGTGGCCGTAGAGACAGACTTTTACGGCTAAACGACGGCGCCGGGCCCAGTATTGCCAGACTGTTACCACCTAGAGAAATTTAATTTGTATTGAGTTTTAATGAAAAAGTGCAACTGATGTCTGCCTACTGTTTTAAACAATATTATGTTATACAATGGTTAAAGTTTTATGAGATTTTAGTGCTCTCTCAGTAAGAAAAATCGGAATAACAATCCTCTTCTACTATAGATGACCGATACCGCAACGTATTACTTAAGTAACAATTTATATTTTCGTTTCGCAAATAACTGTACTTCGATATAATCACCATGTTGATATGTTGAATCACCGAATAGAATTTGAAAAATAACTAGTTACTAAAATTACTAGTATTCAAAACAGGTGACGCGTTCCAAGTCACTAGTTACGTTACGTTTCGCGAAAATCACGTAACGACACATACGTACCGAGGGGACGCGAGAGCTGCCCCGCCTCCTCGCCGCGCACTAACTATAACTAAAGGTTACACTCGCGACAATTTAAGAAGTCCGATTTGACGTTTCGTTCTCGTACATTGTATTAAATTGTTATGCCTTGAGAATCAGTCTTAAGCAATGTAGATCAGTCGTCGATTATGAAATCTCTAAGTATGATCAATCGATAAGTATATCTCGAGAATTAATTTATAAGAAACCATTTTTTTTCCATCGCTACACAAATTATTTTTATAGCTGTCAAATCGAACTTCTTAGATTGTCGCGAGTTAAGTGGGAAGTCGATATTTCTTTAACAACCAATAGATTATTGAGTTGCGTTGTAGCTAAAGCGAAGGGATGTGAAAATACTGCAAAGCTTCGAGACATCTATGTTTTGGTGGAAACGGGACTAAGGTAAATCCGCATCAAACGTTTCAGTACACTCAAATTCATGAACAACGAGATTTTCATGTGTTAAATATTAGTACAATTAGTACTCACCGTGCTAGTCCCCGCAGTCACAATAGTCTTATCAGAAGGACACACACACGTCACAATTTCCCCACACGCCTGCGCCACAGTCTCGCACACAAACAAGGCCTTATCGTTGTCATAGTTGCCGATACGCAGCGAATGGTCTGCGAAGCCCCATGCTACGTACTTGTTGTATGTCGGCGGCATTAGCACCTTGTTCTGTTCTACTGCTAGTATTGCTTTGTCTGTGTACAGGATTTGACCGACTGGGCCTTTTACTTCTGCAAATGGAAACAGTTCATTGAATTATATAGTGTTGTATAGCCTTAGTGATAAGGGGCGATTGATTTTAAACGGGATAAATGAAGCAATACTATGTCATCGCAAACATCAAAAAGACAATGTGTCTGAACTACCTTTATGTCCGTTCGATAATACATTTGCTAATTAAACATATCTTACCTCTATTCCTTAAAGAGGTTGGCCGAAGTAGGTTACGACCACTATTTGCTAAGTTAGTTTTAGTCTAGTTAAGTTACATGTAATATGGAATCAGTAGAATTTGTAAAAAAAAAGGTAAGACTAAAAAAGTGTATTACTTAAAATTAGACTTTATCGTACCTTTCACAGGTTGTAATGAAGGCCTCAAGTTTTCTAGATTGTGGAAGAACAGTTTCTCCGGCGGCGTGATACCCTGTGACGGTATTATATTGTTGGGGTCTAATATAGTTGAACTTCGCTGAGACATCTTCTTGCTAGGATGCGCTTTCTTGAACAGTTGCTTTGGTATCTGGCCAAAGTTGTTTATGAAGCCGATTGTTGCGTTTTTCTTTAGAGGGTCGTCGATACTGTAACCAAATAGCATGTTACTGATCTGGTAACTATAACACTAATTTGTTAAAAAGCCTTATTGGTTGGGTGGTTTTTGGGGTGCTGTCGAAAAAGTGCAAAAAAGAAAATTCATTTTAACGAATAGGTATAACTCGTAGTCAAATATAGTAAAATATATATATACACGCAAAGAATGATATTTATGGCTGTCCTCGTAATGAGTACACTAACTTGTATATATCGACGTTGCCCTCGTAGAACAGGTGGTGGAACACGTTGGAGGCGTCGACGGCGGGCGCGCCCTGCTGCTTGTAGCCGAACACGAGGTCGATCCAGTGGTGCAGGCGGTGCGACACGTAGTCGCACTCCAGCGCGGCGCGGTGCGCGCGGATGAACTCGCGCGCCGAGCCGCGCGCCCAGCCCGGCAGCACCACGCCGCCCAGCGCCACGCCCGACTGCTTGCAGCCTGCCAGGCGGACACGGGGTTGGTGCGAGCGATATGCGTGGTGTTATCGAAGGGCACGGGTGAAATAAGGGAAACCAGTAATAGTACATTGTGATACAAGTGTGCTCTATTGCATATTACACTCGAGGCGGTATTATTATGTAGGGTAGCCGAGAGTGTAACGATCAATGCACACGCGTTTCATACGATGTTTTTCACGCTCCGCTGCACCCCATGGCGCAGCGGAGCGTGTGTGCACGTGTTTCCACTTTAGGGATTTCTCCCTTTTTTAGGGTAAACTCGTAATTAATGTAATCCGTCTAATTTTAGTTTACCATGTTAATATTGTGCTATTACCGTGGCTAAAGACGACATTGGAAGTCGTGCCGCAAGTCGCACATAATTCAGGTTAAACAAAAAAGAACCAACAAAGAAAAACGGGTAAGTACTCTTTGCTCCGTTGAGTTGAGCCGAGTCGGGCGGGGGGTCAGTCGAATCAATGCATTGATAAACTGTTACCTAGAACAGTTTCTCGTTTCTGAAAAATGGCCGCGGCCCAGCGCGGCATTCAAGAGACTCGAGATGCGTCGCGCTACGTAGCGCGACGCAGTGCGGCATTTTCGAATTATCTCAATTAAATGTGTATCTTTTTGTGTAGTAAATAAAGTTATATTTTATATGACTATCTTAAAAAGTGCGCGCAGCGTCGCTTCGCATCACGTCTCCCTATGAACTGCCCCTTATGCTATAATAACGTAACTATAGAAATGATAGATTTATAAAGTTTAACTGACCTTTGTTGCCAGGTACTGACTATCCGGAGTTTCTTTTAAAACAAAACTTCTATATTGGTTGGTGACAATACTTTTTGTATTTTTAATAATACCACACAACGAAAACGATGATAAATATTTATGGAAAATGTCGCGCTGGTTTTGTTTTTCCATAAGTGTACATAAAGGCACTGACAAAACCGTTAAGACAGCCTATACAAAAAAAAAAACTTTTTTTTTTCTGTAACTAAACGTACCATGGCCGGCTCAAATCTATTTATTAGTATTTACGCTCTTCTCCATTAAGTGAAATCGACACTTTTAATAATGATTAACCACACACCGAAAAGGTTAGCGAATATTTATGGAAAATGCTGCGCTGGTTTTGTTTTCCCGCGCAGGTGTAAATAAAGGCACTGGAAAAACCGCTAAACAGCATACCTAATAAACACAAAATATTGGTTTAATTTGTAGTGAAAAATATATAATTTGATGAAATACTAGGTTAATTTATCATATTTTATTTATTTACACAGTAGGCATATAAAGGCATGAAGTCTCTTTGATGAGATTAAAAAAAGCGCAAATCTCTGCTCACGTGAGATAATGCTCACAGTATAGGATATTTCATACTAATTCCATGTAGGTATAGTTATCCTACGGACCTGCATTGGGATTTTTTTTACCATAACTAAACGCCTCTGGTTTTCCTATGGTATTTTTATTACAAAAACTTGCATTTGAGCGCTTGCCTTTAGTAAAAAGCTTCACCAAAGTCAATTTCTATTAAATATAAATTTCATGGTGCCATGTTGACATTTCATGTTACTTACTAATAGGGAATATGCATGTATTTTTTTAATATTTTTATTCGATAGTTTACATCGCCAAAAATAGTTTTAAAAAATTCGACGCCAAAAAAGCAATTACAAGTACTTATAAAAAATTGTTAAAAATATCCAAACGACCCGGGCTATTTAAACGCCCTCCATTTGGCGGGCTTGGTGTGGTGACGTCACATTCTATGAAACCAAACAACAACTGTCAAGTCAATGTCAAACACTCCTACAAAACTCATTGACATTTTGCTTGTTTTATATACTGTTATGTCACATCCGCTCTGACGCTTTTCAAGTATTAGAATTTCCCACAGTTCTTTGGCACTTTAAAAAAATTAATTTCTCGCTCAAAAAGAAATATTATTCAAAAATATTGATGGAGGCATAATTCTGAAGTCATAGTTTATTTAAAAAAATACTTGACCCTTATTGGAATCACACGCATATTCCCTATTCCATACCTATTGCCGCTGCCATGTCACCAAAGTAAATTTGATTTCATGTTGCCATAATAGTATTTACTAATTCCATACCTAGTTAATAGTTATCTGCACGCTTACTTAATACACTGCATTATGAACATAAAAGCGGTTTAATAAGAGCCACTTTACGAGCAAATGTGTTGAAAAAAATATAACATAGTAGTAGCTGAAATAATCGTAAACAGCATTATTTCAAGACAACTTTATGTTATAGGTTGACCGCTGTTCCACGCCTTAGGAATGCGCGGCGGGGTTGACCAATGAGCGGCAGGCGGGGGGCGCGCGCCGGGAGCGGTGACGAATGAGTGGCAATGCAGGCACGCAGACATACCTAAGGAGCGGAACAGCGGTCTCGGTTGTCTTGATTAAATTGAGGATTTGTGACACCTGCTTACCCAAATCGAAGTTGTTGGAGTTCACCAGAAACTCTGGTAAGTAAAAGAATTCCGGTATTAACTCTTTTACATCAGCCATGTTATGTCGCGATGCCGAATTCCACGCTTCTTTTATCGAGTGGAACATTCTGAAATATAAGAATAATTTCGACTCTTTTAATGTTATTATATTTATATACGGTTTAAAAAAAAAAATAGATAAAGAAGATTACGCAGTTACGCAGGTGACTAACCAGCGTAACTGTATGTAGTTAATCTTCTTATTCTGAACAATTTCTCTATGAAACCAAAAGGTTCGAGAAAAAAACTTTTACATTGTTATCTGTCTACTCTACTTCTAGTCTACTCTCTTCTTTTCTAGTATCAAGTTACCTGTCAGCCAAATCAAAATGTCCACCCTGTAACTTAAGGAAGTGTTGAGTGAAGGGCTCCATCCTGACTAGATACGAGCACACGATCATAGCAGATGAGTAGTGTGTGCCGTAGTGGTATGGAGGAGTTTCACCGTGAGGGTCGTCCCATTCCTACAAATAAAAGCGAGCCATTACATGTTTGAAAGATTCCCAAGAGCTTTTTAAAGGCTTCTTGCAATAAGGTTTCATTTCCAGTGGCAACTGTCGCTTTGGCTCGACCGAGTATTAAGGAAAGAACTATATTCTTATTACTTTTATATAAAACCCACCTTATATCGTTTCCTAAACTGCTCCAATCTGTCGGGACTCTGTGCGCCCATAGGTTTAGTGAGATCACGGAAGGTAGCCGGGTCATTGAGGTCCAGTTCCAACGAGTCATAGTCAGCTAAGATCCACGGAAACACTGGGTACTGCATCAGATCGTTATATGAACGACCGGCAAGAGTGTTTAGATGCATGAGGTATTGGAAATTGGATATTTCGCCTCTCTGAAATAAAACGTGATAATTAGCAGAGTTTTTTTTTGTCTTGTCAGAAGATTCCGTAGACGAAAAACTTTTTGTAATTGTAATTGTACTTTTATTCGATTGTTCGAAAATACTAAACTTATGTATGTTAGTTTTTTTTTAGTCACTTACGTGCTGACCTGACAAATTGTTTCATAGACATAACTAATCCATGTTCTGTCTCTACGCTTAAAAATTAAAATTTGATATAGAAATGCGACCATTTCTATGTGATTATGAAAAATAACTTTACAAATAGGGTATTATACAAGCTAATATAAAGCTTGTAAAAATACATACTTATATCAGAAATTTCAATTGGTCTTCAGCCAAACCTATGATAAATTGAATTCTATGGTTGGGTACATACCAGCCAGCGCTGCGTGACGGACGTGTCGCCGATGAGCGTGGCGAGCAGGCCGCCCGGCGGCTCCACGGCCACGCCCCGCCGCTGCCCCGCCACGGAGCCGGCCGCACTGTCCGCCATGCCCGTGGCCAGCGCTGTGAATCGGCTGTATACCTACGGGAATATTAACATTCAGTTCGACTGTTATAATTATGAATTTGTTGGATACAAGTAATAAAGTTCTCTAGATGTCTAGAAGTCTTAAACCTCGAGAAGGAAATAAAACTTTTGGCACTGTCAAATAAATTTTTTTCGGACTGTTTTTAGTTTATCGAATGGCAAAGATTTAGGTTTCTTTGATATTTCGATTTAAATCCTTCTATTCTGTTTCTCAGAAGATATTAAAAAACTGTCTTACCTTGTTTCGCACTTTTCTTGGAAAAGCGAGCAAATAGTTTCTGCCGTCACTTGAAAACACTTCCAAAGCTATCGGTTGTAATAGATACCTCCTTTTGTGTACCTCCCTACAACACAACAACTCAAAATATAGTACCCAACCTACATACCACAGAGTAACAAAATCATGACAAATGTAGACTTGATTTGATTCACATACCGAATATCTTCATATAAAAATTTGGAGCACTGCCTTTGGTTGCTCCTCTGTATGCCCTGGGCCGGTAGGATAGGTTCATAGTCATCAGGACAGCTATCCAAATCCCGTATTTCTCTGTTCTTTAGTAACGTAAATCCGTCTATGACGTAACAGTGTTCCCGACCGAATAGTAATAGACCCTCAGTTGTGTCTAAGCCTTGTATTCTTGCGCAACGGAACATGTGAGAGATCTGAAAGGAATAATAATATTGAACTTGCTTTAGCTTGTCCTGAGACAAGCTAAAAGGAGTTTAGGAAAGGCAAAAAACTCATGCATTTCGTGGAACATTATTTATTTAACCGTTTATGTACACACATATACAGGTTTATTGGTAAAACACCACCAAAAAAAACAACAGCTGTTCCGTACATTCAATTATGTTAGCATAACTCGTCAAATTTTTTTTTATATTCTCGCGATTTCATAAATTTGTTCCCGTAGTAAAAGTTGTTCATAATGATGAGTACATGACTCCTTAAGAGGTTGTTGGTGTTTTACCAATAACCCTGTATAAACAGACAAGAATAATAGAACAGAAAATACGTACAGGTGATGCATTATGTGCCTGACAATTAATTGAAATGGCAGATTATGTCATGCTGCACGAGGAGATGTGGATGATGAAGAATTATTTTTTACTTTTATGCTTTGCCCTACAGTGTCCGTAATGGTACCTTAGCCTTAAGCCATTGTAAGACTTTATCTACATAATGGAATGCAAATAAAATATGAATACGGTTTGCTGTGGATAGGAAAATAATGCAAATGGCGTCGTGGCATTGGCAGACAATGATGCATTAGACAGTACCTTTTCATGATGTTCAAGGAGCCGTAAAAGTGTTTGATTATCAGGTGGAGGAATTGGTTGTTCATCTTCATCCTCATTGTCAGGCCCATCTTCATTACCTGAATAAATTAAATGATTTATTTTAAACTATCTGTGCCCCGCGGTTTCACCTGCGTAAGTCTCGATCTCGTGGGAATATCGGGACTAAAAGTATTCTATGTCCTATTGCAGATCATGATCTAACCCTGTGCCAAAATTAATTCAAATCCTTTCAGCCGTTTTAGCGTGAAAGAGTAACAAACTCACTTTCACATTAATTATAATATTAGTTGGGATACGCACATTTGATGCGTAATCATTTATAGTTCTTGAATTTTACATGCGCGCGTCAATGATTGCAATTTAAGCTTTATGTCAATGACGTTGAAGTCACATGACACGCGCTCGTGGCTTGTAAGTGCAACGACTCTACCTTTATTACTGAGTAGCTTCTGTCCGCGAATTAGTTTGCGTGGAAGTCATAAGACACCACAATATACTAAAATAGTATACTATGCAATTAGTGAATAAAGAACGGATTTAAAGCGAAGGCCATAGGTGAATCACGAGCATAGCGAGTGATTCAAGTGTTAGAATCCTGAGCGACGCGAGTGATTCATGGCCCTCGATATAAATCCGTTTTATTCAAGATTTGCATACTATACTTTATACCATGACTACAAGAAAAAGAACTTACAACTTCGAGTATGTTGTTATGTCAAGGTTAAGCCTTGTTATAGTACACCGTAGCATAGATAATGGGTACATACTCCATAATGTACATACTCCATAATGTCAATGACTTCTTTTTCGTGACAACTCATTAAAATATGTTAGGAAAACAGACTCTAAAAATGTGCCAGAAGCTTGATTTTCATTTTTCCATTTGCAAAACGCATGTAGGCTAGTAGGCTTTGATGTAAACCAGCCGTGATTTGTTGGGTAGCAAGTTTTCTACTATGTCGGTCGCCGTCTCTTTTATAAACTCAGGTGTTAGCACATCTTCTTCATTACTTGAATGCATTTTCAATCGATTTATTATTAAGTAACACTAAACTTTATGTTCGTACTTACAGTATTTAAAATAGCGCCAATTTACTAATTACAGCAAAGAACACAAAACAGTTTTTATTCTAATGCTAAACTCCTTGTCGAAAATGTGCACCATTCAAATCGAAGTTTGTATCGAGTATTTTTTCGCAAGGAGGTTGTTTAGCATTGAGATGGAGTTCGAATATATTGGTGTGTCCTAAATTCAAACACCAAAACAGTGACTAAAAGCTGCTTTTTATTCACTGTTTTCAGTGAATGAAATAAGCTTTTTAGAGGGGGAATGGTATTAAAACTTTTTTACAACAAAAAAACAACTGACTTCCAAAAAAAAAAACTTTAGCATCGGAATTCGGTGGTAAAAAACAAAAAATATAAAACCTCCGAAATTAAAGTTATTTATCACTTTTTAGTTGTGGTGCCTAATGGTGCCACACATGATTTGTCTTACATCCATTAGAATGTGACCAAGATTTGAGATGTTTTCCTTTTGACACTACACCCATACCTCGTAAATGTAAACCAATCAAAAATAAATGTTCATAATCCAATTAATAGTTTCGGAGAAATGCGTGGACAAACATACATACGTACAAACATACATACGTACAACCATACATACAGATACTTATAAAAATGTTGTATATTTGTTTGGAAGCCATAGTAGAGTGAATATATTGCAATTCCTATATTATTACATACATTCGTATGGAATTGATAACCTCCTTTTTTGAAGTCGGTTAATAACAGCCACATTTTTATAAAACTTCCCTTTATACTACGATTGTAGTTTTGCTCTCAGTAGCCAAAATATACAGAGAGTCAGGACTTGTGACTTGACTTACCTTCGCCAGACGATTGATTAGAACCGCGACTAACAACGCCGCTACTGACGAGGTCTGAAGGTGAACCGTCCCCGTTGGCTACATCTATTGATGTATCCCTACTTCTGCGAAACGAGTTAAAACGTATTGTCACTTACTTACTCTGAAATGTAAACGCGTCAAAGGCCTGTGGTCCGTTCGAATGAGCCAAATTAATACAAAAGAGAGAAGCTCCATACGTCAATCTAACATAATATAATTTAACCAAGAATATTGAGAACCGGATGTTAAAAACTGTGCGGAAATCGGAGCCAGAAATGAATGTCAATTAATAAATTCCGAGTTAGAGCTAAGACAATAGATAATAAATTAAAAGTTATAAAAAATATAGAGATAAGCAGTGAGCAGCCTACTGGTGTGTATAATTATCACTTGCTTCAAAAACGGTGAAGGAAAACATCGTGGCATCGTGTTCCACGATGTTTTCCTGCCTGATTTGATTTGATTTGATGCCTGAGAGATATTTCTCGACGGCATTTGAAGCCAAGTCTGTGGCCCTTGGGCGGTTTTAGAACTCTGACACCAGGTTAGTCACTAAACGCACGAAAAGAAGAAGAATATAGAGATGGCTTACGTGGTAGGCTCGCCGGTAGTCTCAGGTATATCAGTAGGGTCAGCGCCCTCGACCTCGCCGAGGTTACTCGCCGCCCGCCATTGTTGATACACGCGGTAGTATTCCTTGCTGTCCAAGCTTTGGGCCACTTTGTATTTTAGTTGTTTCTAAAACAGGTGAGTGGAGTATAAATTATGTATTCGAGTAAGCAACGGTAGGTAATACAAACACCTTGCAACATTTTTATATTGGTATTTAATACTCAATACTTTTTTGCACTTATTATGTAGGAAGGTATTGATATGGATAAGAAAACTCCAAATATTACATTTAGCAAGGCGGAATTTGAGTTTATTTTCACGGAAGCAGTAATTGATGTCCCTCCCTCCTTCCTCTTTGATACTATTCTATTGTGAGGATTTTCTAATTGTTTCACTAAATACTCAAGAGGTGCTGTGCAAAAACATGATAAATAATAACTCAAACTTACATTATCCGGATCATCGAGTTCAGGCCGATAAGGATAATGCATATAGAAGCTGTGGTTCCGCTTCAGCAACTTGCGCATGCGCGCGGGCCCCTCGGTACAATCCAGGGCCCACTTTTCTAGGGCCTGGCCCCGCGTCGGGCCCCAGAGCGCTCGCTCGCGGGTCAGTTCGCGCCACGCACCCGCCCACTCCGCTTGTACATAACGCATCGTGTGGAGGCGTGTGTTGGATGCGCCTTGCACTACTGCGCACCATGCTTGTCTAACATAGAAATGATAAATTTTATTACTTACTCACGAAACTTAAATAAGAAATTTGGATCACGTCGAGTTATGTTCGCAAAGTAACGATTTCAACGTAACTTGACTAAAGGCCCACAAAAAAGCGCGACGCGTCTTTAACAAAACAATTTCTGGGAAAAATTCACGGCGAACAATGCGACGGCGTCGCGTCGCGCCGCTGTCGGAGCTCCGTGCGACGACGGACAGGGTTCGGCGGAGAGACGAAGCGGGGGCAGGGTGATGCGCTGCGCTGTCGGAGCTCCGTGCGACGACGGACAGGGTTCGGCGGAGAGACGAAGCGGGGGCAGGGTGATGCGCTGCGCTGTCGGAGCTCCGTGCGACGACGGACAGGGTTCGGCGGAGAGACGAAGCGGGGGCAGGGTGATGCGCTGCGCTGTCGGAGCTCCGTGCGACGACGGACAGGGTTCGGCGGAGAGACGAAGCGGGGGCAGGGTGATGCGCTGCGCTGTCGGAGCTCCGTGCGACGACGGACAGGGTTCGGCGGAGAGACGAAGCGGGGGCAGGGTGATGCGCTGCGCTGTCGGAGCTCCGTGCGACGACGGACAGGGTTCGGCGGAGAGACGAAGCGGGGGCAGGGTGATGCGCTGCGCTGTCGGAGCTCCGTGCGACGACGGACAGGGTTCGGCGGAGAGACGAAGCGGGGGCAGGGTGATGCGCTGCGCTGTCGGAGCTCCGTGCGACGACGGACAGGGTTCGGCGGAGAGACGAAGCGGGGGCAGGGTGATGCGCTGCGCTGTCGGAGCTCCGTGCGACGACGGACAGGGTTCCACTGTTCCGTTCCATTGTGGAGACTGACTGAGGTGCGTGCGTCGTCCTCTTGCGCTGCGACGTCGTGCGTCGTCGCAATGCAGGTCTGGCATACTATGCGTTGATCCGTTGCGACGACGCAACGCAACGAGTCGTTACGGGTTGTTAGAAGCCCGAAAGTCTGACAACCAGTCTTACCAAGAGGTATCGTATTACACAGTTACTGGATTGTGGAGGTCAGATAGGCAGTCATTCCATGTAAATTACTGGTATTCAGCTGCATCCGGTTAGACTGGAAGCCGCCGACCCCAACATAGTTGGGAAAAGGCTATGTGATTGATCTTTACACCATATATAATATTAAACTTACCGAACAAGTTGCACATGATCCTGCATATAAGCCAACGCATGATCTCGCGGTGGGTGCGACCGTTGCTTAGCGGAGTCTTCCTTCTTCACTTTAGTTCTAGATGCGAGGCGTGTGAGTCCGCCTGTCACTTTCTGTATCTTTGACTGGATTTGATTGTGAAGCTCCCATGGTACGCGATAGGTGGCCTATGACGAAATAATATACATCATTATTTATAATTCCTAACCATCAACACTCATTTAACTATATTTTAACATTCAACTATAATTCTTTAACATTATGTTTTTTAAGTTGATTTTTTAGTGACCATTTATAGTAAAAAATGTCTCAATGGAATTTGAACTTGGTCATGAATGACGTTGAGTTTGTTGTCCCAAAACTTGATATTTATCTCAGTTGCTAATCTCAAATATAGCACATTCTAAGCAAATTATACAAACCGCAACCGAGCTGAAGAGTTTGATAGCTAAAACATCACAACATAGGAAGAATTCTTATCATTCATTAATTCTATAATATTATCAAGATAAGAATTTCGATCATAATTATTATAACATTAAGGCTTATATCTAAATCCTATCCTATCTAAATCAATCAAAACCGTGAGTTATAATTGTTTTACATACGAAAGCATCATTGAATATCCTACCTTCCTTTCAATATCAATATAGTTGATCCACAGCTTATGCGCATTTTCACTGAGTTGCTCCCGCACAGGAGTAAGGTCGGGTGCGCGTGCGTTTCCGACGGGCGGTATTAATGTTATCTTGAACACTTCCTCTATAGCAGGCTTCTTGCATACATACAGCTCTTCCCAAACTCGCCGCGCTGCACCGGCCATTAGATTACGTCCTGTTAGGAGTTAGGATATGAAGTAGAAAATTATTTTGTCATCTAGAAGGTAAAGGTGGAAACTGAATGATTTGGTGATCAATTTATAAACGTCTGTTTTATATAAATTTAACATTGTGTTTATCTCTATGCTGCGCCCCGCGATTTCATCCGCATATTATTATCTCGATCCCGTGGAAATGTCGGGATAAAGTAAAAGTATTCTATGTCCTAACCCAGGTCATGATCTACCCATGTGCCAAATTTCATCCAAATCCGTTAAGCCGTTTTAGCGTGAACGTTAAACAAACACACTCATTTTCGCATTTATAATATTAGTTAGGATATTGAGATAGGATTGAAAGAATAGTAATCCAGAAATCTATAATTTAGAAATAAATTAAGAAATTATATCAATAAACTACCTTGATGTGTTGTCAGTTTATCATCCCGTGATTCCAAGTCGCCACTAGGATTGACATGCCAAGTAGTTCGCATATGCGAGTCGAGGGCGATCTTCATGTTAGAACTCAACTGCAGCAGGCAATAGGTAAGGCAGCCGATGAATTCCAACTCATGGTTGCCCGCGCCGAAAATCAGTAACCTAAACAAAAACAGATGGGTAATCAAATCAAATCATTAATATTCTGCCATATTTACTTAAAATGTAACGTTATCCTAATCCTAAGTCCTAGCTGGGGCGGGAACGCGTATACACGCAGACTTACAATTAATAATTATTTGTTACAAAGATTAGGGATTACACGCTCTAATAGGGCAAAAATAATGATATCCATAAGCGACATATCTCGTAAACTCCGTATAACTCATACCTGTTCGTTGTCAGTTTGTGTAAAGCCTCTAAAACCGACATTTGGTCCGCTATAGAATCGGTAGAACGAGACAGAAGAAACAGAATAGTTCTGTTCAGACAATGGTGTAATCCCTCCAGAGAAATAACTGACGACTTCTTTTTGGCTTGCATGATTAGCTTTACTATAAAATCGAACACCTGTAATCATAGATAACAATAAAATTAAATTCCCAAAAGGTAAATAAAATATAGTTTAATTTAAATGAAGAGTGTTTATAATCTTTTTCACATACCTCGTGAGGATCCCTTGAAAGTTGTCCCTGCCATAGCTTATCAACCAGCCTGGCAGCTAAATAACAAACGTTTGATATACTGGACTCCGTTCCAAACAGTTCCGTGGTCAATAAATTCTCCATCAGTGTGGTTAGAACCTCCGTTTGATACTCTATCTGTTGTTGGCTGGTTGAGTTAGGCGGTGAAGCATCCAAAACCAGATCGATTACCTGAAATAAGTCATGGAAGTCACAAAATTGGTAATCCCACGGTCTTTTTGAAGACGGTCGCATGACCAGTGCCACAAGAAATTAATAACGGACTATGCGTGAAGCACTTAGAACACAGCACATTGAGTCAGGCTTACATAATGTGTATCATAACATCCGAGTGCAAGGAAGCTCTGACGTCGTTATCATTGTCTATCGATGCGTTGGCGGAAGCAGAAGTGTTACAGAATGTGGGTGTACTACATAACGAACAAGCGTGCGACAGGCGCGAGATATGCGTACGTTAAACTGGTTTAGTACTCAAGTTACTATCATAGAGGAAATATATACGAAGGTACTGAAATGCTTTGAAGTCGGTTAATATTACAGCGTTAGTTGTTATATTAGTGAAGTTAAGTTTTTATAATAATAAAATTCCCCATATTTACGCTATAAAAGTAGGATCTCCCAGGACCGGAGCTACATGGAGTACAAAACATTGACGATGGCACTGAGTCAGTCTCAGTGGCGCTTTCGGCGTTCTAGAACCAATATTGAAGCTGATACTCAGAATTAGTACTCTTAGATAGCTACCAATTTATTATGGCATTATTCATTAGACTTTAATTAGTTATATGCCTGTTGGCGCCAATGTGCAACATGCGACATTGTTTAAAACTTACTCTAGGTACACACAACATACATAATTAAAACAAAATGGGTAAGCTGGGCCAAAATAACAACATGAACATTTAGCCAGTCAACAAAACATAACAGCCAAATGTTGTATTGGTGCAACAGGCAGGTTCGATGAAGTAATTCTGCCGAGAGTGTTGTGAAAGCTGATCAGCCCTAAAAGCCCGGAAAGATTTACAAAATCTCAGATAAGGTCAGTTAAAAGCTAACTTTATCTTGAGATACGATTACCCCTTTGTTAAATAATCGAACTCCTAGGATGTTCACACCATATATCATAGGTATAGCAGGATTGAATAATCTTACGTCTCAACGACCACTAACCCGTTTGCCGAAGAGTAGTGAATATGGGTTATTACCTTCATTTTGAGAACTTGTAGCGTGCTATAAGGCCTGAATTCCTATAACGTTAATTTTGGTCTCGGTTTTCAGCGATCTTCTATACGCGACCGACGTGGACATCATTTAGGTCTAAGTAACATAGTACTAGAATACAAGAATCATTTGGCACTGTAATGACATTGACAGGGGTTGTTGTGGGTCAACGTTTGTGAATTCAGCTCGCAAAATTGTATTGAAAAAATAAGATGGCGGCGTTAGGTCCGATTTTGGACAAGCGCTTAAAGATCCTTTTACAACTTTAAATGCTACAGCAATTCAATGTGATAGTGTGACATACCGGTGCAGTCTTGCCAGTGACGTTGAGCGGCAGCGAGTCGAGTACAATGACGCGTAAGAAGTCCATGACGCCCTGCCGCACGCCGTGCTGCGTCAGCGCGCCCGCCACGCCGGGAACCACTACCTCCTTCTCTGAGCCTGGTGTTGATGCCCCAGAACTCTCGCCGCTCTCGCATATTGCTGATAGAAGATTATTACAAACTTGTTATAGATATTTTTTTATTTGCTTTTTCATCCTCCTCCTTCGAATAGAATTATTCCGAATTAAGCAGTCCCGGGCGTAAATATGACATGTCGAGCTTTACTATGCAACACAGGTGTGAGTGGCAGACGCTACACAATACCAACCCCTAGTTTCAGAAAGTATTTTTTAGATTATATTACACTAACATGATATTGTATAACATATTTACTGATGAAACAAAAGATTAGAAAACGGGTGACAGTCTTATTTAATAGTAGATTATTACATCGAGCTCAAAGTGCGAGGTGCGAGCGAGGTGCGTAATCTACTTTTCTTTCAACTACCAATGTAAACGTGCAAAAAAAAGATGATATACCTATTCAAGTTAATGAAAACAAACAAAGTTATACCGCGACTTTTGCGGCAAAAGGTTATTAACTCAACGCAACGCTGTCACTCATTCACTCAAGTCAGGTCAAGTCAGGTCAAGTCAGGTCAAGTCAGGTCAAGTCAGGTCAAGACAGGTCAAGTCCGGTCAAGTCCGGTCAAGTTAGTCCAAGTCCGGTCAAGTCCGGACAAGTCCGGTCAAGTCCGGTCAAGTCCGGACAAGTCCGATCAAGTCCGGTCAAGTCCGGTCAAGTCCGTTCAAGTCCGATCAAGTCAGGTAAAGTCAACTCAGACAGACAGAGCCGGAGAGACTAGCCTTAGTAACAGGGTCCCATTTTACCCTTTGGGTATGGAACCCTAAAAACAGTGCAATAATGAAATTTCATACAACTTTATTGCACTGTTTTGGTTCTAAGCAAGAACTACGTCCTTTGTGATCGGTTTTGTAGTGATTAACGATAACATTACTACGTAGTTGGAAGAAAAATAGTATATTACATGAAAGAAAAACTTACGCATATGAATATCGTCTGTAGAGTTTGGCGGGAAGAGTATTGCTGCTAGAGCCGTTAAAACTTCCGCCATCATCATAATAGGGACGAAATCTGGCAGTGTGTTGTATAGTGAGAACAGGACCTAGAATTATACAACTAATATTGTCTCCAAGTTCTAAACATAGTTCTAAATCGAATCTAGACCAAGACATTTCTGTTGAAGTCGGAATAAAATGTAGCTCCATCTCCTGAAATACTTTGTTGCAGCCTTGGATAAATGACCACGTGAATCTAGTACCATTACTTTACAAAAAAGTTAACCTTCACAAGGTCGACTTATCTTAAAGAAGCAACCTGAATCGCAGGATTGGACGTATCGGCGATCCTTCGGGGAGTCCTGACTTATGGAATTCCTTCGGTCGACACGGCGATGACGAATACAACGTACCTGCACAATAGCCACAGGATGACCGGCCAGCCAGTCGGGCTCGTCGGCGCGGTCGGCGTGCACGAGCGCGCGCACGGCCGCCAGCAGCACGGCCGCGGCGTCGGCGCAGGGCGCCAGGCGCGCCGCCGCCACGCGCGCCGGCCCGCCCCACGCCGCGCCCCACACGCGCTCCAGCGACACGCCGCGCTCGCCGCACGCGCCGCGCACGGGCTGGCCCAGCGCCAGCCCGAACAGGAGGTAGTACAGCTCTGGGATGTGGAGGTGGGCCGGGACCAGCCTGAGCAGGAATGGTTCAATTAATATGACGAATCTCTGAAGACGATTTAAGATTTTTCATAAATAATTTGGCATATTCTGGTGCAAAATCTTAGAGACACAATTTTAAAATATCGATATTATTTTGTCTGTCATTAATTCATTACAACCGCAGCCAATGCTTACAAACTAAATCACAGCACAAACTATTTCATGACCAAAATAGAAGTCCACGAGGACCTTTATTTACTACAAGTGATACTCATAAACCATTTAATAACTGGGAATAAAAATAAATGTTCTTCTTCTTACCATCCGAGCAATGTAAACCCGGGAGTATGTAGTAAAGATGTGTGTAGATGCGAGTTCGAGTGCACAGTGGTAGCCATCACTACGCCTGCTTGTTGAGGTTGCGCTAAGTTCTCTGTGTGGCGCAACCAACCTCCGTTACCAACGCCTTCTCTAAACCTGTACAAAGTTTCAAGGATGCCTTTAAATTGGATGGCAAATCCATTTACAGATCTTATACAACCTTATTTTTTCTTTATGCTAAACCCGAAAAGGGGTCATTGTACTCATCATTTTGAACAACTTTTTCTATGGAACCAACTTTGAAATCGCGAAAAAAAAATCTGCTGTTCCCTACATTTGTATTCACTTAAATCAGGGATGCACAGACCACAGCCCGCGGGCCGCGGGCTGTGGTCAATTCTATTCCAGAATAAAACCAAATAAAATATGTTCGAAAAGTAATTTGAATCTCGCGCGCGCGCTCTTAACTGCGCTTATCGGTGCGCCGTGCATGCGTCGGTAACAGCGGTCGGTAATGTTCGTGCCGCTCTCGGTTAAATTCGTTTTCTTGAGGAAGCGCCGCGGCCGGCGGCGCGGCGACGACGGCAGCGCGGTGGCGGCTTATCCACGGGTTATATTGTTAGAGCAAGCGAGATAGCAATAGTCCCGAATTCCCGATTGCTCGAGTAGGTAGATACGAAGCTTCCAGAGTCGGTTTCGAGATTTCTCCAGACAGTTTTCGACTCTATACGCGCGGTATAAAAGCCACGCTAACCGCAGCGACAGACAGTTCGGTTTTAATTTGAGTGAAGTGTCAATAGTTCTAGTGTAGATTTTAACTCAACTAGCCGGTGTCCTATATTTTGATCCACATTCAACGTAGATTTCCCGTCAAGTGCCGTGTATAATTGTGTTGTGAAATCGTAAGTAAAACTCTGTTATTAATAATAAGTGTTTCCCTACATATTTAATCAATTATTTTTGGTAATTTAAAAAAGGATGGGTAATTTAAGTAGGTACTGTAATTGTTTTTAGGTGCTGTGTTAATCCTAGCCAGGATTAGAACGCAACATGGACAAGCCAGCGTCTAGTAAAAAACGTAAGGTTAAAGATGAAAATCGGCAGTTTCAAGAAATTTGGACTGAGAAATACTTTTTTGTATGGTCGCATAACAAAGTCGTTTGTTTAATTTGCAAGAATTCTGTTGCGATTGCAAAGGAATATAATGTAAAAAGGCGCCTTGCATTAGAAAGTTTGGAAGCAGTTTTACGTGTTGCTACAAGTAAATTTGAGCCAAATATAAAAAAGATTGTAAGCACTATGCAGTGCCACGCTTCAAATTAATAAATTCTTTTTCAATTTTAATACATTATTATCAATTCTTTATTGTCTTTAATTCTGGGCGGATCGGAAGGGCGTGTCAGACTCTTACTGACTAAAACCCACCCGTGTTCCTTCCCTGTCTGCACATTTCGGGGCCATGGTTCCCCCTTAGGATATCCCGCAGCATTACCTATACTACTTCTGGCGGCCCGCCATCAGTTCATAATTTGCCCGAGTGGCCCCTAGTCTTAATAAGTCTGTGCATCCTTGACTAAAATCGACAAAATGTATGGAACAGCTGATTTTTTTTTCGCGATTTCAAAGTTGGTCCCATAGTAAAAGTTGTTGAAAATTATGAGTACAATGACCCCTTTTCGGGTTTAGCATAAAGAAAAAATAAGGTCGTAGATAGATGTGATTTATGCAGGTTTGCACAGTAAGTGACCAGCACAGCTATTCATTAAAAAGCGTCCGATTCGCTATCCGAATCGAGGTTTACAAAGCAAGATTATTCAAAATTAGAAAAACATAATATTATGTACACTACTTCATAAAATTACCACTGGTGTCCTCTTTTATTAATCACTCAATGCATATTTTATTTACATTATATTACGAAATACCTAACAATAATAATTTATTTACAACTTAAACATTTTCTACCATAAAAGTTACCATTTTGTAGCGTTCCCTTTAAACGAACCTTAACAATCGAATTCAATTGCGAACCGAACGGTTGTGAATAGCAGTGCTGCATGTCACAACCTGAAATACCAGCTGGAAATAGTTCATAGGACGAAAGCACTTCTAATTCCTTACGAAACTGCTCACGTGGTCAGACTTCAGACTGCAGTAAGTTAAAGTCGCAGAGGTAGAAACGTACAAACCTTTGCATTATAGCAGATTGCTGTCCCTGACCCGAACACAGAACAACCAGTATCCTCAACGCCCACAAAACCGTGGATGGATGAACATTCTCCAACATAAAACTGACCAGCCAATCAACGCCCAGAACTCGTGATATCTCTTCACAGACAATCGTGTTCACTAGATTCCTAGCCGTGAATAATAGACCATGTATAACATTGAAGCATTTGTTTCTTAAAATAATTTGTTCTCCCTCACTCTCGCAGTCACTTTCTTTTGGGTTTATTCCCCTCTCTGTCTGGGAAGGTAATGGTAAGGTGAACGCCAGGAATTGTCCTAAACAGAGTAAATCGCTCGGTCTTGGTTGTCCTCCTAGTAAGGCAGCTAGTAACTGTATGAGGACATTCCTTGTGCTCACGATTTTTACGTCGTTTATTATGTAAAGAAGCTTGGAGACTAGTTGCAACTCCCTCATTGTGCGTAGGTTGTGCGTTCTGTGAGCTGTCTCGGTTGCCAGTTCTAGTAAGTGTTCTAAGAGAGATTTGATGAGCCCACCCGGAGCTCCAACCCAAACTTCTAGCTCGCATATTAAATCCTAAAAATAAATGACTTTTTAGAAAATATAGTTTCAGATCACAAAACATAACATCACGCCTGTATTCCCCGAAGGGTCAGGCAGAGGTGTACCTATAGGTAATCCACGTTTCGCCAGTTATGTTTAAGTCCCATGAAATAGAGGGCGAGCCTATTGCATTTTATTTTTGGGTTTTTCATTCGGAATTTGTCGGTCCGGCAGCTCGGAGTCTGGATTCGTGCCCGCTTGATGGCAATAGGCTCGCCCTCTATTACATGAGTTTCAGATCAGTTAGGTAAAAGGACAACAAATGTTTTTATTGGTACTTACTTGAAAGGCCGTCAGGTTAGGAATAGAAGAAGTTTCTTTTTGACTATCAACAGTTCCGACTAGACCAAAAATGAGATGCAGTATATGTGAGTTGAGCAATTGTTTTTTCCTTTTCAACAGCATGGCTAAGGTTTGGTATCCTTTCCGCCTGTCCATTTCTGCTTGTGCGGCCTTATTTGACCGTACGACGCAAACCAGCGCTTTTACACTTGCGTATAAGCATTCCACGTCTTGAGCCATTGCAATTAATCCTAATAATACTGAGCAGCCACCAACTGTATCAATCTACAAGAAAACACAGCATTGTAAACCTTTTTCAATATTTAAAAAATAACAATACAACGCAGTGGACTTACCATGATGGCAGCAGGTTTCGGGCAAAATACTCTGACGCCTAAATAACCAACGACAGTCCCGCCCAAACATCTCGCCGGGCCCATGAGGTGTCCAGCAGAGTTATGCAATATCCTTATCGGCGTCGCATTTTCATGTGACGACATGCCAAGCATCTTGGCTATAGCTTTGTTATCATTTTTACTGTAAACTTTACGTATCTTGGCAAGTGTCAGTTGGGACATCGCACGAGCGTTTATGCCAAATACGACCTTCTCTTCGGCGACTAAAGGAGCGAGTGGCTCTTGGTACTGTCCGGGGGGTAAAGGTGCTTGTAGCGTGCCTACGTAGTGCGGGCCTAGTTGGTAGACTATGGATACGGTCTGGGCTGGGAGTACCTAGAATAGATGTTTGAAAATTAAATAACATCCCTGTGCATGTCATTCCTGAAAAGGTTTTAAATTGTATAAAGTTTTAGTCACTTTCAGTTGATCAATGTGGTAACAACTTTCTCCATTCAACAACGGTGTGAGTGTGGTGTCCTTAAAAGCGTGCATTCTAAAAGTTAACAACGTCACAAAAACAGTATATTTACTTGTTCTTGTTAATTTTATTGTATGGAAATATGGAATATCGCTCGCTGTAGTACTTACATCCTCCAGCAAGAGCGCGGGCCCCTGGCGCCACACGAGGCGCGAGTAGCGGCGCCAGTGCGGCGGCGTGCCCAGCACGCAGTACACGCTGGACGCGCCCGACAGCGTGGCCGCGCCGCCGCCCGGGTTCGCGCTCACGTAGTGCAGCTTGCCCGAGTGCATGTGAGTGCCTGCGGAACGCAATGTTTTTAAGTGTCGGCAAGGCGCGGTCAAAGCTCAGCGCGTCGCGTCGCCAGGCCGGCGGTACCTCTATACAATTCCAAAAGCCAGGCAATTAATTACATGTCATAATAACATTTACATATATACATTATATCTAAGTCGCACATACCGTCCAAATACAAGGAGAAGGATGAGTTCTTAAGCACAGCGCGGTTGAGCACCAACACCAGATGGTGCCATTGACCCTCGTGCTGTAGATCGGGACACCAAACACGAGCCCCACATTCTCCTGAACCTTCGGGCTCCCATTCTCCCACGTCTGTGGAAAGTGACACTATTTTATTTCACTAATAGAAGTAGCATCGACCCTTCTACTTACACTCCACAATGCATGATTTTGGACAAAAACAACACATTACAATTTAACACACACTAAAAACATTCGATTGAGAATAACTTACTGTGTGGCACTAAAGTCTCCTGCGTTGAAACAATGATTGCTTTATCCCGTGCTGATAAAACCATAGTGAGACAAACTAGATGTTCATCACGACTGTTGTTTATGTTACGCACAAGGGTCAACAAGCGGACACAGTGCGGGTCCGAACGTGGGTCCGAGTACTTCTCAACACATATCCACGTAGAGTAGGTAAGACCAGTTTGCGGCGGAAACACCCGATCACCTAGAACAAAACGTTTTCGTCACCATAAAATCGAGTCTAACAAATAAAATTTTGAAAATAAAACTCACTGGGCCGCCAACTACCTGAACCAATTCCACCTAAAGTGGCAGTGTCTTGCGTTCCAAGAGCGTTTAAATTGGCCGATTGTGGCGCAATACTTGGCAAGTAAAGACACCCAAAGCCTTCGGCAGACATGTCGAATTCGACAAATGGAGGCAGAGTGCAAGAGTTTTGAGATCTGCAGGAAATAGAAACAACATAAATTATTTATAAAGCCTTTAGATAGTAGATAGAAGGAAGACAAAGATGAGAGTGAGAAGATACCTGTAATCTCTTGGCGTCGTCATTGATACTAAAGTCTTGATCCTAGTAAGTGGTACAGGTCCTCCAGGTTTACAAACCTGTCCCTGTTCCGGTGCCACGCAGTTTAAAGGATTACCCATGCGTAGAAATTCCCTGGAAACATTATAATTCATATTTTATGTGTTGCATAATTGAATTCTAAATAAGTTAATATAGAACCTGTAATGATAGTTGTAAGCACGAATTCAATAAATAAATAAATTATGGATTGAATCATGATCTGAAGTAAAGACTATTATTATAAACGGTTTTCCTAACATGTTTATTTCAGATTTGTCCAATTAGTTTCGATTTTGAACAGAGATCTTATTCACAGCATTAAGATGCTGGCAAGAGTAGCTAGCTTTTTTTTATGCAGTCCGACAGTGACCGCGCGATCACTGTCGGACTGTATAGAAAAGAAAGAGAAGCACGATGCCACAACACTTGTAATTTATTGCAAAATATGAATCAATTTATCTATTTACTCAAAAATGAGCAACTCAAAAAAAACAATCAAGTTCTGAAATAAAACGTTATTGTTATTAATTAAATACACTATTATTTAATACATTAATTACTATTTAATACAGATATTTTGGATTGGAACTAAAGGTAAAAGGTACCGATAAATTTGTATCGAATTTTTTTTCAAAACGTGTTTTGGTGCCAAACATGTTCTGAGAAATATGTTCAAGATTAAAATATTATATTTTCCGGTACCACAAACTACGTAGATTTATTGATGGCAATATTTTTTTTAAGCCAAACCTTCTTATAACATTTGCCTCATGCCAGCAGCGCCTTAATAAATAAAGGGAATGAAGTCTATAGCTGTTTTCATTACAACAGGGAAAATAATATCGTGATTCATTCTATTTACTTATGGTATTTAGAATATATGCATAAAGGAGTGTTATTTAATAATAAGAACATACCATTCATTGTTATCATTGCTTATAATAATGTACGCGCGTGTATCATTCAAATTAGCACAGTAACTATAATCTCCTCTATTCACTTGACTGGTAATGTATTCAATTAACACCTGACTTCGAAGTGTACGTTTAGAAGTCAGCTGATCGCTAAGCACCACGTTAAATGTTATCCCCAACAATATAAATGTTAAGACCCAAAAATTTTTGTTATGTGGGTACAACAAACATTTCTTGAAATATGTTTTTAATCATTCAAAGGTTCTATTCTTTGTAAAGGGATTGGTTTAAAAATCGTAAGTTTGACGAATATCCGGATAGTATCATTTAGCAATCTCATTGAAACCTATCCATCCAGCATGATTACTTCTGTATTGGAGGCCTATATTCATCAGCAGGTGTTGTCCAGCAGTTGAGTTTTTAATAAGCTCGTATTTACCTGAGTTCAGATGGTCTAAGCGCGTGCGCAGCAAGTCTCTCGAGCATATACATGGCGGGCGCGTGTAACGGATGTCGTTCAGCTCGCAGGGCCGCACCGCATACACGTAGCACTACGCCAGCCAGGCCTGCGCCACACATCACTTGCTGGTTGCGTTCGCTGGTTGGGGGAACACCAAAGATTGCAATATTTAGTTTTGAAATCACGGGGTACTATACAAATGGAGTGCTAATATGAATATTTGCTTTATGAAATTGTATTCATGGTATTAAGTGTGCGAGAGAATACGTAAATGCGGACACCCACCAACGACTGACGTATTGACCAGTTATCTTTTTATCAGATGTTGAGCACTCCATTTGTTTCACATTCCGTGTAAAATAATAGAAGAGATTAAAAAGTAGTAATACCTTCTAACAAGACTTTTAAGCACATGGGCCAAATAGTCTCGTATGGCTCTGGCATGCGCTTCATGTTCAGGAGGCCGGGGTAAAGCGGGCAACAGTTTTGCGAGCACTATGACGACGCCTGAGTGTATCACCCACGCCTCCCCATTGTTACTGCCCGTTGATAGGTTGAGTGGCGCAGTACGTCCTGCCGGCTTTGACTTGATAGAAAAAAATATTTTATCACCTTAATTGTTTACTACCCAGAAATAAATTGATATGGTTATATTAGTGCATGCCCCATTAAAGATTGAGTACATTCGAACCAAAACCGAACATTTAAGAAACAAAAGAAGAATACATTGATTAGCTAAACTCACCTCATTAATTGCAGAGCTCTGTCGCGTCAAACTGGGAGATTTGACATTGAGCGATCCGCAGAAAGTTGGCTTATCAAAAGAGTCCAATGCGACATCGTACAAAAGTCGCAGAATGATGCACGCATGCACAAACACTACTGGTACTTTCTCAGGAAAACTGTAGGAAAAGATAAAGATAATGTAAAGCTTCGTATTCATCAGGAAGCAAAGTTGCACAACATTGTTTAAGCAACATGGAATGTTACAGTATTGCTGACAATATGCTAATGTTACGTATTGACGATAAACAAAAGTGCAATATTTACGCCAGCAAGTTGCAACATTTGACGTTGCGCGCTACAATGTTGCGCAACTTTCTTTCAAATGAATATGCAGCTTAAGTAAATGCCATGCTATCAAGTAAAAAGAATCGAAAAACAAAAGATACTTACGTCATTTCTAATATGTTGCTTGTGAATACTTCGTGAAATACTTCATAGAGCTCTGCATCACCGGGTTCTGTATCATTTTGTAGCTCCGTTTCGTTTATAAAACAACCCAAAAGCCGTATCGTCTCACAAAGGGTTGTCATACATATCTGTAAAAATATTACCTTAAGGCCCACTTGTCATGGGTTAACTTAAATAACTCGGTTAACAGCTAACTCAGGGTTAATCAAATAATTCATTTTGCGCTACCAAGAGTTAGAGGTAAACTTAGGGTTAAACTTTTAAATATTTAACCCACTGATGTGGGAGAGTTAATGTTCTGGGGATTTATCGGCAGTTCTTTTAATGTTTCGGTACTCACCTCGTGATGAAAAAACTTCGCATTAGCTGGCTCGAACCTCATAGCAGTACTTATGGTGTAGAACACAATATGTATTAGCTGTAGCATATCTTTATCCATCGGCTCATTGCCTTTCAGTTTCCCTTCGAGAGAAACTAGAACACTTGTTACGTATACGAAACCGCTAACCTGTGGGAATGTGTGAATTGAAATTACTTGAAGTTGCTTTCTCTTTAATTATAATTGAAGTTATAATATTTCATAGTATGATTTCTTTGTACACAAGGAATGCTAAAAAGTATATTGAGAACAAATAAAATACAATTTAGAGACTGATTACTGGATGTATGATAGTGATGTATCAAAAATGATACAAGATAAATTAAAATGGAATTGACATCTGCACAGTACTGCGTACATAAAGATTACTTTAGCTTAACAGACGTTTGCTTACAAATTAGCACTCCATTTGTGTGTCAACAATACAAAATTACCTTTCTAAATATAGTTCTAGTACGATGCGAGTCTCGTAAACAAGCTAACAGTGCTTTCAGTATGTGCAGCTTCAGAAGCAATGCATCGTTAGGGGCGGCGTGCATGCCACACAGTAACGCAGACATATCCTCTTCACCTGACCCACTCACTATTAGTTCTCTTACTACACCTAAAAGAAAACAATAATAATATCACTCACTCTCTCTTCAACATCGTTTTTTTTTTTTTTATGTACTTTTAAATAATCTATTTATTTTGTATTTTGTTTACTCATTGTATTTTATGTTTCTTTAAGTTTGTTTTTATTTTATTACCTACTATGTTGTTTTGTGGCAAATGCTGTGTATATCTATAACAGGCATGCATACCAGTAATTTTTAATATTACTGTTCTGTTTTAATTGTTTTTGTATGTACTGCTGTTGGTGTACCAAATAAATAAATAAATAAATAAAACAAACATTGCTAAAATAATGTCCTTGGTAGTCGGTTGGACTAAGAGAAGGATAAATGATGAATGGAGTTTAAATGGCTGGAGGGGCAGAAGAGCAAACAAAAGATGGATGAATTTTGTGAGGGTTGATAATAGTCATAGGGTAATAGGCTCATCATCATCAGCTTACAGCAGTCCACTGTTGGACCTATTTCCATGTCCTATGTGGATGATGAGCTAAAAGGGAAAATAGAGGATAAAATAATTGCGCTCATGCCAAGTTGTTGAGACTTACCTAAAGCTTTACTCCTACAAGATTCATACACAACCATCCCATGCACACATTTAGCGCCGCCACAGTCCCTAAACACGTTGCAGTTATTAGAGTTTGCATTCAACAAAGCTGTCAAGCCTTCCATTACTAATGAACCCAATTCCTCTTCTTCTTCATCTAAATTAGGGTCTCTGATCAAAGAGTCGTGACGAGTCGACTGTCTTTTCTTCCTTTCGGGAGCCTTCGGGGACTCATTCGGAGTTTTGTCGTGCGAAGGCGAATCTGACGCGTCTATTTTGCTTTTTTCATCATCAAGAATTTGTTTGTCTTTGAGAAACACAGCGTAGCGAGACAGGCAAGTAACGAAGACTTCGAGCATCCCCACCTCCCGGTATACGTCTTTGAAAATAGCGTTATGCCTGGAATACAATCGTACACAATGAGCACCCATGTAACTTCATTTAATACTATAACGAATACGCAAAATACGCCAGACTTACTTTAAAATATTCAAAAGTGTTTTCATACAAAATATGCTACACAATCTTGATCGATTCGCCTTCAATAATAACGACAAAGATATCAGCTCTTTGCACGGCACAAAATTCAGCTGAAAAACAATAAACTCCAGCAACTCGAAGAATTTTTCTTGTATTTCAGCATTCTTAATGTATATTCTTTCGGAGAATTGACTGAGCGTGTTCTGATTTTCAAGAATGAAATAGTTGGCATTGTCGGCGTGGTACACGCTTGATATAGCGTCTAATATCGTGCAGCACAGCGCTGGAGAGTTGGACTTCATAAATACTGATTGTAGGACCTGCAAATAAAATTACGTAAAGTAATATCCTGAGCTATTCTAATCCTTGTTTTCAAATGATGTTATTCCCACGAAAACAAATAAAATTAGTTGATTTTAGAATGACTATTACTATTAAAAATGTTAAAAAAATACTAGTTTTAACGGAAATTAAACTTTATGAGGGCATTAAAAAGTTAGTTTTCAGACATCATTTTGAATGCAGTTTAGTTAATTTTCCCTATGTTTTCTATGCATACCTGGAAAGCCTGTACATTTCTCACAGCTTGTCCCGGAGTGGAAGGCTGCGGTAACACGAACCCCTGAAGTTGAAAGAGTTCAGTGTTGGCGCGGGTTGGTCGTAGCTCTGAGAAGCCGCACGCACATAGCGACGATATCATCAACACGAGGTTCCGAAGAGCAGCTTTGGCTTCTGTGCCACTCACGCGTTCTTCTTCTAACCTTTATTTAAAGAGTTCGGGTAAGAAAGAAGGATATATTCGAAGATATGAAATAGCCATTTATAAAAAAAAAGTGCAGTATATTTATTAAAAAAAGTTGAATAAACACTGTAAAAGCACGGTCGTGGAACACGCGAAAGTTTCGCTAACACTGATGCGATGAGTAAGCGGGACGCCACAAATGTTACTGCGCGTGAGCGAAAGAAACAAGTAGTGATATGCCATGTAGTGTGTTCCACAACCATGCCATAATTACCAAAATAATAAGCTACAGTGAAGTGCTTACCCTGATGTCAAATAATCGGGTACACCTTGTCTCTCATGTCTGTGATAAACAAAACAAATCATAGGTAAAAAAATAAAAACAAAATAAAATAGTGCAGTCACATGCTATACTTAACAACTAACGATATCTAGATACCGAACATGCTCATGCTGAATAATAAGAATAATGTTAATACCCATATTCACTAGAAACTTACTTTAGAAGAAATTCAGATAGAAAAAGGTAGCCTTGGCAAGTACGGAAATCATCCAGTAATAATTGACTAACTTCACTTGAATCCTTCAGGAAACAGAATACTGCTACAAACATTTCAACTACCTGTAAAAAAAAAGTGTCATAGGCATCAGATGAGACTGAAATCTTCAAATAGGTACAAATGTACAGTTAAACCAGAAACGTTATGCGCTTCGATAATCTTCGTTTTCGCAGTTAGCATGAACGTCGCGTCACAGAGTCACCCCTATATTTGAAAGTTTTTATGTTTTATACTGCCGCGCTTTCAAGTAGTGCTCCTATCAAAGTTTTCTCTCTGCGGATACTCTGGTCGCATCACGTTATCTGTCACTCAAAAGTTTAATTGCCATACAGTTGATTATCTATAATTTTGTAATCATAGTAGTACAAAGGCAAGTACTTTCATGGTTGTAACAGCTCTATAGACGATGATCGCCGAAGCGCGTACTTTTTCTGGGAAATATGTAAGTTTAATAAGCATAAGTTTATAATTTCATAATTACCTCTAAAGGTGTCAATTCTGGTATCCTTTGCATATTTTCTATGCAAAGCGCAACACATCCTTTATCTGCAATAACAGTAATTAATTAACAGACATTCATGTTGACCTATTTACTAATTAATGGCTTCGTTTGCTAAACAAAGCAAGTCCGCAAATAGATTAGACTGGATAATAACAACGTTTTGAACAACAAATAGTTATGTAACTCAAATTGACCTTTATGTGTATACTATAACCACTTACTGTGTATGTATTGAACTACAGATTGTGTCAATCCATGTCTAGATAGTGTCATCAGCACTTCAGCCGCTGATTTCCTCCACATAATGTTATGGGGGGCACACCATGAAGTAATGGCGGAAAATAATAAGCTGAGATCATCTTTTCTAGCTAGTTCTTCACATGGGAATGGATGACTGCACAGTCTTACAAGTACCTAAAATGGGTATTGAGATGTCTTAGTTATTGTTGAATGATATAATAAAAATTCACTATACCAAAATGAGCACTGCCTAAAAGGATTTCCAAACAGGGCGCGATGCGTGCAGCAGCGTGCTTCGTTTCATTCGAAATTGAAGGTATAGTCATTGGAAATCAAAACAACAGTACACAGCACTAGGTCGAGTCGCGCCGCTTCACAACCTTCATGTATCATTTCTGTCCATTTTTATTTGAAAGAATTGTGGGACAGCAGTTTTCCATAAAGGTACCATACCATAGTCGTACTAACCATACATATATTATAAATGCGAAAGTGTGACTGACGGTCTGTCTGTCTGTTACCATTTCACGCCTTAACAGCTGAAAGGATTTCGACACATAGGTAGACTATGACCTGGTTTAGGACCTTAGGACATACATACGGTACTGTGTTCCCGTAAATAACTTCCAACCTCCACGCGGTCAAAGCCGCGCGCAAAACCTAGTCCAGTCACATTCACATTCAATGACTCATTTCATGTAAATAATACTGTTTACATAGGTGTTTAGAATATTTACCTGAACCACAACTTGAAGCAATATTAAAATGGGTAACATTTGCTGTTAATAAAATTTAGATTAAGATTTTAGTATTAGACATTAGTACTAATGGTTCTGTTGACCTGTTTGTACTACTTGCAAATATTGTGACATAACACAACAATATACAAAATAACAAAACATATATGACTTCCGCATATGAGACACAAATACAAATCATATAAATCTGCCTGCATGATGAAGATAAAACATTTAATTAAAAAAAGTGTGTTAAAGGGAATCCTGTCTATAAAACATGCAGTAGGTATATTTCGTAAAATTTAATTACCTGCACAAATATTTTCTGTAACAAAATCCGTCTTTCCCTAGGAGTGAAGTCACTGTTTCCATCTTGAACATCAGCCTCAGACTCGGGTATTTCAGGTAGATCAAAAAACAGGTATAAACATTTGACTAATGTTGACGGTATTGATGCAGTGGTCATGACCTAGAAATTAAATTCAAACCAATCATTCAAACTATGATAAGAATAAGACTACTTTAGAAAGGGCCTTGAACTGACTGATTTGTCTGATAAATTGAAGTTGCACAAAAAATAAAAGGTCACAATAGAAAATTCTTTACTATGGTGGTCTGAGCAAAGCAGTTATAATTTGTTAACAATATGCATGATCAATATTTGAAATCAATTAAAATTACCAAAATGTATCAATAAAACCTTGTAATATTTGACTTGATTTAGAAAATAACTTCAACAAATTATGAACAAAAGATTTAGGGTAAGTAAAGCATTCTCTTTTCCATAGAGGATGCTTGTGTCCAGCAGTGCATTTACTGCTCAAATTTTGATTGGCCTTTAGAAGGCTGATAACAATTAAAATTCTATTGTGTCGTGTTAGTGACAGTTCAAGGTTTATAGGCTGATCATGCTATGCTAATTAAAGTTTTACACAAATACCTGTATTAAAGACTGATCACCAGCGGCCAAGAGGTTTAGTGTAGACAGTAACATCCAGCCATTGCTTGATTCCTCAGAATTTTCAATTTCTAGGAACTTAGCAATAGCACAACTAGCTGCCTCAGTGCTTTGGTTGCTGGCTCTCTTCCTAATCTCCGACACCATGAGTTTAGAAACTTGTTGGCAGAATGATAGAATATCCCAGAACTTTTCATTCATCTCACTTGATGGACTCGTGCCAAATACCTAAAGAAAATAAATATTGTTATGATCTTTGGCGGTGAGAAAGAAAGTAAATACAAATTTATCTTTGTGAGATTTAATTTAATCTATATAATAAAAATGAAATGATGTTCGTTGGTAAGCATATAACTTGAGAATGGCTGGACTAATTTGGCTATTTTGTGTGAAAATGTTCTTAAAAGTCACAATTTAGTTTTTACAGAATGAAAAATTGGAAATTTTCAAATTCGGGAACAGCTGTACACTGTTCCTTTTGCCTTTTTCCTATGGGATTTTTGTCAAATGTGTTTAAATTTGGACAGGACGTCTGTCAGGTCACCTTGTAGACAATAAAATCTTGTAAAATAAAGGTCTAACTTCCCCCCTCCAGCCCAATCCTTAAAAAATCTTCCTCTTTAGTACAGCGCCGTCGGTTTTAGTAAATAGATTCCTATAAGATTGCTTATAATTTATTTTCAAACATTTGACTGATTCATTCACAAATAGTGAAAAAGTGAAATTATGCCCAACAGTCTATATCTTACTTTTGTTGTTTGTGGATATAAAAACACATCAAATTTAATAATTATTTATACTATGATCATAACAACATCAATATCTTTCAAGCATCAATAAGTGGAATCATTACAGTGTATTGCAGCATACACTGTCAAAATAAAGAAGATTAATTTGGTTCTAGATAAAATAATAGTACCAATATTTCCAATAGTTCTGATGCTATCCAGGTAAATAAAAAACTGGTTTTAATAAATAAAATAAATAATGATGTTTATCAAAATAATGAATCATTCAAGATAAACATACTAAGCCCACTCATGTCTATGAGAAGACTAGTCAATAACATGTTAGATTATGACCAATTATATGATCGCAAAATAAATACAATTACAAAACTAATTGTATTATATGTTGCAAAAAGAATAATAAATACTTACAAATATTTTGATTGTTACTGGAGACAATACTTAGCTAAATGTATTTACCTTACAAAAAAGAGGTAGCATATTGTATAGTTTATCATCTTTTTCGGCGTCTGTAAGCGGTTGTGGTGGATGTGTGTACTCCGCGAAGAGTTTCTTGAGGTGCATGAGCCCAAGTTGGACATGAGACGACGAGCTGGAAGCTTCGGCACTCTCAGGGGATGCCGAAGTAGTCGCCCCACGCAATTTGCGCATTAGATTCATTTTAGAAATCTATATCGATACGGTTACAATTTTACACTCATAATCTTTGTTTTTTTGATTTATGTAGAAATAAACATTTTAATTAAATAATAATAAACATTGATTTTTTATTTTATTTTAATGTAGTGGCACCACCATTTTGCACAGCTATTAGGTAAATAAAACGTATATGAAATACATAACTTATTATGGGTAAACTAAAAATATTATGTAAATGGCGATATTTTCTTGGTTTTTCCTTTGTAAATTGATTGATTATTTTCTGATACTTTCGTCCGCCCACACTGCAAAGTGTTTACCATAGATAAAAATCATGTTTTCTTTTTTCAGTCCTTATCTATCCTGAAAAAATGAGGATGGGATACTCACCAGTCTTACCGACCAATAATTTTTTATAGTGAGTGAGTAGCAAGATTTTGGTTTTGTTACCGTGGGATTCTATAGATCTCTAGTTCCTGTAAAAAAAAGTATGGAACATTGACAGGAACTAGCTAGAGATTTCAACATGTTTTGTTGTGAATGTTTCGCCAGTACAAGCAAACAGTTACACTATCATATATCATCGATCATAGATCTATGATCAAAGAGATAATATCGGCGTTTTACCTGAAATAAAACGCTTATTAAACTACTTACCTTATTCGAAGCATAATTAAACAATTGAGATAGGCTGAACCTTGTTTCCTGTGCCTTTTTTCCTTAAGTTTCTAGCGATATAGCTCTGTCTCGCTCTCATGACGTCACCAGGTCAGAGAGGGGAGCGCAATTTTGAGCGCGCGCGACTCGGTCTTGTTCATTGGATGTTGACTATGTCACCAGGCAGAAATTACTATTATGCTTCGAATAAGGTAAGTAGTTTAATAAGCGTTTTATTTCAGGTAAAACGCCGATATTAAACCACTTGACCGTTATTCGAAGCATAATTAAACAATTGAGATATGTCTGTTATCGCCTGGTGACGCTCATGACGAACGCCAATGTGTAGGGAAAGAACAGAAACGATAGTAATTGCAAATTGTTTTTATTTTTTATTTTTATTGCAAAATATAGAAGAATACAATTATTAATCAGGTTTTATTCTAATTCTTAAGAGTTATATAGGTAGTATTCAAGAAAAAAAAAAAAAACAGTAAATAAACTCTCTATAAAACAGGGTTAAAGAGAGCAGTAATGCTGTCACTCCTAGTAGAGTCCAAAACCTGTCGTTTATAAAATCGAATAAAAGTGTTGGAAGACCTCCAATTTCCCCGAGCCAAAATATCTTCCATGGGGAAGTTGTCTAACCAATTCTTGGAAGCAACAGCGGAACGGACACTTCCAGGAGTAGCAACAATACCTGCCTGACGCATCAGAGATTTAATCCAGCCTGCAATAACCGTTCGAGAGGCCGCACGAGCTTTACCTCTCGTATTGATAAACAAGTTAGGACATTTAGCTTCCTGACGTCTAGTGGAAAGCAGTGATACGGTCTGTTCAACCCAATACACGGGGTCCAGGTTTCTATTATCATTATTTTTAAATAATCTCCATCCTGATTGCCTATAGTCAGATGAATCAGTCTTAGACCCAAATGCTGGCCACAAAGTTATAAAATTATGGTCTGGTGATCTAATATAATTAATGTTATCGGTCATTAAGAGTGTCAAGTCATGAATACGTCTACCAGAACAGAGTAGTAAGAGGGCAGCGGCTTGACTCGACACATCAAAATTATTGTCATGATTTATCGTTCTATCGCCAAGAAAACATACAAAATCATCAATATTCCACACGGGTAACTTAGAAACAGTTGGTTTTTTAATTGAAATCGATTTCAAAATATGTTTTACTAAAATATGATTACTTAGAACTCCTGAATCATTTACATTACAAAGGGTGGACACCACAGACTTATGTAACATTATTGTATTATAAGACAGTTTATGTTTTATATGCAGATCAGCCAGAAAACGAGCTAGGTCAGACCCTGAGGGATTCTTAGGGTTAATATGACTAGTTCTACACCACGAAACCCAGCGATTCCATGCAGGTTTGTAAGTTCTCAGGGTGGAAGCGCGCCAAGAACTTTTTAAAAGATCTATCTGACAATTGTTCCAATTACCTAAATGATTTGTCCACCCCCACATTTCCACACTTCCAACACTAGATCCTGGACGCGAGGAGGTGGTAGTCCCGTTGTCACATCGATTAATACTTTGTTCAGGTTCTGTATTGTGAACGGTGGGGCTAGAGCCCGGACTTTGAGATCCCCGCGCCAAAAGACTCTCTCCCATCTCGGTGCTACTATCAAGTAAATTCCCGATGCCTGATTGAGGTAGCTCAAAACTCTGGGCATCAGAAACGGGGGCGGGAACACCCATGCCAGATCGAATTTCCAAGGAATCGAGAATGCGTCGTGGGCTACAGCTTGTTTGTCGTTTTGATCTTTCGATATGTAATGAGGGACTACGTGGGCGTTGCTGGAAGCAAACAGGTCCACTTGGGGAATTCCCCATTTGAAGAATATTGTCTTTGTGATCTCTGGCATGAGATGCCATTCGGGGATCTGGCGAAACCGCGATAAGTGGTCGGCATGGTTGTTGTACCTCCCCGGGATGTAGTACACGTTGATATGAATTTGGTACTGATCTATTAAACAAAACAGGTCGTATGTTATGTCCATCAACCGCGAGGATTTGGTTCCCCCTTCGTGACGGAGATACGCTACTACCGTGCGATTGTCGCATTGTATAGTGACCGTAGATTGGCTTAGATACACGGCATGACTTTGAAAGACCTTCACTATTGCTAACATTTCTTTGACGTTGCAGTGACAATTCTGCTCGTTCTGGGACCACGTTCCCATAGGGACTGGTTGTCCATCTGGGCACCCCAACCTAAGTCGGAGGCGTCGGTCGTGATAAAATGCGTCGCTGGTGCGTGGTGTAGAATAGAGGAATGTTGCAAATTGTGGCACCACCACTGTAGGTCGCCTAATGCATTTACAGGTACTGTATATACCTTGACAGAATTGTCTAATTGCAGAGTGTTTAGGAATTTCAGTAGAGCTCGATAATGCAATCTTCCTCTTTGGACAACAAAACTCGCAAAGTTTAGTGCTCCTATTACGCTCTGCAACTTCTTTAGGTCTGTCTTCCCCAAATCTACGATTTCGCGTATCTTTGCTAGTAATGCGGGAACTTTCTCCGTTGGCAGACGTTTGCGGTTTAGCCAGGGATCCCATAGTACACCTAGGTAAACCAGGGATTTCTTTGGTGTTAGGATAGATTTTTCGAAATTTATCTGCCAACCCAGATATTGTAATGTCTTTACGAGAAGACTCACATGACCTGCGAGAACTACTGGGTTTTGGTGAGCCAGAATAAAATCGTCGAGAAAGACCAATATTCTCACACCTTGGCTTCTCATTACTTGGGCAATCCAATTTGTCAAACTTGCAAATGTTTTTGGAGCTGTGCTGAGACCGAAAGGTAGGCAGGTAATTTGAAGAAGCTGTTTTTCGTAAATAAGGCGTAAGAAGCGCCTGTGAGACTTTGCTACCTTTAGATGAAAGTAGGCTTGTGATATGTCCAACTTGCACATCCAATCTTGGGGCTGAATGAAATCTGGGACTCTGAACACATTTATCAGACTGAAAGGGGTGGTCAGTACGAATTCGTTTAAAGCCTTTAAATTGAAAATCGGTCGGGCTGACCCATCGCTCTTTGGTACTAGGAAGAGGGTAGATAAGAAACTTGGTGTTGGGCTTGCAATTTCCAGAATTCCTTGATTCAACATTTTTTGGATAATTAAGGTCATTTCTGGTGACACTGGTGTGTGAAAAGCCTTGTTGTCTAAACTGGGCATGATTAAGGGAGGTTTTTGTTGAAAGGGTATACGGTACCCTTGAATTATTTGAATAAGGAAATCTGGTGCTTGCATTTTCTTCCAATGATTGACGAAATTCGATAACTGACCGGCTTGGAATACTTTCATGTCAATATTTACTTCTTTTGGCATTGAAACCTGAAGGTGATGACCTTCGCTTATTCCCGCCACGTTTGTGAGCGTGGTATCTATGGTTTTGTCTTGCCCCGCGGGAGCGAAAGGAACCTCTATCTATTGTGCCACTACCCTGTTGAGGATAGTTGTAATACGCATGTACCGGTCCTTGCGAAGGTCCCTGTATATTATGCTGCAAAAAGCCTCCTTGCGGGGGGACGTTACAGCTTTGACAGCCTTGTGAAGGCATGTTTGAGACATAGTTCTTACCCTGCGAGGGTGGAACTGAATATTGCCCCTGCGAGGGACGTATGAGCCATTTTCCAACTTGCGAAGTTGAAGTATTACCATAAGCCGATTTTGTAGATGTACCAGCTGATCTAGAAGCAGGCCAGAAGGCCTTTTTGATACCGCCAGCTTTTTCTAATGCAACAACTAACTGCTCAGAGTTAAATAAGCTAACCTCAGATGGAGGTATTTTCTTTATTGCTGCTTTAATTAAGGGATCACGAACTGCATTAGTTATACTATCTCTGCGCATCTGAATGGTTTCAGCCCTATGCCCACAAATCATTTGCAATAAGTCTGCCGAAACCTTGCTGAACTCACCAGAAGTGAAGATGTCATTCAGCTTTTGGTTTATAGCTTCGAAGCTAACTTCTTCGTTCTGGTCTCGGACCCATGACAAAAACGAACAAAGTTCCTTCTTTAAGGACTCTTTTTGTTTTAGAATACCGTAAGTTAACGAAGCATACGCCCTCTCCGAGTAACTTAGGTGTTTTAGGGTATCATAGGGTCTGATCTCCTCGTTTGCTTCGAGTTCGACGAAACCGGGGCTATGGTTATACACTTTTTGTGTTTCCGCATAACGTACTTCACTCCAATCCGGTTTATTAAAAAACTGAATCTCTTTTAAAATGTTTAAGTAACGCTCGTCTGTTTTTGGAACAGCCGGTTCTTTAAGCTTGGTTTCAACATCTAAATTTAAAAAATTACTACCTTCCAGTTCAAAATCATCCTCAGCGAAGAGGGAAAGGGCGTCATCAGCCACCGGTATAGAATTATTTTTCAATTTACGCTCCGAGCGGCGCCGCTTGTTCTTGCCCCCCCTTTTTTTAAGACGGCGGCGACGCGCTTTCTTATGCTTAGACTTATGGTCAGAAGAACTAGATGAACTGGAACCGGAATCGCTACTATCAGAGCTACTACTACTGCTGCTGCTTGGATGTGAACGCAGCCGTTTGGTAGTAGATTTTTTATTATTAGCAGTATTCGAAGGTCCTGCGACCGGTTCATCTTGCGAAATCAACGTTATTTCTTTATCCATAACGTATTCGGTAATATATATAAAACAATTGAACACTTGAAAGAATAAACAACACACGAACGGAAAACCGTTAATTTTAAAATATCAACGTTGATTCACTGCTTCGATTTACTTGTATTATTATTCACTAGAAACAGTTAATTGAAAGGAAAAAATATAGACGGTTGGAACAGAATAACTCACCTGCTAAGCAGCAACCGTCACCGGCAAGGAAAAGAACGCCAATGAACAAGACCGAGTCGCGCGCGCTCAAAATTGCGCTCCCCTCTCTGACCTGGTGACGTCATGAGAGCGAGACAGAGCTATATCGCTAGAAACTTAAGGAAAAAAGGCACAGGAAACAAGGTTCAGCCTATCTCAATTGTTTAATTATGCTTCGAATAACGGTCAAGTGGTTTAATGAAATTTTAAAACACACATATTTTATTTTATATTTTTGGGTTATTCGTGAACTTCATAATTAGGTTAATGATATATTTTTATGATAGTGTAGATAGTATAGTGTGGATATACCCTTATTATGTACATTTTTAAAGGACTCTATCATATAGTGTCCTTTGAGACACTATAACCACTTTTTGGCACTTCTTGCAGTCCGTAGAGATGCAAGAAGTGCCAAAAAGCATCGAAATATATCGTATCGATATTTAAAAAAATAATCAATACTTATCGATTTCAACATATCAAAAAAAGTAAACGAAGACGTTATCGATATATCGGTGATATTTTCTAGACAACATTTGAAAAATATTTATGTATTTGTTTTTTATTTATACCAAACTAGAAGAAAAAAAGTCTACTTTTTACGGCTCTTAATTTCAACGGTCCGTCAACGGTGTTGCTATTGGAAATATATCGTATTTGATACATACGAGTATTTTTTAACGATAATATATCTAAATTATAAATATCACCTAAAAATATTGATATACCACACAAAAAATATCGATGTATCGATATTTTTCTGCAAGCCTTTGCGTCCGTCAGTTGCAGTCAGTCAAATGTCAAATCCGAAATCGATGTTGACTGTCATTACGTCCTACAAAAATAGAGTCTTGATTTTTTGGTCACCAATTCCTTGCACGTTGTCTTGACGCTAATATCCAGTTTTCTTGACTTAAAATGCCAGAAAACCAGAACCTTGTCCAGTGTTATAACCGTGGTTGTGGCCAACTCTTTGACCTCAACCAAAACGACAAAGGTACGCGAGTTTTCTAGATTTTTCTATATCCAGAGCTTATCCAGAGCCATGAGCCAGCCAGGAGGATATCCGTAGTAACTACTTATTTCTAGTGAATACTGCTCAGAAACTATCGAAATTTTACACAAAATTATCGGTACTCAGTGATAAAAACAAACATTCACTAAGTAAATGAGTGGAGGGCGGCCTTTGCCCATTATTGGGGCAATAATGCCGTACCTGCGTGGTATGTCTTAGGCTCAAGTATTACTTAAAACTCGTTTCAACCAATCAAAAGGCTTTAAACGAATTTTAAATGCTTGAGTTTTGCGTGAGGCTCTGTAATACGGGCCTTAGACGTACTTAGAGGCCTTTACACGCTCAATGGTCCACCTTAGGGAAACCGCAGTGCGGAAACCAAACCCATAACATAACATACGGTCCTTTGAAAAATACTAATATAGTAATATTACTCTTATATTGAATGCGTGTCTTCTGTAAACCTACAGATGAATGCCGCCATCATCCTGGCACTCCAGTGTTCCATGATGCATACAAGGGGTGGTCATGTTGCAATAAGAAGAGCGTTGACTTTACTGAATTCCTAAACATCAAGGGATGTGCTTTGGCAAAGCATTCAAATGAGGTTTGTATTCACACCTGAACACCTGAACCAATTTTCTATGAATGAACTTATGTCTATTTATACCATATATTAATATTTGTACTTTACTGTTTTTCTAGAAACCTCCAGAACCTGAGAAACAGGCTTTGGATAAGGATTTGGATAAAAAGGAAGTAATTGAAGTGAGAGCACCAGTAGTTGGTCCACAGCTGCCAAGACCTCCATTCGAGACACCTATGATCTCAGTTAAACCTACTATAGCTGAGGCATTGAAACAAGCTGTACAAAATACATCACAAGCAACAGTTTCCACTGATGATGGGTATGTAAATGAATAAAATGTTGATCAACATTTTTTATTATTTATTACTATTGCCATGGCAAACAAGCCAATTTCGAAGTTGTCAGCAAACCTACACTGGATCTACATAGTGAATTATGTCCCAGTCACTGCCACAAAGGGAAGACCTTTCTTATACCCACAGAATTTGTCTTTACCATAACTCAACTTTATTGCTGACTAGCTTCCGGCCGCGGCATCGCCCGCGTGGCGATAAAAAGTAGCCTATGTCCTTCCCTAGGATGCCATCTATCTCCTTACCAAATTTTATCGAAATCCGTTCAGTGGTTTAGGTGTGAAAAGGTAACATACAGACAGACAGACAGATAGACAGAGTTACTGTCGAATTTATAATATTAGTAAGAACTTGCTAGTTATTTAAGAGTTAATGAAGCAAGTCCTTACTAATATGTATATTGTAACTTATAACTATTATTATATTTTTTTTATTTAACCGACTACTGCGAAACAAAAATTAGGGTTATTATTTTGACCAGTATGTATGTATGTTCAACTGTTCCCTCATATCTTCTAAACTGCTACTCACAATTTGATAAATGAGGTGTCATTGGAAGCGTCTTGATTGTCCGCTGGTTATAGGCTATGTGACGTCACATTTAGTTTAAAATTTTTGTTTATTGATGATGACATATTGGTTATCAAATGAAAAAAAATCGGGAGTCACACGTAATCTGTTCGATTTATGTCCTAACAAGTGTGACTCCGGATTTTTAATATGTCTGCCTGTGATGCCTTGTTTATACCTTTTTAGATGGCTTTTTGTCATAGTTATACTTAGGTTTTAGTTTTTTAAATTTTTTATCTTTTACAGAAGCATACCAGTTGGTACAACATGCAAGAATGGAGGCTGTGGTGTCACCTATGAAGGTCCACATACAAATGACACCATGTGCACCTATCATCCGGGCTGTCCTATCTTCCATGAGGGTCTTAAATTCTGGTCCTGCTGCCAAAAGAGAACTACAGACTTTAACACTTTCCTTAGCCAACCTGGATGCACAACTGGGACCCATAAATGGACTAAAGAGGTAAATACCATATCTTCACACTTGCAAATAAGAAACTATTTATCAAAGGAAATCATGCATTGCCTAGCCATATATAAACAGGACATAGTGGATTAAAGTTCAGCATTCAGAAGAGCTTATCTATACAAATAAATAAAATTGAAGTGTCTGTTTGCAATGTCAAAATAACAGCTTTTTAGTAACTAACTACACTAACACAATGAAAGTTTAAACATCAACAATTTTTAAAATTTTCGTCTTTCTTTTTGTTCTGACTAATCTCCGAAACGGCTGGACTGATTATGGCGGGAATTTCACCGGCAGATAGCTGATGTAGTAGGAGTAACTTAAGCTTAGGCGTACTTTTATTTTAGATAAAATAGTACACGCGGGCGATGCGGCGGGCGGCCGCTAGTAGTCAATAAAATACAACCCTGCAACGAAATGCATGTAATAGACCAAGAAATTCTGACATTTATTTGTACTTAATTATATGTTAAAACATCTACATCGCTTTCAGGGTGCACCAGCTGGTACAGTGAAATGTCGTTGGGACTGGCATCAAACTCCCGATTACGTTATTGTAAGCGTTTATGCCAAGAAATATGACCCAATACTAAGTTTTGTGAAGTTGAACCCTATTCGCCTAAATACAAAACTGGTATTCCGAGAGCAAGGGGATGCAGCATTTGAACTGGATCTTGAACTTAGAGGTGTAAGTATACCACACAATACATCAACATTTTGAAAGTACTGTTTATCAATAGATAATTTATTGATCCAATTGTATACTATTGCAGGTAATAAGTGTAGAAAGCAGTACCGCATCAATGCTGTCAACAAAAATTGAAATTAAACTAAAAAAAGGTGAACCAGGTTCATGGAGCAAATTGGACTTCCCTCGATCACAGCCAAAGAAAGAGGAAACAAAACCACAAGACTCCGCCAGGCCGTCAGACGACGACTACGAAGACCTTTCCACTGTGGAAGCTGTACAGTCTATGGGAAAAGTTAATGTAACGGATTGACAAACTAATCTTAAATGAATTTATAGTTTATTAATTTTTTTAAGAAGCACAATGTTGTAATGTTGTCAAGTAATTGTAATTGTATGCTCTAATGGTAGATGTGCATTTAAAAAGTGAAAATACAATGTGCTTTACTATTAAGAATTCAATGTTTCATTTTTGGGGTCTATGAAATAAACACACATTGAATGTTAACTCCTTGATCAAATCAAAATATATTTATATACAAATAAAAGTACATACATGCTATAGTTTCTTTCTTTACAATATTTCCTCAAACATTTGTGAAATCATGACTAGATCATGGCGAATATAATTTAAATACAGCTTAATTAACTAAGAATATTTTATTACAATAGAATAATAACATTTACAAAATTTATACAACGTGACTAGGTTTTGACTAGATAGATAAGATTCTCAAAGGTACAATGGAAAACGTTTTATGAACATAATAATTCAGATACTTACTCTCCTATCTATACAATATTAGATTGTCCATACAAATCTGTTTAGAGATTCTATCGTAATCGAATTATTGGTTTGTGTTTTCTACATAACGTTATTGCATTCTAGATTCTACAAACTCGAATTTATAATGCATAGAATTATTTTTGAAATTCGACATGGCAACCCTACGATCATAGAGAACTTAGATAAAATGGAGTTTGAATATAGGCTGGTCTAGAGATCAAAGGATTTCGTGCACCGCACTGTCCAAGTGTCCACTGTCCGAACTTCCGAAGTTGTGAACTTTTCAAACTACTACTTTAGCATTTACAAAGGCTTACAAAATTTCTTTGCAAAAAACGTATGAAATTTTGAATTTCGCGGACAATCTAAAGTAGAACCACTTCACGTTCAAATTCACAAATCAAAAACCGGGTGTAGGTATATTCATACAGTCTCTTTAAGACGGTAGTTTTACGGTGACGAGCAGTGTTCGCTGGTTGGTGGCGCAGGCGCGTGGAAGGCCGGCGTGGGCGCAGGTTGCATGCGGTACATGTCGTGTAGCAGTGTGGCTACTGACACGTCGCCAACCGTGTCGCGAAACAATAGAAGTTCGATGGAGCGCGCGCGCACCGCTCGCAGTGACGGTAGCAGGAGGAGCAGGCGACCGAATCTGAAGACAATCAATGTGTGACCGAATCTAATGCAAAGGAATCCTTGAGGCAACTTGTTACCATAATTTATCTCTTTAGGTCCTACTTTTAATTATTTACCTGCTGGTAGATAATATGGTAACATTTGGTACCTAACTATACTCCATTTGAAATAAGATTAGACATTTAAATAAGCCTTTTTTAGAGTTCGTTCAACCGATTTTGACTTCTATTGCGTTGGTGGCATGACAAATGGCAGCTGCAGTAGAGAGTTGGTATTGTGTAATATTTTTTACTGTTAATGCCATCTTTATGCCTACGGTATAGAAGTCAAAATCGGTTGAACGGACTGTAAAAAGGCTTATTTAAATGTCTAATCTTATTTCAAATGGTTCTGGTTAAAAGGACTATGTAGTCAAATTTTATGATAGGTGGGCCAATATACCTAAGAGAAGTTGGCTAATAAAGAGTAAATAAATTCAAGTAGCTGGTCAGAAATTAATCTTGGTTTTACCTGGTAGGTTGCCTGGTATATCTAGTCCGGACATAGTCAGCAAGTATGCACTGAGCTTGATCCTGTAGCATCTCTACCGGCTGAGTTTCACTTAGGCCAGGAGTATCTACACAAAAATGAAAAATATCTTACCTACTTAAATAATGTATCTACTTATAACTATTATTACTATTCAACATAAGTGAACGATCTAAAAAAAATAAAAATATGCCGTCGTTAAAGGTAGGTAAATAAAATCTAACCTGGTGAAAAGAGAACAATAGCTTTCATACACCCACACTCGCTACCGTCTGGCGCTATTTGCCGAAATCGACACAGGATCTCCTGAAACAAAATAGAGATTCATTAAAATGTTCTTTAATTAAATTGTTGCAAGCAAACAAATAAAATATATATATTGCAGCCATCTGGTAAAATAGACAGCTAATTGGACGCCTAGGCCGTTCATTAAACGCCATCCAATTAAATAGCTGAAGGACAACGCTCAATGACTTGGCTAGTCATTGAGCGCAACGATTCCAAATGGCTGAATGTCGTGTATCTACTTATAAGTAATTTAGTTAAATTGGATATTGCTGAATTAGTAAGCTGCTACGTAGGATTTCAAATAGGTAAGTATGTAGGTAGTGTAGTATCGTCTCCTAAAACTATCCGTCGTCAGTCCTTAACAAAGCTTTTACTAACCTGTAAAGTATTCAACTCTAAATCTGCCAATGGGTCAGGTGGCAGTCGTGCCCTCGCTGCCGGCGCTGCCAGCAATGGCGCCAGGTCCCAGGGCGCGGACCACTGTGCCAGGTGCAGAAGAAATAGGTCCTTCCAGGCCGCTCGTAGTAGTACCAGCTGATCGGAAGCCGCGAGAGCCTGAAACGGCGCTAAGCATCGCACCCAGCGCACTGCCATGAAGAGGAGACGGGCACTCGTCTCCTGGTGACGAAAAATTTAATAAATATGTTAGATAATAATGTAAATGGTATGTTACAGAAATTCCTATGGAGTAATAATGCTCGGTTCTTAATATAAACAAAAACAAATCGTTATACGTACCAAAGGTAGATAACATTTTTAGGGTTCCGTAGTCAACAAGCAACCCTTATAGTTTCGCCATGTCCCTCAGTCTGTATGTCTGTCCACGGCTTAGCTCAGAGACCTTACTTAGTACTAGAAAGCTGTTAGGTATGTGGTATAGGTTATGGGTATACATAATAATGACACCGACAAAGGGGTAAAATACAATTATGAACATCCCCACTATACGACTTACGTGTAGGGGAGCTACACGTTAGTCGTAAAGTGGGGATGCTTTTTTTTTCTCATCTGTCCCATGGTGCCGTTGGAAAGGTCGTTCAAAAATATTGTGAGTGATTCAGGGATCCGTTTGGGAAATATAACTTAAGCTTTAAAGGAGGGATGTTGCAGATGCGGATTTTTTCACATCACGGATGCGGATGCGAAAGTTAAGATATTTTTTCCAAATGTCACTGTGCCGGTGGTGGCATTGTAAATTCTCTTTTTAAATAATCTATCAGCTGCAGAAATTTCGCTTAACACACAATGCTCAGTGTATACTTATTCATAATCGAAAACTGCAATTTTCAATAAGCGCTAGTTGCGCTATTTTATAAACACGATAAGACTAATTATTTACGAGAAACAATGTTGTCACCGAACCAAATCTAAGCTCCTATTGGTCAATGAGCACGTGCGTACGGCAAGCGCCAGTCGCCGCGTATTTTCTTTCTTGTCGCGACCTGTGCTACATCCGCATCCGCATGAATATCCGCATTAATGATTGCGGATGTGGTTGTAGATGTCCAAATCGATGCGGAAGCTCCGCAGTTGCGGATGCGGATGCGGATATCCGCAACATCCCTACTTTATTGTTAAATCCCTAATTTTTGTTAGAGTCAATCCTTGTCAGCTAAATGGTTGGTTATGGATATGTGAAAAATATCACGGCAGTAGCATAAACCTATACCTAATAACGAAATTAAAAGGTAAACTATCACAGCTAAGTAGGCACTACAATAGTACCTACCTAATAATCGACCAGCTTACATTTGCAGTTGCAAAAACTTGTTCTCCCATACACTCCGTGGGAGAACATGTTTTTCAACTGCAATGATGTTTGTTCTTGGGATACATTCATCCCAACTACGGAACCCTTCATTGTGCGTGGGTTTTATTTATTGCCAAACTGGGTATCTACATAGATTCGTAAGCAAAATGTTTTGAAGGAAGCTGCCGAGGTCTTTGCTTCATTATTGGTAAAGTTGCGAGAGTCTTAATTTTAAGCCATAACGGTCCAGTAACTATAGGAATTGGCGATATATGGAGGGTAATAGAGGTGGTCTATAATGTCGCAAGATAGCCTGACCGGGTTATCAGCTACCCGGTAGCTGATAATGGCTAATGTAGGCTAAGTTAACGAGCAGAAGACATAGGTAAGAACTTGTTATAAGTATTGAATACGGACTTAAAAAAATATTATTGCTAATCCCTCAATACTCCTCATAGCAAATAGCGTGATAAGAATATATTGTAGCCTATGGAAATATGAAATACCTCGTGTGAAATACCAGGAGCTCGTGGCTACGTACCTAATAGGTAATAGCCGCACGGGTCGATCCATCAGGTTAAGCTACGCTTGCCGGGGTTGGTCCGTGGATTGGTGACTATCTTTACATACCGAGACTCCTTCGTGCTTCGAAAAGCATGTTAAGCCGTTGGCTGTCATTTTGTGGATCTTTGACAGTCGTTACGGGTCGTCAGAAGCGCGAAAGTCTGTCAACCAGTCTTACCAAGGGGTATCGTATTACCCAGTTACTGGGTTGTTGAGGTCAGATAGGTAGTTGCTCCATGTAAAATACTAGTATTTAGCTACATCCGGTTAGACTGGCAGCCGACCCCAACATATTTGGGAAAAGGCTAGGCAGATTGATTGGAAATATGAAATACCTAAGGCTACTAGTGAACTAAAATATTGCATATGAAATGCAATAATTAATATCGTAACAACGAGTATTTAGTTTTAGATGTAAAAAAAGTACCTATTTGGAAACTTTCCAAATGCCTTTTTTACACGTAAATCGGTTACAACATAAAATTTAGAGTTATAATTGCAATAAATTATTCCTAATATTCAACTTCACTAGTTAGCGATATTTCGTATTGCCATACAGTAATATTTCCAAATTATAAAAACAGGTAAATATTTGACAGCTATCGACATTACCAACTTGTAGGTACAATGAATGTATCACTCCAACACAACTCAAGCTACGATGACTCTATAAGTCACCCCGCGAACGCCCAATCGCGGCTCGCGACCGCCCCTTTAGTCAAAAAGCCACCTATCAAATGTCAATGTTTACACCCCTTGAAGGAGACTTGAAGTTGCTGCGCGATAAGGAACCAAGAGGATGAAGTTTCAGATGCTTATGAGAACAATGAATTGAATGTTTCATATTGATACTGCTCTAAAGCTTCCCTAATTTTAATGCTTGTCTTAGGCCAAAAATTCTAAAACCTCGTTCATACTAGCGCTCGAGCCCGAAATTCTTGATACCTAAACTCAAAAGCAAAACCTTTGGCCGAAAGGTCATTGTAGGTAGGTATTCTAGTGAAGACAAGCCTTAAGTTTGTTTCAACTATATGCAGTTCCTATTGTGTATGTATAGGTATATGCTGGTAGGTGTATGCTGGATGAAAGGATCTTACCTGCAAAAGTTCCCAAGTAGGCGCTAGAGGTGCTCCAAAAGCACTTGGTGGAGGTCGCAGCAGTGTTGGATCACCTTGTAACTGAAGCTGTTTTGCACTCCACATCAATTCCTAAAGAAAGTACAAATGTTTAAAATTATGGTTACATATGAATTGGATATGTATGAACCGTTTGAGGAAGAATCGTGCTTGAAAGAATGTTTGGACCAGGACCACACAATAAAAGATTCATGAAGAAGCACAATTACCTAAACCGAATAGCGTCTTACGGATACCTGCCGCATTGCTTATTGAGTAGGTACAGGTTAAAGATATTTTTACCTTGATGCACGATCTTACCTGGCATTTATCAGACGACATGAGTATGTGCAGTAAGCCAGGAGGAGGTGGCGCTAAGAAAGGCTCAGGCACAAGTGGCAATGGACTGGGAGCGCCCGCACCGCCGCCGGCACCGCTCGATCCTGCTGATGATGCCGTGCTCAGGGGCGCTGGCTCACTCATGCCGCTGATACTGAACTGTTTGATGTGCAAAAGTAACGTAGGTAAGTCTAGTACGGTAACTTTTGTTCTGAGAAAATAATTCTATAAACGCGGGAAAGGGGTATTACGCTAATAAAATACAGTATTTTTGTGCTCATCCGTCAGCATGTTTTAACGGGGGTTAAAAATAAGAGGATTGTGTTTTTTAAAGACAATGGTTTCTTCAATGAAACCAATTGTTCCACCATCTATGTTTGGAAATACTATATATGCCTATTATATTAGTAGAGTACCTATATTTGTGCTAGCATAATGAGATAATATGAATTAATATAATTAACGGTATTTACCTGAAAGTTGAAGGGTTGTGGCAGCGGCGCATACGGCGAGGGTGGCGAGAGCTTGAGCGCATGCGGCTTGTGTGCGTGACCGAGCTGCGGCGGTCCGAGTGCGCCCATTGCACCCGCTTGCAGCTTCGGCTTGCGGGGACCTCGCTCGTGCTGCACCGCTGGGGGAGATATGGCTATGTGAACAATGAGTCTAGAAGTCTTTTTACAGAATTTGCTGGAATAATCGCACTGCTGTTATGATAATGGTGATGCTAATAATTACTAAAAGTTCTGTTGGATATTGCGTAAAGTATCTATAGGATTTAAAAAAATGGGCATATTTACAAATGAATGTGTAGAGCATTGTCTTGAATATGTAATTTGTTAGACATAACATCTACTCTTATTAGAAGATCATTCGAGAGTATATCTACGCTAATTATTACTCTTTGAGTTAAATATCATGTATTATAACGAAACCCTCAGTGGTGACCTCAATCGCTCCTCCGCTCTGTATATACACGCTCACATTTTTTTTTTTTTTTTTTTTTTCTCTGTTTTGTTTTTTTATTTGGTCTGAGACACCTTTCTGATAGTATCGTCCATTTAATACAACCATGTGAATCATCCACATGGTAAAGATGACAAATTATCAATTTTTATCTTTTCCCGTTAGGTTTGTAATAGATTTCTAATAGATAACGTAATAAAGCTTTACAAACTCAATTCCGTTTCAACACTTTACTGGTGATACAAAATTCATGTTTAAATATTCCGTCAAAATATAAGTGAAAAGTGTGCGATCAACAAAAGTATTTGACTACATGTAACTTTGTAGTTGTTTTACACGGAGGATTATAGAGCCATGAACCGCTTATTCGCTGGCGATCCCTCGGTAAGCCGGGATCGTCCGCGCATCGCCTGCCTTCGTATAATGTGCATCCGTGGGCCCTGCTCATACGTAACGTGCCCCTTGACCGATCAGGTGGCGATTATTCTGTTTAAAATACTTTTGGGACTGATTTCTTTGTAAATCATTGGTTCTAATTTGTTTATTTATTAAAAGTACCCAAGTATATGGTTCTTTTGAAGTTAGTTCACGAGTGTCGCCGTGTCGGTGACTCTACATTATAGAGATCAATTTATTCTTTGAGTTTTCCATCCATTCTTTAAATATTTTATAGTTTTGAGAGTGATTAGACCTCTGTAATTAAAAGATAGTTTTATCAATAGTAAAAACCTAATACCTACAGCACAAGCATAGGCTCGTGCACTGCGTGCACATAGGTGCAGGGCATTTTATAGAATAGATTGAAGTAAATACCTAATACAATAAATTAGATTGTAGGTAAGTATCTATCCATCTTAATAAAGTAGATTTCCATGCCATTGACCAAAACATCAAATTACATGACACCGACTTACGATATAACGGTATAAATAAGATTATATTAATTTAATAAGATTTATTAAAAACAAATTACTAAGAACTTTACTTACTTTATTTGCACCGGTCTTATTTATTTATTTATTATTATTAAGACTAATATGAAGAGAAAGTGAGAAGTAAGAGCGGGAAAGTTTATGTTACTAATATTATAACTAAGAAGAGAGTCAATTTGCACTTTTACGCAATTGCGTACCGCTTTCTTAGGATCTAATATGAATTGATAAAAACACTTTGTTCATCAAATCAAATCAAATCATTTATTTCTTTGCAAACATGGGTTTATTAGATACATAGGCGTTTTTATAATAAAGTTCTCCATATTTTACCGTCACGTGGGCAAAGATTTAAAATAAAAAATAAAAAAAATATGTGGCAGACCATTGGAATTTAATCAATTTTTTTTTATGTATTAAAAATGTTAGTGTGGTCACAGTAATCAAAAATAAAATTACAAAAAGTCAAACGGAAACATAAGTAAGTAGCATTATGTCAATCGGTTAGTAAATCATCATTAAGAAAATCGTCAATCGTGTAATAAGTTTTCATAATTAAAATTTCGTTTAGTGCCCTTTTAAACTTTACTGTAGTCATATGTTTTATAATATTAGGTCTTTACCTATGAAATTGCCGTTCTTCAGTACTGGCCATTTCAAATCAAAATAATTTTTGTTTGGCTAAGAATTCTAATTTCAAATTAATTTTATTTTAAAAACATGGATTTTTTTTTCCAAAAGTAGTCATTTCTTTATTGATTAGTGTTACATTTTCATCGCATTTTAATCTTTTTCGTCATCATGGATACGTTAAAAATTCGAGTAATTATGGAATATGAGTACCGTCGTGGCAGCAACGCGGCACAAGCGGCACGCAACATCAACGACGTTTACGGAGCTAACACTACAAACCAACGCACCACCTGTTATTGGTTTGCTCGCTTCCGTTCTGGAAATTACGACCTGAAAAATGAACCTCGCGGTCGTCCGAAGACTTTGGTCGACAATGACGAATTAAAGGCGATTGTGGAAGCTGATGATACACAATCTACGGCTGAATTAGCAGCAGCTTTCGACGTTAGCGTCAAAACAATATTGGTCCATTTGCATCAAATTGGCAAGGTAAAAAAGCTTGACAAATGAGTGCCCCACGAACTCAATGATCGCCAGCGCGAAGTACGCGTCGAGACGTGCCTTGCACTGCTCAACAGACACACACATGAAGGAATTTTGAACCGCATTGTTACCTGCGATGAAAAATGGATTCTGTTTGATAACCGCAAGCGCTCAGCAAGTTGGTTGGATCCTGTTTCAGCACCTAAACAATGCCCTAAACGAAAACTTACCCCTAGAAAAGTGATGGTCACTGTTTGGTGGTCTAGCGCCGGTGTGATTCATCACAGCTTCTTACCAAACGGGGTGAGCATTACTGCAGATGTGTACTGTGAAGAACTGAACACAATGATGGAGAAGCTGGCGCATCTCCAACCAGCATTGGTCAATCGCTCGTCTCCGCTGCTCCTGCACGACAACGCGCGACCTCATACTGCACAGCAGACGGTCTCCAAGTTGCAAGAACTGGGGTTGGAAGCTCTCCGTCATCCGCCCTACTCACCAGACCTTGCGCCTACAGACTACTACTTTTTCCAGAATTTGGATAACTTCTTGGCGGGAAAAAAATTCAATACCCGAGAGGCAGTACAAAATGCCTTTGAAGAATTTGTTGCCTCCCGTCCAGCTGATTTCTTTAAGAAGGGCATCAATAAACTGCCACTGCGATGGCAAAGATGCATTGATTGCATGGGTGATTACTTCGATTTATACAAATAAAAAATTCATGAAAAAAATTCGTTTAAATTTTTTCATACAAAACGGCAATTTCATAGGTAAAGACCTATTATTAGGTACTCTATTATATATGAGAGAGGCAAAACAAAAAAAAACTTTCTTATGTTATAATTTTCATGTGTGTCAACCAGAATGGTGACCATTCGTCAAGCAAACATCAGTCATAAAAACAAAGCTTTTCTTTAAAACGTAAAGCGAATTGTTTTAATTGCACATCCAATGTGCACGGGGCCTGTGCAGGGATGACGTCACGCAATCAGCTTAACGAGGCTGAGTCCATGAGAATGCGGCTATTGTGCCCGCACATGTTGGCGCATACGCTGCGTTCCCGCGACGCCACCGCTAGCTAGAGCCAATGAAAAAGTTATACAGAAGAACAACTCTGAATAATGACGAATGAGTTTATCATAAATATCGTGAGGAAACCTGGACTTATTTATTTATTTAAACTTTTCGCACGCAATAAGGTACAAAGGTGGACTTAAGGCCTTAGGCATTATCTATCATTCAACCCGGGAAAAAAGATGGCAGGTGCTCTATGGCAGGTGAACTTATAGTTAATATACCTAAGTCTCGCTAAAAATCGCTATCCATGAACAAGTGTGGTGATGAATGCTCATGCATTCTCTATATGAGAAGAGGTCTTTGCACTGCAGTGGGATAATAATAGGCAAGTAAAAAAAAAAAAACGGTATAATCCAAACTCAAGTTATGAGGGTTCAAAAAACGACGAAGTGCTTCGAGAAAAGGTAGGTAGTGCCCTACTTGCGCTTCGCTTGGCTCGTCTTGGCGGGGGCACTCCCGTGCCCCAGACAGTAATTTATGAAGTTCGGCCACTCCTTATAGAGTAGCGACGGGTGCATGTTGTATTTGAACTAGATATGCAGGCATTTGAATTGACCGCACTCTGAAGCAGACAATTAAAATCCTGCACAACTGCTACTACAGTGCAACACGCGTTTTTCCAATAATTTGACCAAATTAGGTCATAGACCGGTGCAAATACATTATTAGATAATTACAAAAATCCTAAACTATTGCATACAAGTAAATTTGCACGCCATAATATTGGCAAAACATAGTGCACATATTTTGGACAGTATACTATCTGTAACCATACCTGTTTAACAAAATAAATGATTGAATGATTGCTTGTTTACTACAAGCCGTTTGTTTTTCTTTGCATATTGATAACCTTCTTTGTCCATCTATTGGGTGGCACTGTATGCGGCTTAGCAGGCGATACAAATGCTGACGGACGCACTATTCGAATAGCTGACAGCCTCTACGTACGTAAGTGGGGACTTTAAATATTAAATGACGATTCTAGAATGGCTTATTAGGGAATTAGTCACTCTAATGCATTCTCTTAACACCTCTCTAAGTTCAGAAGAAGTTTTATAAACATTGAATTTATTACACCTAGTTATTATACCTAGTTAACATTTTTTAGCTTTACATTTTTCTAAATCTGAATTCGTAGATGATCTTCCCAATTTTCTTAAAATTGAGAATTTCGTTCTTAAAAACTATTACATTCATACTTAATCACATCACTTTCTATACTCTTTTTACAATGAGCCCATCCATAGATAAATACACAGAGATAGAAAGATGACATTCTAGTCCTACAGTTAGAATACTCTCTCAGTAAGGTTTTGTATGGGGAATTTTAAAGAAGTTGCATTTTTCATACTAACATTTTCTTAATTTATATAACAACCATGAACACTAATGTTTTAAAACTTTTATGCACTAATGTTTAAAAACTATGATAACGTTTGCCACTTAGATTAAGCGATAAAAATAAGTTTTGGCTAAGCTAAAAAAAAAAATTGTGGTCATTTCTGCTAAAATAATAAGGTTTTTTTACTATTGTTAGTTGTCCATGATGGTCATTATTCGATATAAAACCAAGCAATTGATGAATATTTTAAATCATAAAAGTGACGAGGTTCTCTATTTGTGTGAAAAAAACGCCAATTTCATAGGTAGACCCAATACTACCGCGTTTTATAAACACATCGCGTGTATTGCAGTGTCAGAGCAACTGATGCAATGTTAACCTTTTGTTTATGGAGCGCATGTAATCCCAAATACAACACGTGCTTTTTTTCACGACGTCATCGGCTTCCCTCACTATCCCCCACCAACCCAAAACCGACTTTATGACCACATACTAAGGTATACATTCACTAATCGTAGATATTTAGGGTCGGTTAAGCCAAGGGGCTCAGTTTCCAGTGTGACGCGGATAAGCGAGATTTTAATTAAATGAAGGCGAAATGTGTAACAATTTTTTCATTATCTGATGAATCTAGCGTTATTTAAAGTTTGTGGTTTAAAAACTGTATTAAGGGTATAATTTTTTAAATTTTATTTGTCTACTTTCAGACTGTGCAATTATACGTAAGCGTAGCTTGTGGCGTAGCCGCAACCGTAGCAGTCGTAGCGTTTAGCTACGCGTCGCCGCCAGCTAAGCTCAAAGCACTAAATACAATCGTATGGCAAAATGGTATGATATGGTACTGTTGTTGTATATCTAACTGTTAAAGTAGTGAGCGAAGAGTTTGGTCGCTATAACAAAGAAGACTTTAATTAATGTTTTCCAGTATTGCCACTTATTTTTAACCGACTTCAAAAAGGAGGAGGTTCTCAATTCGTCTGTATCTTTATTTTTTTTGTGTTTTTGTTACGCGATTACTCCGCCAATCATGAATTGATTTTGATTATTCTTTTTTTGTTTGGTAGGTCATACTTCAGCAGGACCTAGTGGCTGCCTTTTCCCAACTATGTTGGGGTTGGCTTCCAGTCTAACCAGATGCAGCTGAATACCAGTATTTTATATGGAGCGACTGACTATCTGACCTCCACAACCCATTAACTGGGTAATACGATACCCCTTGGTAAGACTAGTTGTCAGAGTTTCGGGCTACTGACGACCCGTAACGACTGTCAAAGATCCACGAATGACAGCCGGGACCAACGGCTTAACGTGCTTTACGAGCCATAGAGGAGTCTCGGTATGTAAAGATGGTCACCCAGCCACGGACTAACACCGGCAAGAGCTTAACCTAATGGATCGACCCGTGCGGCTGTTATTACTTTAGGCAGATTGATTGAGGTCATTCTTCAGAGGTGGTCCCATATAAATGTTATTAACTTTGCTTGCGTAGTTTTTGAGTTAGCTTCAATATTACGTTTTTCCCCACTTATTCTATATGGACGATGTTTTAAATTACTTCGTCACAGTTATTTACATAGCAGGAAGGAGTATTCTAATTTATGTGGGGTAGGTACCACAACTAAAAAGTAAAAAAAATAGTTTTTATTACTTAATTTTTTTTTAAATTCTTTTGGGGTTATATATTTTTTTTTAAATGTGCCCATTAAGCCCTTTCATTTGATACCCAACATGGTACTTTTTTTTTTTAGTTCCTGACTTTATGACCTCTAGAGGGCGCCATTTTTAACCAGTGGAAGATCAAGACGCTTCCAACGATACCTCATTTGTCAAATTGTGATGAGTCGTTTAGAAGATATGAGGGAACAGATGAACATACATACATACATACATACCGGTCAAAATCATAAACCTCTTTTTTCTTCGCCGTAGTCGGGTAAAAAAAAACTTTAAAAAAAAACAAACGACTTCCCAAAAAAACACAAAAAAGTGGAAAATAACTTTAATTTCGGAAGTTGGTGGCAAAAAACCAAAATTGAATACCAAAGACACCAACTTCTTTTTTGTTGAACCAAATATAGTTAAATAATTTATAATTAATAGCAAATTGGTATCTATTCATAATCACATGTATAAAACCCAAAATACTTATCGCGCAATCATCATTCATAAAATATCAAAGGTGTAAATATCGCTTTAAGAAGTTAAGGATATAAAGCTCAGAAAGAAGTTAAGCCTCACTCGCTGAAGCTCGTATAAAAGCCGTACAGTGAATCACATTGGCAGCCTTTGAAAGGGAGATTTAACTTCAAACATGTATCAGCAACAAACCCCTCGCGTACCGAATTGAAAGCAAACAAAACATGTTTTTCAAAAAGGTAGTTGATAGAAAAAGTATTTGTTATTTATTACCCGCAGGCATTGGCGGTTGGACGTCAATTACTTTCACTACATTTTAATTTTGCAATTTGCTAAATGGCTATCGTTAAAATAGAGTTCAAATTGTTAATACATACAATGTTACGCATACGTAAGTACCTAAATGCAGAAACTCTGTTTTACAAGTTCTAGTACCACATTGGCTTACTGCATTACTTTACAAAATAGAAAATGTTTTCAATATCTAAGAAAGATTAGGTAAGTACTTATACTTTTTGAAGGTTTCTTGAAGTAATCACTAAAATAATGAACTATTCCATTAGTTAAGTAATAGTTAGTTTTGTTAGAGTTAGTGTTTAGATTTATACCTAATTGAAGCAAAAAAAAAACCACTTTAAAAAAAAAAAACACTAAATTAAATGGAAGCAAACCTTTTTGTAAACCAAACCAAAGTCCACACACGTCTGAAATCTGTATTTGAAGTTTTGCAATCTATGTGACCTACATCTGTGCAGTAAGTACTTACTTATGCACTTTATCCGTGCACCCGGAAGGTGTAAAAGCATTTGTTGCGAGCAACCCATACCAATATTGCTGGGTGGTGGGTAGCGGGTTGGTTACCTATAATGTACTTACAGCACGACGTTAGTGCCCGTGTAAATGGAGTTCTGCGGTCGATATCATAGTGATGTACTGCATCTCGATGTGGTTTCATATGAAATTGAGAACCCAGTTTCTGTTACACGTAGGTAAATGATATGAGGTGTTTCCTCTTTAAATGCTACAGATTTTTTAGCATGAAGCTCATCAGGATAGAGTGCAGACGCAGATTAATAATTTAAATTTGAAGAAAAATTTAATCTGTTCCTTCCTGTTTATGTTCTATTTTTTTTTCTTTCTTTTTGCCATCCATCGATACGCTTAAAAGATGAAGATTAGGTTCTTTTAAAACTTTTATTAATTCCAAAGAACTGACTAATACTTACATATTTGTAAACTTTGTAGTGTTTAGCTAACTTTAGTTAAAACGTGGACAATGGTGTGGGTATTTCTTTGTATTTTGTAGCATGTAAGTGTTTTTTGTCTCTAATAAATAAATAAATAAACTTTGAAACCTAATCAAGCGCGCTAGCACTTACCAAAGTTTTTCTTTGTTGCCAAGAAAAACTTAGGCATTTATCGATAGGTGTGGGCACTACTCTGGTCGGGCAGACACGTACCCTGAGGAGGTAGCGCGGTGTGGGGTGTGATTAATGACCCAATAATCCCGGCCGCCCGCCCGCCTCATGAAAGCTTCACGAAGCCGAATTGGTGAGCGGTCAAAAGGTTTATTGACTGAACAGGCATAACCAAGACGCACTTCAATAACTAACAAGTGTGTTAACTAAGTCATTAAGTGCGATGAACCTGGGTTAACTGAGATTTTACCTAATGCACCTTCGGATATTTTCGGACTTTCATAAAATGAAGCCGGGACTCATTCGGTCTTGTGTTCTTATTTAAATGTTGACAGTTATTCTTTGGATACATTGTTAGACAAAACAGAACATGAAATTGATATTTGATGTCTCTCGAATTCTCGAGAATATTATTGGATGTGTTTGAACCACTGACGTTATTTTTTATTTTTGCATCTCGGTTGTCACCTGATGATTGATGATGATGAATGAATATTGGCTTGGATCTATCCCTGCTTGAGTAGACAAACATCAATCAGATCAACATGCAGTAGTAGATGTAGGAGTATCTACCTACAGCTGGTTTATTCTGTAAAAATCTCACCGTAAAAAACTTACGTGAACTAAACTTGAAGTGATCTGTCAACCCATCTGATGCTAGGGATTGACAGTTTACTTCAAGCACACTTCACCAAGTTTTTACGGTGAGAATTGCACTACAGTTATCCACTTCTACTTTAAGTATCACTGAAATGAAATCTCAAGAAACTCTTAATGAGATGTTCACATCAAGTGTTCACTTTCCAGGCAGCGTGATTCATTCAAGGAGCATGACTGTGCAGAAGTTGCCGACTTGCCGCCATCAGGCAAGCCCTCTGCCAGGATAATACCAACGCGGATCAAGATGTTAAACAACCTGTTTTTTTGCATCGTAGGCTTTACAAAATATATTTATTGAGGAAAATGGGGCATGGGCAATGGTGTTAGCGGATTACTTTATTTTTATTTTATTAAAGCCTAAACGTTTTTTGCACGACAACAATCAAATAATTTGGAACAGTCTTATAACATACGTAAACAAAACCTATTAGCTTATTTCGTAAGTTCCAAATGCGTACCTATCAGTTCATAGAAGGTTAGCCAAATGTTTGTAATTCAAAAGGATGCAAAAGCTTAAATTATATTATGTACCTATATTATGTACTTTACCTACTTAGGTAGTGTGTATTTTCCGCAAACATTATTAGCGCTTCATAGCTGTGCATCAAAATCATCGTGTGGAAAATATCCTGCGAGAGAACGACCCCGTGTCCCGACATTCGTTCCGACGTTAATTCCAGCCGCATTTGTTCCATTACATTTCCGACACAAAGTAGATACGCGTTTGCCGAATTGACTAGGTGGATGCGACCAGGCGAACGGCGCACGAAGAGGATGGGGCGAGCGCGGTAAGCGGCCAGACAGGGACAGAGTATCAAAAGTGAGAAAGATGTATTCAGAAGTGAAATAGTCTGCTGGCTGAGCACATCATCATTAACGAGCCAGAGAGGGCGGAGGGCAGCGAAGAGGCAGAGGGGGCGCGCCAGGTGGGCGATGTCCCACGCTCCAGCACACCTGCGCGCGAAATTGTTCCTTACCGCAACCGCCTCAGAGAACTTATCTCTTTACACACCTCAGGGAATATTTTCGAGTGCACCGACATAAATATGAGAAATATCCAGGTTTTTATTCACCTTCCACCCTGCGGGGTCCGTCCGGGTCCCGGACAAACCTCTCATATAATAGATGTCCAACAATGTCGAGATGACAACGGGTTTTGCTCCTATCTACACACACCTTTGTATTTATTTCAACTTCGACATCTGTCAATAAGGATGTTGAAGAGAGCAAAAAAATCTAATAATACGGACGATATATTTTTTTTACAAGTGAAATGCCTTTAAGTAGGTAATTACTTGTAAATCGACGCTAACAGCAATATTTTCTATCTAATATAGGTCAAGTTTTGATTTTAACCTATTAGATAAAATTCAAGATCCTCAATTTATAAACTCATTGACGGTACAGCAACAACCAACAGCACAACTTTATTGGAGTAACTAATATGGCAAATATAAATAGGTACGTACGAAATCTATTTTATTATAATATGTATTGATAGAAGACAAAGAGAGCAACAAAACAGTATCTCTTCATAAAGTTGACGCAAAGTTACCGCTCAGCGGTTTCAGAACGTCGAGCCTGTTTCAGAACTGAACAAGTTGGGAGTGCAGCGCGTCGGTTTATTTCACCACTATAAATAACTTTGTTTTGTACAGCATAAAGTTTACAGATGAACTCAAAGTTGTTCCATTTTATAAAAGCTCGCGGCTGAAAACGCGATCGTAAGTAGGTAAAGTTAATCTTCAGATATTGTTTTCATAAAATTGCACACGTGACAGGATTTTCAATCATGTAAATTACTATTTTAACCTTATAATTTGGGATAAAACCAAACTTAATTTAACTACAAAAACAATCATCAATAAACCTCGACTAATCCATTCGTGTGGAATGCAATTAACCCACCCACCGTACAACGCGAAAATTAATTAAGAATCACGTAAACGTTAATAAAAAATAACCCCTAAACCAGATGCAACAGATTATCCCATTAAACATTTTAGTTTTATTCGCTATGACAGTGCAATAATTTGTTCACGCACAACATTAAAATGAAATTAGACGGGTGAGATTCACCCCGGGGGCGAGGGCTGAATCACTTGATCTGTCAAAATATAGGCAATATTTTAGTTGGTCGGGAGGACAGCAGACAAACACGGAAGCGGTGAATAAATCACTTAATCGGATCGAAACCTACCGAACCTTTATTTTGCCCAACCTTTGTCAAATAGTGAATCAATATAGGTAGCCCGGCAGAACACGTGTAATACTTCATTCATAATAGGTATGTTGTTATAGGTATGTGGTTATGTTACCGGAAATGTGAATAATCGCGAATTCTAGATATATTTCCCAGGCACTGACCACTCGAAAATTCGGGAAAGTATAATTTTATAACAATTATTATTTTGATGAAACATTTAATTGCACTTTTTCATCAAAGTTCATGATTTCAATCAGTTTTCTTGATAAAATAATAAGTTCAATTTACATTAATTCGGAAATGTAATATAATTTAGAAATATTTAATTCATAATACGATGATGATTGATGATAGAGGAAAGATGAAAGTTATTTAATTTGAAAAGAATATAAGCAAACTCCAAAAGAACGATATAAAAGTGAATAATTAAAACTAACTTAGAATGTAATTAAAGGTAATAAATATCCGCAAACAGTAGTGAAGTAGCTATTATAGTACAATTGGCGTCCCTTTGTTCGGCCTCCCCTCGGGTGTGGTCACGCTGCACGCTGCACTGGCGCGAACACGTGTTACTGATCCTTAACACTGCTCCAAAAGCACCGATCTACTCCATTTGATACGCTCCCGATGCCCCACACGCAACATACGTTTTATACATCGATAAATATTCATTTGGAGTGTAATATTAAGTGCGCAATAAAGCTTGACTATGACCTGATCATTGATGATGCAGTGTGTGAGCGTACAATACTTTTTATTAATAAGAAGGGGCCGCAACAAAAATAATATGTGTTACGTGCCTAAATAAACATTTCAGGTTCAATAGTAGCAAAGATTTTGTAAAATTAATTGAATCCATCATTTGCTTAATGTTTTATAAATTGGCCCCTTGTTTTAACATTTGCAGAAAATACACGTAGCAAAGGTTCGTTCCAATTCGTTACGAACCATTTAAATTCTGTTTTTAACACAAAAGGACTTCAAAAAGGTAAGCTCGTTGTAGAATCAAAATCTAGCGCGCGAACCGTTAAATTAAAAATAAATATTGCGAAACGTCAGCATGTTACGGGTCGGGCTCTGGAATATATCCAGGGAAAAATCGAAAAACGTTAGGATGGCCGATGTCGGTTCACAGGGGTGGTTTGGGGTAAGGTGAATCTTTTTGTGAAGTGGAGAGAATTAATTTAACCCGCTGCGGGGTAACACGACATGGCGGTAATTGAAAAGTTTGCCCCTTGTAGCAGCCGACGCCGAAGGCGACGCGTCTTCGCGACACTCAGGTTTTATAACAGGCTTTTATGGTAATTGATATTTAAAATTGATTATAAAAATTAAAAATGTTCTTTAACTCACTTGTATGATGCTTGAAGAAAACGTTTTAAATCACAAAGCAACGCGTGAAGATACTAGATGAAATGGTTTAATTTCACAAAGGCAATTACTTAAGAACAAGAAGCACAACGTTACGATGGAAAAAACGGTCAAACTACCTCTTCTCTTAAATATTAATAAGCAGCTCGGGAAAAAGCAAGTACAGACAAAAAGTCCCTTGAAGCTAGTTATTTGAACTTTCCAATTGATGACAACTGATTAACTTCGTGAAAGGCTTTCTATGAAAAAGCTTTCAGATATCAACCCTTTAACTTTTTCAACGAATTCTAAAAAGTATTGGTAACTTTGAGAAGCGAACGCCTGGCTTGCTCGCCCCTGATCGATTTTAAATTAATTTTATAAAGTTAAATTGGGGATTATGTTTATTTGATCACTTGAATGAGACTGAAAGAGACGCTGCTCTGATATTGAACGTTGTTTACGATGAACCTTAGTAAATTATTTTTGTAAAAAGGATTAAAATTAAAATGTTTCATGCTGCTGTCTGGATGTGTGCCCGGTTGATGCTAATAGGCTCGCCCCCTGTTAAAGGGGACGATGTTATGTTATTTTTCATGCTTATATGAAGGACGAAAGGCGTCAAAAGAAATGAACGAATTCTAACAAATATTTTTACAACAAAAAAAACGTGTTTATTGACAAAACTGACAAAGCATTTGGGACTAACAAATTACATAAAACGTACGAGTAAGTATTTAATGATTTCACACCCATATATCGCATTGGGTTTGCGTATACAAATGTCTAGTTAGTGACACAAAGGTAGCCGGGTGTGTTGACGCATTGCCTAACATCGATTGGGTCTGTTTGCCGACGATATTGAAGTTAGCTGATTGGCTCCCTGGCTGCAGGACTTGGCAAACTTAATGATTTACTTCCACAGGAACGTGACCTTTTTGTGTTGACTCTCCTGAAAATTTTGATGGATTTGTCTGTATTCCTTTGAAGTATTTTATGAACCTGAATCATGATTTAGAGTGAAAATCATTTTTATGTTCTAACAAACATCAATTACTTTTTAAAAGTTTTCCGACAACCTTGTTCTAGGTTGGTTATTGGGAGGTACAGAAAAATATTTTTGTTTCAGATCGTCGATTTGAGAGAATCGGTTAAATTAATCTTAGGTGCTATATTTTCCAGTATTTTCGCACTTAGTACTTACTTCAACCATATTGTTCGCATCATTATGTAATGTTCCCTGGTATTTTGGGCAGAGCTTGGAAAGCTGTACTTGTAAACTAACGCTGCCTATATTATTCATATAGAATTATTTTAATTTTCTTATACATTTAACTTGACGCAAAGTAACAGTTCAACAAATTGTGTGAGCTGTGAACTGAAAGCCACGCAGGCAGGCTGCTCCTGACTGATTAATGGAATTAATTCATTATTCTGCGGTTGCGGCCGGGAAGCGAACAGTCGAACTCAGGACGAATGAATTGGTAATGCTGCTTTCTGCGATTGCTCACGGTTTCAAGTCGATATTTGCATTTTTCAAAAAAACATGTAAATTGTAAATCAGAAGTTAGTTTTAGTTTATGGTGTAGGTATTCTATTTATTTAGTGAAGGTGGATTTAACTGGTGGTACCCCGTTCGATTTCTGTATAACATATTAATTTTCTGGCTACAAGAGTTGATGACATTGACTTAATTACTACTATTTGTAGCAACATACTAAGGCTTTTAGCAAGTACTCATTCTCTTCACTAATTCCGGTTTCCACATTGTTGATGGTATATAAATACTTTGTAATGAAACCCCATGAAATACCTTATCAGGGGCAGTTAGAATATCGTTGATGTCACGGCAGATGTATGGAAAAACACCATGCCAATTCTTTTTTGGAAAGACTTTAGAATCCTAAGTCCTAAGTATATATTATAAATGCGAAATTGAGTTTGTTTTATTTATTTGTTTGTTACGCTTTCACGCTTAAACGGCTGAACGGATTTGGATGAAATTTGGCACATGGGTAGACCATGACCTGGAGAAGGACATAGCTTTTCGGCAGCACAGCTAGTCTTTCAATAATTATTCAGCTACACAGACATTTTTTAACGTATCTTTGGTGATGTAAAAGAGTTACTTACGTAAGACCATTTCATAACTAGATGTGAAACACAAAGTTGTTAATATGTAGTAGCTACCTATAGCACAGCATCAGGTATGTAGGTACTTAGATACGGCAGCGGGTGGAATGGAACTCGCGTCGACGGGTAAGTTTCGTGAGGGCGTATAATTACGCGAGCGAGTAAACATATAAAGGTAATCCGGGCCGCGGCGGCACAAAGTGATGCTCGTGAATAAATTAGCGACGGAGCACCTGCGGCACCACCGCAGTGCCGCTGCTACCTACCACAGGGTTACTACGTTCTACATTGTGTGTAATGATTAGTGCTTTCTAACCTACCATTACTAACCTACAATCACCTTTCGATCGGTAAAGAAGTTGTGGATTAATAGCGACCTGAAAATTGATTGGTTTAATTTCGGTTGTTTCAGAACTTGCCAGTTTACAAGACCATGTGTAACTTAATGCTTTATTGTTACTCAACAAAAATCTCTAGCTAGAGCTATTATAGGGGTATAAATAACAAATTAACAATAAACTGTTTTTTTATGCATCTATTATATTTATATCATCTTTACTGGCTATAGCCAATAGTAAAGATAATAGGTATGTTAGCCTAATGATATTTATGTAGATGTATCGGAGTCGTCAATCGTTTTTCATTTCCGTCACGGAAAATCAGCTACCTATCAATAGTACCAATATTTTTTTTTTTTAAATCCGCTCTTCCAGTGGGTTTAATATCCCGGCTAATCAAACAGCTTTGACAACCCTGGAAGAGATAAGACGCATGTATCTGTATATAGAGTAGATACTAAAAGGCTTCGTCACATGGTGAGCGGAGCCCGACTTGCGGGCGACATGGGACTCTATGAATATTCAATTATTCACAAGATTTTACTTAGAGAGAATTTAGATTTAGATCGAGTCATGTATTATACCGAGGTGAAATACACTCGCATGCCATTGGAAATTGAAATTGTATCTCAGTTACAGTTCGATGGAGTACCTTGTGGCTGAATGTGAATCATTCTTTTGAAGCAGTGAGTTTGAAAAATGGAACGACTGATTTCAGATAAAAAAATTGGCACCGAGCAAACTGACTTGAAATAAAAAAAAACTTACATTACAATTTTAAATTTTGTTGAATTGCGTGACAAAGACTGAGAAGGTGTACCTACACCTTCTCAGTCTTTGTCACTTTGTCTATTACCTAAGTATAGTGCTCAATTTGAATTTGTATTGAACAAAGCTATGCTAGATTAGGCTCAACATAACATAATTTGTAAAGTATAAACAATATTGCACCTGTATTTTGGCGCATATAGGGTGTACAATAACAATATTCCATTCACAATCGCTATAAATAAAGCGGATAAAAGCTGACATCGCAACACCCAACACAATATTGGGTACATCTAGATGACGTAATGACAGATAGGATCGGAAACTACTGTGGAAATTGAACTGGCCACCGGCAAACGCTATATTTCACTCAATATTTGAGCGAATGGACAGTGGACAAAACAACCTGCTGTGAGCGTGATGGATATTATGTGTCGTTGATAGCACATGTATACTGCGCAAATAGGACTGGCTATTGTCACGATAACTATTGTTACGAGTACATAATGTGTGTTTTTACAATTTACCTACTACTTCTTTTAGTGTAGTTAGTGACTAACCTGGGGTCAAAGTTTGATTTGACTTGGCTTCAAATTATGTCGAGAAACAACTCTCTGGCATGCCGGTTCTTCACGATGAAGAAAAATTCACCGTTTTTAAAGCAAGTGATAATTAAACAGTACGAACAGGAACCGAAAGATGGGTTCGAACTCGAGACCTATGACTTGGCAGTTCGAGGGTCACACCACTAGGTACTGACAGACATGCTTATAAAAAAAACCGGCCAAGTGCATGTCGTACCATGCACAATGAAGGGTTCCATAGTTGGGATGAATTTATAAAACAAACTTAACATTGTAGTTGAAAAACTTGTTCTCCGATACAGAATGTATGGGAGAACATGTTTTTACAACTGCAAATTTAAGTTGGTCGATTATTACTCGGTAACTTGTGGAGCCTACGTAGCGGTGATAGTTTTCCTTTTAATTTCGTTATATATGCTACTGCCGTGAATTTTTTTACATATCCAAACCCAACTATTTAGCTGGCGGGGGGGGACACTTGGCTCTAACAAAAATTAGCACTTTAAAGCTTAATAATCCGCAAACGGATCCCTGAATCCAAAAATGGTTACTCACATTATTTTTAAACGCCCTTTCCAACGATACCCCACACCATGGAATTGACGGAAAATAAACCATCCCCACTTAACGTGTAGGGGAGGTACCCTAAAAAAAAAATATTTTTTACGTTTTTTTTTACCACTTTATCGGCGTCGTTTATATGTATATCCATATCAAATTACAGCTTTCTAGTACCAACCGTCTCTGAGCTAATCCGCGGACAGACGGACAGACGGACATACGGACAGACGGACATGGCGAAACTATCAGGGTTCCTTGTTGACTACGGAACCCTAAAAACCATGCTTAAACTAGCATGCTCTGCAGCTGTTCACATTTGCTAGCAATAACTACTTACTTAAACTACTACTTCCCCAAAGAAACTACATTAATTTCAAAGGAAATTTCCTTTGCAAATAATGTGGCTCCATATATCTATAGCTCTAATTTTAGGTAGGTTGGCACTAATTTTCGTATTGATCGACATATTATAAAAAAAAAAAAAACAGTTTCACCACAAGCGCTTCAAGGTTCTTTTGGCGCGCGGCCAAAATCGGAACTAACGCTGCCAATTTTGTTTTTCAATATATATCACACAACAATTGCACGAATGTAAGCCACCAGCGCCCCGCTGTCAACGTCATTCGAGCGCCAACAAATCTTTGTAGCAGTGTACATAAAACTCCACTCACCATCTTTGTTCATATTGGCCTGGAAGCACTTGGCTAGGCGGCAGGCGCGGCACTGGTTCCTGTGGGTCTTGTCCACAGGGCAGCGGCCCTTCATCTCGCCGCCTGCCTTGCAGGTGTACACGCGGTTGCGATGGATCGACCGCTTGAAGAACCCGGAACAACCTACAATCATCATGTTATGTTATGTTTCTTTATATATAAAAAGTTTAAAGCAGTCTTGTACCTTAAAACTACGCCCCACAAAACCCCCAAAGGTAGTGCGTATACATAAATGATTTTCTTTGCGGACTCTTCTTATATATTAGTTACTAGCTTCTGCCGACGGTTTCGTTGGCGTGGAAGTCGTAAAACACCACAATATTCTAAAATAACAATTTTACAAATTTTTATAAAACTTTCCTATAAACGATTTTTGTATTTTTGGTCTCAATATTCAAAATATAAAGAGAGCCAGGTGTCGCGGGAGCAAGCAACGTAGAGTTGTCCGTGTGAGAAGCAGCTTGTCCTTAGGTCGACACACGCACTCTTCAGTAGCAATTTCCCATTTCTTACGAAGTTTTGCGTTTTTAGTGAAATAAAGAACGCCTGCGTTCCTGCATTAACTAACGAATGGCACAACACTGATACACTGACTGATGCATTCTTACAGATTATTCCTGACGAACGGCTATGACTAAAATAATATAACAATCCTATTTACATTGTGAACACACGGGATTTCTCACTCAATAGATATTTATTTTTATTATAATCTTATTGGTATGGCAAAAGAGGCTTTAGCAAAATCTTTTTCTGCGTAGGTACGTTCCACGAACTAACAATGTGGAATAAAAAGAATCATAAAAATCGAACTTACAACCACAGGTTTGTAAAGCAGTCGACGAACTGACCTATTTACTTTGTTGTGAAAAATAGACGTTCTTAGAATATTTATTCATGATTGACTGCTTAAATCCATAAAAAGAAAGGTATAAAGTCATTTAAAAGGTTAAATCTGTAACTATCTTCAATATTCTAACCTTTTGGCTCGTCTATTCATAATTTGCGTAAAATATAGATCAATACAGATATAATCCAATATGCTTATCCCTCCCATCCTAATGGCGTGCTAATTTGTAGCCAACGACTGGCCAGACTTATTGGGAATATCTATGCACTTGAACAGAATCTATCCGGTATACAAACATTCAAAAAACCGATATTTTCGCCATTACAATGATTCACAGACCTCGTAGCAATTGCTTTTTTTTAATATTCAGTTTAAATTCGGGACTTCGCTACAATTTTATGTATAAACTTTAAACTTGTATAGATATAAAGACTAGCTCTAGCTAAACCGACAGCCGTCAATAATTCATACAAAATTCCCTTAGAAAATGCACCAATTTTATCTGGCAATTTTTCTCCGTAAGAATCTGATTCGGATTATAACGAAAATTTTAATACAATAAATAGCCAAATCGCTCTCAAGATAAGCAGTTCCCAACGAAAATCATTTAATTTATAATTTGATTTAATAGGAACATTGTTTATAAATTCTTTAGGTATAATATTAATCTTCTAAATAGGTATTTAATAGGTATTAGGTAATGGGTTATTTTGTTGTTATAGATCTCAGCGGGGGAGCTGCAAACATAATCGAAGGATGCAAGGAGAGAAATCTAAGTCCACAAAAAACAAAAAGTTAAAAACTGGAGAAAATACGATAAGTACCTACCTACCTAACGTCATTTGTATTCAAGTTTATTACATTATCTTTATTAAAAACCTCTTTAAATTACTACTTGGATTACGTATCATTGTATCATTCTGAAAAAAACAGAAACTTTAGGTACCTACTGGCCTTATAAGGTCAAACAAATATTAGGTCTTTACCTATGAAATTGCCGTTCTGCAGTACTGGCCATTTCAAATCAAAATAATTTTTGTTTGGCTAAGAATTCTAATTTCAAATTAATTTTATTTTAAAAACATGGTTTTTTTTTTCCAAAAGTAGTCATTTCTTTATTGATTAGTGTTACATTTTCATCGCATTTCAATCTTTTTCGTCATCATGGATACGTAAAAAATTCGAGTAATTATGGAATATGAGTACCGTCGTGGCAGCAACGCGGCACAAGCGGCACGCAACATCAACGACGTTTACGGAGCTAACACTACAAACCAACGCACCACCTGTTATTGGTTTGCTCGCTTCCGTTCTGGAAATTTCGACCTGAAAAATGAACCTCGCGGTCGTCCGAAGACTTTGGTCGACAATGACGAATTAAAGGCGATTGTGGAAGCTGATGATACACAATCTACGGCTGAATTAGCAGCAGCTTTCGACGTTAGCGTCAAAACAATATTGGTCCATTTGCGTCAAATTGGCAAGGTAAAAAAGCTTGACAAATGGGTGCCCCACGAACTCAATGATCGCCAGCGCGAAGTACGCGTCGAGACGTGCCTTGCACTGCTCAACAGACACACAAATGAAGGAATTTTGAACCGCATTGTTACCTGCGATGAAAAATGGATTCTGTTTGATAACCGCAAGCGCTCAGCAAGTTGGTTGGATCCTGGTTCAGCACCTAAACAATGCCCTAAACGAAAACTTACCCCTAGAAAAGTGATGGTCACTGTTTGGTGGTCTAGCGCCGGTGTGATTCATCACAGCTTCTTATCAAACGGGGTGAGCATTACTGCAGATGTGTACTGTGAAGAACTGAACACAATGATGGAGAAGCTGGCGCATCTCCAACCAGCATTGGTCAATCGCTCGTCTCCGCTGCTCCTGCACGACAACGCGCGCCCTCATACTGCACAGCAGACGGTCTCCAAGTTGCAAGAACTGGGGTTGGAAGCTCTCCGTCATCCGCCCTACTCACCAGACCTTGCGCCTACAGACTACTACTTTTTCCAGAATTTGGATAACTTCTTGGCGGGAAAAAAATTCAATACCCGAGAGGCAGTACAAAATGCCTTTGAAGAATTTGTTGCCTCCCGTCCAGCTGATTTCTTTAAGAAGGGCATCAATAAACTGCCACTGCGATGGCAAAGATGCATTGATTGCATGGGTGATTACTTCGATTAATACAAATAAAAAATTCATGAAAAAAATTCGTTTAAATTTTTTCATACAAAACGGCAATTTCATAGGTAAAGACCTATTATTTGAATGCCATTAACATTTATTTTTAATTTAGTTTTTCTTTTAAATATATGGGTTTACTTTTTTTAGTTTAAGTCTTTTTGGCCAGTACTTTTAAAAATATGTAGGTATGCAACCTCTTTTTTATAATTTGTACATAACTAATAATTAATATTAATAAAATCAACGTAAACATAGCGAAAGAGAGTAGAAAAAATACCTACAAATACCGGCTCATCATCATCTGCCTAGCTTTTTCCTAACTGTGTTGGGATCCGCTTCTAGTAGACCTGGATGCAGCTGTTACCACTATTTTACATGGACCGGCTGCTTATCTGACCTCCACAACCCATTTACTGGTAAAACGCCCCAATACCCCTTGGTAGGTCTGGTGTTAGACGTTCAGGCTACCTGCTATCCGTACTTAATTAACTTTGTCACAGGTCTACGAATGATAGCCAGGACTAACGGCTTAACGTCCTTTCCTAACCACGGAGGGGTCTCGGTATGTAATGGATGGTTACCTATCCATGGACCAATCTCAGCAAGCGCAGCGACGAGCCCCTCCTTCTACTAATTACCGACCGTGGTCGTTTTATCATATTTCTCATTATTTTGTTGTACAAGCGAAACTGTACGGTTTCGCTTGGTTTCAGTATAGTAAATCGGGTTCCAAATCGGGTTGACAATTTTACTGTAATCTTAATCTATTTCTTTACTGGAATCTTAGCTAGCAGGGTATCAGTATTTTAGCCTATTGAAGTCTATCGTACGTAACATACTTACGTAATAAAACGTTTTAATTTAAACGGCATACTTTACAAAAAAGGTTTCATTAACTTCATTTAAAAAACAATGGCCGCTTTATGCAAAAAAAAGTCTTACACCCACACTGAAGAAAAATAAATAAAAAATAAGTTTTAATGGCTTGACATTTTGTTTTGAATGCCGGCTTCAATTTTTGTAAGATGCATGCAGGAAAAGTTTTATTCCATATCGGTGATTATTTATAAAATTATTATTTAAGTTTTATGTAGGTCTCGCAGATGGAAGAAAGAGTTTGCAAAAAAAATTATTAGTTTGTTTCGGTGTTTCTGCTTGGTGTAGTCGAATAGAAAACGGCGACAATTAATACAATTTATCATCATTTACCTGGTTCACTCAGATTTTTTGTGGATATGACATGATAGATAGGTCCGCGCCACCACTCAAGTCCGATAGACGCGGCGCTAGTGTCTACTGTCTCAGTCATTGCATCAAATTGCATTTAAAAAAAATGTAGTTCCACAATTTTCCGCCGGACTTCAGTGGTTGCGTGGACTCAAGGTATTCTTACCGTCGCAACTGTAGATGCCATAATGTTTGCCGGAACTCCTGTCCCCGCACACATTGCAGGGGATGTCGAGAAGACGATCACCTGTAAACAATATTAGTTTATCATTACTCTTTGTAATCATAGGTTCAAATCGTTTGGGTCAAAAAGGTTGACTTGAAAGTATAGTAAACACATAGCAACATAACCTTAAAACTAGTGAAGAGTGAAGTTCGTCGCAAATCTATCAGTCGGTGATTCTAGGAAGTTTACTTGTTTAGTGCGTTTCATCAAATAGTTCCTTTGCCGTAATGTTGGCTCCCCTGTTGAAGGACGAACGAGAATACGCTACGGCGCTACCTAATAGGTCCGTTTTTAAGTTTAACAATAGGGCCAACGTTACGGTATATGAACTATTTGATGAAACGCACTCTACTCAATCAACAACAGGCATGTTTTTAAATTGAAATTAAACGAAAAAGTTGAGACTTTAAATGTAGATGATTTATACACCTATGTCTACGACGTAGCTACTGACTACGCCGTAGACAGTGCGTGTACGGACTTGGGAAATGTCTCACAATAGTAGTGTACAATATTTTAGGAGTGTTACTAATCAACATGAACAAGTTTTGCTATTGGAAAAATATTGAAATATCAACTAAAAATCTGAGCTATTTCATATAAAATTAGCATAACTACCCAATTAAAAATACTATAGCAGACTTTTTTTTGTTATCGCAACGCACTATCTGTCATGTGTGCAGAAAATTCCCTTTCACGTTTTCTTTATCTATGTAAGCTACACTGGAAGAAGTGTTTATTCATGAACTGATACTTCTCGGCACCTCAGAGCTCCCCTTACCCAAAATAGATTAGTCAGATTACACCAATCTCGCTAATAACGTTGGTGTTTTTGTTCCGTTTACTGAAGCCTTCCCCTTCGCCCCCTTTTCCTTAACGCGCTGCTAAGCCTACTGTCACACCGAATACATGTAACTATTTTTGCTGTTTTGTCTGAAATGTTGGTAGATTTCTTATAAAGTTGGCTTTTCCAAATACTTGTATGTGATTCGCCTTTTATTCCTGAAGATATAATTCCTAGGTATATATCTCCTATGTATTTCTACATAACAGTATTTTAACCCTATAGTCTCATTTAAACTTTGCAATCCTATCCAAATATTATAAGTATTGAAACATTTCGCCGAAATCCTTTATATAATATTATTTTCCGACTCAAATGCCTATTCACTTCATGTAAATTGTAATTCTATTTATTTTTCCTTTCAAATAATTCAATTCGGTGTTACAAGCGGCCTACGTCTTAACGCCGCGAATCCTTTTCAAGGAAGGATCTTTTATTTTTTCGTTGAAACGGACTTAGACGACTTTACTTCGTCTTTCGAGCCTCTAAGGAAAGCCGCGAAGTGTCGTAATTATCCCCTTTTTTTGCGCACTTTGAAAAGCTTTTTATGGAAAGAAAATGATGGGAATCAGCTTCATAATAGATAGATATTTATACAGCAATACTTAAATATTTAGTTTTATTTAGTGGTTGAATACACAGTCTCTCAGCATATATACGAAGGTCATGCTAAAATAAGTTAGATATTCTGTACTCAAATGTTTGACACTGGCAGTTATTCACTATCTTTTATGCTGGTTATCTATTGACATATTTGAAATAGTTTGTCCTCGAACAGTAATGACAGTAGTGACAAGCGACCGCAGTCAGGAATCTGGCACCTTCTCGGGCACCACAAAAACGCGATGGGGCCACACGTCTGCCAGAACACTCGATTTTTTTAACAACGTTTTAAAAAAACCTGTCCATTCTCGGGATCACCCACCATATTCCCCTGACCTAGAGCCTTGTGATTTTTACCAGTTTCCAAGAAACAAAGAAAAACTAAAGGGGAAAAGGTTTGAAAGCAAAGAATGCACCGACTGCCTGAATATTTCGAGATTGCTGTCTAAAGAAGAGTGTTCCGAGGTATTTTCCAATTGGTTCAGACGTATGGAAAAGATACGTGCTCAGGGTGAATCCTTCGAAAAAATCGATAGGTACTTGTAATAAAGAATAAATAATTTTTTTTAAATGTTTTTATAAAAATATTTAAAAATGTAAATAGATAAGGAATAAAATAAATAAATATCACTTTTTAGTATCTAATTTCTATTGGCATGACCCATGTAGTTAAATGGATTACAATAGTTATTTGTTATGCAAGGCTGCAAAGTTGTTTTTTGGCGCGAGTACTTGTTTTGAAACCTGAGCGTTGCGAGGGTTTTAAAGGTACGAGGCGCAGAATAAATATGCTGCCGAGCGAAACACACAACTTTACACTACAGCGAGGAAATGCTAGGTGTCTCCATGCAATGAACAAATATGGTACGCTTTTAAGTACTTTTCGCGCAATTTTTCCGGAAGAAAGCTCAATTCGGCATTATGTACCGCTAGCACTAACTCTGCACTGCTAAACAAACCCAAATGATGAAAGGAAATTGAATATAAACAGAAGAAAATTATATAAAGTTTTTTGATGTGAAAACTTCTTTAGGCGCGTTGAGCGATTTTTTTCGTGTGATTATTTTAAGAATGATTATCAGTGGACCCGGCGGTATAGAAAATTATTGAATAGAAAGGTTCGGATTTAAAAAACTCTTTCCACGCTAGCGGATAAAATGCACTTTTGCATGCAGATTTCGAATAACAAACAGAATCTTTCCGAGCTTGTGAGGTGAAAAATTCTATGTCCATAACACGGCAATAATTTTGACAAACACCTACTTTGCATATGACAGTGGATCATAACTTTCTTAAATCGTGTAAAGTTCCAAGTAGGTAGTTTGTCAGTACCTAAATCTTCAGAGGGTTAGTATCTTAGGAGAAGCTTGCTACTTCAGGAACTGGGATGACTGTCGCTCTAACACAGCTGCTTGTTCATCAAAATAATTTACTTACTCAATAAAAATCTTAAATTCATTAGCAGACAACGCACAGCGTAAACGGCTAGACAAAGGCAGGATTTTTGAAAGTTCTTCCCCAAAAGGGGTTAAATATGGGGATGAAAGTTTGTAAGGACGTTAGTAATTTTTCCCTTCTTAATTTTTTGTTTTATTAATAAAAAATTCACTTAAAATAATCTTGGAAAGAACTAGAGAACACTTCAAAAGTTTTTTTTAAATAAAAAGACAGAACAACTTTGTTTTTCATTTGCCATAACACGGAACACTTTTCGCAACCTGCACTTATCCGGTTCTTCAGGAAAACTTAAACCTAGAACTTTTATTCTAACAAACTCCAAAAAATCCAAAGCCTCTACAGACAAACCGTTGATATAGCCTATATGGCTAATGAAAAGCTGCACATTCACCTATCTATTCGTGTGTGCCTACTGATGCGTGCGGTTCCGTGCACTGAACTCTAAATAACGCGCGACAAATTACGATAGTCGTGTGAAGCGCCACACTTGCTAATGCCGATCAAATGAATATACTTACTTAATCGTTGCCCTCGTGATGTTTACGCGGATATAAGTAGATTATATGATTGATGTTTTCTCTCTTTTTAATACTTATTGATGTTTGAAACAAAAAGGAGTACCTACTTAGGTATGTGTTTTGTTTTTCGTTCGAAATAGATAGTTGGATAAAACATTTATTTAACTTCTTTTAATATCTTACATTTTGTAAAAAAAAAACAAGGTTTTTAAGTACCTACACTTGAATAAATGTATTCACGAACTAGTCCCTTCGGACAACTAGATGAGTAAAAATAAAATCTAAGAAAATAGGTTACCGAAAGATTGAATGAAATATCTTTTTGTGAGAAAGTACTGTAGAGACTTTACTATACATGGTTTTAGAATAAAACCTCAGTATGTTCAAGTTGATGGCACCTATACGAGACAAACGTTTGATTTTTATTAAGAATAAGAAGAAAGAGGGGCAGCGAGCCCCTGCGAGCTGTCAGGCGGGAGCTAGAAGAATAAGTTGAAAAATATAAAAAGTAGCTCCAATTACAAGCAAAATTATCCTATACTTAACATAACAAAGTGTTGTATTAGTAACGATCCCCCAATGTTACATTACATATCTAGGTTTGTCTCGTGTACCTGCCATCCACTTGAACACACTGAGGTCTCCCTTCACTTTATTAAGAAGTTAATGACTGGGACAGGTAGTATTTATTAAATGTTTATTTTCTATCTTTCTTATTCGTACACACGGCTACACATCAAGCTATACATTTCCATTATAAACTGACCTCACATTGTATGGAAATCCTATACAATATACGAGATCAGCATAAACTGTAAAAACTTGTAAGGTAGGTAGATAATCCCCGGTTTACAAAAGCCAAAGACCGAGGTTTTATTATAAAACCATGTGGAGTAAAGCCTCTACAGTACCTACAGGGGTAGTTCATGAAGTCATGAACCTGTATATGTTTAGCATTCTAGATCAACTCTATAATTAGCGAGAAACGATCACATCACGAACAACATGGTTGTTTATTTAGTAGGTATTTCTACATTTCTGTCACAATCATCTACATCATTTATTTATAAACAATAACTATAAAGGGTAATATAATGACTGGTCTTACAGAAATCTGTGCTTACGTCGTGAGATGGACGATACAAATCGTAACGTGAAATTTTGATTATTTACTTTTTGACAAAGACTTGATAAACACAAGTAAAATACTTAATTAAACTCAAACAACGGTAATAAGTTAGGCGTTAAGTGATTAGATTAAGTTACATGCACCCTTTGTACAAGACTCGGGTGGGGGAGCGCGGTCCAAGTTTCGGGTTCGTCCCTAAGTTACATTTGTAAGGACGCGGGTTTCGCCCGATTCACTGATCTCCTAAGATCTTATTTGTGTGCTAACTACGAACAATGGACTAAACATACGATGTGTTTGTGTCTTGTATTGTATAGTTTTAAGCTTATTAGTGCCAGGCGTTTGTTACAGTCTTGTTTGACAAATAGTGAAATGATTTTGGTTTTGCACGAAGTATTTAAGTAATACTACTATTATTTTTTAAGTGTTTTTAACGTTCACCTATTTGAAAGAAACGGTTTGTCTTTGACTTTAGTATGATTTTTTTACAAGCTTTATCTAAGGTTACCTACTTAATATTCCTTTTGCTGCTCTTTTTATTTTTATGAGAAAAATAATGTAGGTGTTAATAATGTAGGTATTAGTGTGTTTATCATTTAACATCAAGTATTTTTAAGAGATTACCAAGAACTAATAAGAAGGTGGAAGTACTTTTTTAACCGATTAAGTAACTACTCGCTGGATAAGTTTTAACTATTTGTTTCTCATAAAAAATAATATTAGATTGACTCGTTTTACTGAAGCTAATTCCGTCACACACAGTAGCGTCATTGCGTTATTTACGTAGTTTAGCAGACGATTACCAGTTTCTAGTCGTTAACATACAGCCCATACAGAATGGATACCTGACTTAAAACAGATGGAACTTTCTTTTGTAGAGTACTGCAAGTTTTTCAAAACAACTTTTTCATGCAATAATAAGTTTAGAAATGATATCCTAACTCTATATATGTATATATTAACCCGTCGTATGCCGTAATTACAGACACAATTAAAAATCCATTGTTTCTCAACGAGATCCACGTTCCGGTACCAAAGGTTAAATACTATAAATGCGAAAGTTAGTTTGTTTCGCTTTCACGATAGAACGGCTAAACAGATTTGGATGGAATTTGGCACATGGGTAGATCATGACCTGGATTAGGACTTAGGATACTTTTATCCCGATATTCCCACGGGATCGCGACTTATGCGGGTGAAACCGAGGGCCGCAGCTAGTAATACAAAAAAAAATATAAATAAAAAAATGCTGTCGAATCAAAGTTGCTTATTGTATTGCTTTTTGTATGCTATTGATTTAAATCAAGAAAAGTCTAATGAGGTGCAAGATGTTTTCAATTAGCTATGCTCTTGAAAATCATGCAAAATTATGTTAGGGCCGAGAAAAAGTCAAAAAAGTAGGTTGAGAACTGAACAGATTTAGTAAGTAAAAAATATATAAAAAAATTATAAATCTTTAAGTATCTAATTTGGTATCAATCATGTTATGATTAACTACTAGTATTTTCCACGGGGTGTCGTCGACCATCAATAAGTCTTTAAATTATTTTTATAGCTTTTGTACACCACCTAGCACCGACTTTACTTTGGTATTGTTTGTCGAGTCGTAGTTGAGCTACACAATAACTGATAAATGCGTGCACTGAATGGATAAGTCCATTCAAATGAAATACTTCGTTCTTTCCTCAAAAGACCATCTCAGACAGAAATGCATGGTCTTCATATGGATAGATTATGTCTGGAATTTAAAAGAGACTGCGAGCTTTTTTATTCTCAGAGTAGTCAGTTAGGAAACACCGCACTCATCTAGTTTCAATGATTTAATTTTGACGTGTAGTGTTTCTTTGAACCAATTTACAGAAATAAATACTTATCATTTATCATAATTATCATTGACTTCACAGATATTATTGGAAACTTTATCTCCTGTCACAAAATAGTTCTTGAACTAAAAAAAAGAACTTACATGGAATTTATAGATTCCAAATAAAAGGCAACTTGTGGGATCATGGTAACACACACACTTATTCATTAAACAATGCGGATAATGTACCGAAGTAAATAACAACAACAAACAATGACAGATGATTGAGAAAAAAAAACAAATTAGTTGACCTGTTCCCATCCTCCGGACTGCCACGGCTGGCGCCCGTTGTCGCTCCCAGAAGGCAGACAGCTCGACGATTGTCTCCCAGGCTCAACTTAATTAACACCACTACTAGCTTTTAGTTAAATACATTTTTCGAATTTTTACTTAAAACTTTTTATTTATAATAAATGTTTTTAATAATACACAGTCAGAATTTTAACAGTCCTCTCCTATAGGAATTCATGAGTATTGGTAGAGTACATAAATGTACGAAACTTTTAATGACTTATCAGGTGACTTCACCACCCAGTCGCGGCTTTCGGCAGACTGCTCCGATAATTGTGATCTTTGAAGCCGCTCCGGAGATCGCGAGTCACGTCATCCCCTGATTACATTGAGTCCCACCCCCTGAGCGGGACAACAGCATGCAGGCAGCGCGCGTGCGAGCGACATGGGTGTGAACCCATCTTGTGTCCCGGTCCACAGGCTACATTGTCAGGGCAGCGGTCGCTACGTATCTGGCTGAATTACGTACGAACATAATGGATGCATTACGTGATAAAGTAAAGTGTTATTTACTCAACGAGTTCACTTGTAAAAATAAATGTTTGATGCTAATTTAAAACTATATGCTTAACTCTCAATTATTTGCCATAAATGGGATTTGTAATCCAGTACCATAATTATACAAAAACATTTTTTTTTTAAACATTCCATTTTGAGATTTGCTCTCTAACTTCCAATAACTTATTCAAATATGCATCACATCATACACTTCTCGAAAACATCAATCTATAAAACAATAATGACAAACATATTATGACAGAAGACACCAAAGTCCAAGAAACAAATAGAACACAAACAATTTTCTTTCACGAACTATCACTACAGTAAACATTAAAATGTCAAGTTAGATCACGGGGTGAGCGAAGCAGCTTAATTGCCTGGGCGGCAGCGTCGACCAATCAGAGCGCGGCTGGCGCGCGGAGGGCGGGCCGTGCAGCTTTTGATGTGAACCGAGCTACGAAGCGAAGTCGCCACGTGAACCATTGAATAGGACAAGGATGCTTGTCTAATGAACGATGCTAACATCTAAGATACACGTCTGCGAGACGTACGGTGCGGCGTTTTATTTGATCGTACACTTTTTGTTTATAGCTACACACCTTACTTACAAGTTTAAGGTAACTTGGCCTGATGCCCAAGTTACCCTAAACTTGTAAGTAAGGCAGTGAAATATGTGAAATGACCGTGATTTACCCATGCACACAGTTTACTTGAGTATGTCATAAAATCTCTACTTTAGCGATTTTTGTAAATACAAAACTTTAAAAAGTTTGTGAAATTAAAAATACTTATTTACTATAACGATTTATAGAATAAGAAAGTACACACAAGTACAAAAAAATAACGCAATAAAAACACTCCAATTCTTTTCATTATTAGCTGCATAATACGATACAAATACTGGGACCCCCTGTATCTTGTAGGACTATATCCCAGCGATTATGTGGAGCATGTTGTTTTAGCGCGGCCGTCGGCGTAATCCCGGCGACCGGCGACCGGCGACGCGCGACCCGCGGCCGCACGCGATCGTACTAAACGCTCGCACTTCGCACTTAAGTGTACCTACCAGTAATCCAGAGATATGCAACCGGCAATTATGGCAGTGTATTTTGTTATTTACTGGTTAATTTTATTTAAAAGGTTCATGAATTGAATTTTTGCACATCATAATAGAATATTAGGTAATAGATAAGTAGGTACCTAAATAATATGGCAATAACGATACTACCTAGCAATGAACAGAGAAAAGATATAAAACAGTCTTTACAAGTAATTAAACCAGAATTTATTATTGACCATCGATATTCACAAAATTTTATCCGATAATGTAATGTAAGCAAGTAGGTAGTAGATATGCAATATGAAAATAAAAGTTTTTAATATCAATCAAAAACTTCTCACAGAAAGTCTCCCACGGAACTCCCACAGTGATTTTACATTTAATAAGCAATTAAAACATTTTTTATTTTATAAACACTCGAGGTTCAGAAGTACTTAATTCCTTTGTGGATTTTATTATAACTATTGTTAATTTTAGAATAGAAAACATATGCATCCGTGACAAAAGAATATGAAAGGGGTGACGGACTCCGAGCGATACGAAAAGTAGGTACTTGAAAAGTTCAAAACTGAAAAATGTGCGCGTGACCATTCCGTTGTTAAACGTTGCCCCTTTTAAGTTCGATCAACAGTGCAAACTGGGTAAATGTTTGCCATTTTGTTATTTATTCTTTAATAAAAGTTCAAAGTTTAAACAAGTCTTTGATTGTGGAATAAGTTTGTTTCAAAACCCAATGTATAGTTAATAGTTTCAAGTTGTGTGTCAGAAATAGTACAAAAAAATCATTGGTACGGTGATGAAGCCAATGAATTCGAAAAAAATATATAAAAAACTACTACATAGCGTTATTATGTTACAATAAGTTATTCTTCAGAAGTCTGTAGGTACATACATTCTTATTATCAATCTCTTTAAGTAGGTAATCTGTCACACATGACCTACTGCAATGACAACGTTTTCTACGCGAGTTGATTACCGAATCCTCGCACTCCACTCGCCATTATGTCGCGTTCTGTCGCATTCTGTCGGCGTTAAACGTAAATAATCTGTCAGTTGTAAAACGACAACTCATTCGACATCAAGACACTCTCACACTTCACTGAGCGTCATTAAGGGGGCGGGATCCACGAAGGTAATGCTGTTTGGATAAGAAATCAAAGATCACTCCATAGAGATAATTAAGTAAAAGATTATGAAAAAACCGGCCAAGTGCGAGTCGGACTCGCGCACGAAGGGTTCCGTACCATTATCTATAAAAACGGCAAAAAAAATCACGTTTGTTGTATGGGAGCCCCCTGAAATATTTAATTTATTCTGTTTTTTAGTATTTGTTGTTATAGCGGCAACAGAAATACATCATCTGTGAAAATTTCAACTGTCTAGCTATCAAGGTTCATGAGATACAGGCTGGTGACAGACGGACAGACGGACAGACAGACAGACAGACAGCGGAGTCTTAGTAATAGGGTCCCGTTTTACCCTTTGACCCCTAAAAACAAAAAACAAAAACAATTTTATGACGATTTTTTTTTCTCTTTTTCATGTCTGATGAAGTGATGATAAAATAAAAATTTGATGTTTTATTAATTCCATTTTGTAAAACTTTTTATTATTCTCTAATTTACAACCATTACACTAAGTATTAAATAAAGATTAAATACTTAGGTATTCATTAAATAAGTGTTTAAACTCCAAACAGGCACTCGTCCAATATTACTTGAGGATTTCCTATTATGCATCCCTTTCTTTTCTGATTCAGACGAAATTAAATAAATACACAACCATCCTTACATATTATAAAACAAAGTCCTCCGCCGCCTCTGTCTGTCGTCCTGTACGCGATAAACTCAAAAACTACCGCACCGATTTTCATGCTGTTTTCACCAATGGATAGAGTGGTTCTCGAGTAAGGTTTTAGTATATTATAACCGACATCCACGCAGGCGAAGTCGCGGGCATCAGCTAGTATGTGATAAAAAAGTGTCCAACTGTAACACAAGAAATCTGTTTGATATCCACCAAGATGCCCACTCCATAAATTATGTTGTGTGTGTTTTACGCGTCTGTGTGGTGCTTTTAGCGATGCGATGGTACGCACCTGTGTTGGGTGCCACCGGTGCCACCGTGCCACTAATGCCAGTAGGTGGTGGTGACAAATGAGCACTACCAGTAAAAATCGCGCCCGTTCGAGCGTTCGCCGCATTTGGCTGAATTAATTCGTCTCGCGATGTCTCTTAGAGCTTCGTGCTGTAATGACGAACTTAGAAGCGACAGACTCGCCAATTTGACCCTATTTTATCATTTCAAAACCCAACTACGACAAAAAAGTCAACTAAAAAGATATAAACAAGACATCACAGACAAACAAATTAAAAATCCGGAGTTACACGTGTTAGGGCATTAATCAGAGATAGATTTATTTGATGATCAAGACGCTTCCAACGATACCTCATTAGTCAAATGTTGATGAGTAGTTTAAAAGATATGCGGGGGAACACAAATATACATACCGGTCAAAATCATAACCCCTTCTTTTTGCTCCGCCGTAGTCGGGTAAAAAAGGGGTTTATGTCACTTGATATGAACGTGAAAATAAAATATATTGATCCGTCAAGTGAGAGCTATTTCCTTTCTTGGAAAAAACGTAGTATTCTTTTCTTTTTTATTTCTTTTAATACCTACCATAAAATAGAATAAAGTTTCATAAAAGTACTCATGTAATAACAACAACTGAACTGTACCGTAAAATAAAATTCCACAATAAAAAAAACTTGAACCGCGTATAGCCCGCTTCGCGCCATGTCTATCGCTTGCTACGGCGTTGCGCGCTCGTAGCAGGCACTTAGCTGGTGGCCTGAGGCGCTCTGATTTATGTGCCCGATGCTGGCTACACCCAGTCGCGACAATTCATTTCAATTAACGTTACTGCGCCCCCAGCGGTCCAACATCATATAACATTCATAATTATAAAGCGTTCACCTCTATTTCATAATAATATTGTGAACCGCAATAATTATGAATCTTATTATATCGGGATAGAATGGTGTAAATATTCATTTTAATGCTGATAAATAAATAGGTACTAATGTATTTCTAATATACGAAATCTTGTTTTTTATTACTTATTTGTTGCAAGTCGCATTACGTCGTGATTTATATCCAAATTAAGCTATTTAACTTTCTCATTCCCTCCCTTCGCAGTAGAAACAATAGATAAAGGAAAGAAAACAAAGAAACAAAATCATCAATCGTGCGCTAAACGGTTTACACAGTGAATCCCGATCATTGGTGAGAATTCATTTGTTCGCTAAAAGCGTGACAATTGCGAAATCCGTGGCAGAGTGGCGACGCGCGATGGTGCGCAAACAGAAAACGACGGCGGCTCGCGAAAAAGTCCTTTTAAAAATGTTGCGGCACGTACGGGTGGGAAGGCACCCATTACTGTGAAGTGGCGATTGTTGGTTTAAAGATTTAGCTGCAAACGAGGAAACAGAACTGTGCTCGGTGTACGACGAGTTATAACGCTGGAACGGAACATTAATGAGATTTGATAGTATTAACATCTCTATAACTGTTTACTAGAGATAGATTTAAATAAATCAACCAATTAAGAGATTAATACTGAAGTCGATGATCTAATCGCAAGAGCATTCGTTTCATAGTGTTGCGCTTCACATTGATCGTGTAGCGCAATATTTTCTTTAGCCTCCAGGTAATATTCGAAGGTGGAAATAGATATCTTATTGATTAACGGGTTGGAAAGAGATGTGTTATTGCAGTAAGGTTATATTTGAACGGTCCCTTTTCCAGGTAAAGTGATCCATGTGCCGCCTTTGTACCTCATTGTTCACTCACAATCTCGTATAATGCTGCATTTGGTGGCGGCTGTGGGGAGGTGAACGTGGCATGCCCACAAATGTCTGCAAATACAAATTATGGTTAAGTATATTAAATCGCTATAATTATAATTATCCTAGTAGCTATTAAATAGATATTTTGATATATTCTTCACACAAACTCAAACTCAAAGCAATTGCTAGTTGCCCATTCCAAAGCGTTGTAAGTTCCTATGAAGAAGAACGAGTAAGAAACTCCATGGACACTCTTTCAAATTATATTCTTACAAAACAATAAAATTGATTACATCATAATAATATTTTATTTATTTATTTATACAACACCTTAGATCTATGTTTACAGGTTGCCCTAAAGCGATAGTTATATTTATATAATATTTATAAAATAAATTATAAATTATAACGCAGAATGGTAGTTGTACTAATTATACTTTTTGTTGTATAAAAAGTATTAGTGGTAAAAGTATAGAAAGTAATACAAAGGAGAATGGGCCTCTGCTTATGGGGTTCTGCCCTGAAGCCCAATAAAAATAAGATATATACCAATTGAAAGTGCTTTTCAAGGGGAACCTTTCCTACTAACACGACTTTTGCCAATTGTTAGTCAGTTCGGAGTAAATGACCTAAATGGGTGTGAATACTTGGGCGTCGAAGTTAAGGAGTTTTCTTGGCCCAATAGCCATAAGATATACGCCAATGGAAAGAGCTTTTTGAGGAGAACCTTTACTACTAACATGACTGTTGCCAATTTTTAATCAGTTCGGAGTTAATGACCTAAATAAGTGTGACCCAATATATCTTAACGCTATTGGGGGATGCGGCAGGCTTAACGATCTGTACGGCCGATCGACTCTTAAAAACATTGTTCCCAAAACGGCATCTAGGAGGCCAATGTTTTAAAATGTCCGTTTATAGATTTGCAAGACCTAAAGGACTAAGACTTTGCAAGGCTCAAAGTTAATAAAAGTTATTTAATTGTCTACATACCTGAATTTCACTAATGCTTAATTACTCACATTTAGAGCTCTGTAGCTTCTTTCGTACTAACAATCGAGAGAAGCGTCCTATCACAAAATAGCCTTGAAGAGATTTTTCCAATTTCCATTGGCATATATCTCAACTCTATTGGGGTACGCTTCAGGCTTAACGATTTGTCCGGTCGACCGACTCTTAAAAACATTGTTCCTAAAACGGCATCTATTGGAGACCAATGTTTTAAAATGTTCGCTTATAGGCTTGAAAGATGATGTTTGCAGGGCACTGAACCATTAAAACTTATTTAATTGACGAAATACCAGAATTCCAATAATATTTAATCACTTACATTTAACGCTCTGTAGCTCCTTTCGTACTAATGATCAAGAGAAGTCTTAATAATAAGAAATATTCTTCTTGATGAGATCTTTCTCTCCAGGGCAGAAACGCCCATTCTCCTTTGTCTATATAAAATGTACCTAATACAACTACTTACTGACTTAAATTAATAATAATAATTATGTACAAGTATATAAAGAAAGGGGGGATGGGGGGAAATGATCAAAGGGCTCGAATTAGAAAGTAATTAAGTATTTTTATTGTATATTTTTTGTTACTCAGTAAAATATAATTCAAAATCTTTGATGATGACGCAAAGCGTCGGATCAACCACTTCAAATTAATGTAGACATTTAGACATTTTTTGTTCAACTATTCGTACAGGTTCACTTATTTAGCAGTAGTATAAAGATAGACACTGGTATCTTCAGCGGTTTCCGATCCAGGAATGTTAGCGAGGTTGTCTATGATCTTCTCGTAGATTTTGATGCCGTTTATGAAGGTAGAGACGGCAACGCGTTCGTTCACCGAATGGAGGAGCATTTCTGTGCTAGGCATTGGGGAGAAGCCAAAAGCCGGATAGCCGGCGTTGCGGACGTATCGGGCGTCCGTAGAACCGGGCGGCACCGTCGCCATTATATCTATGTCACTGTTGAAAAAAAATAAAGTCGTCAATAAGAGTAGTGGAGGCACATACGCATACCTAAAGCGATAAAACTAAAGGCTGGTCTATCGTTATTTCGGCTGCTACTTTTGGATTCCAAGGAATAATAGACATTTTTAGAAGTTAACTAAATGACATCAAGGTTGTAGCGAGACTACCGAGGCGAGGGTGTATCCCCTCGTCAGAAAAGTACTAAAAATAACGCACAGTTCTTCGGCTGCACTGGCGATGGCATTCCAGTAAGGGTTGGCGGAGTTCGCGATAGTAGCAGGAGACTGCTGGTTCTTCAAAATGTACGTCAGGGTTATGTTCTCGCCAGACTCGGCGATCCACTGATGAATCTACCAACAAAACATTAATTAAGTCAACCAAATCAAGGCTATGATACACGGCGAGATCAATCTGAACACATGAATCTGGATTGTCGCGCGGTCAATCAGTTTGATCCCCAATTAGATCAAACATGGGATTTTTTATTACTTTCGGTTTTTTAATGTTGTAATCGCTCTGGCCGTCGATCGTCGACGATCGATGTTGAGGCCGAAACTACCAAAAACGGTAGAGATTTTAGTCTGATCAGATTGTTCTGAAGGTAAACCTGACCATGTAGCCTGTAAAACCCAGCGACAGACGGTTGGGAAGATGGTATAAAAAACCTACACAGAACTCCTCTAACACTGTATTATATGATCTTACCAGAGTCGCCGTACGATGTACTCAATAAAAATCTTAAATTCATTAATTTACTGAGAAATAATGCACAGCTTAGACCGCTGCATGAAATTTTGCACTAATGTTACTTATATACGAAAGTCATCCAATGGGGTGAATGTTTGTCTGGAAGTTCGATGTTTTCGCCGAATATGGCTTGTTCCGACTTATACGAAGTAAATCTAGTGTTTGACCACAGTTACCCTTTCGTGGAACTCTTGCTCGTTAACACTGGTGCCCAAGCGCATGTCGAATATGAGACTCACGAGGCTCGGGATGACATTGTTGGCTGTTCCACCCTGTAAATATATGGATAGTTAAAATCACGACTTCAAAAAATTACTATTCAATTGAAAGAATTCATCTTGAGGTTTGCAACAATTCATTCAGACTCATGTTTATACGTTACCCTAAAATATAGGGAAACTTACGCTAAGTTTGTTGAGGTTGACGGAGGTGTATCCGCCGGCATCGCTCGGAGGTGATTTACTTGCTATTTCATACTGTTCGTCTCTGAACGCGAAAAATTTGTCGATTACGTTGCGGCACTAGAAAAAAAAGGTAGTTTATTATTGTCAACGTGGTGGGCGTGTTTTATTGTTTTTTTTATTAAAGGTATTCAAGTAATATACCTTGCCAGTAGCGGAGTCGTTCGTCTCGGGGAAAGTGGACCCATGAGCAGATACGCCGTGACAATCAACTTGTATTTCTGAAATATAAAAAAAATATTTACATATAATGTAGGTACCATACAGATGAGGTTTTACAATGGGTACCTATAATGTTCGGTTCCTTGCCGGTACATTCTGCCATTTGGCATGCAAACATTAGAATCATAAATACAACTCTCTAAGTTCATTGCTGAGCTGAGAGTTGTATTGCTGATTCTAATGATTATAATTCTATACATCCATATTTGTTACGGCCGCAAATGATATTTAGATCAATATACAATCTGATACTGACCTGCAAATTGCAAAAAACGTAAGAAAATTTGAATTTCGCGGGTTACCTTAGCGCATCCCCCTTAGCTACCAACGTGTACAAAATACAAGTCATTAATGTAATAATGATCACTCAAACTGATTCAGCTGCATCCGATTAAACTGGACGCCACCTCAACAGACATAGTTGGGAAAAGGCTAGGCAGATGATGTTGTTGATGATCACTCACACCCGGTTTCCGATTTATCTAATCGACAGTACTATTGATTCTATATCTCCGTCCTTACACATTGTGTTTATGAAGGAACAGCTTTGCTTGATAGCTTTGTTGAATGAATAGGTATTCAGAATTGAACTGATAGTTTAACTGGGCTTCATTATGGAGTCTACAGTCGTCGTACTCTGTTAAAAAACATGAAACAGTTGACAATAATAAGTATCTATAAATTATGACTTACGCCACACAACCTTGTCTTGACAAAAGACTGCTATGCCAGGCAGTGGGAAAGGAGCGCCTTCATCTAGTTCTATCCCCACGTTCATGTCTGCAAACTCTTGTGTCTTTAAGAATGGAATCATACCGTTTTCCGCTCCAACCTCCTCATCTGAAGAAAAATCATTCGTTTTTGGGGTTGTCAGACAGTCCTAAAATTGCAGGCGTGTTCAGGTGGCCATATATAGTGGGTATATATAGCCACAGTAGCCACTATATACTTATAACGTAGTAAAGTAGTTGCACAACAAAGATTGATGTACAATTTACGTAGCATCTATTTTAAGAGAATGTCTCAAATATGGTCACTCACCAGGCATAAGAGTCATGTATACGTCTCTGAGAAAAGTAACATTGTTTTCCTTCAATCTGCGCAGCGCTTCATAATATTGTATTGATACAGACTTCATGTCTTGCGTCCCTCGGCCGTAAATGACGCCGTTGTCATCTATGTGGCCAGAGAAGGGGCCATATGTCCAGCCCTCCTGTGAGAATACCACAATCGTCACGGTATCACGGAAGATAATAACAGTGGCTTTGAACTGATCATTGTATTTTATTTGGAGAAGCCTTCGAGATAGATCATTAGACCTATGTTTCTGTTATCCAAGGGGAATCATATTATAATGCCATAGAGTAAAAAAATAATTTTGCAATAAATATTGTAAAAATGATTTGTCATTATTTAACGACACTCTTATAGATATCACAAGATATTCAGTTTACGACTTCTATCAACTGTCAATATCCATAATTTAAATACCTGTGAGTTATCACACCAACGAGTAGATAATTGAGCTACCGACAAAATTGCTTTTGTCAGTTTTACAATTATTATAATAGTAAAACTAAGTCATAAAACTGATAACTTCGTACCAGCTGTATTTACGCGGATGTAAAATCAAGATAAAACACGAAGAATGGCTGTTTACCAAAGACCAATTAATCTTTTTCATACGTAAGCAGACCTTCTAGGCACGGGTGAATGGTCTAATATTAGGTAAGCCATCACATTTGGCCAACAGATCGCAAGTGATTACAGTAGGTGGTGGTGAGTTTCTTAGCTCTCAGAAAGATGCTTCTTCGTCGCTGTCGGCGTGGCTGAATTCTGTTCAAAATTTATACATAGTGGCGATTTAGTGACCATCCGTTAAGAGGGTGATTCTACCTGTCATACTAAACACCTTTCGCTATGAAACACTATACAAGTACAAGATTCGTTAAAAAATAATTCATACTTGTATTGAAATAGTCTGTCTACATACTCGACGTCGAAATACCTAGTCTGTATTAAAATTAGTTTTTTTTTTCACGAATCGATAATGACTTTTATGGTGAAAGTTGTTTAGTATGACGGCTAACGGCTAGAATCACCCCCTTGGCGGATGCAGGTGTCTAAATCGCCACCATGTATAATCAGGAATCATCGATACGAAGAAGAGCAGGAAGATGCTTCTCTCTATTCTTCCTAACAAGTACGTGAAGGAAGTTGATGACACCACTGAATATTAAGCCATCGGAATACTCTTTCCGAAAACATAGTCACACAATTTTTTGGCGGTTCCTATTCATTATTACCAAACAATAATATAAACAGTAATTTTGTTTATATTTACCTCTATATCAGCAGGAACCACGTCCATGTGTGAGTTCAGCATAATGCTGTGCTGACTGCTGTCGGTTCCTGCCCACTTCAGTACCACTATGGGGTAACCTGGTACAATCTCGTACACGTTGACTGGTACATCAGCTACTTTAGCTAATGCTTTCCAGAATTCCACAGCTTCCGCTGTAAAGTGAAATGATTTAATAAGTTGGTGCTAAAGACGAAAATTCAGGGTCTAGGTAAACTTAAACGGGTATAATGGAACCGTAGACAGGGACTTTAAAATAATAAGGAAATCCTATTTTAAATCACAGCCATCAGGCGAATATATATAAAAATATTTAGAAACTGCTGTAAGTAATATTTGCATGTTAAAAACAAAAGAAAGTCGCGTTCGGTTCTTTAAATAGGTAACTGTTCTTACTGAAATCATTGTGAGTAGTGGTGTTAATCTTGAGGTATGCTTGGAACAATTCCACTGGGGTGCTGTTGGCATAGTCGGTATCACAGGCAGCAAAGCTGACTTGCAGCTGTAGCACTGCCAGGACTATAGAGACTAAGCCGAACATTTTTACGCTCTGTAAAAAAAGTAACACAAAGTTTTATGTCCTAGCATCTTAAAACCTTATCCTACAGGAGACCTACTTTCTTCCCGTTTCCAATTTTTTTGTATACAAATCACACAAGCTTGTTTGAAAAAAACCTCTAACTACGCACGTACTGGAAATAAATTTTAGAACGACTAAAATAACGAGAGTCTATATTTTTGATTGTTTCAAAGACAACAAACTTTATGCTTTCACACAATCTATTTCTCTACCCTTGTTACTAAAGTGAAATATATTACGGTTTCAGCCAAAGTGGGACATTATAATTATCAATTAATTAAAAAGTGTATACCGAACATTTTTAGCAAAGTGAATACTTACCCAGTTGACAGAGGACTGTTGTCGAACTCGTAATCACACTGGTATTTATTGAGAATTTGGCGAATCGCAGAGACCAACTCGAATACGAACGAATTTATTCATTAGAAGATAAGAAACTGACGATTTATTTCACAATTGCAGTAGGATCTTCCATTAGTTTAATTATTCCGTTCCGTTCCGCTCCAAACAAATCATTGGTAACACATGAGAAGGTAATTGCACCTCGCCGACGGCGTAGGCCACATTTCTATTGAATATTTTCTATATCATTACCTTCCATTCAACCGTTTTAGTCTGATCATCTTAGTATTTTATTGGAAATAAACATTAACGTAGCTGGGAAAAAGAAAAGGCTAGGCAGATGATGATGAGAGTTCTCCCATCAAGTGGCATGACCGATGACCACTCTTGATGAATGTTTTATTTTTTCGGTTTTAGTCAATCTAAGCTAGTTTTTCAGTATTTTGGCATAATTCAATGAGTGATTCTGAACACGAATGAAGAAATGTAGGCTACTAAATTTGTTGATTTGTGTTCAGGATCAGCAGATTGATGTCTCACGGAAAATACATTCGGTATAAGTTTTTGTTATCAGATTGATTATCTTCAAAGTTTGAGTACATTAATTAAGAGTCCATAATACCTCAGCTTAAATCACTCCTTATCGTACTCGCACACTACTGCTCTGGACTGTGAGAGCAAGACTGACTGGCTCCAAGGCGCCGATAGTTTAGTTAGGTAATTTCTTTTTACGGTTAAAATAATGGTACCTAAAATCTGCTTTATAGTTAGTTCAGTTATTATGCAAAGTTTCATGATCTAATTTGAAGTATATTTTGATAACAGCGGTTTTTGTTCGGTTTAGAGGTCTATTTTTATTGTTCGGTTTAGAACTTTGTAATTTTTTTCTGTCGAGACATTTTTATGGAATCGTATTTTCGTCAAACATTAATCCTCAACTTTACCATATATTTATTATAAAAATCATAACTCTCCTTTTGCTTCGCCATAGTCGGGTTATAATTAATGCTGCAGTATTTTCGATATAACGGAGGATCATGCTAAGCAATTTGAAGTAGGTACCTAATAAATAAAGATTGACAGATTACTTGTCATAATGCCAAGTTCATCATATTTTATACTAGCTGCGCCCTGCGGTTTCAGCCGCGTAGGTCTCGATCCCGTGGATATGGGGATAAAAAGTCCTATTTCAGGTCATGGTCTACCCCTGTGCCAAATTTCATCCAAATCCGTCCAGCCGTTTCAGCGTGAAAGCGTAACGAAACAAACTCACTTTGGCATTTATAATATTAGTTAGGATAAAGACTCACAAATATTTAAATAATTACTAGCTGCCCACCCTGCCTTCGCACGGGTAGCACTAAGTACTTATCTACGGCGCACCTACCCTACTTACCTTCCTTCCTACCCTTACTACCTACCTACCCTGCCTACCTACCCTACCTACCTACCATACCTACCCTACCTACCCTACCTACCCTACCTACCCTACCTACCCTACCTACCCTACCTACCCTACCTACCCTACCTACCCTACCTACCCTACCTACCCTACCTACCCTACCTACCCTACCTACCCAACCTACCCAACCTACCCTACCTACCCTACCTACCCTACCTACCCTACCTAACCTACCTACCCTACCTACCCTACCTACCCTACCTACCCTACCTAGGTAGGCACCGAGGGGTTTCGGTATGTACAGATGGTCACCCATCCATGGACCGACCGCGGCAAGCGTAGCTTAACCTAATCGATCGACTCTTGCGACTATTATTACTTAGCCACGAGCCCCTTAATTTTATAACACAATAAAAAATGATAAATTGCCTAGGTCCGTTTTATTATTCCTTAACCTCTAATAAATGTTTACGGTGAGCAGTATAAAATTATAATCGGTATAAAAAAACAAGCATGTCATTTAATTTCGAAGAACGTTTATTGTACACGGAAGTGGTCCAACGTTGGTCTAGCTATGTAAATATCTATATTAGTAGGTTATTATTGATGCTAATAGGTATATATCAACTAAGGTAAGCTTGTCAGAACTATGATAGATAGTGTAATATTAATACGTTACATTTTATGCATAAAACGATATCTACTTAATAGGAACTAAAAACTTACGTAGAACACCTGTAACCCCATGAGTGTAAAATAAAAACTAAGAGTAGGTAAACATAAACAATCAATAAAGTAGTCTTCCTCACTGGTACGTTAGGTGTATCATCTTTAGACACTTGACAATTATTTTCATCCGCTCGCGCTGCCTTGATACTGTGGACATTATCAAGGCAGCGGATGAGAAATGTCAAATTCATCACCATTATCTTGGGCATCTGATAGTTTATCACTGTAACGTTTTCATTGCTCCTTTATCAGTTTCTTTGTTTTTCATGTAGATTTACATAATAATATGTATAGGTAGTACCTAGATTGAGTTACTTGAAAAAAAATGTACTTGGTCGCAGAAACGAAGGTTTGTGAGCGTGTAGGTATGACTATTTTGGATTACGCTATCTGATAATACCTATAACTCTTTTTTGTGGCGTCCTGAATCCATACCTGAAATTCGTCAAACTATACAGACATACCATTTTTTAAATAATTTATTTGTTAATTCGATCTGTCATCTGTGTAATTATGTACATAACATAAATTGCGAAGAATCAACTTGTTAAATAATGTTAAATTAATTTATAAACAATTATATCTGCAGGAAAACAAAATAAATATATTTTAATCTGAGTTTTATTGCTCTAATTAAATTTCATATAGGTGCTTACATTAAAATGCTTATTAACAACATAGATATAATACAACTAACTATTCACACTAACTATACAAATAAATACAAAAACAAAAGCACACTTAGGCATCGAAGTACGTCACCGGAATGACACGTGTAACTTTATATACATCTTGAATTACATCCAATTTTTATTTCTCATACCAGAACGTCTGTACCTATTCCCCGAAAATTTAGAAAAGGTGTATTTCGCCAGTTTAGTCCCATACGAAATAGACGGGGACCCTAACACTAACCGAATCCAGACTCCGGGTTACCACTGAGAATTTATTATAATAAAACTCTGACACCCGACCTGGGAATCGGATCCCAGGCTCAGCAAGTTACCAGTCTTGCTTGCAGCTTACTGTGCATGTTATCTCAGATACTTATTGTTCAATTTTAAAATAGAGATCTCGTTTTACTACACAAAACAATTGTTTAGAGGTTACCACTGAAATAAATTACTACATCGCTATTTTTGTCTCCTTCTCCTTTCTTATTTGTCTACTTCAATAATAGCAAGCAAAATTTACATTTTAGGTACAGAACATTCGAGGTTACTCACGTTCCACAAACTATGTATTTAGCTGTTTTTCACCTTCACGGTTCACCTTTGGTATGGTATGGTTCTATGACTTTACGTGGGTAGCTACTAGAATAGGACCTTACTCCTTGCCGGTGAAAGGCACAAAAGTATTTCGTATACAGCGGGCCTAACCCAACTGATGAAATCATCAAATCAAAAGTATTTGGAGACAAAGTTCCGTGATTCAGTTTCATGTTAGAGAATTTTCTAAAACTTCTTTGTTTTAAGTCTGGACATGTCATTACGCTGAAGAATATGAAACTGTAGTTCTGTACAGGTCTTTATCTAGTTGGTGCCAATATGATACCTACTGCGGCAGTGTCAAACTAGCTTAAATTGGAAAAAAAAACCCTGAAAACCAAATTCTACGCTTATCTATACCAACACAATTACGTAGATATTTAAGTCATGCCAAACAATTAATTTTAATCTAAGTAATTCAATTCTTTAAGCTATTCCTTGTGTCTATAGTGCCGGTGGTGTTACGTAAGTTTCCGATTAGTTCTAAGTACCTTTAACTTTTAAGGATTCCGTACATCCTAATGAAAAAACGGAACCCTTAATAGGATCACTCGTGCGTCTATCTGTCACAGCCAATTTGCTCCGAATCTATTGGAGCGATTAAGTTGAAATTTGGTACACGCATGAACTTCGTGACCTAAACACGGACGCGTATTGTAAATAAATGAATTTTGAATATTGGGGGGGTAATATAGAAAATAAAATAAAAGTTTTGCAACTGTATTGTGTGATATATCAAATGAAAGGGCTGCTTGTTGTGAGTGTTTCAAACATTTTTTAAATTGTTTCAAAATAAATATTTTCAAAGTTGTTCAAGAAAATAAATGAGACTTGAGCATTTTATAATTAAATAGAAAATAGTTATATGCGAAAATGGGTATTTTATTTTTCTCTTTTTAGTTGTAGGACCCCACACAAATTCGAATACCACTACCAGTAATTTTATTCTAGGTGCATCGTTTTCATACACAACGTGCCGCTACAAAGGCGACACTAATTTAACACACGGCTAGTGGCCAGTAATCATAAAAATTATAATAAAATAAAATAATTCTTAAATAGAAAAAATTTTTTTTCAAACAAACTAAATAATAAAAACATAACCAACATTTAGATCACTCTGTGCAAAAGATTCATTCATAAAGCTACTTACCAGCTGGCTTACGTTCTATCGGTCCGATACCCTTTGACGCAGGAATGCCTCGCAATTTCTTAGAAATTATGCCAAATTTCTAAGAAACTGCGCGGCATTCCTTCAATTCGCCTACTTATGATCCGTGACCCCGGCAAATGACCTCTGCGCTACAGTTCTTTAAGTACAGGTTGCTCCAAAATGCTAGTTTAGAAAATTGTTAATAAACCAATAAATAATAACGTTTAAGTAAAATAAAATATTTTCCTATAACGAATACACGAAATCTTATACGTGTGTTAAATTAATGTCACCATTAAAGCGGCACTCTGTATAATATGTAATTGATGTATACTAAATATTGTAAAACTTTTTAAAAGAGTAATGGTGGAGTTTCTTGCCCATTATTGGAGCTAACTCAAAAACTACCCAAGCAAAGCACCTACCTAGAAATAATCGTCAAAATCAATTAATTCATAATTGGCGGAGTAATCGCGTAAGAAACGAATAAAAGAAAAAAACTCTATCTCTACATTTGCTGTTGGAATGGATAGAAGAACATGTTTTTTAACTACAATGTTATGAACAAATCTTGGTATAATAGATAACATATTTATCGTACGGAAGTTCAACTCGCACTTGTCCCGTTTTTTAAACATAAGTAATAGCTACTTAAGTTAATAGAGGAAAAACTCAGGGCATAAAAAATAAAGACTTGAATAACTTTGAGTTATCTAGTTATAATTTAATTACTTAAAATAATGAAACTCAATTATTTCTATCACACTCTTCGTAATGCTGAGGAGTCACAGATTGTAGATTGCCTAAATTCTTTATAATTTCCGTGTAAATATCTATTCCCTTCATGAATGTTTCCACATTCTGGTATTCGTCCTTGGCGTGTAGTCTTGGTATGGTCTTCGCTTTCGTGGAGAAGCCAAGGGCTGGTATACCAAGGTTACGTAGGACGAGCATGTCGGAGGTCGCGGGGCACACCACGGGCGTAATCTTGATACCCCTGAAATAACATTGAATTACGTCAATATTTTATCTCGTATAGAGATAGCGATAACAAATGTTTAAACTTAAAGGCTTGTCTTCATGGGGCACAGCGCACTAGTCGCGTATGCGTTATGTGACTTGTTCCTTAATGTGAACCAGGCTGTAGAAGTTTAGATATAAATGATCGCTTACTAAATCACACATTTCTATTAAGTATTATTTATTTATAGATATAGATACACTTTCGGCTGCCAAAAAGGTTGAGCTACATCAGCACGCGTATCATTTCATGACCACAGTAGAAACGGGTTTTGTCGACGGAAGAATAGACAAAAAAGATAAACAATCACAATCTGTCATTTTGTCTATTCTTCCGTCGCCAAGACCCGTTTTTACGGTGGTCATGGTCATGCTACGGGTGCAGGAAAACTAAAGATGGAAACATTCATTTAATAATAACCTATTTCGTGTGTGCCTCGAATTATTCGAAAACCATGATTTTATTCTTTTCGTAGGTATGGTTAGTGACTAACCTGTGTCAGAGTTTTTATGCCCTCTGACTTGGCTTCTCATGCCGTCAAGATATATCTCTCAGGCATCCGGTTTCCTCACAATGTTTTTCTTCACTGCTTTTGAAGCAAGTGATAATTATACAATATGCACATAAATCTAAAAGTCAGAGGTGCGTGTCTTGGGTTTGAACTCGAGGCCTATGACTTGCCTGGCCGACGTTAACGCCACTAGAGGCTAAAACCATGATGAATAATGGCCAAGAAACCAGTCATTAGGTACTAAGCGAGACACACGTTACCACTTACATATTGTTCAAAGTATTCTTCAAAGTAACCCAGTAAGTGTTGGAGTCGTCTACAGCAGTGATTCCCGACTCTTTTTCTTTTCGGAAGTACGATATTTCCGTTTTGTTACCAGCTGCTTGCATCCAAGATACCACCTGAAAAGCAAAGATGACTAATTATTAAAAAAACGGAGTGAACAGATGCTGCTTGGGCTAAAACAAACGTTCTTTATGCACCTTTAGCGCCTGTTAGATCCCACTATCTCAACGACACTATTACATTTTGTGTATTTTAGAATGATACCACTAGCGCCATCTAGAAGATATGTAAAGTAATACTACTCCGTTATGTTTCCTCAAAAGGGTCCACTCTCGCAGTATCAGTAACCCCGCAAAAGATGTTCTCGGAACTGAGGAAACGCCTCTAGTGGCATACAGCACCAACTGAAAATGTGACTGCTAGCGTCACATTGCGGCAACTTTTCAGCAAGCTCGTAAAATGCGATGGTCCAACCTTTCCAGCCACATTATGTCGTTAGCTTAGATAAAACAAGGCACTTACTAAAGATTCCGTCTCATCGACATTTGCTTCTATGGATAATCTCATATCGACGGCCAGCGTCATTTTTGAAGGTATTATATTAATATATGGAGGCAAACCAGCCTGTAACATAAAAATAATAAAGCAATCAATGACGCATCGCATAATATTTAACATTTACTACAGTTTTTTTAAGGTTAACCTGTACAGTTACGAGCACCACTTATCAACTTTTAAAAGTGATTTTCTTATACTGTATTGATTGTAATTTTATGTTATAACGAATATAGTATTTTGGGACTCATATTATTATGAAATAGGTATAATATCATCTCAAAGTTGCAATCGTTATTCCACGAAACAATGGTTATTGAATTAAGTGTATACAAATTTTTCCTCGTGACTGTACCTAATGTAATTCATTGGGATTTTTGCAGGAAAATAATATGATCATTGTGATCTTTATGTAATAGGATAAAGAATTCAAGGATGTGATGACCTATATTTATAAAGGTCAAAGAATACGGATGTCGGCTAGTAGCCCTGCACTTGACATTCGTTTTGTTCTAACCTTGTTCATTCTATGGCCTTGTCAATGAAAAGATAATCTTTTATCGTGACCCAGTTGCGTTCGGAACGCTGAAGAAATTTCTAAGAATTAAAAAGAAAGATTATACTCATAACGTTTAAGTAGCAGATACTAAAAAAAACCGGCCAAGTGCGAGTCGGACTCGCGCACGAAGGGTTCCGTACCATTTATCTATAAAACAGCAAAAAAATCATGTCTGTTAGGTATATGGGAGCCCCCCTTAAATATTTGTTTTATTTTAATTGAATTATTTATTTTTAAAGTGAATATATAATTAAATATTATGTGAATATTTCAAGCGTCTACCTGTTGCCGTTATCAATATCGAGCAAAAATATCACGTTTGTTGTATCGGAGCCCCCTTAAATATTTATTTTATTCTGTTTTTTAGTATTTGTTGTTATAGAGGCAACAGAAATACATCGGCATCTGTGAAAATTTCAACTGTCTAACTATCATGGTTCATGAGATACAGCCTGGTGACAGACGGACAGACAGACAGACAGCGGAGCCTAAGTAATAGGGTCCCGTTTTACCCTTACGGGGTAGGGAACCCAAAAAATTTGAAATAAATGGTGGTACTGGTAGGTATCTTTTCAGAATACTTATAATAAGTCTTAGATGGACCTAAAAAAACATCAGCTGTAGGTAATTTAAGTTAGTGTAGGGGATGAGTGTACCATGCACACTCAATGCCTTTTTAACCGACTTCTTCAAAAAGGAGGAGGTTCTCAATTCGTCGTATGTTACGCGATTACTCCGCCAATTGGGAATCGATTTTGATGATTCTTTTTTTATTTGGTAGGTGATGCTTCAGAAGTGGTCCCATATAAATTTTATAAACTTTACTTGCGTAGTTTTTGAGTTAGCTTCAATATTACGTATTTTTCCCACTTAGTGTATGTAGACGATATATTCTTTGACTCCGTCACTGTTATTTACATAAGAGGTAGTGGTATTCGAATTTGTGTGGGGTAGGTACCACAACTAAAAAGTGAAAAATAAAAACTTTAAAAAAAATAAACAAGATATTTTTAAGGCGAAACCTTCCATCAATCTTACTTACTTCAATCATGTTAATGTTCACACTAGTATATCCGGCATAATCAGAACCATTCTTATTTTTCATGATTTGTTTTTGTGTGTCCCTGTACGCCATGACAGTGTTTATAAATTGCTGAGCCTGTAAAAAAGTATAAACAATGTTTTGACGAGTAATAAGTCATAATTTTCGAATTTTATATAAATTATTTCATTCGAATACATTTTGTATTTAGTAAAAAAAACTCTTTCAGAAGCTAAACGATAAATGATAAATGACTTATTTTCTGTAAGTGGGTTTGTACAAACACTTTTACACGTCAATCACATTTTTAAATAAAACTAGATGAGGTCGGCGTTTCCTATCTGATTACTCTGAGAAGAAAGGCCGAAACAAACTCAGAGGTCACAGTCTCTTTTAAAGTCCAGACATAATCTTGGTCAGATCATGTGAAGACCATGTAGATTGGTGTCTCAAATTGTCTTTTGAGCAAAGAACCATACAGATTGAGTGGACCTGTCCAGTCAGTGCACGCATTTGTCAGTAATCTTGCAGCTCAACTCAGAACTTAAGGAGCAAAACGATTTGACGAACAATACCAAAAAAAGGACATTTGGGTAGGCCGCATAAATTACTCAAAATGCCAGACTATAATTAATTAAAACTCAAGGAAAAATAAATAATAATACAAAAGAAAGAAATGATCCACATAGTCTTCACATTCACAATAATTAAAATAATGTAATACTTTACAAAGTACATATTCATGTCATTGTAGATAGATATAAAATGTCAATGTGTATAATAAAATCCAGAAATAATCTTGGTCAGATCATTTGAGGACCATGTAGATTTGTCTGAAATGGTCTTTTGAAGAAAGAACCAAACAGATTTGAGTGGACCTGTCCAGTCAGTGCACGCATTTATCAGTCATCGTGTAGCTCAACTCAGAACTTAAGCTAGCTAGTTGGCGGCGTACCAGCAGGCTGAGTAGGCTTGGCGCTTTTTTTTTTTTTTTGGGTGGGAAATCATCATATGACTTCTCCCGCTCTGGGCGGAGCGGAAGGGCGTGTCAGACTCTTACTGACTAAAACCCACCCGTGTTCCTTCGGTTGCCTGTTGCCAGGGTCCCGGTATCCCTTTCGGACTATTCCGCAACCCTGGCAGGCATCGGTCCTAACGGACCCCGTCAGGTGTGCTGACATCTCTTTGAGGCGCGCGTGGAACACGACGCGCCATCGACCCGGGCCTGGTCCTTATCGGACGGCGAGCTACCCATTGCTCGCCGTCCGCAAGCCCGCGCCTATGGTGGCCGGGAATCCGCCTGGGATTCCCGACGCCCAGGGTGTCTCCAGCGGCGGCGGTTAGGGGTGTGAGGGCGCAGGCTTTGCCTCTCCCTCACGCGTTCCGCCTCCTCCTTCGCGAGCATCACTGCTTCGCAGAAGGAGGTGACCGCCTCCCATGCCCTCTCGCTCCGTACCATGGCCTGGACCAGGGCCGGACGCGAGAGGTCAGTGCCGCCAATCGCCTCCACGAGGACACAGCGGTGCTCCGCCCAAGCAGGGCACACCTCCACCGTATGCTCCACCGTGTCCTCCGGACGATCCGCACAGTGGTGACACCCGGGCGTTTCCTCCCGCCTAATCCTGCACAGGTACCTCCCGAAGCTGCCATGTCCGGTGAGGACCTGCGACAGGCGGAAGGTGAGGACGCCGTGGCGCCTCTCCAGTCACTCCTCAAAGAGGGGACTTATCGCCGCAATTGTGGCGTGGAGTAGGCTTGGCCCTAAGGCCAGATATTTATTTCGCGACTTGTTTCTTATGTCTTGCAGAGAGAAGTCTCCAAGACATCTTTCCGATGACTTTTCCCTGTTCCCTTGCATTGAACATTCAACGGTTCTCTCTCTTCTCGTTCAGAAATATTTCTTGTGCAATTACTTTACAAACATTGTTGGATTGTAAAAAAATCTAAGAAATGTCAATCGTAGAGGTAAACGCGTGAAACATTGAATATACTTTGGAAGTGTGTAAATCTGCAACTGTAGATAGATAGCTATAATACAACCTCGTTACCGATCGTAAGTGGTAAAAAGTACGTATCGTAATTTCGATATTCTGCGTAGTCTCTCGTAGCGTAGCGTAACCCTTCTATGTAGCATAGAACAAACTACGATGAACATATTATGAATGGTAACAGGCATTCCTCGTACCTTTTCCATAGCACTCCCGTCTGGCAATGCAAAACCATGACCACCTTCACCGTAGACTGTAAACTGCATTTCTGAAAAGGTGTAAAATAATCATGTAATCCAGAAATATGTGTAGTTACACCCAACTACGGACGTACCATGCCATACTGAATGCCAAATCTTTGAATATAAAATCGATGGCTAGATAGTCGAACGTTTATATTTTTATCGAATATTTAATAAATCAAACCTCTTTAGATCCTACACGCAATACATCGAGTGTTAAAAATATCGAATGTTTATTTAATCGAGCGTATTTACTGTACGATATGTTGAGTATAAGACGCTACAACGTAGAGCTGCGTCAACGCAACGAAGTTGCTACGACGGAGGTACGACTACTAGCTACTTTAGTATACAAAGATTATGGCGAAGAAAAACGCAGATGTGACTATAATTAAAAATAACCATTTTTTGATTTTTAATTATCTTTTACATCATGAAGGTGTAAAATTTTAATAACTAGACTTCGTCTGCGATCCAAGATGAAATGAAGCCTATGTTCCAGGTTACGTATCTATTAAATTTTATAACAAACCGTTCAGCCGTTTTAGCGTGACACAAACAAACAACTCACTTTCGCATTTATAATATTAGGTAGGTAATAAGGATTATGTTATGTAGTCAGTGTGTTGATAATACGATACAATGAATATACGGTGCGTTGAAACAAATATTCGATATTTTGAATTCTCGATGTATCGAGTGTACGATTTAATAAGTGTTCGATTTATTAACCATTTGATAAACTAAGCGTTCGACTATCTAGATATTTGATTGATAGTGGTCGATCAATTTATACTCGATGATTTTGTACTCGATTTGCCGCATAGTACACCCTGCACCGTATGGCGAGGCTAGAGCCATCTCTAATTTCATATTTGAAACCGAATGGTTTAAGAATAATGAGTCCAAGTAAATAGGTTCTTACGCCAAGGTCTCCTGTCCACAAATGTCGCGAAAAGAGACTCATCCATCGATGATAAACCTTCATCTAACGCGAATCCAACGTTCATTGATTTGAACGCTTTCGTTTTGACAAAAGCTTTTATTCCGTTTTTTCCTCCAGTTTCTTCATCTGTAACCATGTGTTTTGTTATTTAAAATATACCGTTTTATAAACTCACAGTTTTAGTCCTATGTAGCGGGAGAATGAGCTATAACACAATGTAATATTTCACCTTGGTAGGTAACTAGGTATAACATCTGTACAAAAATGTAGAAATGAAATGAAATGAAATTGTTTATTCTGTAAATAGGATATTGGAATCACTTTTACACGTCATATTAACAAATATTAAAAATAAGCTAGATGTGGTCGGCATTTTGACTACTCTGAGAAGAAAGGCCGGAACAAACTTAGAGGTCGCAGTCTCTTTTAACGCAGTAGCGTATGTAACGCAAAAGTTCGTTTCCGTAAATATGTATACCGGCATTACCGGCTATCTATTTTAATCGTTACCTGCATTTTTCTTATTTGTGTAAGTCGATCGAGGACATTTGACGTCATTTAAATGTAAAAGGGTTTGCGTCATCGATAAACTAGAATGCATTCAAGTTAAATATAGTTAACTAGCTCCTGCTCGCGACTTCGTCCGCGTGAAATTATTGTGTTTTCACACAAAATATATTCTATGACACTCTACAATACTGTAGCTTCCCATTAGTGAAAGAATTTTCGGAATCGAATCAGTACTTTCGCATATTAACCCTACATTTACATATAAGAAGATAAATAGATTATAGAAATAGCAGAAGAGAAGAAGATGGTTAACAAATTTTATTTATTTTACAAACCTGGCATTACTGTAACATATAAAGTGCGTGCTAAAGTAACATTGTCTTTTTTGAGTCTCCTAATAGCCTCCATGTATTGTATGGCAACGTCTTTGGTATCCTGTGTACCGCGCCCGAATATGTCTCCGTTTGAGTCCATGTGCGCTGCGAAAGGTGGATATGCCCATTCGCTCTGTAACGAAAATTAATGGTTAACGTACAGAAGAAGAAAGAAAATACGTTTATTTGCAAACATGACGCAAAGAAAGAACACAAACACAAAAAAGATCAAATTGGGGGAAAATATGCGTCACATCTATGCAAAACGGCCATCGCTCAGCGTAATGCTGCGACCCTATAGAGAGCTCCAGCGCTAGTTTTCAGTGACAGCCGGCGTTGACGTGATGACGTCGACCCGTGCAGCATACATAACATATAAATCAGATATAAAAAAATAAAATAAATATACAATGCGGTAGACCGCACGTAGGTAGTAACACGTTGGTCATGAGCTGGCCTAGCGAAGTACGGAGTTTCAATAGAATATAAGAAGCCATGCTTATGCTGGTGTTTTACCGTGCGGCCTACTGTACTATAGTACCTACAGTAAAGCGTTGTAGGAAGCCCTTGCTGTTGCTAACGAAAATGATAGTCAAGGAGTTTTGCTGTTCCTTAAATATGTGCGTCAACATCAATTTACCTAGCGATGAACAATGAAGAATTATCGTGATGTACAATCAACGAAGTCTTTAAAAAATAAATGCAAGTAGGCAGGTATATGCCGCCAAAAGGATAATAATCGGGTTAAGTGGTTTGTACAAGAATGAAATTGAACCAAGTCTGATTCCAAAGCAAAGTAGGTCACTGATACACCGATAAGAAACGCGGTCATCTTCCACTTTTGGCATTATAATTATAATTAACGATTTGCTACGGCGGCACCACCACCATTCTGCGGCATCCTGCTATTTTTTATACGACCCTTGTATATCCGGAAACCGTTGGTACTATTTAGTAATAAATCTAATCAAATGATAATACTTAGATATACGGTGAGCAGCGGTAGCCCAATGGTAATGGCCGCGACTTACGATTTGTAGGTCGTAGGTTCGAGACCAGACAGGCGCTTTACTTTTTGTAAATTATTTCATTACCACTGCTCTCTAACCGGTAAAGGAAAACATCGTAAGGAAACCGGCATGTCCTAGAACCATAAAAATCGAAGACTTGTGACATCCACCAACCCGCACTGGGCCCGCGTGGTGGATTACGGCCCACTCCCTTTCACCGAGAGGAGGGTGTCTCAGCAGTGGGAATTATAGGCTGATTATGCTATACGATGGCCATCTATTTAGAAAGCCTTACGCTGTGCGCCAAACGTCATCAACACAAGAAAATGTGGCGGTACCTATGTTGTACCTTCATCAATCGGATAGCGCCAAGTCCAATTTAGATAGTATATTCAGGGAAAGCAGGCACGAAGGGGTTAGTACATTTTGCCTACCCCGAAGGCGTGAGTTTAATGTATGTTTACGTAGGTAGTAATTTACCTCATCAACTTTAACGACGTCCATGTGTGAGTTAAGCATAATGCTGGGTAGTGAGGGGTCGGAGCCTTCCAGGGTGGCCACGAATATCGGCTTCCCAGCTGGCGCGTGCACTGCATAGGGTATTCCCAATTCCGTCGCCTGACGGACCCAGAACTCCACTGCACATTCTGAAAGGTATGAATTAAAGGTTGATTAATAAAGTAAGTAATTTAGATGCTTCTACTCCAATTGAAAATAGGATTACCTAGAAAAGTAGGAAAAGGTAGATAACTCGATGTCTGTCTGTAGCTTAAAAAAAAGGTTCAAAAATGTACGCATATTTATCTCTAGTAACTGACAATAAAACCAGTATTTTAAATGTTTGAATGTGAGGTAAAAATAATAGGTGAGTAAATACATTAATTAATATGTATCACTCAAAGCTATACGAATGAGCCAGCGACTCATTCAGCGTCAGAGCAAAACAAAACCTTACGAAATGAAAAAATAAAACTTAGAAATAGGTAGGTAAACTGTAACAGTTCACAGTCTGTTATCAGTTGTGGGAAGTTTAGTAGGTACCTACTATGAACGAACGATATGCAAAAGGTCGGGAAACATAGTATTAATAGTTAGATCAAAGATCACAAATGCGCCTACTATTCCATACTGTAGTTGTGCCTATTGCTAGCAACTCTGTCACTAGTTGTTTTATCTATACTTACATCATTAGGCCGCTTGTACTACACTACGGCTACACTACACATCAAGCTATACATTTCCAATATAAGCTGACCTCACATTGTACTGAAATCCTATACAATGCGAGATCAGAATAAACTGGAAATGTATAGCTTGTGTGTAGTACGTACACCCTAATTTCACCGTGTCTGCTACAGATAGGACCAATTCATCATGTACTTAAACGACAAGAATTTTGTAGGATCTAGGCACGAAAAACCCCACCTTCCGCACCGCAGCAACTTCGCGCGTCGGGTCTAGCGCAGACAAGTTTTTTTTCTTTTTCAGCGCCGAATCAGTGTACACAGATCGTGTGTAGAAACGACACGAATTCTTGCATAGGCCCGGCGACTTTTCTTAGCGTGTACAAGCGGCCTTATGGGCACAGTCACAACACAATTATTTATCGTATTACCTACCCATCTACCTATTATTACTGTTGTTCCTGTCAAGGTTTCAGAGCTAAAGTTTCAGGTGAAGAAGGCGTGGGAAATTGCTTTTACAATACTATTTACCTACCTATTGTGAGAATCGGACAGAACTTGTGACGTAAATAAAATAAATTAGGTAGGTATAAAATATCTTTACACAATAACAGCCTACACAACAAAGTCTACGCAGCTATATTTTATTGTTTTGTTGTGCGGAATAAATTATGTAGAATATTTTATTAGGAACTTGGTTGAACTAAGACCTCGTAATTTCGTCAGAAATAAATTACCATAAAATAATCGAAGTATCTAGTGGTTTTAAATTCGTTATGAATGTAGGTATTAAAGCATTTAATGCTAAAGCGTAGGTACCTTTTTTTTGTTCATTAATCAAAAAAAATTACATACATTTGTTTAGACTTTAAACAATTACATACCTACTTACTTATATTTTCTTCGTTACTCGTATCTATACGGATGTATTCCCGAAATCTCTTAACTGCGCCTAGTTCTAGATATTTGCTGTATTTGTTCCGCAATGGCCCAGCATTGCACTTGAGTAATAAAGACAGAACACACAGAAGAATTAGTGACTTTAACATCTTTGTCCTTAGCCTGAAACAAAATAATGTTTAATTTTATCAAGAACTGTTCAGAGTCACAGATCATGCTTCACACATTTTGAACAATAAATTCTGGAAAAGGAGATATTCAGTGGATTGGATCAAATACAGTAAATGTCACAAACTTGCGTTTGATATCCTGGCTGCAAAAAACAGCTGGTCGAGAAAAACCGCAAGATTTCAGAATTACGAGAAATATATGTGTCATCCCTCTCGCAGACCAATGTCTATAATATAAGTCTATTATATACTGAATACGCTATGCAACTATCAAGAAAAATAACAATATTACTTCCACATTAAATAAGTAATCATAGTACCCTAATTTATATAGTACTAGTTGCGCCCCGCGGTTTCACTCGCATAAATCTCGGTCCCGTGGGATCATGGGGATCAAAAGTATCCTAAGTCCTATTCCAGGTCATGTTCTACCCATGTCCTAAATTTCATCCAAATCCGTTTAGCCGTTTTAGCGTGAAAGCGTAACAAACAGAACTCACTTTCGCATTTATAATATTAGTTAGGATAATTTACAATATTTATTGGGATTATTTAAAACTAGCTGCGCCCTGCGGTTTCACCCGTGTAAGTCTCGATCTCGTGGGAATATCGGGATAAAAAGTATTCTATGTCCTATTCCAGCTCATTGTCTACCCATTCATCTGAATCCGTTCAGCAGTTTTAGCGTGAAAGCGTAACAAACTCACTTTCGCATTTATAAAATTACTAGCTTCCGCCCGCGGCTTCGCCCTCGTGGTATGTCGATAAAAAGTAGCCTATGTCCTTCCCCGGGACGCCATCTATCTCCATGCCAAATTTTATCGAAATCCGTTCAATGGTTTAGGCGTGAAAAGGTATCATACAAACAGACAGACAGACAGACAGAGTTACTTTCGAATTTATAATATTAGTATGGATAGTATGGATTAGTTAGGATTATTTCAAAACTAGCTGATGCACGCGGCTTCCCGTTTGTGTATGTCGGATATTATACATATACTAAAAACTTACTCGAGAACCACCCTATCCATTGGTGAAAACAGCATAAAAATCGGTGCAGTAGTTTTTGAGTTTATCGCGAACAGGACGACAATCAGATGCGGCGGAGGATTTTGTTTTATAATATGTAAGGAGACTTTATTTTATAACTTTATTTATTAGATAAATCATTAAACGCTGGAGATTGAATGATAAGGCTCAAGAATAATAACTGCCAATGTTAATTGTACCAACAAAAAAGAAACAATGAGTAATAATTAATAAATTAGCTACAAAGTTCCTCACTTCCTCAAGTTTTGCAATTAAGCACCCATAATCTCAGACCAAATCAAAAATACAACCCAGAGCGCTGCGGACAATACAGTGAAGCATGTAATCAAACTACACCAAAATATGTGCACACATGTTTACGAAACCGGCCTCACGTCACTGTTGACAGCGCTCTGTCTTGGTTTTTTATTTGGTCTGAGCCCATAATAATGTTTTTTGTAATAGGTTTTTTTTTTTAATCTTTTCTAGTCAAATAATTATTATGCAGTAATAATCTTCAGTGAAACAAAAGTTTAACATTTCTGAAAACGTTTTATACTTAAAAGTAAAATAAAAAAGTACCTAAGAAAAAGTGATGGTGTTTACTCACCTGCCTGCTCGCGCCAATTTCCTTAAGTTAATGAACGTTAGTTTACTTGCACTGCACAGTTTTCTCTAGACCTATACTTATCTGTCGCACAAACCGGCCAACCGTAACAAGGTTTCATGATACTTAATAATATGATGTTGTTTAATTCGACCAAAAATAATCAAAATAATCGTTCACTATAGGTACCCCCGGATATCCAGAGTTCAAAATCTTAACATAGTTACTTACCTACATTTTTTTATAGGTCAACGGATAACACAATACTTAGTATAGAAATCACGAGATATGATTTATGTTACAATATAGAGTTATCAGACGTTAAAGTTGTTATCATAATTCGTTTAATTCGTTAATACTAATTCGTTTGCCCCCACGTAGAACAAAAACAATTGTATTATATATGTATATAAAGACTCTCAAAAGTCGCACTCAGTGAGACATTCACTTGAATACTGATTGTAAGTAGGTACTTGACATTGGTTAGATACGCTGTACGCTAGGCGCGTACGCCTTAGATCACAGTTATTAACACTCCACATGACAAACGTTTTTTTTTTTTTTTTTTGAGTTTGGCAAGTCATCCCTCTCTGGGTTGAGCGGTGTCAGACTTTTACTGCCTAAAACCCACCCGTGTTCCTTCACTTGCCTGTAGCCAAGGGTCCCGGTATCCCTTTCGGACTTTCCCGCAACACAGGCAGGCATCAGTATTAGCGGACCCCGCCAATTGTGCTGAAATCTCTTTGAGGCGCGCGTGGAACACGACGCGCCGTCGACCCGGGCCTGGTCCTTACCGGACGGCGAGCTACCTATTGCTCGCCGTCCGCCAGATGACACCCTAATTCATATTATTGATTATCGAGTCTTACAAAACAATGAATGGAGTATTTTCAGTTTTACCAATAACTTAAAATTATTTATATAATACTAATTAATTAAATAATAATAAATTATATATATAATACTAATTATGTATATACTTAATTATATATATCGTGGATAGATGGCGATACAGTACTGTGGACAGCGCCATCTAAAAATTTGATTCGTAAACGAATAATCATGTGATCGGAAGCGCAAGCGTGCCCTACCGCTTGGACACGATCGTCGGTAGAGGGGATGCAGCGAGGACTGGCAGAAAGAACGAGCGTTGCGACAGTCTAAAGTGGACAGTCGAGGACGGGCTTGGCAAACGCTCAGTACCAACGCACGTGTCTGTTTCCGAAACACGTGTTTGTTTTGTTAAATCGCTAGATTATTAAAGTTATTTTAAATCAGAATTATCTTTCCGTTCGAGTACCCACTACAGTGCCCACACCTAGTTAAACTATGTCGGATCGTGAAGAAGACCCGACGTTCCGCATCTCGGCCACCCATGATGCGATATCAGAATTGGGATACACTCGAGCTGAAGGAATTATGGAGAATGGAGCGATGACGTCACGGTGTGACGAGAATTTACTTCGTTGGAGGCTCAAAATCAGAATATGATGTCCCTGATGAAAGTCATTAAGGGTCTGGCAGGTACCAAGCACATTTCTTTGCCAGATTTGACCCGTATAAGCCGGATGCAGATGTACGTGGTTGGTGTACTACAGCGGACCTGTGCTTAACCGAAGTTTCGCTTCAGGGAAGTGCACTAATCATAACCTTGAGCAAGGCTCTCGTTTGAGGGTATGACATGGTCTGACTTCAAAAGCCTGTTTCTAGCCCGTTACGATTGCGCTGACACACCAGCAGCTACTCTTGTCAAAGTAATGAGTAGCAAGCCTAAGGAAGGTGAATGCTATGCTGATTACGCCGCCCGATTGATGTCTAGGCTCACATCACGCTGGCAAAACATGAGCTCTGAGCAGATAGCCATATCCACTGTGCTTGCTCATATGGCGCAATTTGATGGGCGAAGAGGTTGGCATTTACTACCGAAGTCCACAACAGAAACAAGCTGCGAGTGAACTTCAAACTTTCTCATTTTTGAAAAGGAAGGCTTCAATTTGGGAACTCGACTGACGCCGCTCCAGAGTGCAAGCTATCGAAGTTTCATCGATCGTCTGACTACCGATCAATTGAGGTGAAAGACAATGTATCGCAATGATACCTTTTTGGTGGGACCAAATCAGCGTTCGGACAGCATCTGTTTTCGATGCGCAACACCGAACATTTTGCGTCGAGATGTCCACGAAGCAATGGTGGAGGCGCCAGCACAACAGGGGCCCCAGGCGATTCCGGGCCAGTGCCTGTGGCAGTGGCCAATAGCGAGTGACACGTTTAAGTTTGCTCTGACAGCAATCCGAGCAGATGAATACTGGGTGAGTCATATCCATTTTATTATGATTCTGGCGATGCTCTCTCATCAAAGATTGTGTTGCGTCAATGTTTATTGGTAAGCGCGCAAACAGTAATTGTAAGCATAAACCTCCAACTGTCACTAACGAGACACAATAGAATTTAATTGTTATCCGCCTTCTAAAGGGCAATCGACAGTTGAGCGGAACGAGGATCGGTTATGGTAGTGTGCAAAGTGCACTACAAATTTTATATGAGAATAAGGTTAACAAATTTGCGTTTAGAGATCTTATTTCATGTTTTAAGTGGGTATAAGGTTTTAGACCATAACAGTGAGCTAAAATCGATTGTTGTTTTCAAGTTGATCTTGATAAACTGAATACTGACGTTTCGGGGGAGTTCGTTACCAGTTATTCAGATCTTTCATCAGAATACTTATCTTCGTTTTCTAGTGGATGGCTGAAAATTCGGCTTGTAGATCCTAGTCTTACTTTTAATCGACACCCGTAAAGGCTTGGTTTAGTGATAACTTATGAGTTGAGGTGACTGACCTTAATTTAGATGAGATTATAGAGCAAGTGATGCAGATTATTAAAAAAGTCTCTAAATTGTTTTAAGTAATAGAAAATGAAAAAAGGAATCGGACAATCAGACAAAATTAAATCCTAAATTCAAGGGCTCATTTAAGATTATTATCGATGTGGTATACGGTAATAGATCGTACCTATCAAATGTACTTAAATTTAAGCAAACCTACAAATACCGTCATGATCCCCGATCACCAAGTTCTTCGAGAATTAAATGTTATAGTTGAGGACAGTAGTAGTGAAACCACCCCTGATTTAGGGGGTATGAGGAACAGGGTGTAAAGTTCACTCATCCACCATATAAAAGGGAGGATCCTCCTACCAGACGGGTGTTGTGTCTGGCGGGCAACTGCCCAACGGTTGATGTTGGTTTCTTGTATATATGTCCACTGCACGGTAAACTTTAATTGCGCGATGCAGGATTTATGTGACGTCTATCTGACGTCAGGTCCTTTGATGCGTAGTTCGCATGTACCGGTGTAGATGCCGCCACATCACTCCCCTCTGGAGACCAGAGGTCGATAGTGGGCTGAGTCTTGTATCTTGCGATGCTTGCCAGTGCCAGTTGTGGTTCCAGTGAGTCGGAACCGGGTGCCGCATTGTTCGCGGTGGGTCGGAACTGTTTGCGGCGGTTGTGGTGATTGAGGTGATTGCGGTGATTCCCCAGTGGGTCGGGGTGATGAGGTGATTGCGGTGATTCCCCAGTGGGTCGGGGTGATGAGGTGATTGAGGTGATTCTCCAGTGGGTCGGGGTGATGAGGCTGAGGGTGATGACCAGGAATGCGCGTTCGCTGCATGCTGGTGGTCAGGATACCCGTTGACGCCTCGGGTGTTGGCTTGGCTGTGTGACTCGCCTCACTGAAAGCTTGCGGGAGTGATGATGATGACGTCACGCTGGAGTAGTTGCACGAAGGCTGCGTTGACGTTCATATTCGGGGTCACCAATTTAGGGGTATGAGGAACAGGGTGTAAAGTTCACTTATCCACCATAGAAAAGGGAGGATCCTCCTACCAGACGGGTGTTGTGTCTGGCGGGCAACTGCCCAACGGTAGATGTTGGTTTCTTGTATATATGTCCACTGGACGTCTATCTGACGTCAGGTCTTTTGATGCGTAGTTCGCACGTGTAGATGCCGCCTCAGCTTGTCTACTCATACTCGAAACTTTAGACCGCACCTCATGAGTAACATGTGGCGATGGGTCTACGAGGAATCGTTGATGCGATTTCTGTCTGTGTTGGTGCACAGAGCGCTTCATGTGTTGTAGCACATATTGCGCTAGATTGTTGAGAATCGTTGGTGCGATTCTTGTCTGTGTTGGTGCACAGATTAAAATGAAAGTTTCATGAGTTGAGTATGCATTGCTAATGAAGTTTATTTTGGTAAATTTTATTGCGGTTTAACTTGTTGATCGGTCTTGTCTGGTCTGTGTTGAGGCACAGAGCGTGTCATGTGTAATCATCACATGTGGTGATGGTTTACATAGAATCGTTGGTGCGATTCTGGTCCGTGTTGGTGCACAGACCGTCTCATGTGTTGTAGCGTATGTGATAACTGATCTGTAAAGAATTGAGTGTACATTGCTTATGAAATTATTTTATAGTTATTAGGTATTGGCAGGATAGCCGAGCTACCTTAGTTATTAGGTATTGGGAGGATAGCCGAGCTACCTTAGTTATTAGGTATTGGCAGGATGGCCGAACTACCTTAGTTATTAGGTATTGGCAGGATAGCCGAGATAGTTTACTCTCGTAGGTACTACACCCGAGGACGGGTGCTAGTCAGGGATGGCCGTGTCGTGGATAGATGGCGATACAGTACTGTGGACAGCGGCATCTAACAATTTGATTCGTAAAAGAATAATCATGTGATCGGAAGCAAAAGCGTGCCTTACCGCTTGGACACGATCGTCGGTAGAGGGGATGCAGCGAGGACTGGCAGAGAGAACGAGCGTTGCGACAGTCTAAAGTAGAGATGGGTCGTACTAGGTAAATTTTGTACTAGGTGCACCTAGTCCAAGTCCGTACAAATACTCGATCCAAATACCTGTTCCACCTAGTCCACGAAGTACGCATACTTTACAGTATGCTTAGTCTTAGCGTACCACCGATACGTCTAAGTGCGTACGTACCTACGCAGTAATGAATTGAAATCTTCCCTTCATACTTTACACAGGCTTAGGCTAAAATCTTCATTCGCATCGAGTATTTACAATACCTAGTGTATAAAATCTGCCTAGTAAATTGATTCGTGAAGTCCCGACTAGTGTCGAGTATTGACAGGCAAAGATGAAAAGACTACGGAATAGTGTAGTTAAAAAAGGACAGAATGTATTCTTGGACAATACGAGTGCGCGTTGCGTTACTTTTATGTCTATTGAATTATGGTTCAAATTCAAATGACTGACACACGAATTATTTAGCCAAACACGAAGGCACGTTGCGTTACTTATATGTCTATTGAAATATGGTTCAAATTCAAATGGCTTGCACACGAATTATTTGGGCAAACACGAGTGAACGGAAAAGTAGACGTGCTATCTCGCTTCACCGCGCTGGTACTTCGGTGCAAGCGGGACGCGCGGGTGCCGTGCGGCGCGTAGGCATAGTGAGACTGGAGACTAGGTGGATCGAGTATTTTAAAAGTTGGAATAGGTGCAACCTAGTCTCATTAAATACCTAGTCCCTGGATCTGTTCTAGTATATACGCCTCATCTCTAGTCTAAAGTGGACAGTCGAGCTCGGACGGTCTTGGCAAACGCTCAGTACCAACGCACGTGTCTGTTTTCGAAACACGTGTTTGTTTTGTTAAATCGCTAGATTATTAAAGTTATTTTAAATCAGAATTATCTTTCCGTTCGAGTACCCACTACAGTGCCTTAGTTAAACTATGTCGGATCGTGAAGAAGACCCGACGTTCCGCATCTCGGCCACCCATGATGCGACAAATATATTATGCCTATGTTCGTCAGTTGCCAAGGAGTACTACGTATAAGTTGTACCCTGCTAGGTGAGTCAATACCAGTCTCTATTAATCCGTGATACCAGTACTTCATACAGTTAGTCAAAACGCTATGTTTTGAGTAACTGTATGAAACTGTTGCACGGTGTGTTTCGGTTTTTTTTTGTGTAATAATGATATAATCATAATCATAAATCTTTATTTATCTCAACATCATAATTATATGACAGGCATTGGTTAATTACATAAAAACAAGTGTCTGCGGTAGGAGGATCCTGAGTTACAGATCACCCGGCTCTCTTAGATTGGACATCTCTTAGATATGATATTATTATGCATTTTTCATCATCACGTGTAGTTAAAAAAGATTATTACAGGTGACATTTTGGTCCAAGAACGAACACTAGGGTAACATGTAATGAAGAAGAAGATCGAGTGTTGACAGTTTTTACTCTTTAATTTGAAAATTTTCCTTTTTAACAGCCTCATACAGGTGGCGTATTGCCTAAATTCTTAATTAGTTCACTGTAAATGTCAATTCCCTTGAGGAAGGTTTCAACATTCTGATATTCATCCTTAGCGTGTAGTCTTGGGGTCGTATTAATTTTAGTGCAGAAGCCAATGGCTGGTATTCCGATGTTTCGTAGGACGAGCATGTCAGAGGTAGCTGGTAATACGATTGGCCTGAATTTGACACCCCTGGAACAAATTAAAGTTACTTTATCCACTAGTAACTAATTTATAATGTTAGGCCTTTAAATAAGCCAATATAACTTTTTGTTTGGTTCAATAACTCCGTGTTGCAGTATTTTCTCTCACGAAGCAACGCGCGCTTTACTTGTGTTTACCATGTGTACAAACACGGTTCGTGAGATAAAAATACTATAATCTTTGGAATTGATTCATACTACTTTATTTCATAAAATGGAGAGAAACAATAACTTACACAATATTTATATAGCACTACTAACTATTTACATAAAAAACTAAAACTAAAAGGACTAACTAAATAAATATAAAAACAAAGGGACCTTTAGGCGTCGAAGTATAAGTACCTATCTTACATGTTTGTCAAAGTATCCCGCATAGTAACCCAGTACGTGTTGGTTTCGTCAACAGATGTAATTCCTGACTTCGTCTCACGTCGAAGGTACGTCACTTTGGTGCTGTTACCAGCTTGACTCATCCACGAGTTTACCTGTCGGGAAGGAACAATATAAGTTTTACAGATAAAAATTATGAGCGTCTACTGCGATACTCGTCATTTACAGACAAACAGAAGCAGGGCTAGGCTTCCTGTAAGAAGTCTCGTTCCCAGCATTATCGTTGTATTCCAGTTTGTGTAACCGCCGGATTGCTCTACCTCTACGGTAGAGGACAAATCTGAAACTACTTATTAAAGGTGGAGAGGCTGTACCTTAGAAGTAGTTTCAGATTTGTCCCATCTCAACGGATCATCCAGTAGGTATTTGTTTAATGAACTTACCACGACCTGCATCAACTCGGGATCGGCATCAGTGGCCAGCCGCATATCGACGATGATCTTGATCTCTGAAGGTATGATATTCTCCGCCAATCCACCCTGTAACGATTTCCGAAGAATCTGGTATAAGTTTACAATAGCTCACCCACAGTGTTCCAATGATCGAATAAGATACCAAGCAGCCTGAGACCTCCCTTCTAGAAAATTAACACCGTTATAATACAATTTACACTTTTTGAAACTGCACTTGTACTGAAATACTTCAATTTTGACTTACTTTAATAACGTTTATGTTGAGGCTGGTGTACCCAGCAGCCCCCCTCGTACTGTTAGACTTTAGAATCTTTTTCTGAGTCTCCCTGTAGGCCATAACAGCGTTCATAAATTTATATGCCTGTAAACATTAAACAGTACAGTAATGTGCACGCGACATCTTCGAACACCGATTTGTAAAATACGAAAGTGGCATTGTAAAGTGACACTCCCTCTGTGGACACTCCCTACATATTTTTGACAGGCCAGTAGAGCAGTATTGCAAGATCTGGCCGCAGGTAGGAAGCCATTTCACTTGATAGAATCAAATAAACATTGAGGAATATCCTCGGATTACTATTCATAATTGACGAAATAATGTATGACGTTGGGGCATGTCTTCGGATTAACCCAAGTTGACCAGTATTCAAATAACTATTCTTACGTTGTCCATGGCACTTCCTTCTGGCATGAAAGAACCATGCCCACCAACACCACGGATTAAAAACTGCATTTCTGTAAAAAAAGAAACACTTTTAAGAACACTCTTAAGTACTTACATCTGTATAAATATAAGGTTCCGATTTTTATTCTATCCGATTTCATCGTCGATAAAGTTCACACTTCACTGTTGCTTTATCTTTTCTGGGATCACAAGCCGAATAAGTATTGCTACGGTCTACTGAACAGGTCCAGCTATGCAGGTTCTTGGAACATACGACATATGGCGGCATGTCTTATGTTCCAAGAATTACACATGCAAAGGTCTATTCCAATGCGTACTGCGCAGGCACACTTGAACAGGTAGACCTCTCCAGTGGCCCGAATCGTTTATGACAGCCCTTATAATGGTATTTCCTTTCCTATTTATTGTAAGTATAAGTACTCACGCCAAGCTCTCTTGTCCACAAAAGAAGGCAGAAGAGTGTCACCGCTCGTGGTCACGCCTTCGTCTAACGCAAACCCAATGTGCAAGGACTTAAACTCTTTTGTCTTCACAAATGCCTTCATCCCATTTCTACCGCCAGTTTCTTCATCTATAATAGAGATAGGTAGGTAGTTATAATTATGTTTAGAACTGATAATGTTGCGCCGACCGCAAAAAAAATGGGATAACGGCAGACATGATGCTTCTGAACTTACCGGGCATTACCGTCACATGTAAAGTGCGTGCTAAAGTAATATTGGCCTTCTTTAATCTCCTAATAGCTTCTAAGTATTGAATCCCGACGTCTTTAGTATCCTGTGTACCTCGGCTATAAATATCGCCATTTTTGTCCATGAACGCATCGAAAGGAGGGTGGGACCATTCTTTCTGTAACGTTAATTTAGATAACATCCTGAAGATAGATTTCCAAATAATTTTACAACTATCGACCAGCACTCGCTTCGCACGGTTTTTTTACAACTTGACAAAACATCTAGATTTCTTTATTACCGTACCATTACCATTCTTTATTTTACAGGGTGTTAGGGTAAACACCGTTATCCTTGAAACCAGTGGTTTGGTGTCATTTATATTTTTTTCTTTTTTTAAATTACATTTTACCACTCGAGTATTTCACCCTTTCACCTATGCGCTAGGGCAACGAACTTGCGTCTCAACACGGGTGGGGGTCGGGGGACGTGACCTGACCGGCCGCGAGCGCAACCCCTCCCTCAGTCAGACAGCTGTTTCGCTTGTTACTCGGTCATTTATTTCTATATTTAAGTCGACCCATGGTTTGAGTGACAAGGGTGTTCACCCTTATATCCTGTATATAAGTTCAATATCTATTGGCTATACACATAATCCTTCCGGTCCGGAATAATTTCTCTAAATGATGGTGAAAACCGTATCAAAGCTTTAGTTTAGAAGAACAACACGGTCACACAGACAGACACGAAAAGAGACTATAATTTATAATAATTATGTTTAATTTAAAGATACAACTAAATAAATACCTCATCGACTTTGACTACGTCCATGTGAGAGTTCAGCATAATGCTGGGCAGTGAGGGGTCGGAGCCTACCAGTGTGGCCACGAATATCGGCCTCCCAGCTGGCGCGTAAACTGCGTAAGGTAAGTGCAATACTTTCGACTGACGAATCCAGAACTCCACTGCATATTCTATGAAACAACAACAGGATGTGACATGTATTTAAAATTGAATTTCTAGGAACAACTTATTTCTGATTCATTATCCCTGTAATTTTCATGTGTAGAGAGACACTTCTGTCGACAGGTCTTAAGGTGTATCCGCATTTGTAAGTCAGGTTGTATCTTGATCAAAATATACCAGTAGGTATATGCAGCAGTTTGGCGACATAAGGAGGCTATCCTCTTGATGTCGTTAAAATAGTATCTACAATATAAATAATAAACTCATTAATGTAAAATAATAACATAACACTCGTAATAATAATAAAAACTCGCTCGCTTGCTTATATACCGCGGCTACCATAATGTGTAAATCTATACTAATATTATAAAGAGGAAAGATTTGATTGTTTGTTTGTTTGCATTGAATAGGCTCCGAAACTACCGAAGCGATTTGAAAAATTCTTTCACTGTTGGGAAGCTACACTATCCCCGGGTGACATAGACTTTACTATATTTTAAAAAAAATAGGGCTCCTTACTAAAACTCCAATACTGTAACCCAAGGTGTAAAAAAATTAGCCAAAATAGCCGTAGTACTTAGTGCTACACGTGCGAAGCCGGAGCGAGCAGCTAGTAAATAATAAAATCGTTAATTTTACCCGCGTATTTTCCCAAGGTCTAGCCTTTGTACAATGTAAGTATATAATAATGAATTGTGTGTAAAAGTGAACAAACAATATTAATTTTTAGACCAGAAGTAATAATAAATGTATGCATATAAATTATATGTCCTGTCCATTCTAAGGTTGCCTGGAAGAGATCGCAGAAAGCGATAAGGCCGCCCATTGTATGTTTTGTAGTGTTAAATTTATTTATTTTCGCTATGTATTTTCTGGTGTACAATCAAGTTTATATAAATAAATAAATAAATATAATTTAATATTCATCACAGGCGTTGACGCCGCGTAGACGCAAATGCATAGGTACTTACGCTACGAGTCGCGTAGGCGTGCTACGTCGTAACCGTAGCGCACGCTACGCTAACGCCTACGCTACACCGATGTCAGATGTTTTGGTGAAGGCACACTTTTATTATTTTAAATTTTTTTAACAAACATAAGTTTCTTCTAGTGTTTTTTCCTACTCCTACTGATCAGTGAAACTACTGAACAAAACTTATGGTATTTATTTAAATTCAAATACATACTTAAGTTTTCTTCCTTGCTCGTGTCAATTCGAAGGTATTCTCTGAATCTGTCCACTGAAGGGAGCTCCAAGTAGTGCTGGTATTTGTTCCGCAGTGGTACAGCACTGCAGCTCAGTACGGATATGGTACACAGCCAAGTTAATAAATTCATCGTTTTAACCTGAAAATAGGAATATCAAAACCAAACTACCTTCTTACCTTACCAATAAAACTTGTTGGTAGGTACAGCGGCTTTGTCATCCGACTTTCACAAATGTTTGAATACTTAGGTATATACTTATAAATGTGAAAGTTTGGATGTTTGTTACTCAGTAATCACGTCGATAACAGTTTTGGATGAAATTGGGCGCACAGATAGGTAGTTTTTTTATCCCGGCAGTACGTTCGTAATTACGCTCCCCAGGGATTATTACCGACCTCCATGCGCGCGAAGCCGCGGGAAAAGCTATATTTCATATTTAGAAGAAGAGATTCGAGAGTCGGCACAGTGGTCAGAGGCCCTAGAAAAAGTGACATTCTATCAGCGATAACGATGATGGAAAAGGCAAAAATGTATAGGACTGACATAAGCTATCGAAATGCATTATGTCAATCATGTTGAAAGTCGTTGTAAACATACAGACGAATTGAGAACCTCCTCCTTTTTGAAGAAGTCGGTTAAAAATACGAAACGCTTTCGAAGCAATTGTCACTTGTCTAGGCCCTCAACGGCGCACAGCGATTGTTTGTTTATTTTATTAAATAGATATTCCTCAATAAAAAATATTACAAATGCGAAAGTGAGTTTGTTTGTTTGTTACATTGTCACACTAATACGGCTGAACGGATTGGATGAAATTTGGCACATGGGTAGACCATGACCTGCTATCTAATTGTGTAACACATTTTCGGTAAATGATTAAGAATAATGTTTCATTTGACAGTTTTATCGAACTTTTAAAGCAATGGATTAGACATTTGTTTCAAACCGATTACGATTCTGAGTTTAGGGTGCAGCTTAATTTACTTCAAATTGATAAAGAGGGTAAGTACCTACCTACAACAAATCGTGCCTACCAATATGCACTTGATTAAAAAAGAAACCGGCACAGTGCGAGTGCATGTCGAACCACGCACAATAAAGGGTTCCGTAGTTGGGATGAATTTATCCAACAAACTTAACATTGTAGTTGAAGAACATATATGTTTTTGCAATTGCAAAGTTGGTCGATTATTACTCGGTAACTTGTGGAGCCAAGTTAGCGGTAATAGTGTTCCTTTTAATTTCGTTATATATAGGTACTACTGCCGTGAATTTTTCCACGTATCCAAAACCAATCATTTAGCTGGCAGGGGGGGGGGGACACTTGACTAACAAAAATTTGCACTTTAAAGCTTAATATTTCGCAAACGGATCCCTGAATCCAAAAAACTCACTTATTTTTAAACGACCTTTCCAACGGAACCCCACACCATGGGATCGACGAGAAAAAAAAATGCATCCCCACTTTACGTTTATACTCTAAAAAAAATTTATTTTTTACGATATTTTACCACTTGGCGTGATTTATATGTACCTATACCCATATCAAATTACAGCTTTCTAGTAACAACAGTCTCTAAGCTAAGCCGCGGAGACGGACATAGCCTTAGTAATAGGGTCCCGTTTTACCCTTTGGGTACTGGGTACGGAACCCTAAAAACAAGTACCAAATAAACAAATCACCTTCTTTATTTGCTCCTTTATGAATTATATGGAAAACGTCGCTGTCCACTTTTTATTCAGATATACTTAATGAAGTAACTTTACATTGAAGGTCTATAAACCAAGGAAAAGTTTGATCACGGTTTAAAATAAAAATTAATTTTATCACGTCTTTGTCTTTATACTGAGAACTGAATATCAACTGAAGATGCAATGAATATATATATTTAACAAGTACCTTTTAAATCCGAGAACCTTGGTTTTTTATACCTACTTAGTACATATTTTATACAATATATTTTTCTTTATTCTTGAGATAGTAATCAAGAGCTAACGGATTGAGGAATTTACATATGTATGGTAGCTAAACAGGTAGAACGATTATAATTATAAGTAGGTACACACGGCTACACATCAAGCTAAACATTCCAGTTTATTCTGATCTCGCATTTTATAGGATTTCCGTACAGTGTGAGGTCAGCTTATACTGGAAATGTATAGCTTGATGTGTAGCCGTGTGTACATATTTTTTAAAGTTACCTTCTGGTGCCTTCTGCATTGGAGCAACATTAGAGTTCCTTCTTTATATTAGGAACTCTTGTGCTAAGTGTCATGCTATTATACCCAGCTGTTTAGCCTGTGCGTTTTCTTTCAGTGGACGCTGGTAGAATCTGCAGCATGTCGCAGTTGTTGCACAGTGCAACAACTGCGCAGGGTGTGCAGGGTCCAATTGGTAGTGCGAGTCGCACTACCAATTGGACCCTGCACAAAGCAAGCGAAACTTCACGACAGCTCCTGGCGAAGACGGCGGGATGAGCTAGACACTGGTAGATACCTACTGGTAATGGCCGGTGATATAGTGAAAAGATGAAACACGTGGCGACGTAACAACGATCGCGATGTTTGCCCTACAGTGGGACGATACCTTGAATAACCTTCTGGCTTACAATTACATATTCAATGCATTGGAGCAACATTACATATTATGTATTATAATATGTAAAATGGGTAGGTACTTACCTATAATTATAGTCGTTCTGCCTTAGGTTTGCCAGCTCTGGTTTTATGTTTTAGAGGATTTGATAAGATTAGGACCTGAGATGAAAATAAAGGATAGGTATCATATTATTTTTAAATGCTATTATGGTATCAGTATTAGCAGCGACATTTATTAATTAAAACAATTTTAATACGCAATGTGACGTAGATTGTCTCGAATCGAAGCCAAGGAGATATTACGACCGATTAGTCTTATTATATTTTTTATAGGTACGTAAACTTGTTATTACTTTTGGCTGCTCTAAGAGCTTCTTCGTTTTCTATAATGAAAGTACCTATTGTCCTCTATTGAAGATTTCAAATTAAGGGACAAGATCAATTTTTAGGTCTGAAATAGAGGACGTCTGCCAACCCTAACATTAGTCCGTCCTTGATTTCTATCGCTAATAAAGAAAAATAAATAAAATTGGTACTGGTGGTCATCGGTATAGACATTGAAGAGGAGCGGCGCCAACTCATTACCTTGAGGTAGACCGTTTTTCTGTGCTCTCCGACGACTTTTTACCGAGGTAAGGTGGACCTGAAAACGGCGGTTGTGGAGTTCTAGGAGTATTTGTACAAAATTCTAATCGCTTATCAAGGTCTGACACAACAACCGTTTGAGGTTGACTGCGTCGTAGGCAGCTGACAAGTCCACGAATACAGAACCTGTCTCGAAGCCGTCCTCAATTTGTTGCACCTGGGCCAAGCTGTTTTATTTTCTCAACTCAGATGTAGTCCACTCCGGAGCTGTGACGATATCAGTAAGGTTGAATGGTTTACTAATATCGTCACAAGCTACATCAGTTTTTTGTGGTTTAGAGACCTCACTGGAACGGCGTGTTGGTTTTCCATTAACAAGTTGGCAGTTGGTGAGCTATCTGGTTAGTGGTGACTTAACTTGGCGGCGAAGGTTGAGGGGACTCGCTGGTCAGAAATAAAAACCTCAAAAAGCCTTACCTATTCTTATATTTATATAATAACTACATTCATACAATCAATCTTTAATAGCCGAATCATTTTTCTCATCGCCGAATTCTTCGAGCGACAATATGTTTGCTTGTCCTTCTAACGGCAAATCTTTGTAGCCCTCGACCTCGTCTATGGCGGAGTAAACCGCTTTCTTTTCGATCTTCGCTAGAATCTTCTTGTCGTGAAATGAGTGGTTGTGAAGGTTCGCCCTGGTGACAAAGGAAGTTGTTAGTTTATAGATTTTGAGAAGGCGTTGCAGTAGGTCAGCAGGCAATCTCTCATCTACTGCCATCAAACAAAATTATGCAGACTTTTCACTCACCTATTGAGTACCACGTTCCCTTTCGTAACCAAGAAAGCTGTACACTTATTGTTTCTGTAGTCGACACAGCGCCACCTCCGCAATCCGGCACGGGAAGTCGTCGAATGCAAGTTGTATATGTATCTGTTTAATATCACTTGCAATGAGCCACGTATTGACACCGTGAATTGTAGGTTTGATGATGAAGCTGTGAACAAAAAAAAATTGTGTGGGAAGAATAGCAAAATTACTCTAAGCATAACAAACTAACTTCTAATACTGTGTAATTTATCTTGTGATGTCGCTCATAACTTCCCAGGATGTTTGTTCTCTTTTACATCAAAATAATTATATTATTGTCTCAGTCTCATTCCTGAAGTATAGATGAGGAGCTCCTGGCTTAGTAATAACAGCCGCACGGATCGATCGATCAGGTTAAGCTACGCTTGCCGCTTGTTTACTTAACAAGGCCTCGGCGTGCCTCGGAACGCACATGAACGCGTTGGTCCCGACTGTCATTCGTGGCTCTTAGACAGTCGTTACTCATAAATGCATCTTCGACCTTTGATCGGTGACGAATAAGCGACCAGCACTCGGACAATCATCGGCCGCCATTATTGATTGCCCGATGTAGGGTATTCGCACGGTTTCAACATGCGCAACCCGGCGCTGTACCACATCCGACTCACTGGATCATCATCCAGCGCCACCCCCACCCACTTGGAAATCACCACAGACAGTTCCGACTCTCCGCGAACTATGCGACACTCGGTTCCGACTCACTGGAACCACAACTGGTACTGGCAAGCATCGCAAGATACAAGACTCAGCCCACTATCGACCTCCGGTCTCCGGACGGGATTGATGTGGCGGTATCCTGACGTCACATAAATCTTGCAACGCGCAATTAAAGTTTACCGTGCAATGGACATATATACAAGAACCCGAATTCAATCGTTGGGCAGTTGCCCGCCAGACACTACACCCGTCTGGTCAGAGGATCCTCCCTATTCTATGGTGGATGAGTGAACTTTACACCCTGTTCCTCATACCCCTAAAGGGTCATCAGAAGCCCGAAAGTCTGACAACCAGTCTTACCAAGGGGTATCGTATTACCAAATAACTGGGTTGTGGAGGTCAGATATGCGAAGTAGAAAACAAATACTGAGAATTTAAAAAGCCTTACTTTTATCTTTAACAACTTGAGCAAGGTTATGTTTAGTGTCAACTACTTTGAAGTCCATATCGTCGTTGTCATCCTGAGCGCCGGATTCATCCATTAGATCACTGAAGTCGTGGTGATGGTCGTCTTGATGCGTACTGACTGGCGCACTCTCGCTCACAGGCACGTTTATAGAAGAGATTGATGGTAGCTTACTTGGCCTGTTTAAAAGTTTATAACGTTAGTAAATTTTAATGTGACTGCTTACATTAAGTAAATAAATCTGTTTCGATTTCATAAAAAATATATCATATCAACTTACGTGGAATGGTCCTGTTTTATAAAAACCTTCCTTGCTGATGTAGGTAAATTGACCTGCACAAATAAATAACAAATAAATTTAAATTATTAATATTAAAACAGAAACAAACTTATAACACGACACGCCACGCACCCACATTTCATTTCCTTTTTAAGCCACGGAATGTCATTTGAAAAATACAAGTATGATGTGGCCTTTATTCTACTACTACTTCAATTTTCTTTTGGGTTTTTTATAATGATTGCTTAGCTGTGGTATAATATTAGGTCTTTACCTATGAAATTGCCGTTCTGCAGTACTGGCCATTTCAAATCAAAATAATTTTTGTTTGGCTAAGAATTCTAATTTCAAATTAATTTTATTTTAAAAACATGGATTTTTTTTTCCAAAAGTAGTCATTTCTTTATTGATTAGTGTTACATTTTCATCGCATTTCAATCTTTTTCGTCATCATGGATACGTTAAAAATTCGAGTAATTATGGAATATGAGTACCGTCGTGGCAGCAACGCGGCACAAGCGGCACGCAACATCAACGACGTTTACGGAGCTAACACTACAAACCAACGCACCACCTGTTTTTGGTTTGCTCGCTTCCGTTCTGGAAATTTCGACCTGAAAAATGAACCTCGCGGTCGTCCGAAGACTTTGGTCGACAATGACGAATTAAAGGCGATTGTGGAAGCTGATGATACACAATCTACGGCTGAATTAGCAGCAGCTTTCGACGTTAGCGTCAAAACAATATTGGTCCATTTGCGTCAAATTGGCAAGGTAAAAAAGCTTGACAAATGGGTGCCCCACGAACTCAATGATCGCCAGCGCGAAGTAAGCGTCGAGACGTGCCTTGCACTGCTCAACAGACACACAAATGAAGGAATTTTGAACCGCATTGTTACCTGCGATGAAAAATGGATTCTGTTTGATAACCGCAAGCGCTCAGCAAGTTGGTTGGATCCTGGTTCAGCACCTAAACAATGCCCTAAACGAAAACTTACCCCTAGAAAAGTGATGGTCACTGTTTGGTGGTCTAGCGCCGGTGTGATTCATCACAGCTTCTTACCAAACGGGGTGAGCATTACTGCAGATGTGTACTGTGAAGAACTGAACACAATGATGGAGAAGCTGGCGCATCTCCAACCAGCATTGGTCAATCGCTCGTCTCCGCTGCTCCTGCACGACAACGCGCGACCTCATACTGCACAGCAGACGGTCTCCAAGTTGCAAGAACTGGGGTTGGAAGCTCTCCGTCATCCGCCCTACTCACCAGACCTTGCGCCTACAGACTACTACTCTGCCGTGCAGGCCCTAAAGTGCAGTATGAGAGAAAAAGCGGTTTCGAGTAAAGTGCGAAAAACTTTTTAACACTGTTTTTTTTTAAATTTATTAATTTGTATTGTGGATATTTTTATTGCCTTGACGACTACGTGAGAACAAAGATGATATCTACGAGAAAAAATATGAATTTAGTTTATTCAATTCTGAATAAAACGTTTTTTTCCAAAATCATGACATTTACTGCACGCAAAAAGGTACGCATATGCAAATTAAAATGCGGTAAAAATACTTGATACTGCAAAGTCTTTCGATTTATTTGCTACTTTGCAAAGTAATTTGCAGTATAATACTTTCTTTACTGCATTTTAATTAGTGTCTTGAACTAATTGCACGTGTAGTATTTAACAAATTTTCCAACTTACGAGTATGTCCTAGATAAGAATTTACAGAATAAAATGACATTATGTATGTATAAAGAACAACGTTTATTTTCTAAAAATGTTACTAAACTTTAGGCGTTTTGAACACATGGGACTATGAATATATTCATATTCATATTTTATTTGCATTCCATAATGTAGTTAAGGTGTTACAATGGCTTAAAGCTAAGGTACAATTACGGACCCTGTAGGGCACAGCAAAAAGTATAAAATTAATTATCTATATAAAAATAAAATTAGAAAACAATATATTTAAATTTATGTTCTTAACAATAATTGAGATCATATTATTATAATATTGTATGAAATGTACGACTAACTGTGTATGGTGTCTGTTTGTGTTAAATCAATCGTTTTGTCTTGCATGTATTCGTTTATTGTGTAGTATGCTTTTTTAATTAATATTTGCTTGATCTTATCTATAAATTTGGTATCGCTGGTTTCATCTTTTACTGCATCTGGTAACTTATTAAATATTTTTATGGACATTACGTAGGGGCTATTGGCATGCAGTTTCATGCGCGAAGAGGGTAACATCAACATATTTTTATACCTAACAGATCGGTCTGTATGTTTATCGCCGCGGGTTGTGAAAAAGTTCATGTTTTTTCTAACAAATTTGCATGTTTCTAGGATATAGATGGATGGTAAGGTGAGTATTTTATGTTTTATGAAAAATGGTTTACAGCTATCGGTTTGTTTTATATTGACTATAATCCGAGTTAATTTCTTCTGGAGAATGAAAAGCGTAGGCGCGTCTGTGCTATTTCCCCACATTATAATGCCATAGCTGAGCCATGCATGAGCGTAGGCGTAGTATGTAGTAAGTGCAGTTTGCAAATCGGTAGTTTTTTTGACTTCTCGAAGTGCGTAGGTGAATTTTGAGAGTTTCGATCGTACTTTTTTTATATGGGGCTTCCACGAAATGTGTGTGTCTATTGTGAGTCCTAATAGCGTAAATTCATTAACTACTTCAATTTTTGTGCCGTTTGTTGTGAAATTAACTGTTAATGGGGATTTTTGCTGAGGATAAAAAGTCATTAGTTTGGTTTTTTTATAATTAATCTCAAGATTGTGGTCATCCATCCATTTTTTTGTTTTATTTAATATCGTGCTTAGTTGTTCGTTAATATTACTATTAGTGGGGCATGTGGTAAGCAGAGATATGTCGTCTGCGAATAGCACACATGGTTCTTTCATGATTTTGGGAAGGTCATTGACGTAGATGATGAATAGGAGACATCCAATAACACTGCCCTGGGGAATTGATGCATTTATAATCTTCTTATCGGACCTCACTTGTGTGATTCGTTTTTGGTCATGGTCAAAATGTTCTATTTGTACATATTGCTCTCTATCTTTTAAATAGGACGCAAACCATTTATGTGTAGTTCCACGAATTCCTATTCCATATAATTTGTCTAATAAAATGTTAAACTGTACTTTGTCGTATGCCTTTGTCATGTCTAAAAGTATGCCAACTGCATATTTTTTATCATTTAAAATATTAATGACTTCTTGCATATATTTATAGACAGCAAGGGTGGTTGACCGATGTTTACGAAACCCGTTTTGACCATCGTCAAAGATTTTATATCTTTCGCAAAAACTGTAAACACGGTCACACATAGCCTTTTCGAAAATTTTGGAAGCCGTAGGTAGGAGAGCTATGGGTCGGTAATTATTGGGGTCGGTTTTCGAGTTTTTCTTAAATAATGGTTTTACAACCGCTTTTTTAAGGCGGTCAGGAAAAGTACCTTCATCGAAGGACTGATTTATTAAAACACAAAAAGGTACAGCAAGTTCATCTGCACATTGTCTAATCAGAGATGGGGGTAGTTCATCTATTCCGTGACTTTTTTTGTTTTTTAATTTTTTAATGATTCTATGCGTTTCTTGACAGTCTAAAGGTCTAAGAAATAGGGTATTTTCAGAAGGGTTGAGTACTGGCTGGCCTTTGGCCTTACAGCCAGTCTCTTCGCCAATTGATGCAAAAAAGTTATTGAATGTGTTTACTATTTGGTTTGGGTCTGAAACTAAAGAATTATTAATTTGTAATTGTATATTATATTTATCTGTAACTGTTTTTTTGTTAGTACGTTCGTTCACTATATTCCACATAGCTTTGACTTTGTTTTGAGACATTTTAATTTTTTTAATGTAATGCTGTTTTTTAGATGTTATTACCGACTGTTTTAGTATTTTTTCGTATTTTCTATAGTATTTTTTGATAATTGCATTGTCAGACTTATTACATAAAATTTTTAATAATCTTTTGTTTGTGCATGAGATCTTTATACCTTTAGATAACCAATATTTTTTATAATGTGTTTTTAATTTAGTTTTTAGTTTTGGTATTGTTTTGTTTAGTATATTAGTTAATAAGTCATTAAAAACATTATAATTTTGATTTGCGTCATTAGTTTCTATAATGATATCTCTCCAATTTACTGACTTTAATGCAGATTTGAAATTTTCAATGTTATTTTTGTTGTACAGTCGCTTTTCCGTATACCAAATGTTTTGTTTGGGTCGTTGCGGTATTTTAAATTTTATATTTGTACCACAATGATCTGAAAAACCTAGTTCTTCTACAGATGTATATAAATCTATATTTTTAAAGTTTGTAAATATTAGGTCAAGACACGTTGACGCTGTTTGTGTTATGTGTGTGGGGTGTTTTATGTGCTGTGTGTATTTGTATTCGGACATAAGGTCTAAGAATGTGTTAACTTTGGAGTTGTTTTTCAGAATATCAATATTAAAGTCACCACCGATGACTGTGTTTAGTTTCTTATATTTATTATTTATGTACGCTAGTATTAGATTGAGTTGGTTATAAAATATATTTTCTTCTCTTCTGTTCCAGTACATTGTTACTAATAACAAGTTTTCGTTAGGTATTTCAATCGCACAAACTTCCAAAATATATTCAAGCGACATCTCAGTTATATCGCATCTTTCTATGTAGTCTATGTGTTCTTCTAGTAAGATGCAAACTCCGCCGCCTCCACGGTTTTCTCGACAGTAGGATGCTGCGACTCTATAGCCACTAAAGTCAATAACGCTTAATTTATCTCTTGAAAGCCATGTTTCAGTAATACATATAGCCTGATATGCCTGGTTTTCGTTGACAAATGCTTCCATTATGTGTAGCTTATTAAAGAGACTTTGGATGTTTTGAAACAAAATATTAAGATGTTGTTCTTTGTTTTCGAAATCTATTTCCTTCTTCGTTGTCTCTTTTTTATAATAGAAAAAACTGATCACTCGTTGTTTTAATATTCTCTTGCTCATTTGGAATCGCAGTAGAACTATTTGAGGCAGAGTTGACAGGCATGTCGATCTTTGAGATTGGCAAAAGTTCTTGATAACCAAACAATCTGTAGTCGAAACTTATCCTAGACATAATCTGGTCAAATATGTTTCTCCATCCATATTTATTTATTTTCCCAGTGTTGTAGGAAAACATTTCGTGCGAAAGGGTAGCATTGCTATCAAAAAAATATGCGTACTCGTTATTTTTTATGTCTGTTAAGAGGAGATTATTGAAAAGCTCCACTTTATAATTATGTATTAATGCACCTTTTACGTAGATCGGGGTGCAGATGACAATATTAGTGTGGGTTACATTTTTCAGCGAGCAGTTTAGGTTGTGAAGTATATTTGCATAGTCACCATTTTTTATATCTTTTTCTCCAATGAAGATCAGGCAGTAGTCATTCATTGAGAAGTCTTTTAATTTGTATTGAATGGTCCTTAGGAAATCTGTTGAGGTGACGTTAGATACTAAATGATTACAATACTCAAACTGATTAGAGAAAACTTCTTTTATTAAGGGCAGAGTGCCCCTTGTGCAATTGCTGCTGATAATGGAAAGTCTATTTTTATGTTTCACGCCTGCAACATTTTTGCAAGCAAACTTACTCATTTCTGCCGCAGTTTCACAGTTTTGCAATTTCACAGTTTCACAGGAGTTAATACGCTCTGTCAGTAATGCGATCTCTTGTTCTGCGATCAGTAATTTCTTTTGAAATACTAATATTTCCTGTTCCAGGCGAAGTACATAGTCACTGGTCTCAATTTTCAATGAGGATGACGATGGAGATGACGGTAAAGAACACGGGTTGTGTTGCTGTAACAGGGCTTGCTTCTTTTTCTTTGTAATTGAACCCGGATTTCGAAAAATAGTAGAAGATTGGCACAGGGATTTTAACGTGTTGATTTCCTTGGATAATTTGTTTATATGTTTATGTAGATCGGTGTTTTCTAACAATACATTTTCTAATTCATTTTCCGTACTTTCCAGTTTGAGTGTGAGTTGAGCGATAGTCTCTTTCATCTCTGAGGCAGTTACTAACTCATTTAAAGTTCTGTCAACACTCCTTGTTATTCCATTGATATATACTTGATATATACTTAGGTAACAATTAAATAGAAACTTTTTGCTTTCACAAGAAACATGAGATCTTTTACTTAAATGACACATTTATACCTATTTAAAAATAAATCACAAAAAATCTTAGGTATCAAAAATAACATAAAATAAAATAAATGCTCAACATGACATCTTGCGTATGATCTGATGAACTGCTTCCTAATGACGGCACAGGAACATAATTTTTGTCTGCTACCGAGTCGTCAGAATCTTCAAAGACTGGTAGGTATTGCAGCCAATGGTGTCGCGGTTTGGAAAATATCTGTTGATGTTGGCAAAACCTCAGAACATAACAAATCTTCTAATGTCACAAGATCATTGAAAGAATGTTTCGAAGCTGTATCTGAAGTAGCTAGATCCGCTAGGCCAGGCTGAGAGAGAATCGATAGGGCAGATGTTTGATCTCCTTGAGCCAGTTGTACTGGAACAAGCTGGGTCAGATTTGGGGGCGACAAAGACTTTTCTATAAAAGTTGGTTGTGACGTAGCTGGTTGAATCGAAGTTGGTTGTGTCAAAGCAGGTTGTGTCGAAGTTGGTTGTGTGAAAGCTGGTAGTGGTAAAGCTGAATGTTCCAAACTTAGTGGCAAAAGGTCTGAAGACACAGGGATTTCTGATGTTAGTTGGATAAGCTGTTTGTCAAACAAAGCTGGGGTAAGTTCAGATAATTTGCATTGTTCGATATTTTCATAAGAATTGCTATATTCAAAGTTCCCGTTTTTAATTTCCTTCATATCTTCAAATGATAGATAACAAGACCAAATACCTGTATCAGCAAGGTTTTTTTTTTAATTGGAGTGGTGGTAGTCATTTTCTTTATCTTGGCTTAAGTTCTTATTTCTATAGACCTTGTTATATGTCATGTCAATAGATGGTGTAGTTTTTTTTGAACCATTCAACAGCGCCAACATTTTTTTCGACCTGGTACTCATCCTCCTTATATTATATTCTGTAAAAAAAAAATACTATTAAGTGTCCATCAGCAAATCAAACATTCGATTTCATTTTTAACAAAAGAAGCATTTACTTAAAAACAACAATGTTTTGAAATTTTGAACGGAAGTGAAAAGTCTCTTCAAAATTAAAAATCACTCATCGTATGGTGCGTCCAGACCTGGCGAATTGCGCCGCGAATGCGCCGCTCGCGCGCCGCGCGCGCAGTTTTTCCCGCTGCGCCGTCCGCGCGCGGGGCTGCGTAGGGATTTAAAGGAGCGCGCGCAGTTCGCGGGCAGCGCATTCGCCAGGTCTGGACGGACCATTAAATAAACAACTACTTACTAAAAAAATAAATCTGATTTAAGTAGGTACCTACTTACGTTTTGTTAAAGTAAGTAGGTACCTACTTAAATCAGATTTATTTTGAGAACTTTTAATATGATTGTTTTGACACTTATGACAAGTCATATTTAAATTCAATAAAATTGTCCCATCTATACCTATTCATTTACCCAAAATCTTTTTCATACTACATAAACTACGACTACCTTCTAATTATGCCTTGTCTACATAGGTACACACACACACCATTGTGTGCATACAGTTGTGTATATTACATATTAGGTATTTAATTATTTACGGGCCATTATTAATTTGACAAAAATAAACTAATAAACTATCCTGCGCGCTGCACAACCCAACTGATAAAATAATAAATTATTCTGTTGATCGATCTAATGTAATCATAAATTATTGGGTTTCTATTGTTTACAATGTTAGGTACGTAAGAAATTAACAGGTTAATGCACATGTTATTTACAAACCTTGAGAATCCCAAAATGCTTCCTTGACGAGTCTTCACTGCCTACACGCACCGGCGCGACGCGACGCAAACGTCTATATTCCGCGGCAGAATCGACACGACTGATTAACAGTGATTGAGCGAGAGAGAGAGCGACAGATCCTGACTAGAACGCAGTAAAATATGGTCTCGATTGCAGTGAAATTTAGTAGCATCGTTCAAGTTACCAATTATAATGCAGTAACAGCGACTTATACTGCTATTTAATTAGCATTTGGTTAATTGCACCTATAAAATAATACCGACTATACTGCAGTAAATAATGATCATACTGCAATTTAAACAGTAGCATTCATACTCGAACGTGATATTGCGATTAAAGTAAAAGATACAAATTTTTATTTTGCTGCAATTTAGTTGGTTTTCATTATATGAACCTACTTGAATAACACTAAATAAAATACCATATTCAAGTACTTTGCTGCATTTTAATCTGTAGTTCATGCAAAATAAATTAGTGATCCACCATGCAGGATTAACATTGTCGGTACAAAAACTACTTACTGCGTTTTAATTTATATGCGACAATATTTTTTTAAGTGTAGAATACAGATTTTTAGTTGTAATAAAGATATTTACTGCGTTTAAAGTGGTAAACTGACGAGTCGTAGTAGACGTAACTGCTATTACTGTATTTTAGTTAGTCTTGTTATATATTTAGACCTGCAAAGGTAAGTTACTGCTTTCACTAATTCGTTTTTTTTACCGTTTAGAACATCCAAACGAAAAACCGATAATATCACTGTGTTCCTTATAACGTGACCCTTAAGGTTCAATATTCAACAAAAAAATGTAAAAAAACCTGTTACTGCGTTTTAGCGCCTGCACGGCAGTACTTTTTCCAGAATTTGGATAACTTCTTGGCGGGAAAAAAATTCAATACCCGAGAGGCAGTACAAAATGCCTTTGAAGAATTTGTTGCCTCCCGTCCAGCTGATTTCTTTAAGAAGGGCATCAATAAACTGCCACTGCGATGGCAAAGATGCATTGATTGCATGGGTGATTACTTCGATTAATACAAATAGAAAATTCATGAAAAAAATTCGTTTAAATTTTTTCATACAAAACGGCAATTTCATAGGTAAAGACCTATTAGGTTGAGGTACCTGTGGTCCCATCTTGTCTATAGAAGGCGTACCCGTTCTCTTCATGCCACTGACATGGCATATTTCACCGTCATCCAACTGTGGCATGTTGCCAGACAGTCTGACTGGCAGACTTTGTTGTGGTGTACCCTGCAACAGGTAGATATATGCAGATTATCAGGCATTAATAGTACCTAAGATAAATAGATTATAGCATGCAATTATAAATATTTTACAGAATATAGGAATAAGACTGTTTTGATGAACATGGATAATCCAAATACATAACAGCTAATGTACTTTTAAAAACATCTATCAACAGAATTTACTAGTTATTGTTGAATTTAGGATAAACAATAATTTATTTCTCACAAATTTTGATAATTTTTCATCATAATGACCAGCATGTGTAGCATCAGTACTGGGGGCCAAGTCCACTAATTTACAAACGTGTCAATGGTCTCACAATGATCAGTTTTTGACAGAAGTAGTCCCACAATGATCAGTTTTTGACAGATGTGGTCTCACAATGATCAGTTTTTGACAGATGTGGTCTCACAATGATCAGTTTTTGATAGATATGCCATACAAAATCTGTCAAAAACTCATCATTGTGAGGCCACTGACACGTTTGTAAATTAGTTGACTTGGCCCCCTGTAGAGACAGGTTGACAGAAGAATAGACAAAATGGGAGATAAACAAACACTATAATATTCTGTCATTTTGTTTATTCTTCCGTTGACAATACCCGTTTCACGGTGGTCATGCTACACATGCTGATTGATTGTTCTGCTTGCTAGATGTGTTAGATTCCATTATAAATTTAAGTAATACTTACAATATTCTCAAGTCCTCTGATGTGTAGTGACTTAGCTGTTTCTGCAAAGGATGAAAGGCAATCAGCTGGTACTACTACTTCACCTGTATAAATGTATTCTAGTAGCAAACACAGTGTGCGATGCGCAACATTCTGAAAAACATATATAGCACTCATATTAGATCAGAATTTGTACCATCATAACAATCTTTTGTGTGTTAATACAACCATATCACATGCCGCTTCACATGCCGTCGAGAAAGAGCACTACGAGACACAAAATAATTTGGAGAGCTGTACTTGATTGCAAACTAGAAGAAAAGCTTATAGGGGTTTATCTAAAAACGTTGCTAAGTTAAGTTATGATTAGCGGGTCCTGTTTAACCATATATTTTTGTTGTGTCAGTGAGGCGCATGCCTCGCCACGGCACGCAACTCACTGACTCACTCACAGCATGTTCGTGCTCACAAGCCACCGCAGCCTCGCCTCATTCGTGGCAGCACAGTGTGCTAGCACACTTTGTAAGAGTGCCTCGCATGATCCTCATTTTAAAAAGGTGGGTAGCTCACCTTTTTCAAATGAGGATCATGCGAGGCACTCTTACAAAGTCTGCTAGCACACTTAACTTTAAGCAATGTTTATCAGTAAATGTTCAATGAAATCATCTTCTGTCACTTACATTTAGGAATATAACTGGATGTTGACAAGGTGCGGAAGTAATAAGGTCCTTTAGGTAAGGACTAGCCAGCGCCACTAATACTTGGTGAACTTTCACAAAGTGTCCATCAGCTGCTATGGTCATGTCTACAAACTCTCCATTCTGAAATATTTAAGAACACATATGAACCCAAGTAACATTCAGGCCCTATATTAATCTAAACAATACAAGATAATATATTTATGGCGACATCATATATAATTTTATTACAAGTTGCCTAATATTGTGGTACTGAGAGATCAATCTACGATAAACTTAGCATGTTATGAACGTTCAAATAAAAGTTTAGATAAATAACAGTCTATGTTACCTGTTGCAAAGCACTAAAACCACTGCAAATGCTGGACTTGTAAGAATCCCAGGACAGCGAGAACTGTGACTGAACCATCTTAGGTGGAGTAACAATATTAGTCCACTATACTTAATACGAATGAGAAATTAACTACATAAGTCAATTAATACACAAGTTTGTGCTATATATTGCTAAATAAACGCGTTCATTTACTCGAAGAATGCACCAGACAGAGCACCAAAGTCACAGATGAAAAATATACAAAACTACTGTCACCTGTCACTGTCAGTCAGGATAATTAATATAAATGTTGCCATTTTCCTATTTCTTTTTAATATAATAATATTTATATCTTAATTTCAGAAGTTTCAGAAACACAGTCCATATTTGTAGTCCAGTGGATATACACACGGCTACACATCAAGCTATACATTTCCAGCTGATCTTGCATTGTCTAGGATTTCCGTACACAAAAATAAGGTGTATTTTCAAAAGTCGGTGGCAAAAACCAGAAATACAAAACTAAAGACTTCCGAAATTTTTAGTATTTTTTCACTAAATAGTGTTTTTTTTGGAAATCGGTCTTTTTTTTTGTTGTATTTTTTTTATATTAGGTACAATGATATTATATTAAACATATATGTTGTGAGCGCGCAATCGTGAAGACTCGAAAACGTCCTAATTGGGACGTATTGAGTTTAGTCTGCGACACGCATGGCGACGAGTACACCTTTAACTGTCAACTTCAGAGACAAAATAGAATTTTAATTGTTATCGGTATTTAAAAGCCCGATTGACACATGATGGGGTAATACGCTTAGTTGAAGCAGCTGCACTTGCTGTCTCTGTTTTTCTTGTTGTTTTTATCAAGCCATCTTTTCTATCATTTTTACTTTGTCTTGTAGTGAAAGGTAAAATGAATGAAAAGTGGGTATGTGTGCCGCCACTGCTGCGCGGAACACCTTTTTCGGTTCTTTTGTGTGTATAACATACTTATCTGTTAATATATTATCATTGATTGTGTACATATGCGTTATCGCTGAGTGTTCTATTGAAACTCGAACATATTCCCGAGAGCGAGAAAATATGCGGCATGAAAGCTAACACTACTAAGTACACTACGATAAGGATAAGGTGTGTATATAAACTGATTTTCTCAACTCATATTACAAGTAGGTAACTAGGTACACACGGCTACACATCAAGCTATACGTTTCTAGTATATGCTGACCTCGCATTGTAGGGAAATCCTATACAATGCGAGATCAGCTTATACTGGTAATGTATAGCTTGATGTGTAGCCGTGTGTACTACACAAACAACTGTCGCCCCCCAGAAAAACTAAATACAGTTTGGTAACTAACGAAGGGCGTTCCCGTTAGGGTCAGTTCACACAGACGTGACGCGACGCGAAGATGCTTGAAGAGGCCAGTAGTTACGCGTTGCGCATCTCGACGTCGCGAGGTGCATCGTGTCATGAAACCGCTGGCAGCCCCACGCCTCGCTGCACCTCGCGGCGGACGCAGCGAGACGCCGCGCGGCGCTGCGGAGCGTGTCCGCCAGTGTTTCCACTTTTAGGGATTTCTCCCTTTTTTAGGGTAAACTCGTAATTAATGTAATCCGTCTAATTTTAGTTTACCATGTTAATATTGTGCTATTATCGTGGTGAAAGACGACATTGGAAGTCGTGTCGCAAGTCGCACATAATTCAGATTGAACAAAAAATAACTAACTAAGAAAAACAGGTACTCTTTGCTCCGTTGAGTTGAATCGGGTCGGACGGGGGTCAGTCGAATCAATGCATTAATAAACTGTTACCTAGAACAGTTTCTCGTTTCTAGAAAATGGTTTCATTTTGACTTACGAAAAACCTGGAACGACCCAGTAATATTCGAAAAACACATTACCCTTAAAAAAAAAATACCCTGCTGTAATAGTTTTACTCTAAATCTTAGGTAAATTACCCTAAGTTTGCATCACTGAGTAGAGACAAGTCGCCACAGCGGCTTCAGGCTACATCTCGCGGCGTCGCGCTGCGTCGCGCGACGTGCAAGAGCCTCGAGATGCGTCGCGCTACGCAGCGCGGCGCAGCGAGGCGCAGTGCGACGCAGTGCGGCATTTTCGAATTATCTCAATTAAATGTGTATCTTTTTGTGTAGTAAATAAAGTTACATTTTTTATGACTATCTTAAAAAAGTGCGCGCAGCGTCGCTTCGCGTCACGTCTCGGAGTGAACTGACCCTTAACCTGCAAATCCTGCAATAGTTTAAAATATGCTAATAAAGCATTACCATAAAAAAAGTTTTTTTATTTTTTGTATGCCCTGACCAACAAAAAAACGTAGACGGAGCGCTAGTAACATCAAAAGTGAAGCCACAAAACTATGCTCCTGCAAGTAAACACACAGACTCACGCACACACCTACACTAACTATGTCCATCGCTCGCTCGCTCCTAGTCTAGTACGTTACGAGTACTAATGAGTCGTCGGCGTTATCTAGTAAACATCAATAAACAAAATAGAATTAAGCCTTCTTGTGTAGTAAACACTTGTAAAAACAATAGCAAATCACATAAAGTCTCACCGAATCACTTTTCACTTGTACGTACTTGAAATAACATCGTTTTTTTATGATCTAAAAGTAAATCGATAGTAGCTATAAAAAATAGAAATGTAAACATTTTTGTTTTGGAATGGAAGTCCTTCTTAACAATTGAGTTATAATACCATACTCAACAATATCTTACTCTTACAATAATACCCAAACAATATTATTCCCCAAATTATAGGGAAAACTTTAACCAATGGCAACCCTTTTTACACACATAGATAAAAAAAGGGTGGCTTCACTTTTGATTTTGATGCAAATTCGGAGCGTCTACCTTTTTTTGTTGGTCTGAGTTTTTAGGGTAAAATATTCACAAAAAATATTATGGTGGCACTTCACAGTCATTTCGCTATTCGGTATTCGCGTTTTTTATTGTTTTATTCGGCTATAACGTCCGAATAACTCGAACACAGCCTCCACACATCGTCATGAACAGCGAATATGCCGAACATCCAAGAATATTTTTGCTAAGATAACCGCTCTTGGGGTGCGGACTCGTGTTCATACCAGGTTGTAACACCAGTGTGACTAACAGCAATGACTTTCCTGGAGTCCGGACTCGTGGTAACACCGCTAATATTTCTACACCATGTATCTGAATTAATAGTGCGGTGAAAAAATATAGTTATAAAAAATAATTTTTATACTTATCGATATTTTTTTATATGTGGGCATTATTTTTCGATAGTTTTTAAAGTATCCATGGGAAAGCGACAAATTGTGAATTAGAATAAAACTTGCTTGCAACGTAACGCACTTTGCGCTTATACTAAATAGCCTCCCTAGCTGCGACCAAGTTGGAAGTAGCAGTTGGTCACAGTTCTAACCTAACCTAACCCATTTCACCCAATTCATAATTTTTCGTCAATAATTTATAATCTAACGGAAATAATATCGATATATTATAAACTAAAACCAAACGGTTCTCACAATCTTAGGTGACACATCTAAGAGATGCATCAAGTTTAAAAAGAAGACTTATTGAAACAAACATTTATCTCACCGCACTAGTTCGAAATGACAAGTGGTACATGATGCAGAAATATTAGGTAGCGGTGTTACCACGAGTCCGGACTCCAGGAAAGTCATGCTGTTAGTCACACTGGTGTTACAACCTGGTGTAACCTCGAGTCCGCACCCGTATATTCGCAATCCTTTGATATGTATTGTGACCAAAAATCGGATGCGAGTGTTCCTGTATTTGCGTATTCGTATTATTCGTGAAAAATAGGCAAATAAGTAGGTACCTACAGGCGAATAGAGAACTTCACATCGTCGTAGGTACCTATTTGGACAAATAAGACGAATACACGAACACGAATAGCGATGTGAAGTGCCACCTTTAATTAAGGCCTTTCATTAGAGTAGGTATTAGACATCCAAAATGGCTGCATTCAAAAAAAAATGTTCTCGACTTTTTTTCCTATAAAGAGCGCCATATATATTCAATTTAATGTGAGGTTACATAGGTAGCCTTTATCCAGCGGACGATCAAGAGGCTTCCAACAATACCCCATTTGTCAATGTCAATTTATGATGATTATTTTAGAAGTTATGAGGGAATATATGAACATTACATACGTACATACATACCGGTCAAAATCATAACCCTGTGGCGGTATCTACATCGCCACATGCGAACTACGCATCAAAGACCTGACGTCACATAAATCCTGCATCGCGCAATTAAAGTTTACCGTGCAGTGGACATGTATACAAAAACCCAACATCAATCGTTGGGCAGTTGCCCGCCAGACACAACACCCGTCTGGTCGGAGGATCCTCCCTTTTCTATGGAGTATGAGTGAACTTTACACCCTGTTCCTCATACCCCTAAAACCCCTTTTTGCTTCGCCGTAGTAGAGTAAATAGAGATTTCAACATGAATGTTTTGTTGTGAATGTTTCGCCAATGCAAACGCACAGTTAGGGGAACTTGTTTTGATATGTTAATAGTTATGCATATTGTTGTTATTGTCTAGCCGTAGCATAGGTCTATCTAATGTTCTAATATTTGTGCTTTAAATTATGAGAATGATTTGCAAACACCTACTTGCATTATATAATACCTATGAAAGTTTTTCAACTACTAAACAGATACAAGGTAAGTACAGTCTTTTCATTCACTGGCTACTTCCTAAGCCTAGAAATAAAACGTGTGATGATAAAATACTGAATATTTATTCAAAATATGAATAGTAACATAATTCTCGGAGCCAAAAATTCGAAGATATATGAAATCCACCAACCCACTCTGGGCCCCAATCCCTCTTTCGTATAGGAGGCCATTAACGGCTAATTATGTTTACGTATTCTAAGTATTTCTGACTGATCTCTCGTATTGGGTGGTGGCTAGGCTGACTGCCTAAGGTGCGTCGTACTCGGAGATGCAATATTGATGATAGAGAAGGTGTTGTTCAGGCAGTCTTATGAATCCCACTTTTTCTTCTCCTAACTTTGGGTTTTTCTGTACCTTTGTCTTCAGTTTGTGATATTGAAGCAAATACTTTCTTCGATTTAAATTTCCTCATTATTTTGGTATCGTGGTTGGAGTGATTGTGACTTTCCGACCTGTATGTAAATGATAATTGAGAATTACTTAATTCGTTTTTATCCTATCAAGTATCTTGACTAATAATACACGTGCAAAGATAGATTCATTAAATACGTTATACTCATAAGAGAGAGAAAAAATTAAGACGATAGGCATAAACAACAGAAAGGTATATAAGTACAGGGTGTGGTACAGTATTGTGCGTCGGCTGTTACGTGCGCGAGAGTATTTTGGTTTGAAAGCACTGCGTCTAATAACTGTACCAACCGCCAAAGCCGAGCATGGAATGTTTAGCGACTGATGTGTAAACGTCGCGCGTCCACAGACTGCAATTATGGTCCCACTCCTGTGCATGGGAGGGGTCGACATGGGCATGTGTAAGGAAATAAAAATGCTGGGTTCGACTACAAGCCTACATACAATATCTACGCCACTAACAAAATCAATCAATCTGCCTAGACTTTTCCCAACTATGTTATGGTCGGCTTCCAGTCTAACCGGATGCAGCTGAATACCAGTTTTACATGGAGCGAATGCCTATCTGACCTCCACAACCCAGTAACCCGGTAATATGATACCTTGGTAAGACTGGATGTCAGACTTTCGGGCTTTACCGGGACACTTGGCAACAGGCAACTGAAGGAACACGAGTGGGTTTTAAGTCAGTAAAAGTCTAACACGCCCTTCCCACTCCGCCCAGAGCGGGAGAAGTTATTTGATGAATTCCACAAAAAAACCAACCACAAAAACAAAAAGACTTACGGGCTTCTGACGACCCGTAACGACTGTCAAAGAAGCACGAATGACAGCCAGGACCAACAGCTTAACGTGCTTTCCTAGCCACGGAAGAGTCTCGGTTTGTGAAGACCCATCCACGGACCAACCACGGGAAGCGTAGCCTAACCTCATGGATCGACCCGTGCGGCTGTTATTACTTAGCCACATCCACGCCACGAATATGTGTAGAAAAGCTTCCAAAATCGACAAACACCTATCTAGAGCGGCCAAAATGAGGGGTCTACACCCGGGGAGCATTAACATGGCAGCACTGAAGCCAGCCGCAGGCAACTAAGAAGATTGGAGTGCAGAAAATGCTGAACACGGTCCAATGAGTATGCGCCCAAAAGCTCTGTAAATCCTACAGCACCGTTTCGCTGAACGCATCCCTGATGCTGGCTGGGATAGCCCTCGATCTCCGAATACAAGAAGCCTCCGCTCTGTATGTGGCAAAGAGTACCTCAGCCAGCTATTACGGGCAGGGAGGTTGATCGTGTGGCGGCGTTTGCGAGAACTCCATATCCTATCGGCGTGGCCTTATGCCAGACAAAGATGTTTCCTTGTGTAAAAGTTCACGCAGGGCTGAAGGACACCTTGCGAAAGTGGCTGCACTCAAGTTGAAAGAGAAGCCGGATTATGACCGTTGCCTGGTTTCGCCAAGTGGCAGATCCGTAAGGGGTCGCTCGACGAGTGGAACCGAAGATACAAAAACGGCAAAACACTCCGTCACCAAAATGTTCCTCCCATTCGCGATAGATTAGGTAAGGTAACTAGATTTTTCAACTTTAAAAAACAGCTGAAGGAACGGTCTTAGAGATACGGCGCCATAGTAAAAAATGATTAGGAGGAGTTCCTGGACCAGGGTAGCACATTTTTTTTCGTTGGCTTTGCTGGCTGACTTTGGGTTTTGGGCCAACGTTGTATGAAACGGGAATGATTTCCTTTGTTTATTACTTAATAAAAAAATATTCAACAAATCTTGGTTGCTAAATCGTCTGCCAAACGGACCACGCGACATTCATACTTATTATTTTTTAAGCGGAAATTAAATAATGACAATGAAACTAATTGGTGATCCCTGTTCTAGATCCAGAGTGTCATACAAACTTTCATAACCTACTCGCGCTATGGCGCTAACCTTCCCTTTACGGAAAAATTGAAGGAATGATTATGATTTTTATTACGTAGATTACCTGTTGATGATATTTTCATTGTCCGTATCAATTAAAGCCGGGCATCGCAATTTTCTATAGTCTACGCATCGCCAACGACGTTTGCGACCTTCACATGAATGATGATGGCAGTAGTACATGAACCGGTTCAATAATAATTGCAAGGAACCGCGGTTAGAAAGAGAGTAATGTTGTCCTTTGTCTGTAAAAAATGTTGCTATTTGACAAACTAGAATGCAAATTGGGATGCCTTATATAAAACAAAACTCGCAAAGGTTGAAATTAATAAAATTAACACCAAATTTTTGTTTTGTAGGACACTAGCACCCTTATTACGTAATCAATCATAAATTTTGAAGGAAATTGCTAAGGCATTGAATCAAATGTTCAAAAAAAAAATCTGCTCAACAACCGATTATCGCAATGAATGTTGTTGAACTATAAAAATTAAACAGATTGTGATTGACCATGTGTTACGCAATTAGGGTGGGTTGCCGCTGCAACTCCGCAAGTGAACAAAATGGATGAAAAATTATATGAAAAATTACCGTAGGTACCTACTCAAGATATTATTCACCTACATACCTCTGTCGCCTATGCTGGGTGGTATGGTGGTATTATCAGTGGTATATACGCTTGAAGGAATTTCTTTCATATTCCCATTCAAGGTTAAGTTTTGCGAATTTTGAGCACTGTTTATCAAAGTTTTATTTTGACTTTCTCCTCTTTCACGTAGTGGGCTACTTGGAGTTTCATAATCAGACAGAGGTGGAAAAGAGTCTTGTTCAAAGTTATTTTGATTTTCTACTACATCTGCATCAGTTAGGACTTGATAATTCATGAATTCATTGTCAAGAGGAATAATAGTTTGCGTCTGAAGGAGTGTGGTGTTATTTTCATTAGGTATAACTTCCACATTAAAGTTATCACTATTAATTGTGATATGTGCTGCAAAATTATTATCAGGTGGCAGCAGTGGTTCTGCAATTCTGCAAAAATAAATAATGAATGTAGGTACATTTATGTATACTAACACATTAAATTGATGTTTGTTCAATATAATCATGAAGCAAAAAAAACCCAATAGACCAGGCTTCGAAAAAAAATGATGCTTATTTGTATTCTTCTACATAAAGCCTAGCTTTAAAAGTATGTCATGTTAGTGCCGGATTCAACGTTAGCACAGTGGATCGTCCCCATAGAAGAGATCGGAAAAAGGCAGTTTGTGATTAATCAAAATGGATATTTAAAAAAAAATGCTATCGTATTCGACAGACTTATTCGTATTTCAGGATAAAATACTTATACGTTTTTTAAATTAATCAATTAAAATAAAATGTACATAAATAACAACTTATACCTAATTAATGAAAAAAAAAATAACAGTATAATATCCGAAGTTAATTTAAAACTACTAAACTATAGGGTCAAAAAATCCATCCGCATCGCTGTCAACGTCAACTCCTAATGTACCCAAGTACCCAAGAGACTGGCAGCCTTAGATTATAAAAATCTAAGCTGGCGGCATTGCCACATTGTGTATGGCAATGCTTAGCCTCTGGCCAAGGTAAGAGCCAGCCCTTGGTCATCAGTCATATTCTGTATGTATATGTAAATAAATGTTGTAGGTACATACTAGAGGTGTGCGCTGATGCCTTTCTTACCGGCGGCGGCGTCTGACGTATTTTTTGCCGGCGGCGGCGGCGTCATCGGCGTAATCGGCGACGATGTTGAAAATAAAAGTACTGCAGTGGGCTGTAGGTAGGTAACCCACCCGTGTTCCTTCAGTTGCCTGTTGCCATGATCCCGGTATCCCTTTCGGACTTTCCCGCAACCCTGGCAGGCATCGGTCCTAACGGACCCCGTCAGGTGTGCTGACATCTCTTTGAGGCGCGCGTGGAACACGACGCGCCATCGACCCGGGCCTGGTCTTTATCGGACGGCGAGCTACCCATTGCTCGCCGTCCGCAAGCCCGCGGAGCCGCCTCAAGGCGGCCCCAGCCCGGTCCAGCCTGGGAGCCAAACGTCGGAAACGCTCCACGAAGTTCCACCGGCTGTCGAGGACGAGTCCTAGGTACTTCATCGTCGACTGGACGCCGATGTGAACCCCTCCTAGTACATCGACGTGCTGAAGTGTTTATAATATGAAAACGCTACTATGTCAGTCCGACTCCAGGACCAGACATCGAAACCTATCTTTCTGCAGCGAGGAGTGAGACATCCCAGACTGTATCTCTCCGAAACTGTTCACCGCTGCACTGGAGGATGTCTTCAAGGTTCTGGACTGGAAAGGGGTTGGCAACAACATTAATGGCTATAGTGTGTTGCCAGTGTAACCTATGGTACTGGAACGTGGTCGCTCACAATGGGCCTCATTAGAAGGCAGAAAGTCACCCAAAGAGCAATGGAGAGGGCTAAGCTCAGAGTTTCCCTGCGTGATCGAATCAGAAATGAATAGATACGCAGGAGAACCAAGGTAACCGACATAGCCTGAAGTATTGCCAAACTTAAGTGGCAATGGACAGGGCACATTGCTCGCAGAACAGATGGCCGATGGGGCCGAAAGGTTCTGGAGTGGTTACCGCGTATCGGAAGACGTAGCGTTGGAAGGCCCCCCACAAAGTGGTCAAATGACCTGGTGCAGGCCGCGGGAACCCGCTGGATGCGAGAAGCACAGAACCGGTCGAAGTGGCGGTGCTTGGGGGAGGCCTATGTCCAGGTGTGGACGTCTTTCGGCTGAAATTATGAAATAAATACGTCGAAACAAACCATTCTGATATATTTAGTGTTTAGTTTTCTAGTATATCTACATTGTACCCAAACAAACAAATATGACATATTTTGACTTTCGCGCCGATCACGCCGCAAAAATCATCGGCGGCGGCGGCGTGGCGGAAATCACCGGCTCGTGCGCCACGCCGATCGGTGCACACCTCTAGTACATACTATCTATAACATGTATTATGCTTTCATAATAAGTACCTACATGCAGTTTGAATTGCACATACAATTTTCTTCCTTTATGAGACTTAGCTACTGGCTTGGCTAGTTAAGAGTATACAGTACCTTTCAACTGATTTGTCCAGTCTTGTTGGTTGTGATTCAGTTTCCGGTTTCTGAAAAGTTAATGAAAAATTGTTTGCTCATCTCAACAATTTAATTCAATACCTACCTAATTTTATAATTTCCTGGTGTCTGTGATACAATGATTTTCATTAGTACAGGCAGCAACAATACCATTGGAATTTAACTTGGAAAATTGTTTTTGTGAACCATAAACTTTGTGTTTTTTTGTAATAACAAAAATATATTTATTTATATCTTACTAGCTGCGCCCCGCGGTTTCACCCGCGTAGGTCTCGATCCCGTGGGAATATCAAGAATATAAAGTATCCTATGTGTTAATCCAGAATCCATTCAGTAGTTTATTAAAAACAAACCTTTGGCAAATGTAAATGTTCAACCCCATTAATGTACAGGGCTTTGCAGGCTTCAATAAAATCCGGTGTTGAACCTGTTGGTATCTTCACTTCTCCAGTATAAATATATTCCAATATGAAACTAAGCATTTCTTGAGATATATTCTAGAATGCAAGAAAAGAAAGATCATGTTACTGATGAGATTCTTGTGTGTGTGTGTACCATCAATTAGAGTAAAAGTAACTCCTTTGTACCATATTTTAATGCGGGAAGGTTAAATAGATAAATAAATAAATGTAATAATTATGATGTTATTCATTAATGTTATTATGTAACATGTATTGTATAGTAATTTATCTAATACTTTGAACTAATAATAATAATCTCAACCGATTTAAGCGGCCACTAGTCGTTTCGACCGGTCAATAGTTTTGCATGACATAATATTATTATACCTACATAAATCTTTACATATATACTAACTGAAATTTTCACATCTGAATCTGTAAGAAATGGTGAAAGGAGTGACAGTGCCGATTAGCAAGTTTAATATAAACTTAAAATGCATCATTATATTTTAAAAATAACACACCCTGTAATTTTGCCAACATTAAATAGTGTTGTTGCTTGTAATGTAGTTATCAAATTTCGCGAGTAATGTCAAATGGCAAACTAAAGGTAAGGCGGGGGCGTATTCTTCATGGGTATAGTACTTACCAATAACATCAATATGAAAATAAGTTCCACCTATGCTTCGGCGTAACCGGAGCCATAGCATTATACTAAGGCTACATTTTCGAGCTACACTTCGCGCACTCTTTGTAAAGCTGGGGCTACATTGTCGCGTTATCGCGAACTATACTTCACGTGCTCCTGTTGCTTATGCTGCTGGGGCTTCAATGTCGCGTTATCGCGAACTAAACTTCACACACACCTCGACATCTCGCTAGCAACGGAGAGCGCGCGAAGTATAGTTCGCGATAAAGTCACAATGTAGCCTCAGCTTTACAAAGAGTGCACACCGCTTGAAGTCTCACTGATGAGACTTCAAGCGGTGTGCGAGAGAGAGCGCGCGAAGTTTAGTTCACTATATCGCGACAACGTGGCCCCAGAACCACTTGCACCCACTAGACCAATGAGGCAGTCGTTGAGTTATTCATGGTATTCCTACTTACATTTAGAAATAAAACTGGATGCTGACATGGAGTAGACTGTATCATTGCTTTAAGGTATGGACTGGCTAGTGCCACAATATTTTGATGGACTTTTACTAAGTGGCCTTCAGCGGCTATAGTCATATCAACGAATTCACCATTCTGCAAATAAATTTTAAAAGTTAGGTCAGTTACGTAGTAAACAAGAAGCCCATGATCACCAGTAAGATAACTATAACGGTGATACGACGACGGTTATGATTATGGTTATGCTAGGTACTACAAATATTAATTTTAAACCATTTCAACCTCTACAAAACCATTAATACCACTACCTGTTGAAAACTCGAAAATCCTTTTGAAATACAATTTCTATAAGACTCCCAAATAATACAGAATTGTGATGCACTAGACATTGAGATTTGTGAGGAAAACATTAAAATGTAAAAGATAGGTATTCGATGATACAAATAGTATATTATAGTAGTCTTTGATACAAATACAAATATTACTCCAAAGAACAAACAGCGTTCATCAAACAATATAGAGTACGCACTGGCACACACTAAAGTGACACTACACAGATGACAGACAGAGCCCGAGCACTCTTTATTACTGTCATAGAGTATAGATTGGGAATTACCTACTGTGTTTGTTTGTTGTTAGAGATTGTTTGTGACAACTTGACAAGTGTTTGACAATGACATTTTGTTGAAAATTGGAAGTGCAAAGTAGAGGCGTCTGTAACTCTTTACGGAACCGACTCACTGATCCGGATTATTGAAGTGATTCAAAAGATTGGCTCAATAACAACGTTTCAAACGCATCATTTGGATCTGAAACATTACTTTGCTCTGGCTCATTCCACGCGGCGCGTCGCGACTGAGCAGTGAGTGAGCGAGAGAGGGACACTGAGACACTGAGTTTTTTGACTCGCGAGTCGCAAGTGAGCGGGCGACATCATTACAATCTATACAAGTCAGAAAGAGATACCAAATGAGATGTGTATCACTCATACAATCACAGATTTTCGTTCAAATGTAGGTACTCTGTGCATTCGTTGTCGTTATTCATGCACGTAAAAATGACCACTAAGGCGCTTACGTATCAAATACCATACGGTAGTTTTTTGTAATGTATACTTAACATTCTGTATTTTATATCCTTTGACCCGGTGATCCAAATGAGCCAAATGAAACATATCAGTGTTTCGGATCATTTCAGTGATCCAGATGCGAATGATCCAATCGCAAAAATGATACACTTTTCTCACGTCTGAGTTGACCTCACTGTGCGTTTCAATGACTTTTTACACTGGCGAAACATTCACAACAAAACATGTTGAAATCTTTAGTTCCTGTTAAAAATTATATGGAACATTGACAGAATAAAGATTTCAAAATGTTTTGTCGTGAATGTTTCGCCAGTACAAACGCACAGTTAAACAGAGACTATCTAGTACTATTTAGTACTCATGCATCAGCCTACAGCAGTCCACTGCTGGACATAGGCCTCTCCAATGATGTGATTTGCTTATATAGAACCCCAGATAGTAACGTAAACTCATTCTTTGACAAACTTGAATTACTACTACATAAGATTTGTCTAATCTAAATAAAAAAAAATCTAAAAAAAAAATTATTCTCACAAGAGATCTAAATATAGATACACTCAAAAGCAATAAAATAGCATCACGTCTAAAGGATACTTTAGTCAATTTTGGTCTCTCCTTACATATAGACCAACCAACTAGACAAAAAGCCTGCATTGATCACTTTATAAGTAACATTAAAGACGCGAAAGGTAAAGTTCACGAATTATTTCTCTCCGAAACACAGGTCAAACTTAAAATTTTCTCGTTAATAATAAACCAGTAAGACTAAAATGTTGATATGTTTACAAAAGAGACTACAGTAAAGACAACCTATACAAATTTATAAATTATTTATCAGCGCTAAGTTGGTCAGAAGTATATGACCAAGAAAATTAAAATTCAGCTTTTGATATATTTCATGATACGTTTTGTTTATTTTACAACCTTTGCTTTCCGATCAACAAAATAAGAATTAATTCAAACTGTAAGTCACCAAGATGGATCACAACAGGAATCAGAAAGTCAAGTAAACATAAAAGAAAACGTAAGGTATCGCCAATACATGTCCAAATCTGAAGACACATCAAAATATACAAAATACAGTAGGTACTAGTATTTTCAAAAAATGTGTTACCCGGTCAAAACACCTCATAAATTCAAAAATAATTTCATCTGCAAAAAATGAAGGCAAAGCTACATGGCAAATTATCAAAAACAAAACTGATTACGTAAACACTAAAACGAATATTGATACTATTAAAATCGAAAATAATCAAATAAACAAACCTAAAGACATTGCTGAAACTTTCAATGATTTTTTCATAAATATTGCCGAAGGATTCCATAATAAAAATAAAACTACTTCAGACAAAAAACTTTCCGATTTAACGAATACCTATGTCACAAACCATGTTTCTACATCCATGTGATGAAAATGAAGTAAAAAATACCATCATGTCTCTTAACAACACAAAATCCGTTGGATTTGACGGTATAGCAACTCACATACTTAAATCATGTGCCACGATGATATCCCCAATCATTGAACACTTGATAAATCTCTCATTCTGGCAAGGTATTTTTCCAGATAAACTCAAACAATCTATTGTTAAACCCTTATTTAAAAAAGGTGACACAACAGACATACCAAATTACCGCCCTATAACACTAATATCTAACTTATCAAAAATCTTTGAGAAAGTCATGCATCGTAGACTCACAAATTATTTAGAAAAATTTCAGATTTTAAAAGAGGAACAGAACGGCTTTCGAAGTGGAAAATAAACAACTTTAGCAGCATTTCAACTAATAAAAAATGTAATTGAAAATTTAGATAAACGCATTCCAGTATCTGTCATCTTCTTTGACATGAGCAAAGCTTTCGACTTTGTCAACCACGATTTACTCATACAAAAATGCAATAACTAGGTACGGAATAAGAGGAATAGTAATTAATTGGATCACTAGCTATTTATTCAACCGTCAACAGAAAGTAGAAATAAACACAATAAACAACAATAACGAGTCCACATCATAGAGTTCTGAATATAGTCAAACTAAATCAGGAGTACCCCAAGGAAGCATCCTTGGACCATTGCTTTTCCTCATTTACATCAATGATTTACCAACAGCTTTACAACAACAATGCATACTTTTTGCTGACGACATATCAGTAATTGTTACAAATGAAAGTAAATCAGAAACAAATCATGAAAAAAACTTTAATGAAACAGTAAACCAAGTTTTAAAATGGCTCGAAAACAATTATCTCTGTGCAAATCTAAATAAAACTAAATATATACATTTTCAAAACTACAATTCTAAACAAAACACATATAAAATTAACTGTCAAGTACAACAAATTAATGAAGTTAGTGAATACAAATTTCTTGGACTTATTCTAGGCCAACATTGTAACTGGAAATTACATATTGAGCATATCTGCAAGAAATTAAATCAGTTTGTATTTGCTCTTAAACGTTTACGACGTACCGCGAGTGAAGCTGTTGCACTTACTGCTTACCACGGATATGTTTCCTCTTTACTTAGATATGGGCTCCTACTCTGGGGGAACTCGACGAATATCAATGATGCCTTCCTAGTACAGAAAAAATGCCTTCGAGCAATCTGCGGTATCAGTCCTTTAACATCCTGCAGACCTATATATAAAAATCTTAAACTTTTAACCGTAACAGGTCTTCTCATAATGCAAGCTGGTGTATTTGTAAAAGAACACTCTAAATTTTTTATAACATGCGACTTGCATTCAATATACACCCGTCGAGACCCAACACGGCTAAGAATTCCTTCACACCAAAGTACATTATGTCATAAAAATAGCTTTATCACAGCAATTAAAATCTTCAATAATATTCCAAAAGAAATAAGGGAACTGCCTCTAAAACACTTTAAATCCAAACTACACAAATGGCTTATTGGTAATTGTTTTTATAGTATAAAAGAATTTTTTGATAAAAAATTAACAGATAAATATAAGATATTATGATACTGAGTTTTAATTAAGTAATTATAAATAAATATTATTGTTAAGTGTTCAAGTAGATATGAAACCCTAATAACCAATGTTATTAGACATGTTATAATTAAAATAAACGTGTTGTAAGTAATTTATACTTGTATTAGATATTTGTATGCCAGTCCATGGCGAAACATGTAAGATCATCAACTTAAATGTATAACACCTTAAAAATGTACCTACCATGTTTTATGCAAATAAATATATTCTTATTCTTATTCCAATTGCACGCCATTCAGCTCCGCAATTCTCTCTCATTGACATAAGATACTTAAATCAGTTTAAAAAAAAAACTCTAGAAATATATTTTAATAAACGTAGGTAGGTAGGTACCAATTACAAGCACTTTTGAACTGTCAAGGTGTCGGTCAGTCAGAAAAATGAAGCTACTTGCGGTTGCCCACGAGATATTGTAGATAGAGTGCTAGAAAAAGGTGTATGTAATCGTTAGGTACAGGTTCTGTCAAATCAAACAGTCCTGTCAAATTAATCAGCACCTGACGTAAATTGACGTACCTAATTGTAATAGAACTGTGTACAGTTTATTAGTGTACCAAAATGAACGCACCCGTTTGTGATGGTGACATGACATTGAATTGACACTGACAGTGTCAGTCAGTGTCCTCCATTTGTAAATAGTTTGATTATTTTTAGGGTTCCGTACCCAACGGGTAAAACAGGACCCTATTACTAAGGCTCTGCTGTCTGTCCGTCTATCCTTCTGTCACCAGGCTGTATCTCATGAACCGTGATAGTTAGACAGTTGAAATGTTCACAGATGATGTATTTCTGTTGCCGCTATAACAACAAATACTAAAAAACAGAATAAAATAAATATTTAAGGAGGCTGATAACGGCAACAGGTAGACGCTTGAAATATTCAAAGAATATTTAGTTATATATTCACTTTAAAAATAAATAATTAAATTACAATAAAACAAATATTTAAGGGGGGCTTCCATACAACAGACATGTTTTTTTTGCCGTTTTATAGATAACTAGCTGCACCCCGCGGTTTCACCTGTAAGTCTCGATCCCGTGGGAATATCGGGATAAAAAGTATCCTATGTGTTAATCCAGGTTATAAACTATCTGTTTGCCAAATTTCATCCATATCTGTTCAGCCGTTTTTGCGTGATTGAGTAACAAACATCCAAACACACAAACTTTCACATTTATAATATTAGTAGGATAATGGTACGGAACCCTTCGTGCGCGAGTCCGACTCGCACTTGGCCGGTTTTAAAAGTATTTAAATAATTTTGTCATCAGTAGAGACCTACCTACCTATTCTGTGGTTTAGGTTTAGTTTGCTTGGCGACACTGCGACAGCTGATCGATCGATGGTGGTTTTCGTTACTTTACTGATGTTTTTATTGTGTTCATTACTATTGGTTGTAATTACTTACTATTAGGACCGTATTAGTGCGAAGTTATTAGTTTTCTTTTCATTTATGTATCAAATTGTTACTGAGTACTCTGTAGATAAAATCTTATCTTGTTTATTTAGTATAAATACCTAATAGTGCCCAGATTTATTCTTTAACATCGTAGGTATAGGTACAATACATTGACATAGTATGCGTATATATCATCACATAAGTTTTTCCAAGATGACAGCTATGAAATCAGTTACTTCAATTACTGGTACTTTTGCAAGAAAGTTGTTACCAGTCTCATCGAATGCTAGAACGTATCGGAGGTAAGAAAATTTAAAATCAGAGGCATTTGTGCAAATTGCATCTTCATCCTTCTTATATTCTTATATTTTAGGGTTTTTGAAGAACATCTTTCATTCCATACTTATAGTGTTTGGGTTTACCGTCAAGATTGTATCCGTGCCTTGTAATGTTTCACATAAGCCTTATGTACTTATACTTATGTGTAATAAACCCCCAGTCTTGGGGGTTTTTATGAAAATAATAATTAAATAACTGCCTAAAAGATAAAAGTAAAATGATGGGACTTTTTTGCAAATGTATGGTTTTTTGTAAGGACTTTTCTAATTTAGAAATGGTAACCTACCCAATACATAGCTTTTGTCCTTATATTTTAGGAGTGCATCGCTTTTTAAATAATTAACAGAATGCAGAATGCAAATCCATATTACATTATAAATCTTTTCCTTACAGGTACTCGAACCGAGCTTTAGAAAAATTTGATATAGTTGTCATTGGCGGAGGTATAGTTGGTAGTGCCTCTGCCAGAGAGCTTATTTTGAGACATCCACAGTTAAATATTGCATTAATTGATAAGGAAAATCGTTTTGCCTGCCATCAAAGTGGAAATAACAGTGGTGTGATTCATGCTGGAATTTATTACAAACCTGGATCTCTAAAGGCAAAGTTATGTGTAAAAGGCATGAATTTGGCATATAAATACTGTGATGAAAAGGGCATAAAATATTTAAAACCTGGTAAATTGATAGTCGCCACTGAAAGGCACGAAGTACCTACATTGCTAGATCTGTTTGACCGTGGAATTCAAAATGGAGTAAAAGACATGGAATTAATAGATGGTAATGACATTAAACAGATTGAACCTCTTTGTAAAGGATTACAAGCAATATGGTCACCTCACACTGGAGTTGTAGACTGGGCTGAGGTTACAGAATCTTATGTTCAAGACTTCAATGAATGTGGTGGAACATCCTTTCTCAATTTTGAAGTTAAGAAGTTCTTAGAATCTGAGGATGCAGATTATCCTGTCATTATATCAGATGAGAAAACTCAAAAGATTTCAGCAAAGTATGTCCTCACATGCTGTGGTTTACATTCAGATACGGTAGCAGTATTAACAGGATGCCCTGAAGAGCCTAAGATCATTCCTTTTAGAGGTGAATACCTATACCTAATTCCACGAGATGATATTTTAACGAAAGCTAACATTTATCCTGTACCTGACCCAAGGTTTCCATTTCTGGGTGTCCATATTACTCCTCGAGTAGATGGTCGCGTCATACTGGGACCTAATGCCATATTAGCCTACTGTAAAGAAGGATACAAGTAAGTAATTTCATCAATAATTATATTGTATATGTGTTTATCCTGTTATGATAATTATAACATACAAAAAATGATGTCACTTTTGTATGACTATTTATGAGGATTAGCCTTGTATTTTTACAAAACTCATTCTATTGAAATGCAAAGCATTAAATGAAATATATATAACAGCTGTCATCTTAGCTATTTTATCTCATGAAGGGCAATAAAGGTTAATTTACACTTAGACAATCTCTTTGATAAAAAATATAAGTTCTACAAATATTATTATATTTTAAACAAACACATACAAAGTTCATCTTATAGACCTGATAATTTGTAAATCTGTTATGTTTTCAGATATAGTGATTTTGATATGAAAGAGTTTAAAGACATTCTAGGATTTTCTGGTTTCCGTAAATTGGCAATGAAATATGCAGGCTTTGGTTTGAAAGAATTTACTAGATCTATATTCACATCACTGCAAGTAAAGCAGGTACAAAAGTATATTCAAGAAATTACATCTGATGATGTGAAGAGAGGTCCCGCTGGTGTAAGAGCGCAGGCAATGACAAAAGATGGTAAGTATGAATTCCTTCTCTAGAATTTAACATCAACAAACCACAATCAGCGGCAGTAAATGTAGCCCAAACCTTAAACGCGAATTTCCGAACGAACTAAAAGTTTTTTAATGAGAATAGGTGCCAAGTAGCTTCTCTAGCAGGTTTTTACATTAGGTTAGTTAAAAAAATTGAATTGAAAAGAGTGCATCCCAGCGCGTCAAAAATACACACTGTTGGATTTTCAACTCACGGTGCTCAGAAGTGCGTTGAAAAACCAGTGTGCGATTTAAAAATCGCCCAGATACGAGGGCTTACTGCCACTGAACGTTAGTTTAGCTTTAGTTTACCTCTAACCTTCAAATTGTTTTTGTATTTCAAACCTTATTCCGACTGAGGTAAAGTTGTTAATCAAGGCGCTGACAAGAGCAAGGCGAGAATTTTAAAGAGGGACGTTTTAAAAAAAAAGTATATCAATTTAGTTTGTTGCAGCAAAATATAGGTAAGTATTATGTTAATATTGATAGTATTGGTGAAAACTATACTCCATTCCAAGTAATGGTGAAAACTATACTCCATTCAATCTCAAAGTGGCAGCAAGCAAAAAAAAGCTGCAGTAAGGTAAAATACCAACTGTTGTGTGTTGTGTCCGTTGAGTATGCGTTTAAACGTATAAGCGGTACACGTTTTTTTGCAGTACAATCGAAGTGTGAATGGATCTATGTACGTTGTATAGTCACTATTTATACGTAAAGACGTATACTGCAAAAAAACGTGCAGGACAATGCCGTATGAACGAAGCCTAAGTTTAAACGCATACTCAACGGACTTGTCAAGCAAATCGAATGAACTTTGACGTATTCCAATGAACTTTGACTGTGACAACTGTGTGGAAACTGCGGCTATTCGTTTTTACACGAATGAAAATTTACCATATGAACACCCGGTTGACTATACGTTAAAAAAACGATTACAAAATAACGTGTAGGGTAATATGAACACCCGGTTGACTATACGTTAAAAAAACGATTACAAAAAAACGTGTAGGACAATGCCGTGTGAACGAAGCCTAATACAGATTGAAAAGATTTTACGCAACAACCGAACAGCCCTCACTTCAGTGGTTACAATTGCACTACGAAAATCGCCCTTACTGCTGACATAAAGGCGCTGTTTTATTACCGAATTGTGCATTGATGATTGTCCATGTATCATTGCAGAACATGGTTACTTTTTATTTATTAAATTTTATGTTTTGAATTGAAATGGTATGGGGTTTCATTTAGGTAAGTATCTTTAGCCATGTTTGTTTATTGTTTTCAGGAAGTCTCGTAGAAGACTTTGTATTCGATTCTCAGCCTGGGTCTGGTGCGATAGGCAGCAGAGTTCTACATTGCAGGAATGCACCCTCACCAGGGGCTACTTCATCCCTTGCAATCGCGAAAATGATAGCTGACAAAATGGAAAACGAGTTCAAATTCAAAATCCAGGAAAAAATAACCCAAACAAAAAACTGAATGTGCGGGCTACCTTAGCGCATCCCCCTTAAGGTGGATGCGCTAGGGTAGCCCGCGAAATTCAAATTTTCTTACGTTTTTTGCAATTTGCAGGTCAGTATCATTGTAGGTTCAGGTTGTATGTTGATCTTAATATGATTTGCGGCCGTAACAAATATGGATTTACAGAATTATAAACTCTCTAAGTTCATGTAAGTGCATTGAATGACTATTTCATGAAATCATGACATTTATATGAACTTAAGGAGTTGTATTGCTGATTCTAATTTTGTAACTATTTATTTATATATATATCCATATTTGTTACGACCGCAAATCATAATATTTAGATCAACATACAACCATATACTGACCTGCAAATTGCAAAAAACGTAAGAAAAATTGAATTTCGCGGGCTACCTTAGCGCATCCCCCTTAACTCACTGTGGAAGTTTCTGGAAGTAGGTAACTACTATTACTCGTAGTTACTTACTTCCAGGAGCTTCCACATAGGTACACTCAATAGAGAATATGCAAGTAATTCAAAACTTTTTCATTATTTATGTACATATAGGTACATTGTATAGGAGTCTTTTTCAACATTTTTCAATGTATTAGGTTCTTAGGTGTATAAAAATCCGTTTTTTTATGCTGCGTTTTTTTGGTGGAAAATGGACTACGGAACACAATCTCGAAACGCGTCGTCTTCGACAACAATCATCAAAAATCAAAATAAAAAATCATTGCTCTAAGGTCAAGAGCGTTTGTATGGGGGACCGAGCCTATTCCCTCTTGTAATGAGGATTTAAAGTATCGCTTGTAAAAATGATAAAGAGCCTCTTTATCATTTTTTTTGCGACAAGCGATAGTTTAATTTGAATTTTAGTAAGTAGGTACTTTGGTTTACGGTCTTGGAGTTTGTCTTTTTATGAAGTTGTAAAAATACATGCATATTCCCTATTAGTACTTACAACTTAAAGGCCCAATTGCATCACAAACACTAAATGCGATTAGTGCTAAACATAATTAAAACATACTTATTTAATTCTGTCTTTAACATCTTTAAACGATTTACAGAAACCGAACGATTTTTTAAAATACGTTTAACTCTAAATGTCGTTTGTGGGTGGTGCAAGCGGGGCTTACTCTGTGCTTGGGTATTTTAAAACACTAATAAGCAATGCAATCTTTATTAAAAGCCTTTTATACCTATCAATTATTATTAAAAATAATAAGTAGTAGGTGCAAGCATTAATTAGGTACTGTTGTTAATTATTTCTTAGTAGTACTTAGTTGTACGCATTATTTTAAAGAATTTCTAAGATATCTTGTTGTGGTTTTAATGCCTCTGAATTCTTTAACTTTCAAGAGCTTTATGAAATAATCAAAAATATGTTGTGATCTGAATTGTATAATTTATTTAATTATTTTTATAAACTTATACTACTATGCTTCAATTTGGAAGACACAATGAAATTGACATTATTATGAAAATATGTAAATGTAGATTATAATAAACTAGCTACCGCCCGCGGCTTTCCCCCCGTGGTATGTTGATAAAAAGTAGCCTATGTCCTTTCTCAGGCTCTTAGACTGTCTGTGTACCAAAATTCATTTAAATCGGTTCTGTAGTTTTGGCGTGAAATTGCGTCAGACAGACAGAGTTACTTTCGCATTTACAATAATAGTAAGGATTACTAATGCAACTTTGGGTGCTAAATTAGTCACTAAAACTAGCAGTGTTATAGTCATAATTTCATAATAAGTATATTTATATAAGTGTATAAGTTGTACATAATATTGTACCTACAGATAAAAAAGAAAAGGTATGCGCTTCAGTAGTCTAAGTGTTTCCGAATTAGTACGAACGTCGCACCATAGAGTATGTAACCCCCACAGAGGCAAAGCTTCTAACCGTGCGTTTGCACTGGCAAACATGTTGAAATCTATTTTCTGTCAATTTTCCATACAATTTTTGACAGGAACTAGAGATTGAACATGTTTTGTCTTGCTTGACTGTTTCGCCAGTGCAAACGCACGGTAAGAAGGGCACAATCATTTAACCGCCATCATGTCATGCCGTCATAAATTTTAGGACTTAGGGCTTGTACACAAAACTGCGAATCGGCGCCATGCGAATTCGCAACGCAGAAGCTTTCTTAAGAAAATCTTAGGATGGCGTCGCTGATTTTTGCGATGTCGCAACGCAGTTTTGTGTACAAGCCCTAAATCCGAGCGGGCCGGCCAAACAAAAATAATGTTATATTGTTCCGGTAATATGTAAAACCAATTCCGAATGCCGATTCTGTTGTTCACAAACTAAACTAAATTTAAGTTCAGTGCATCTTTTTCTTTTAATTTCATTAAATTTTAGTTTAGTCCTGTCAAATTAATCAGCGCCGGACGTAAATTGACGTAATTTTAGTAGGCAAGTTTTTAATCGCGTCTAAACTTTTCAGGAGTAGTGACAAAGAAAAAGATGCACTGAACTTAAATTTAGTTTAGTTTGTGAACAAGGGAATCGGAACCATTCTCTACGAAGTTTACAAAGTAAGGTTTAGCCCGCACTGCGAATTTTATATGCGCGAAAATATTATCGCAATTCTGTAACACCTACACATACCAAAATTGCAAATGTTATGATTTCATGAAATAGTCATTCAATACACTTAAGTACATGAACTTAGAGAGTTGTATTGCTGATTATGTTATACTTATTACTGATTCAAAATAGGTTAGTTAGTACTTTTATGGGTTATAAAAGCTCTTTATTAGATTTCATCATAACACATTCTTATTTCTGAAGATGGCGATGATTGCCGAAGCGCATAGATTTTCAGAGAGACCTGTAATTAAATTGTCCAATAATTTACTACATAACCTGCTTGCATAAAGTAGCAGGTTTTCCGGTACCGATCGCTGCAGGTTGATCTACGGAAAGAAACGTTGACATGTTTTTATCTTTTTCTTTGGGTGAGTGCATAATTATGTTAATATGTCGCTATTTTACCCACACCGATCGGTACCGACTTCCGGTAACCCGCGTCTACAGGTGCGTACAGACTATGTAACATTTATATAAGTTGTGTTTTATAACACGTCCACATTATGTAACCTTGTTTATTATTTTAAACTGGGTGTTAGGGTAGACACCGTTATCCTTGAAACTAGTGGTTTGGTGTCATCTATAATATACTTTTTCTATGGGACCAACATTGAAATCGCGAAAAAAAAAACAGCTGTTCTATACATTTGTTCACTTAAATTGACAAAATGTATGCATGTTGTATAACATGTTATGTTATATAGTCTGTACGCACCTTACGCTAACACATATAGTGCGTTTGTCCACCGCAGCCATCACCGACAGCTGCCCGAGAACGAGATGGGACGGCGGCGGCGTCAAAGTAGCGATAAATACATTTACTATGGCCGTGTTTACTGCACCTTCGTTTTTATCCCAGCCGCCGAAGTTTCGAGTTCGGCGCGACCGCTAGAATCCGGCCCGAGATTGTGATGGGCCGATATTACAAAATACGCTTGATCTTGTCCACACATTGCCGTTCGTCCGGTTTTTTTTATTGAATATCATCATACCGAGTTCGGTAGCGGGGGAAAAACGATCACCGTCACGACAAGATCGGTTTCAATATCTTATTTCTCGGTGACGCATGACGTCCCGGTGTTGGCGGTGGTGGACAAACGCCCTTACCCTGCCTAGAATTTAACCCTTAAAATTCTTATTTATACAATATTTTTGGCTGTTATTTAGTGACAATCCCTTTACTAGTAATGCATATGAAATCGAATTGAAGATCGTAGGCAGTTGTCAAATGGAACACAATATTACTGATAACCACTATGTACTCTGATAGACCAAACATTGAATAAACTGAAAACAAAAAAATAAATTATGTTAATACAGTGTCCTTATTTTATTTTTATCACCTTTTGAGGAAAAAGTATATATTTTTACAAAAACTACTGGTATTTTAATGAGATACATGGTAATAGGTAGCAGGAGATCTACTAATGCAGCCAATTAACTACAGTTAAGAAAATGCATGTTAATCTGTGAATGTAAACCATAACTTCATTTCTTTTCTTTTTTAAGATGACAATATTTTAAAAAGAAAAAAAAAACAATGTGTAAAACTATTGTAATTTCCTACTTTCAATTATCTGTAATTAATAATAATATGTGGTTAGGTGACAGAAATATTCACCTAAGCTCTTAAACTATAATACTAAACCAGCCTGTTACTGTCCCAATATAGGGCAAAGGCCACTCACACAGAAGGCTCCTCAACTATTGGAATAGTTATAGATGAAAGGATAGTTTAGATAGAGAGTATGTGCAGCAACATGGAGGATATTGCTGCACATACTCGTATGCTTACAATATCAAATTGGGATACCTGATTTGTCTACCTTAGAAAGGGAAATAGTTAATAGTGTGGTTACATAGAGGCATAAATATTTATTATGTACTTACTGTAAGCTTCACAGTGCCTGTTATGTCTCAGGAAGAAATAAGCAGCAAATGCAAATGAAGTCACATTTATAATGAAAGCTCTCCATTTTAACTTCACTGAATGCCTTTCTCTATATGTGATGTTGGGCCTTCTTCGTAACTTAGAAAACATTAAACATGTTAAGAGCATATAGAATACTGATGTACCAATGAAAGTTTTAAAACATACTTCATGGTAATCTGTAAAAATATATAGGCATTGTTAGTTCTCTTACATAGTCAAATAATAACAACTTGTAATTTGAAATAAGTAAGTACTTACTGTAGTTTTTAGATGACGTCCAGTGTGTCAACCCTAACAAAGCTAGGTTTTCTATGATATTTAAAAATACTGCTAATTTCACTATAATAACACAGCTCTCCAGTATAATACTTCTATAATAATTCCATCTTAAATATAGTAAATAGAATCGTATAGGCGCATGTACATAAATAGCAGTCTTCCATATCGTGCTTTGAGGTTCGTAATTTCCTATGGATGCTGATATGGATGGGAAGATGTTGGGAACTTTGCAATGTGTATTATTTGCGCTTTCAAAATCTTTGTACATTGTTATCACAACACATGTTACAAAAGCAACTAATGGTACTGATACGGCAGAGAAGCACAACTTTGAAGGTATTTTGATGTAGTACTTCTTCTCAGATTCATTGTAAAAAGGTAAATACATTTATTGCAAATTATTACAAAGTTCTAAGGTCAAAATATGAAACCAGAAACATGACGCCTGGACAGCTGACTCGGCTGACTGCTATATAATCTGTGGCTGACTGAGATGACATTACAGCATAATGTCATTGTCAGTGTCATAGGAAGTAAACATTGCGTTCCATTACGTTATGTTGTACACTTACCGTGTGAATTAAGTTTAATCCAATTTGAGTATTTAATTGATGCGAAAACTGCAAGGAATATGATGCAACATGGTTCCACTTTTTTATTAGGGTTGAACATGTAATGATTTAGTTTAAAAAAAATAAGAAAACAATAAGATAACGTGTAACGGATCGTGTTTGTTACGTTTCGTTATTTTATCGATATTTCATAGCAACTGCAAAATCATTGATTTACAATTAAAACGGTGGTTCAATCAAAGTGGTGGTTGGTTGTGGTTGGCAAGGAACTTATATACTCGAGGTGGTTGGTTGGTGGTCATTTATATCACAAAAATATCTCAGTTCCTTTTACAGACAAATATGATAATAACTAAAAAGTATGGAGAACATTCTTAATAAGGAAATATTTAATGATCGCGATTTAGACGAACTTTCTCCAGATTATAATCCTCGGAATTTTGTATTACGGATGCAGATGCGAAGAACACTGGTAAGTAAACAGGAAATGTACATAGTTAATTCATAAAATACCTATCTACTATGGAAATCTCTCCTGTAAATTCAAACCAAATCGATGAATAGGATTTTCCTTTTCAGGTCAAAGATACGCATAATCATGGTATTCTTAAAAACGCCAGCTGGACAAGGTAAGTCCCTAACTAAGTTATTTTTTTGCTGAATTATTTTTTACTGAACTGACATGATACAGTGGTAATTTCAATGCATTATGTGGTAATTTAAAAAATATAAACAGTTCTTTGCTGTGCATTGTAGCACTTTAGGTATCCATAAATCTACAGTGGAGGTCTGCCCTACTTGGGCGATTGGCGGCGATGACCTCTCGCGCCCAGCCCTGGTCCAGGCCATGGTTCGGAGCGAGACGGCATGGGAAGCCGTCACCTCCTTTTGCGAAGCAGTAATGCTCGCGAAGGAAGAAGCGGAACGCGTGAGGGAGTCGCAAAGTTTGCGCCCTCACGCCCCTAACCGCCGCCGCTGGAGACACCCTGGGCGTCGGGAATCCCAGGCGGATTCCCGGCCACCATAGGCGCGGGCCTGCGGACGGCGAGCAATGGGTAGTTCGCGGTCCGATAAGGACCAGGCCCGGGTCGATGGCGCGTCGTGTTCCACGCGCGCCTCAAAGAGATGTCAGCACACCTGACGGGGTCCGGTAGGACCGATGCCTGCCAGGGTTGCGGGATAGTACGAAAAAGATACCGGGACCCTGGCAACAGGCAACTGAAGGAACACGGGTGGGTTTTTTAGTCAGTAAAAGTCTGACACGCCATTCGGAGAATCATTTGATGATTTCCCACTCACAAAAAAAAAAAAAAGGTATCCATAAATCCAGATTAAACCTACGATAATTAAGTTCCCGTTTGTGGATTGGGAAATTTATTGAGGGTATCCCAAGCCTTCCCCGCCGATTACCTAATTCTACATTGTAGATATTGCTCTAACACTTTGGGCCGCAAATTCGGAACGGGTGGCGCAGCGGAGGCGGTTCTTGAAACGAGCTGGGAGTTATATGAGCAATACCAGTAAACGCCACGCTGCAAGAAAGGGAGCCTTCCAAATTTGCAACCTTAATACCTACTTGTTTCGCCAGTGCCCTGTTTATCAAAACTTACAAGTCTACACGTTCACAAGTTACAATTCACAAGGAAGTTTTTACAAGGTCGTGTAAATTACGTTTATCAAATAGTTATTTGTTATGCAAGGCTGCAAAGTTGTTTTTTCGCGCGAGTACCTGTATTGAAACCTGAGCGTTGCGCGGGTTTCAAAGGTACGAGACCCAGAAAAACTTTGCTGCCGAGCGAAACACACATTTTTTCACCTCACTACAGCGAGGAAAATGAATAAAAATATTGTACCTAAGCTTTTATGTACTTTTCGTGCAATTTTTCCGGAAGAACCAATGCTTCAATTCGGCATTATGTACCGCTTGCACTAACTCTGCACTGCTAAACAAGCCCAAATCTGTGGCCCAAATGGTGGAAAGTGAATTGAATATACAGAAGAAAATTGAAGCATTGGGAGCAACAAGGGCGTTCGGCACCTAAGGTCCGTTTTGATATTATTGCATCAAATTAAGCATTGTGCTATCTAGTTTCATATGACAAAAACTCATTTTTATTCATTGATTCTAGATGGCGTGACAGGTATTTATTGAGAGGATTTCGCTACGCCGTTGTTTCATGGATGCATGATAAGCGTTTGAATTTCAAACACGTTACGACCTGCAGCTTGCGAAATTTGTAAAAACATGTCTGAAGTCAGTGAAATCAGTGATTTTAGTGCAGATGATGATCAGACTGATTATGTTCCCCAAAAAGTCGGTCGGTCGAACGAATTCAGGGAATATTAAAACATACACACAAATATGTTTAAACTTTAAATAATGAAACCAAATGATTTCTATGATTTACTTTTAAATAAAAATGATTATTTTAAGCACCCAAAGCTATTATTTATGCCTTAAAAACCTTTAAAATATGAACGCCCAATTAATTTACGGGTTGGATGCCACAAGGGCGGATAACATGTATAAAAAAAAATATGTTATTTTGAAGTTTCTAACTACCTTAAAATAATAATAATACTAGAATCTGATGAAAGTAACTGAGTCATGATACCCTTAAATTTTAAAAGTGCTAGAGGTTTATCTTAATTTATTTAGAATTTATAATACATCTAAAACTTTAACTTCAATTAATTCAAAACTCACTTTTTGGTGTAACGCCCTTGTTGCACCCAAGGCTTCAATTATATAAAGATTTTTTTATGCAGGGTTGCCAGGCGTTGGATGTTTTTCCTCGTACCAGGGTTGCCAAATATCTCGTAATTTCAGAACATAATCTCGTAAAAGTAAAAAAAAAAAAAAGTCGTAAATTCCATAGTTTACACAATGTATTTACTTCCATCTGGTTTGCATTAGGAATATTGGCTGTTAAATCAAACAAATTACAACTGTGATTCACATTTTAATAAGTTCACTTAAATGAGTAGGTACAAATGATTAATTAATAGAATAAATTCAATTAAAGTACTAAGTACGTGGCTAATTAGAATTACATTAAAATGTCAGGGAGATAACTTAAATCATCTTTGTTATTGTTGTACAGTGTTTCAGTGGTCATTCTAGAATATATTTCCTTAGAGGGTTCAAATGTTATGCAATTTCCTTGACGATTTGGGCCCTTAGCACAATCGGCAGCTAAAAGTGTAGGTATTTTGATTTGGATACATGGTGCAGTCAGAGGAAAGTTAGAACGAGGTTAAAATCTCGTAAAAAAATATACGAGATTTTTTTTTTCTCGTATCTCGTACAGACACCGCTAATCTCGTAACGTTACGAGATTTCTCGTACATCTGGCAACACTGTTTTTATGTGAAAACTTCTTTAGACGCGTTGAGCGATTTTTTTCGTGCTGGCTAGTGTGTTTATTCTAAAAATGAGGTTGGCGCTCTGACATGAAATAAGTATTGATGCATTATCAGTCGACCCTGTTGAATAGAAAGGTTTGAATTTTAAAAACTCTTTCCACGCTAGCGGGGAAAATGCTCTTTTCCACGCAGATTTCGAATGACACACAGAATCTTTCCGAGCTTGTGAGGTGAAATAGTTATTTGTTATGCAAGGCTGCAAAGTTGTTTTTTCGTGCGAGTACCTATTTTGATCTCGTACCTTTGAAACCTTCGCTTGCTCAGGTTTCAAAGGTACGAGACCCAGAAAAACTTTGCTTTGACCCAGAAATTTTTTTCCGGAAGAACCAATGCTTCAATTCGGCATTATGTACCGCTTGCACTAACTCTGCACTCAAAGCATTTATTTCAATTAAACCATTTACAGGCACTTTTGAATTGTCAAGGAGTCAGTCAGTCAGAAATATGAAGCTAGTTGCCCATTCCAAAGCGTAGTAGGTACCTATGGAGAAGAACGGGCAAGAAACTCCATGGACACTCTTTTAAATCAAAATATAATAATGGTTACATCATTCATGTTGAAATTATACATGTGAGAACAATGTAGAAAGCACGTTAAAAGCGTCCGCAATTATAAAACAAGAACAATTCAAAAATTAAAATAAGCCATGGCAGCTAAGAAATGACCAGTCACAACTGACGACGCCCGTTCACGAACATGACGCATGGATCAGCACCATTTAGCTCAACCATTTTGAAGGGAGCTAAATGATCCAACACATACGCCACCATCAGCGAGACATTTGAGTGAGCATGACATTCCCAGCCGCCAGGGCACATTCAAGTTAATAAAAGACAAAATACCCGGTAAATGGTAGCTCTATAGTACATAGTACTCACACCTGTGCAATTATATAATACAAAGGAGAGATCGAGTTTATACAACGCAAAGATAGTCTTACAATCTTCAGCAGCTCCAACAGCATTTTCGAATGTTAATTAGTTAGTTGTGGAGCAGGACCAGCATTAAGCCAAGCATTTTTATCCGAGATGTAATCCTCCAACTTATAATATGCCTACCTACATAGTGTGCGTTTTATACAAGTTTTGAATTTCGTCTCATTCAGTTGAAGTATGTGGGGAGGGATTTTATTGTAACATTTTAAACAGTACCCCATGAAAGATGAGTCTACTTTAGCCAGTCTGAAACCTGGTTGAACTAATAGGTCCCTATTTCTAGTACTATAATTATGTCTATCGCCTCTTTTACTAAAAAGATGTAAATTTTTTCTTACGTGCAAGATGTTTTCATATATATATTGACAAGGTACCGTCATGATGTTACCTAATATCCTTAAACAGTTCCCTTAAAGAATCGCGCCTGCGTAGATTATAAATGGCTCTGATCGCTCTTTTCTGCAGAATAAAGATAGACTCGATGTCTGCAGCCCGTCCCCATAGTAAAATACCGTAAGACATTATGCTATGAAAGTAACTAAAATAGACTAGCCTCGCGGTATCTACATCAGTAAATTGACGGATTTTTCTGACAGCATATGCTGCTGTAAAATTGAACGCTTGTAGATTCTACTTGTAAGTTTTAAAATTAAAAAAGTATGCCGCATGCCATGCCATATTATTTTCCCGCCATTTTTTTGTATGTTTTTCAATTGATTAACGCTTAGCTGAACGGTAGGATATTGTCTGTGCCTAATATGGACGAGACAATAAAAAAGTAGTAACGACAAAGTATTGCCGCCTTTTTAGGGTGCCGTAGTCAACAAGGAGTAGTTTCGCTATGTCCGTCTGTCTGTCCGCGGCTTAGCTCAGCTCAGAGACTCTTAGTACTAGAAAACTGTATTTTGGTATGAGTAGGTATACATATAAATCACGCCGATAAAGTGGTAAAATAAAAACTTGAACAAAAATTTTTTTTAGGGTTCCTTTCCTTCACCTATAAATAGTGGGGATGGTTTTATTTTTTCTCGTCTATCCCATGGTGTGGGGTATCGTTGGAAAGGTCGTTCAGTTTGTGAAAATCCTTTTTGGATTCAGGCATCCGTTTGGGAAATATTACGCTTTAAAGTGCTAATTTTTGTTAGTCAAGTGTCCCACCCCCCTGCCAGCTAAATGATTGGTTTTGGAAATGTGAAAAAATTCACGGCAGTGGCGAAATTTAACGAAAAACTATCACAGCTAAATAGGCTCTACAAGTTAACGAGTAATAATCGACCAACTTAAATAAATGTATGAGAGAACATGTTACAATGCTAAGTTTGTTCTTGGCATAAATTCATCCCAACTACGGAACCCTTCATTCTCATTGTGTGTGGCCTGACACGCACAATGAAGGTTTTATGGTACGAAATTTATAATTTGAAGAATAGTCGCGGCAAGGTGTACGCATACGTCACAAGGTGCGGGCTGAGTATAAGTCATTCTATCATTCTATGCACAACCGCCACTCCGTAAGCACGTGGTGCTGCGTAGGCGAGCCAAATAACATTTTAATATTGTGTAGTTATACTAGCTACTACAGCTAGGTACTTAGAATGTTAATTTTTTGTTAAACTCAGAGCTCATCTCCATAATTTATAATCAGTCTGTAATGTTCCCACTGCTGGGACACGGGTATCAGGTCATCTCTCCCTCTTGACCACATTTAAAAAAAGAAAATCGTATTTAACTAAATATTTATTGCGGTCCTAAGAACGACACTTGTAAACTTGTAAGACGAAATGGAGAGTCGCCGGACACTCTCAGGATTTGTGATGATTTTCTACAAGTTGTAACTTACATTTTTTTTTTGATAAACAAAATCACGAATACAAGTGTAAAAATATACTTGAGAAATAAATTTAACGACACTTGTAACATGTAATTTACACGTGTAGTTTTGATAAACACATTCTTGTAATAATGAAATTTTTTACAGGAAAAATGCTTGTAATACAAGGCTTGTAAGTTTTGATAAATAGGGCACAGGCGTCGTAATCGGTGGGCACGCCACAATTGCGGCGATAAGTCCCCTCTGTGAGGAGTGGCTGGAGAGGCGCCACGGCGTCCTCACCTTCCGCCTGACGCAGGTCCTCACCGGACATGGCAGCTTCAGGAGGTACCTGTGTAGGATTAGGCGGGAGGAAACGCCAGGGTGTCACTACTGTGCGGATCGTCCGGAGGACACGGTGGAGCATACGGTGGAGGTGTGCTTGGGCAGAGCACCGCCGTGTCCTCGTGGAGGCGATTGGCGGCACTGACCTCTCGCGTCCGGCCCTGGTCCAGGCCATGGTACGGAGCGAGAGGGCATGGGAGGCGGTCACCTCCTTCTGCGAAGCAGTGATGCTCGCGAAGGAGGAGGCGGAACGCGTGAGGGAGAGGCAAAGCTTGCGCCCTCACGCCCCTAACCGCCGCCGCTGGAGACACCCTGGGCGTCGGGAATCCCAGGCGGATTCCCGGCCACCATAGGCGCGGGCTTGCGGACGACGAGCAATGGGTAGCTCGCCGTCCGATAAGGACCAGGCCCGGGTCGATGGCGCGTCGTGTTCCACGTGCGCCTCAAAGAGATGTCAGCACACCTGACGGGGTCCGTTAGGACCGATGCCTGCCAGGGTTGCGGAATAGTCCGAAAGGGATACCGGGACCCTGACAACAGGCAACTGAAGGAACACGGGTGGGTTTTAGTCAGTAAGAGTCTGACACGCCCTTCCGCTCCGCCCAGAGCGGGAGAAGTCATTTGATGATTTACAACACAAAAAAAAAAAAAAGGCGTAATCGGAATTTCCGATTTAATTACTACGGAGTAGGTAGGTACCTATGTAGGTACGTAGAAACTTCTTTCAATCAAATTCTATTTCATTTTTTTGATAATTATTATCTGAGATAAAATAGTAATGGGAAAGGGATTGATTTTTTATTGATTAAATAGTGCCTTTTCAGATGTGGTGCAAGAGGCCCTTACAGTAGGTATAGGTAGGTAGTTATTGTACTTACTTAGGTTTGTATTCTAAAACAATGCTCTTGCAAGATGTTAAATAGCTAACCGATAGCGGAGGCGACCGCTCAACTGTTGATTTGCCTTTAGAAGTCGATATCAATAAAAAATCTATCGTGTCTCGTCAGTGACAGTTAAAATGTTCATTTTTATTTGTTTTGCCGTACAAACTAAGGTGCGCTAAGGTAGCCCGCGAAATTATTATTTTTTTAACGTTTTTTTTGCAAGTTGCAGGTCTGTGTCAGGTTTTAAGTACCTATGTTTATTAAAATATGATTCGCGGCCGTAATAAATGTGGCTTTACAGAATTATAATCATTAGAATCAGCAATAAAACTAGCATAAAGGTGTATTGAATGACTATTTCATGAAATCAGTACATTTGGCAGTTTTTATAACTTATGGAAATTAATTAAGGCAAATTGCAAAAAACGTAAGGAAATTTGAATTTCGCGGGTTACCTTAGCGCATCCTCTCTTATTAGTAAAGGCGTCTCTGGTCTCTACCGGCGCGGCGATTCCGTGATCCGTGGCGTGCCGTGTGCGTCAATCATTCTGATTTTAGAGGTCTCTACAAGCAAGTCCGTAGCAAACTGCAGACAGCAGCAGCAGGTGTGTCGCCGGGACACTTGGTTTCTATTTAATTCTATGAACTACCTTCCGTAGCTAGCGAAGTAGTGACACGTCAATTTCATAGAAATACTTAGGATATACAAACCAGGAGTGTTGAGGTGAAACGTCGCCAGCTAATGCTGCCTGCAGTCGGCTACAAATTGTACCTTAACAGTGTAGATTCCACTGAAATATTCAGAACGGTTGATCTGATCACTCATGCATGAGTCATGACGAACCTCAGTATTTTTGTCATTGGGACCGGAACTTTAATATTTAATGCACTTGCTTGCCTTACCTATAATTTGTAAGCTTTCCTATACCTAACTAACAAAATGTATTTCATATTAAATATTTAAGGAAATCTATGAAAAGAACAAAAGAAAGCCATAACATTAACAAGGAAATAGTGAAATTGCGACATGACTTCAACAATATTAATTTGAAAAATCGAGTAACGTTAAAAGGCCTTGAACCTTTGAAGTTAAAATCTAATGTTTTCCATGATGAGTCTTTATTCGATAAATGTTTGAACACAAATGAGGCTAACTTCTTTTTGCACGAGTTATCCGATGAATTGACTGAATTAGAAATCCGTAATGATACTGAATTTAGAGTGAATCCGAAGATTAAACCTCTAAAACATATTAAGATATTTAGAGAAACTGAATGTTATAGAAAACCAAGGCAAGTTAACAGACGTTTATTGGATCTGAATAAAGATATAAACGAAAACAATGAAGATATTTTTCGAGTAGAATGCAACATAAAATCTAGTAGCCCTCATAATGTAGAGGAAAGTAAACACGTGGAACAGCCTAGCAAACAAGTTTTACAGCAAAATGTCAATCCATATAAATTAGACGGGCCAGCAAGTGATTTGCAAAACCTTTTAATAATGATGGCTATGTCTTCTAAGTCAAAAAATGAAAACCAAGAAATTGATGAATTCGAAATCGGCAACGTTGAAACTCCAAAAAGTGAAACTCACTATTCAAATATTGGACTGAACGATGACCCAAAAAGCTCCATAACTTCTGAGGGAATTGATGACATTTTAAGTATTACACCAATAACAGTACAAATTGACAGTAAGGAGAGATACATATTGAAAAAATTTGTAAATAAATGGAAATGTTACGTAAGTAATAGGAAAAATTACGTATCTGAACAGAGGCAGGAAACTTTGAATAATTTCTTCGATAAAATAGCAAAGAAAAAGATGGATATAAATCAATATTCAGAATCTGATAATAAATCCAAATTTCTTGTAAGGGATTATAACACATACCAGCATAGGTAAGTTTCAACATTTCATAAGGTTGCAAATAAATTGATCTAATTACTTTTATTTTTTGTACGCGACCATCTAAGCAGTCACCACACAACATCTAGCATCATCATTCTCCTGCCGCATCATCTTTTGCACGTCTTCATTCCTCCACCATGTAGGTACCTACTTATCCTTTTCTATCATACCTTTCCCTTTCGATTCTCCAAACAGATCTTTTGCTACTCTCCTTATACATCTGAGGCTATTCCGTCATACCAGCAAGTAAGTAGTCAATTTGTGTCCACACATCGAGCAAAAAATAGAATTAAGTACAAAATTACCAAATGAATAGGTACCTATCCTAACCTATCACCCGCTGAGTGCAGTGGTACTTATAAATACATTGCGCAGAAAAAATAAATTGCACATGCAGAGTAAGTGTATGTCTGCCTGGGTTCGAACCCGCGACTTATGCAACTTTAGGTGGGACACCAATGCTCTGGAATGAAGGAAAAACGGTGAAAGAAAACATCTTGCGGAAAGCGTCATGTCTCAGACCCGAAAATTCAACGAACAGCCCACTCCCTTTCAAAGACAGGAGCCCTGTGGGCATATTAATTTTACGTGGGGATCAAAAAAACGTCCAACTCCAGTAGCATTTCAAAAGTCAAAAGTACCTAGTACTTCAGCCAAAAATAGGCCAATAATGCGGTAGCCCCACGTTTGTATATATCTAGATGGAAAAGGACGTACGAATTTAATGTCCAATAGGGAATATATATGCATTTTTTTATAAACTATATTATTTCATAATTATGCCTCCATCAACATTTTTGAATAATATTTCTTTTTGTAAAACACACCTATTTCCATCGCCTAGAATTAATATCCCCATGCTAAATATTTTAGGTACAAAATACAAAAGCACATAATAGCCCTGCAAAAAGCAAAATTAGAAGAACAGAATCGTTTGATAGAAGAACTTAAGTATAATAAGATTATAGAAGCATCCCGTCAGTCAGTGGATGATATGAGAGAAGAAGTACGTAGAACGTATTATGAAATAGATCGACATCTTAAACCTAAGATAAAGTGCTTGACTAATGAGTTAAGGATACCTGAAATTGAAGGTTAGGCACCTTCGATTACGTATTGGTTATTTGTAATTTTATGTTTTTCCTTCAATACTGTTTAAACTTTCAGATCCATCGCTTGTATTACACTGTTTGAAAGTTCCGCAATTTTTACAAAGGATGGAAAAGAGAGCTCGAGAACGAGAAGAAAAGCATGCAATAATACGTGAGCGAAGACGACAGATGGAAGAAGAACGTATCAGATTAAAACAACAGGTAATGTTAATGTCTTCCAGGTTAAAATATCATAATAGATAAACTTTCTAAAAGACATAGTAAATATCGTTTTAGGCGGAACTAGCCAAAGCTGAAATGGACAAGGAAGAAAAGATGAAAAGAATACTAGAATTAAGAGACAAAAGGAGGAAAGAGAAAATAGAGAATATAAGAAAAAAACAGTGGGCTTCAAGATTAAGGGCGCTTATAGTTATGGCAGATTTGCATTATGAGAAAACTTTGAAGGCAAAATATGGTATACGGCCTTTAAGAATACTGATAGAAATGAAGCGAGATAACATTGAAAAATCAAAAGCTCATTATATTTTTCAACTTAAAAATAATACATTTTTACATTGGATGTGGTATACTGAGGATATGTGGATTGAAAGAAATTATAAAGCAGAGGAATTTTGCCGTAAAAAATTGCTAAAGAAAGCGTTTGAAGCTTTTAAAAGGGTCGGTGACTGGTGTTTATAATTCACTTGTATTGCTTTAGTATTTACGTTGCGCTTGTTTGGTTTTAATTGAGTGCAGTGGTTGCCTCGCCTCTCATGCACGAGGTTGTGGGTTCAAATTCGGGAAAGTACAAAAGTGAGTCTTTCAATTCATATGCAGGGAATTTCTCTCTTATCTTGGACATACCTGTGAGGAAACCCTGGTCATCGTCATAGCCATAGTCTGAGATCGCCAACCAGAAAGCTTTGTTTATATTATATATATTATTTTAAGGTTATTTCAATATTTTTGGTTACAATACCTGCCTATTTAAAGAATTTTGCGGTTGTTTAGTATTTGTATAATGTTTTTTTTTTTCTTATAATCCAGAACCATCATGGCTTAGTTTTGAAGAAACAGGTAGCTGACGACTACTACGATTTATACCTAACGCAGGTGGCTTTTAGAATGTTCCGTGAAGGCATTAATGTGATAAAAAAGGAAAATGAGATGAAGTGGCATAAAGCAGTTTTGTATCATAGCAGGTATATTTTTATAATTACGTATTTTTATGAGTAGAGCCATTAGACCATTCGTAAGTCTCAAACAATGCAAAAAACAATTCAAATTCTTTTAGCTTTGGTTATGGCAAGTTTGTTTTAGAATTAAGAAGAGCGTAAACTTTTCAAACAGGTATTGACTGCATGAGTCAGGTCAGTACATGCACCTCGAGGACGCGGTTACAGAAATGCTCACAGGGTGTGAGTGATGCTGAAATAAAATAAAAACACCTGAAATTAACAGCAAATATTCTACAACGCTGGAGATTCACCTCCGTCTATGAAACCCAACCGTAGATCTTTAAACTATAATGCTACGGAATATCTCAAGCCATAGATGGATTACACCATCAAATAGCATTCGCAAAAGTAAGGCAAATCTGCCTACCCCCCATTAAAATGTGTATCTGTTAAGCAAAACATTTAAATAACGCTTGCATTTTGTATCTCCAAAATAAGGGAAAATTTAGTCCGGTATAGTAACATTCAAACCGGTGTTCCACAAGGTAGTGCACTGGGTCCTTTATTATGTATCATGACTTATGTTGGTGATCACAAATTGTCTAACAGTGTTATTTAAATCAGTGATCCCCATTACAATACCGTCTAAAATATTCCAGCAATCTCGTCTTCAAAATTTTCACATGTTGGAGAACATTGCCTGCTTTAAACGCATTAAAAAGGGAACAAGAAGCCAGGAAAGCAAGATGGCGGGAGAAAGTACTACAAGTTGTACCTGACTATACACCACCTGAAGATTAATAATGGAGTTTGCTCCTTTTTTACCTGACTGCGGCAAAGGTTAAAAGGAGGGTAATGTTTTTTTTTTAATTTAAACCTTTGTTCATGCATTCTTATTTCTCAACTAGCTTTTGCCCGCGGCTTCGCCCGCGTGGATGTCGGAAATTATCCCACGGGAATGTGCTACCGGGACAAAAGTATCCTATGTCCCATAACCCATACGTGGTCTGTCTAGGCGACCTAGGCGTTACGGCGTAAAAGTAACAGACATGAGACAGCCAGTAACTTTATATATTAGTGGTAGTCCATATCTATATTGTGGTGATAGTGTGGATAGTATGGACAGCAGTATGAAACTGTCGGAAAGATTAATGAAAAAATATTGTATAAAGTTTAATGAAAAAACTATGGCATATTGTATGGACGATGGAAACTAAGGCGAAAGCTTTGGGGGAGCCTGAGAAAATCAAATTTTCTTATGTTTTTTGCTTTTTACAGGTCAGTATCAAGTTTTATGTTGATCTAAATAATGAGTCGCAGTTGTATCACATATTTATTTAGCTAATCTAACTAATATTGCAGGAGTTGTATTCCTGTATCTAATGGTTATTATTCTGTAAAGCTACTATTTGCTACGATCGCGAATCATATTTTGATCATATTGACATTCGAAACTTACCCATTAAACGATTTAAAAGCTGTATTAAAAGCAAACTTTGTAAAAAAGGGTACTATACAATTTCAGATTATTTTGAAGACAAAAAGCATGGCATTGAGTTGCTCGCTCTGCTTACATTTTGTCATTTTGGCATTGTGACATTTTGAATAAGTACTATGGAAAATCATCAAAATATACCTACCAGTTTTATATACAAATTCACATTATTGAATATTATATGTAGGATATTGACAAAATGACATGATTACTTTGTAAAGTATTGTATTATTGTGAATGTGAGGACTATGTGGATGTTTATTTTGTTTTTATTCTTTTATTTTTTCGTTCTCAGTTAGTTTTAACAATGGTCTGGCAATTTGAGAACTTTTTGCGGCCTACACAAATGTCCCTTCTTTGGTATTGTTCGTCGAGTCGTTGAGCTCCTTAAGTTCTGAGCTGAGCTCCACTATTACTGACAAATGCTTGCAGTGACAGGACAGGTTCACTCAAATCTGTGTGGTTCATTCCTCAAAAGACCATTTCAGACTCTAATCTACATGGTCCTCATAGGGCCTGACCAATATGCCAATATCTGACCTAGGTATGTCCGGACTTTAAAAGAGACTGTGAGTTTGTTTCGGCCTTTCTTCTCAGAGTAGTCAGATAGGAAACGCCGACCTCATCTAGCTTAATTTTACAATTTTTTGATATTATTACGACGTGTAAAAGTGATTCCAATAACCTTTTTACAGAATAAAGAATTTTATTTCATTTCATTTCAACATACAACCTGCCTAACACTGACTTGCAAATTACAAAAAACTTAAGATTTGAATTGCGCGGGCTACCGGCGCATCCCCCTTAAGAAAATCGCATCATTTGCACAACGCCATCTATCGAGTAAGTACTCACTGGTAAACTCAAACTCTTCGTTCCAAGCCAAGAGCCAAGTAGTAATAACTTTTGATTGAGTGGACAGATTCTCAAGATACGGACTATGACTATATTCTCAATCCCTTAACGCTCTTGAAGAGAGTCCCGCAAAAATGTCAATAATAAGTGAATTTTAAAATCAAGCGGGTAAAGAAGGATTTTTACCCTCATGAGGGATGATTTTAGAAAAACGTAACTTTTGTTAGTTACAAAAAGCATAAATTTTCACAGCCCTAAGTTAAAAAAAAACCGGCCAAGTGCGTGTCGAACCATGCACAATGAAGGGTTCCGTAGTTGGGATGAATTAATTTATCAAACAAACTTTCGCAAAGTTTTATTGTTATTACGTCTATGGACGTTCACTGTCCCTCAAAGTGTTAACATTGTAGTTAAAAAACTTGTTCTCGCATACAGAATGTTTGGGTTTTTGCAACTGCACATGTAAGTCGGTCGATTAAAAGTTTTTGAGCTAAGTCGCGGACAGACAGACAGACGGACATGGCGAAACTATAAAGCTTCCTTGTTGACTACGGAACTCTAAAATGATAGGTTTCCCATAAAAACTTTCATCCCCTATATCCCCCCCCCCCCTTAAATTTGTTTTTGAGAAAACCTATGTTCTTCCCCGGGATGCCATCTATCTCTTTACCAAATTTTATCGAGAGTGGATCAGGCGTGAAAAGGTAACATACAGAATTACTGACGGACAGACAGACAGAGTTACTATCGAATTTATACTTTTAAGCATCGATTAGTATGGATTATGTGTTCAATTTAAAATGAGCCAAATGCTCGGTAATTATGAATTCGGCGAAAGTCATTCTTCTACGGAGACTCTTAACACCGCGATTCAGAAAATGACGTTAAATGCACAACGCCATCTATCGAGCACGAAGTGATACTGTCAAAATATATGGGAAAACGTTCGAACACTCTGTAAGCTATGTAGAAAAGACTGTTTTTAGGGTTCCATGACTGACTTGACCTGACTTGACTTGACTTGACCTGACTTGACCTGACTTGACCTGACTTGACCTGACTTGACCTAACTTGACCTAACTTGATTTGAATTGAGTTGAGTTAACCTGGAGCAGGTATATTTTATCGCAGCAGGTACATTGGTAGTTGAAAGAAAAGTAGATTACGTACCTTGCTAAAGTGAGTAACTCGTGTTAATTTAGTAAGCGCATTCGTGCCTTAATTACTCACTTTTTGCTCGATGTAACAATCTAAAATTTTTAAGAAATTAAAATTTATCACCATTTTTCATGATTAATTTGTATCATGATTTAAAAGATAGATAGCGCCACCTATGGCACTACTACCAAACAATAGATTTGGAAAACTTGAATTAACCAAACTTTAGATTGGGTAAATTCACAATGTATCGCGATATGTTTCCGCGCGAAGTATGTGAACATATGATGATTATGATCGTGTGTTATACACGTTCTCACAAACCTACCTGATTTTACGCTAGTGTCATTTTACGTCAATAGATGTCGTTACGTGTATCTACATTACGTACCTAATGAAAATTTCTTCTTGAATACTTTAAACTCTTATATCTTTGGATATTTTGAAGCGATTGCGATGAAACAAAGACCAAAAGAAACATCGAGTTACACACAATATTTGAGTTTATAAGTTAACCATATTGATTTCGTACTTTTTACGTGATACTGGAACAATCAAACAAACGAACAGACAAACAGACAAACAGACAAAAATTCCAAAAATGGTAGAAATGGCATCTGTTGGTTATTCTTGGACACTCCACCTAGGTTTTTTTTTTTTTTTTTCATTGTACAGAAACGCCTCGTCTACAGATTTATTATATGTATAGATTATGTACAATTCCATCAAAATGGAACAACACAATTGTCGGTAAACAATGCAGCTTTATTGCAACACAGGTATATAATCTAGAAAAAAAAAAAATCGGTGGTGTCAGTTTTATAGTTAAATAAAAATAAAAAAACCCGACTGCAAAAACACATATCTGAAAAGAGAAAAACAAGCATTATTATTTATAGAATTTTGGTATCGCACAAACAAAAATTACAGCATATTTCAGGTTATTGGTTCTCTTTTCAGATAGAGGAGAGAGAGGTACCTATGTGTTTTTGCAGTCGGGTTTTTAGTTTTTAATTTTCAGCCTTTTAGTTTATTCTAAATAAGCTTGTGCAAGGTTAGGCTTCGCAGGCGATTTACTAGGTCCGACACTTTTTAACCCAATTTATTATTCCTAATTAAATTTAAACATTTATTACTTATATATATTTGTGTAATCCCCGTTTAATTTCCTTTATTTTGATACCCTAGTCGATAGATTTGGTTATTTTTTAATACGCTCCAAAAATCCGCTATTTTGTTTTTTTTTTCAAACACTTATCTAAGGGCACTTGGGTTTTTAAGATGAATTTATCGATACTTTAACTGTCGAAATCCATCTAGCTGTCTGGAAGATACGAGGTAATAACAAAATTTACAAACATACAAGATACGCCCGAAAAACATATCGCTCTTTTTACCCGATTGCCAAGGAAAAGAAACATACTAATAGAAGCAAATTGCTCCAGACAGTCCAGACACTCGCACAACTACACCCTAATCTTTTCTTAAATAGAGTAAGTACACAATTTTAAAAATAATACATAATAGTTTTATTCTATTTCTCTCGTTGCTATACGATTTTATCTAGATTTGTATTTATACGGATTCAACGTTCTTTATTCTGAGCAATAATTTATTATTAATAAGCAGGATGTAAGGTTAAGTTTTTAAATTCTAGCACGCTAGGTATTGGTAGTTATTTATGCAACTGTTATATAATAAGGGGTATTAAAACACGAATGTGTGTTTATCACATTCGGCTTCGCCTCATAACACACGTTTTAATACCTAATTATTTACAGTTGCATACTAGATTTTATCTACACTCATGATATGAATCCTCAATAAAAGGTACTTTGCAATACTAATATTAACAAAAATGGAGGGATACGACGCCCGTGAATTCGAATTTTTCGAATTCGACTAACATAGATGTTTTTTTGTTTTAAATTCTTTTTTTGAAATGAGTTGTATTATGAAATTTAGTACAACATTATAACACCCATTTGGATGATATTATGGTTACTATGACAACATTAAAACATCAGTGTTTTAAAGTTCGCAATAAGCTAACTGTTGTATAAGTTAACTGTTTCAGAAACTTTTATAGAGGATTTATAGCATGGGTGTAGATAAATAACATTATTTTGAATATTTCGCTGATTTATTAAAATCGCAGCTACACGAAAAGCAAAAGGGTTAAAATTATTACGCTGCTACAACTGCCCATAAGATCAACTGTCCCTGAGGGCAGAAAATGGTAGAAATTGGTGTCATTAATGACAAATCGGATGTATGTGCCAATAAGCACTATTAATCACAGATTTTACTAACCTATTGTAAAAGTCGATGATTGTGACAGTCACCAACAGTTAAATAATGTTTATGTTGCATGCTTACATAAACTTGTATCTATGTAAAAGTCTGAACAGTCAAAGAATGAATATGCTAAGCGCCTTAAGGTTAATTTTTGCTTGTACTTTATTTTTTTCCATCTACGTACGTATTGACAACATTTTGAATGAAAATAACAGTTCGAAAAATTGTAAAACGCAATAGTGTCGGCGCATGTCTGGCGAGGCGCAGCTCAGCGCGGTTGTGACTCCAAAGATAATGACGACCTTGTGCTAGTAAAAACAAAGTTGCAATGAATGAACTTTCTTTCCATTAGCCCGAGATCAGTTACCTATCTTAAGTTCGAAAAATATTTGACCGAATTTCATTCCACCTAAAACTTTTCAGCTATTATTGTTTCGTTTTTTTTCTACTTCATCGAAGTCACGTCTGCAACTGTATCAGTTGACCTATTATCAATTAGATTTTTTTCGTTATTCCGACGTTTCATTTGGTTGATAAACTTTTTACCGAAGTTACACTTAGCCGAAATAACATTTGTTCATTTAACCTACAATTTGTTTAATTAATAATTTAAATGTAATGGCACTTAATAAAACAGTTGATTATGAACAAAAGTGGTTTTAGCTGGTCCCAGTATGAAGCATGCAAACAAGGATGCTTGCTTCAAGCATGCAGCATGCAAGCAGGCATGCAGCGTGCAAGCAGTCATGCAGCGTGCAAGCAGGCATGCAGCGTGCAAACAAGCATGCAACATGTAAGCAGGCATGCAACATGCAGCAAGCATTGTTTCTGTCACGGCTCCGCAGATGGTTTTAACGCTCACCGCCGCGGCTGAGGCTGCCTTCAAAGCACTTGCTCCTCAGCCCGCGGGCCGCCCCACCCCTCCACGCCTACGCGGGCTTAAATTACGGGCACTGTAGGGGTAGGGCAGACTGCGTGAAGTCGGTTTTCCAGCGATTCGTTTCTGTCACTATATTTTGTAGCACAACATATTGACGTTTTATGATACTATTTTAATTTAATATTGAAACTGCTACCAAGTAACCGGCTAAATATTTGTGACCAAATAATATTCCGTAAACTGTAGTTAGTTTCGGTGTGGTGAAAATATGGCAAATAAATCATTTAGTAAATGAAAAAAGTTCAAAAGAGGCTTCGGCCAATAGCAAAAAGTTATTTTGTAAATCGGCGAAACGACACATGATACTTCGATGATCTAATAATATGTCAAATAATGCTTAAAACAAAAAATATGTCGGTCAATAGTTTTCGGTAAATGAAATTCGAACAAAAAAAAATCGGAATACTGATGGGTCCCCCCCGAGATCACATATCGCGGTCAGAGGTTAGTCAGGTTGTTTATTTTCGACTTTAATTAATTTAAGGAACGCAATATTTATATTTGTTTGAAAACCGCGCTGTGCTTCACCACGCCATGAGGCCCTTAGGTATTTGGAAAATCTCAAAATCTTTACATTTCCAGTCACGTTTTGTATGTGTCTTTAATCTCCTAATACGTGTTGTGCACACTTAATAATTATTTAAGAACAACCAATAATAACTTTTAAAGCGTTTTATAAATGAAAGAAAAATGTATGTACTTAACTCTTATTTTATTGTAAGTATTAATTAAGTATTAAAATAAATTATAAACTTCAGTGATATGTGCTCTTATTTGTTTATCAAATGGTAATAGTAGATTATTTAATTTTCACTTGAAATTCATGCATGATACATTACACTAAGAAAAAAAAAAATACATGTAACAGCGGATTTTGTTGGGTCTTTTTAATTTTATAACTCTAAGATTATTGTGATGATGCGCGCAGGAATAAAATAGTGTATAATTATTGCAAATTAAACTAAAAACTGAATTCATTAAATAAATAAATAGTTGTAAAGGAGCATAAACCAATATTCGTGAAAAAGTACCTATACTCCATTTGAAGTAACTTTTTTTGCTTTTAATGCTATCCTTATGCCTACGGTATAGAAGTCAAAATCGGTTGAACGGACTGTAAAAGGGTTTGTTTTAATGTCTAATCTTATTTCAAATGGGCTATAAGTATAGATAATACGTTGGTTCACTGGACTTACACATAAAGGACCTATCGACTATACAATATATTATACAAATACATACTGATTTAGTCATTCATTCACAGTGAATAGGGAATGCAATGAAATTCAATTATTAAAGCCCATACAGATCATAAACCCAAGGTTCAGTGTGTTTCTCTTCATACATTCAGTACATTGACTAGCTTTTTCCATTGCGGTTCTGTAACAAACCAAAGTAATGAGTACGTGATTAATTGTTTAAATTTTTTATTAATTGCTTGTTTCTACTTACCGCTATATTTTGGTATGAAGACTAGAAGTTGTCGAATTAAAACCAGGGCAATAACGAATGAATATCCCAAGCCATAGACGCAGGACACGAAGCATATTGTCGAGCTAAAAATGATTAACAATACATAGATCACAAACAGGATAATGTGTGTGTGACGGATATTTGTTGGCATTTTAAAGCTTTAAATATGTACCTAATAATATAGAAACCGTTATGTACAGCAGCATGAAAGCCACATTTATGTCTGTAATTTTTATGGTGTAATTAATAAAGAGTATTCTATGTATCTATCTGATGTAACCAGCCCCGAATCTACAGGAGAGGGAAGCCGCTGCCCGTGCTCCGAGCGCCAACTGCTGGGGGCGGCAAATTTAAGCGCGGCAGAGTAAGTGCACCACCCAGCTCACCGCAACTTGGCGATAAATGAGACGCGTAGCACCTATTATATTTCTCTGCGGGTAGCGCACTAAGGACATCACTGCGTGATAAGTGTAGGCATAGGTCGTAAAAAAAAAAGTCGCTGCCTGGTGTGCCAGGAACTCTCCGTTTTTAAAGCACATACTTCCCTTTTATTTGGCCATAGAGATATAATTACAGTAGAGGGCGGGTATTGCACAAATCGCTTAGTGCGCATCGTAGGCAAGTGAGCTATAGATACTAAATTGATAAGTGTATGACATATTTTTGCCAATCGGCAATTTTTTTGCCATTACTTGCCAATCGGCACGGAGCTATCGATAAGTTTTGTCGATACTTTTGATTCGTAAATATGAAAAAAATCTCTGCAGGAACGCAATCTGGCGGGAAAATCGTGTTGTTCAAACCCGTGCCTATTGTTCATAGTTTGTTGCGCGCGCTCTATAAGGACTAGTAATTATATCTCTATGTATTCGGCGATCTAAAACAAGTTAGCTTTCTATCTCTTGCAACAGATCAATGCCTTGGCGAACCAAAAAATTAATGATCAAGATAAAACCTGACACTGACCTAGAAATTGCAAAAAACGTAAGAAAATTAGAATTTCGCGGACTACCACTGCGGGTCCACCTTAACAAGTCCACATAATATGAAAAAATAATTAAAATATTAAAAACCAAGACGGCCCTGCTAAAAAACGAACTAAAAAGTAAAAAACAAGTTGATAAAATTGTCATTGCAGTCGGGGGACTGTTCTGTGGAACACTTTTTAATCCAAGAGGTCCCCCAAATCCGTTCAGGCATTTTAAAGTTATGGTGGAATACTTTTTGGGCAGTCGTGTAAATAGCTAAGATGCTCTGGCAGATTGATAAGCGTGCATTACATTCATGAATGGGCTTTCCTTTCCTAAACAGTCTCGGCAGTAAGTTTAATACCAAAATACTTACTTGAAATCATAATAGACATCATCACAATCCTGCGGCATGAGAATAACGCCATATAATATGAAGGGTCTACAAACTGTTGTTAGACCCAAGTTGGTTCCAAAGATAAGTGTGGCAAAAGCAAAGATTTGGCCAGCAAGGAAATAAATATAGTTTGGTCTCAGCACACAGCAATCCCACCTGAATAGAAAAACAGTCATTTTTATTAACAAATTATTATAATGAACTGATTCATCTCAATGAATCACTAATGAATGCCAACAAATTGAATTGATAATAAATATAATTTACTGAAATAAACAGTACCAACCATATTGAATGGAAAAATCTTTCGTTGACTTCAATTTGACATATTTGACAGTAATGTGAATCAGAGGTCAAGACTGGACTGAAAAAAAAATTGAATAGTTTTAAAATCCTCATCATTGTCTACCTATCCTTTTCCCAACTATATCGAGGTCAACTATGATATGTTTTAAAATTGTCGTTTGTTTAAGAATAATAATATAATTTTTTTTTTTTTACGCCTACCCTATCCTACACTATCTCTAGGATAGGGTTAATGAAAAGAGTGTGTGGTGGTTTAAACCCATGGAAACCATCCAACAAAATCTCAGCTTATAGTCACACAGAGTACCTAAAGCTTTTGGGTGTGGTCATTTACAGGTATTAAAGTACTAGTTTAAAACTTTTATACAGGTTTAATTGACTAAATATCCATTCCTTGGTTCTGACATTTGACAACTGATAGTTTCAAACCTTGGTTTAAATTTCTATTATCAATACTTTACAGAATCACATTATGGAACTTAAATTATTACTGGAAGACAAGACAAGTTGACTTAAAATATTACCTGTATTCCTTTCCCTTAGATGATCCAGTGGCAAGTTCAAAATCAGCTACAGCCTTCATTTTGTAGAAGAAATAACATGTGCATGATAAAAGTAGCAGGAATACGAAATTTTCCAGTTGTGTTATTTCAAAGTAACCCAGCACACCACTTTCAAATACCAGAAATAAACATATTGCTGATGACATTGTCCATGAAAAGAAAAATGAGGACCTGGAAATAGTGAGAGTACTTGTATAACTAAGGCAACATCCTTGTTTAACTCGTTAAGATATTGTAATAAGCACTTTAATGTAATTGTAAGCCTAACTAATATTATAAATGTGAAAATGAGTGTTTGTTTGTTTGTTATGCTTTCACACTAAAATGGCTGAACAGATTTAGATGAAGGCACATAAGTATACCATGACCTGGAATAGGACATAGGATACTTTTTATCCCGATATTCCCATGGGATCGTGACTTACGCAGGTGAAACCGCGTGGCGCAGCTAGTAGACATTAAAGTATAAGTAAGGAAAATTCATTATTAACAAGCCCTATTTACATTACATCCCATGTAATAGAAGGTGAACATTATTATACTTTTTCGGGTGAACCATTGACTAGATCAGATGTAGGTAATGGAAAACATCAACTCTCAGACATACTCAAAGTGGTCTCGAACAAATAAATAATATTATAATCAAGTGAAAGTGAGGAGAATGTACCTACCTGTTCTTCTGCCGCGGTCTGGAGTTTACGTATAAAGCACCCATTCCAATCACCACCATGACTATGATAGTGACTGGCCGCGATATGGTGGCTATTAATAAGAGTCCTGGTAGAATCAGATACGGCAAAATAGCATCCATATCGACTTTCTTGCCACTTCTATTTGCCCCATAAGGTATTAGATCTTGAATAGTCAGTGTTGTGGTCACCATTTTCACTATTTGTACACAACTACTACTTCATTTATTTATATAATAATCTTGTTTTTCGTTAGTTCTCGATAATTACATCGTATTTGAGGAGGCAAGGCGCAGGCAACAAAAATACACTGTGAAAAGTGTGAAATATGTAAAGTAGGTATTAAAACAAATGAAATTTATGGAAATCAACATGTCAAAAATGTCATTGTCAGTGTCACTGTCAGTCTCGGAATTTTAAAAAAGAGACGTGGGTATTGTTCTTTTGGGAATTTTGAGCTGTCTACGTTTGAGAAACTGTAGGTAGGTACCTATTCCTCGAAGGGGTAGGCAGAGGTGCGCTATATTTAACGTCCATGTAATAGGGCCCTATTGGTATTAATCGGGCATGCGTAAATACAAATGTAGGTATTTATTTGTAAATTTATAAAGTTTATTTCAGTAGGTACAGCTTTGATATCACGACTATTAAAAGTTGTTAAAGTTGAAAAAAACGCGTTTAACGAGTTCTCACATGTTATTAGTCAGATTAGAAATATGTTTTTATTTAATGTGATGTCAGAAGATTATCGGCTGGGGCTGGATCAGCATCATCATTTAACCGGACGGATACTATGATTCAGCCATAAGACGTTCACTGCTGGACCTAAATAAGCATCTCCCAAACATCACCACATCGACTGGTGCTGAGCTGCCCAGCTGATTCTTGCGACCGTCATCAGATCCATCCATCTTGTAGGGGTCTACCCACGCTGTGCCTTCCGGTACGAAGGTGAAACTTTTTGGGCCAGATCTTTACCAAAAACGTCCTGTCGGCCACGTGATTAAGAAGTGACTCGAAGTCGTTCGGAGTAGCTTTGAACTGACGATAAGGTTACTAGCACCTGAGATGCTGATTGTTGATGCTCCATCATTCTATCGAAAAACATATTTATAATGTAGTACCAGCTGATGCCCGTGACTTTTATTTATTATATACTAAAACCTTACTCGAGAACCATTTTATCCATTGCTGAAAACAGCATGAAAATCGGTGCGGTAGTTTTTGAGTTTATCGCGTACAGGACGACAGACAGACGCGGCGTAGGACTTTATTTTATAATAATTATGTAAGGATGTAGGTACCTTTGTAATTACACGATCAATTTGACTTTTTAATAGCTGGATTTTTAGACACAACCCAAAATAACGAAATTCATGCTAGTTACGAGTTAGGTTTTTGAATATTCTTGAAAATAGGTATGTTTGGTTAATTAAAACCACTGATCAGTAAGTAATTATGATTCGTTATCGCGTTTATGTATAATTAGCTTGTCAACGTTTAGTCACATTTATGAATCTTGTAATGCTGTAGACTCATGTCCCTGGTAGTTCTAGTTGGGCAGGCAGGGGTCGCGGTATCCGACACACATGCGCCGTGTCAGTCAACAACAGATTGCGCGCGCACGCGTAACTAACGCTGTGTTTTTTACCTTATCCGCCGGTAACGACATACCGAGCGACCAACAGTATTGATCGGGTGTTCGCCACGAAACGGCGTCTCGAAAATGCGACACGATTTTTTCCGCGCTTAACTTGTGTTCGACTGCATATTGTAAACCCGATACCTTAAAAAATCGCTCATTATGGAGAAGTGAGAAAAGGTGTTTTAGAGTGATAGCTCTTCAAGTTGACGAAATGTCCAAGGTAAGCGTTATCGCATTGAGCCATTGTTAAAACTTGGATTGTGGTGGTGCGGGTAGGTAGCTGCTAAAATCACTGCCAAGGACGTGTTATGTGGTGAATTTTACAGGTTTTCAGATAATTCAACTATGCGTTTCTAACGACTATGTATTCGAACATCAACCGATGGATTTGGAATTTTGGAGCACAATATTTGTAACTTAAACCTGTCTTTGCTCTAAAATGTATGATTGGGATTATCATTTCCTAATCCGCTATGATATCCTAGTGCTCCATAAGTAAAACAAATACATCCTTCATGGAAAATAACAACTACTTTTTCCTGATAAATAATATTCAACTCCGATACCTCCAAGGAATAATAGATGTTAACCGCAGTGCTCTGCTATTCTATATTCGGACTAGATACATAGGTATACAGACTATTGAAGGCAAAGCCTGTAACTATATCCGATACATTTCTGGAGTACTGTAACTTTGTAGTTACGTTTTATTTATTCTTTCACATGCGTTCATGTCCAGTCCTTTATGATTTAGGTATTATATTAAGCCTTCTTCTCGTGAGTTGTGATGTTTTCTACAGCATCGTTTCAGAATCAGTCCGGTTTCATTCAAGCCGTATCGTGCAAAGTATTGATCAGTGTTCTCTTCTGTACAGTTTATAGTTGTTACCTACATTATCATTATCTGTACCATGTTTTTCTTAAGTAGTTAGTGCCTACCTACTTACCTACTACGAAATTGTACTCTCAAATCAAACATAGGTAATCTTTTTCAGAGGTCATCGGTCACTCACAATTTTAGGGTTAATTTTTATAAACGCTCTAAGCTTTTTCTTGGTTTAAAAAAACATGTACCTAATACCAAAAATATTACGCTCAAAAACCTGAATGACTGCCGCAGTATCAGACTAATTTTGTGTGTGCTCTCAGCTTGGCAGCCGGTTTTTCAGAGCCTGTTTTAATCGCCATCTTCTCAGTAGCTTGTAATGTCTGTTTTGTCTGCAGTTCACCTTCACTTATTAGTTGAGGGTCTTCTTCATTGATCTTCTGGCTGTTTTTATCTACGTACCTACCTAATTAGAACTGATTCGATCCCACCATGGACGTATGATCCAATAGAAACATTTTCAGCATCTATAAGTGGGTAGAGGTCGCCAATTAAACTCGTTACTCAAAACTGTATTTACCTACGTATCTATAGGTAGTCAATACCATGTTTTAACTCTCACCATATATTACTGTGGCGTTTTTATGATTCTATGAGATCATACCTAGCTACGTTATTCATTTTACCCGGCAAAGATCTTAATTAAATTCAATTGCTTGCAAATTGAAGTAGTTAATCAATTTAGGGTGTTACCTTTGTACACTGTTAAACAATATTGTATTGTGCGGAATCTTCTGTGATCACAGTTGTAATGAGAAGTAGGGGCCTACATGATACAAAGCTACCCTAATCTTAGCTTACGTCATGCATTGCAAAAAGTTACCCACAGGTCATTGACAGGACAGTGCCGGAGTTTTTTGCCCACGACCAAATCGATGCACGCTTTGAAACCTGTACAATAAGTGTTTGATTTGAACTGACATTAAAATTATTTCAAATTGAATGTTTATTTCTTTGAAATCGGAGGATGTTACGAAATATCCGGCTTGAAAAAAAGATTACCGCGCAATGTAGGTAATACCGTATAATTGCGCACTGCTTAAAGTTTGAATCAGTGTAGTTAGGTACTTCCTAACAGGACATGAAAACAAGCTAATATTGAAAGCTTGTAAAAACGTGGTGGCAATAGAACATTTAGTTAATTACTTACACATTGATCGCAAGAATGATCACTTACATGCTTCAGTCCGCTACGAACAGTTCGTAGAAAGCTATCGTGGCTGAAGTTTCAAACTGTAAACTGATTTCCATTGCACCACTAATACTACAAATTGGCTGTACACACGAAATGGTTTTGGGTACGGACCAATCAATAATGGCCGATGAATTATCAGCTGGTTTTTGAACAATTGAATGCGCAGGCTATCAAAAAACCTTGGTTAAATATGTATATTATAATCGAGAACCAGACTATAAACCGGTACAATATTATTATTTTAGACGTATCGTATGGCATCGTATCGGATCGGTAAGTATGGATTGCACGTTTCAGCAGTTGCGTTGCGATGTTGGCAATCGTCAATAATTTATTAACGTTTTTACCTACTTTGTTAACAGTGATACGAGGGAAAGTGTAGCGGTGCCGTGTTAGCGTCTATTGTACTTTTGTATTCGAAAATAATAAATAAGTACTTTCTTCGAGTTACCTGGACCCCAACACAGAGCGTAAATGTAACAAGATATTCGTTAAAAAAAAACTTTTTTGTGACGAGCATGGCTGCTCTGCAAATAATTCTTCATAACATCTACAAGCACAAGGCAAATCTTCAATAGCTGATACCCTAAATATAGTTCCAAAAAAATCCAGAAAAATCCTCTGGCACATCAGCAGAACAAGTTAAGTAAGGTACGTTTGGCTAGGGTTTGTAGAACCTTCATTGCATGGGCAAATCAGATTCGAAAAGGTCTATTGTTATTACATTTCTTTCAGTTTCACAGCACTTCACTTATGAAATGAAGTAGCCGTAAGGAAGTTTTAAAAGTTACGTAGTTACGGTTACAATATGCCACAAGCATATTATTGCTTATAAGATGATGTCAAATTCACCCATTTCATCATGGAGTATCAGTGCTTGAACTAAATTGTTGATTATTTGCACTTTTGGGAATAAATCATGTGCTAGGACGACAAGAATTGGTCTTCTGACTTGTTCTTTTATTCTTTTGGATCTTCTTCAACCGGTATTCACACAATGTTGAGTGTAGATCTCCTCCAACACACACGCCATTTTTCCCGGGCTTTGGCCTCCCGCATCCAACCTCCTCCTGCGGATCGCTCCTACGGTTCTGTTCCATTCCATCCCCAGCACTTTCTTACTTCATCTACCGTCCGGTCTGCCAACTTCCAATTTTTCCGCGCTACCACCTGGTCCATGTCGGCTAGCTTCGTTCTTTGCATTCTCAAATCTCAATAAACTAAGTATTTGATTTTGTTTCACTAACTTATGGCCGATTCCTATAATTTACGGACCGTTATCGGTAACATGTAACACTCTTGAATCTTTACCAATAATGAAGCAAAGACTTCTTATTTTTGCATAGTAGACTCTCTCTTAAGGACAAGCTATAACAGGTAAAATTAGCTTACGAATCCATTTATATGCCCAGTTTGGCAATATAAAAAGCTACCATTGGTACGCAAAACGATTCGTTTTTGTATATAGGAACCGAGCGTAAGTGATCCATCGGTAAAGTGAACTGGATTAATACCTAATTAAAAGTAATATCTAAAGTTCTGAGTGCCAAATTTCCGTATACTGTTAATCTTGCAGCATTCTAAAGTGTTTTAACAACACACAGGCCTTGATGAGGCGCCACTGACCTTTCCTTTTATTTTTTCGATGTCTATGGCAAAAAGTTTACACTGCGGGCGGAAATACTTGGGTAATCAATACCCTGTTTGTAGGCAATAAAAACTTAAAGTAATTAATAAAACCATTATTGGTATTCAAAACACTCCCTCACAGATCATATTTCGTACAGTAATTTGGCCACCTCTTATGCAAAATTGTGTAAAATTCTCATAAAAAATCATTAGCCTAGCAATAAAAAATAATGATAGTCTGTTGTATTCTTTGCGCGATTTTAGAATAATATTTACCTAAACAAACACATACTTAAGTCATCTTTGTTTTATTTAGTGCTACCGATGTTCTGCATTTTATTTGTATTAATAGGTACATATGCTCAAAACTGGTTTTAAAGATCTGCTATTTTCAACTTGAAGGTAACCATTTGAGCATTTAAAATGTCGGGGTATTTTCAATATTTACATGGAGGTGTTCGTAATATAATGAGAAGTCGTGACTTGCTACGAACTCTGGCTGGAGGCACCAATGTGTTTGCCTTGTGTTTATGGAAAATAAGTGTTCACGACGACGACTGAGGTACATACACGCAGAGTGTTGAGATGTCTTTTACCAAAAAAAGATGAGGATAAAATATTGTAACGCGTTTACAACATAAACAATAATACATTTCTAATATTGACTGACATACCTACACAGTACCTATAACTACCCCAACCAAGTGTTGATCTAGATATCGATAAAAGATAATAAACTCATCAATCCGGTAGGCTATAAGTAAGTAGGTTCATAAGTACCTACTTGCTTATAGTAAACACGAAGTCTAAAATGAAGTTCCTGTATGTACCTATTTATAAGTTTAATTCGATAAAATGCGTAAATCATTACGTGTGGGGCATTAAGTTAATAGGTATCTAACGAATAATATTTTTTGAACAAAGCGGAAGGGTAATATAAACTAGAACAATGTCCAATTAATGTTTTCGATGTAAAGGAAGTAATACGAACAAAGTTCCTGGTCTATTTGAATTTATTTAATAAAATTAAGTTCAAGGTAACACTGTACTCGTATAAAACATCCTGAAATGCATTCAAAGATTCCTGTGTTAGGTACTTTTCCTTAATCTGCGGATATCTACTAAAGATATAATGGTCGTTTCGTCCGTCAAATTAAATTAGATTTTAATTAGTTAGGTACATCTATGTGTAAGTAACAAGAAAAAACTGCTGTGCCAGTGCTGAATGGCCTCTAAGGAGCTGTAGTTTATGTTTTTTTGTATTATTTACGCAATTCTATAGACTCTAATGGAAATATACAGAACACAATAAATCCCTTGTGAATCACAGAAGAATTGGAATTTCACCTTTACTACACAAAACTAATTAATTGTAAGTTTGTGTTAATAAACTTTATTTCCTATGATATTAAATGTGATTATTGTATGGTGAACCATTCAATCACAAGAAATGATGGTCAAGGATTAAGTCCGTATGAGGAAAAAAAACTTGTTTTATTGCAAGAGCACGTCTACACGAAGGCATGCAAGATTAATACCAGGCGGAGAACTAAGTAACTCCATTAGTCCATTTGTTCTTAGTTTATAATGGAAAAATCGATATAGCCTACTTTTGAATGCTTTTGAGAATAGTACACCAAGTTGGAATCGAAAACCTTTAACTGTGTCACGTCTTGAACCTAAAACTAGGTAACGATTTTAATATTTTATTCTTGGACCTTTAACTTTTACTATTATTAGGTTTTGTCCTTGATTAGGTTAGTACCTTTTCTAGGTCAGATACCTTAATCTCTTGCCGGTAATATTACCAAGTAGTAAGAACAGCTGTGGAATTTTACTCATACATAAAATAAGAGTTGGCAGATGGGTACCAATGTAACAAATTAAAATGCAATCATTTCCTTCTTGGCGTGTACTGACTCGAGAATAGGTACAACTTTCAAGGCAAATGTAGAATACTACAGGGGAAAGTCAGGTTTTTAATGTCCACGTATTTCCAAGTAAATTAATACGGTACAATCTGGATACTTGGATCGCCGTTTTTTACTTTATGACATCAGACATGAGTGGTCTGGTCTGCCGTGGCCGCTGGCGTCACTTTACCTACTAAGCCATCATTATTATTTCTTCAAAGTTCTGAGGTAATAATGACACTAAGGCTTAGTTTAGTTATCTATATATATTAAAATAATCTATTGATCAAGATGCTAATCTCAAAACGAGATGGATTCGAATTAAAACATTATTCTCACCTTATATGGCTCGCATGGAATATTCCTAAACATGTCTACACATATGAATAAGTTGTTGATTTCTTTGATTTTGCCATGAACCGAGGTAGTTGAAAAGTCAAATAATTTCTAATTTATGTAACAATGACTGCGGTCTGCAAATGATGACCAGCGGTTAACGCGGTTATGATAATGTTTGACATTACAATGGACCGGTGACACACTGGATACGTGTGATGTCACGTCATGTAATACGCTTTCTATTTTGTGCACAATTATCGCTTCCTATTTAACGTTCAATAATAATAATAATATATCATTCGGAAACTGAAAAGCATTTTCATATCCTGGAAAGATCAGATTACTTACCTATTGATCTTTCTTTAATGACATAGATATTGTTTGCAATTGTTATTATTCTTGCATTGTTCTGATTTCAATTACAATGTATGTTTATAATGAACAGGTTTTCATTTTCATTTCTCTTGGATATATTGAAGAGATTTGTGTAGCAGAGGGCAAATTGCCAGCCTACCCAGTCAGTACCAAGGTTACGGCATTATAACCAAGAAGTTCGAAGACATGTGACATCTACCAACCCGCACTGGGCCCGCGTGGTGGAGTACGGTCCACTCCATCTCACAGAGAGGAGGCCTGTATCCCAACAGTGGGAACATTATAGGCTGAATGCTACCTATAAAATTCAGTCTGCTGTCGCAACTCATACTTTATTGATCGGTCCTGACTTGAGTATTGCAGCGAACTGAAAATTAACGATTTACGTGTTCGAAAAGTCAATATTATTATTAACAGCATTGTTTTAGGTATCTAATTCACACGATTACAATGGATACCAAAACAGAAAAACAATTTAAATAAAACTGGCAGTTCGAAGCAGGTCACGTCTCAAGGTTTAATTAATAAGCAAATAGTAGTTTTATGGTTCTGTATTTAAAGACACCGTCGTATACTTCGATTTTATTTCCATATCAAGATTAACATGGCCTTTTCGATTTTATCATTTTGTATTAATTTAAATACATGACTTGTTTTGTTCGGTATGCAAGATATTGACCTTAAGCGGCGCATATCAGAATTCGAGATTAAAAAACTTTAAGAAATATCGAATTTGTTTAAATGTTTAATGAGATTTTGATAAAGTTCTTTTACTTATTTAGCACAGCTTCTGTCTGATGAAATCAATACAAGTTTATAAACATCACGACGACGTACATAAACAACACAAGAAATAACAAAACTAGGTAGAAATATGTTTTGTATCTCTGAGAAATTGTCATTGTTTTCCCCTTCGAAGATTCAAAGTATTTTCGCACGATCTTAAATTCTGAATACCTATCTACTGTTCCAACTAACGGGTGAATAAGTTCTATTTTTTAGTACATATATACTAATTGATCGTTCTCACGAAAGCAAGATGCTCGTGAATTAGTAGGTTGTTAAGTTTCTAATTTTATTGTTGCCGGCATTCGTTCTTATGTACAGACAACCATTACTTCGTTTCATTACATTTCGTTACCTCTAAAAAAAACCTAGGCATTTGAGGGATGTTTTCTGCACTGCATCGGATCCGAAGCCGAATTCAATATCCGAGTCCATTCCGTATTGGGTTTGTTCTAAATTCAGACGGACAGATTTCGGATCTAGTGCGCAACCCCTCATACAAATAGTACTATTGTTACTTCGGAACGACATTTCTCGGATTCGAATCGGATGAAAAGCAGACTATTTTGTCTTCACATTCCGTGGGTTGTAATCGCTGATGATGATTTAATATTACGTAGGAATAATTATGTTGTCGTGGCTGTGGTTAGATACTTTTATCAGACAGGATTTAATTATTTAATTTTATCCTAAAATTTCGCTACGCCGTAGCCGTAGCGTATACCTCGTAGAGTCTATTCATTCCGTAAGGTGTAAACTACTGATAATGTTAGGTATAATAATTATGTATGGGCGTAGATATTTTATAAGAAAGGATCCAAATAATACAGTTTTATCGACAACTTTGCTACGCCGTAGTCTTAGCGTAGACCTCGTAGGGTCTTTTCGAGTTACACAGAATTGTAGGATGTAAACCGCTGAAGGTGATGTCGCGGGTTAGACATTTTATTAAAAAGGATCTAAATATTTAATTTAAGTATATCTAAAATTTTGCTATGCCGGAGCCGTAGCGTAGACCTCGTATAGTCTCTGAGCTCAACGTGCCGTGTGGCGTAGACGTAGATAGTTTAATAACAGGTAAGGTAGGTAGTCTAGGTAGATGTTTAGTTTCTCATGCATTGTAAGATACTTTTATTGGTCAGAATGGTAGGTATTAGAATTGCATATAAGACTGATTGTCTTTCACAGACAATTGTTGAACATAGTTATTCCGATCTCCGTGGGATTTAAATTATGCTAAATCAGACAAAACAAGGCAAGGAAGGATAGTTTAGAAATAATTTTAAACAATTTTCACTAACACTTGATGACACCAAAATCAATGCTTAAATAAAAGGGCGCTGTTGGATTTTCAACTTTCTGCGCTAAGCCGAGAGTTGAAAATCCAACAGCGTATTAGTGAAAACGGGCATTAGGTACAAATAAACATGCCTAAACTTATGCTGATAGCCTGTATCATCCCACTGCTGGGCAAGGCCCATAACTTCGCCTCCCACCATCGTCTACGGGGTCTGCCACGATACCTTCTGGGTGGACTTCACATGTGGCAATTTTGGTCCACTGCTCATTGATAAAAATATGTTCAAAAACAGATATTTAAGCTTTGGATGACCCAGATACATAATACTATCAAAACCACCTTTGACATCAGTCGTATGTTTAACGCTATCTGCATATCTGTAATGTAATAGCTTGACAGATTAATTATAATCAATACGTTTACACACCTATCGTTAATTAATATTGTTCATTGATATATTATTAGAAGTCTTATTATCTAGTTAGTACCAGATATTAACAGATAGATTCCACTAGAGCTGCGTAATTGATAAAATTATTAGCTTGTTTTATTAGAACCTCCAATAATTCCATTATGCTTTCTTAAAAATCTTATTGAACACTTTATATGATGAATGCGATTCTTTTTGTGAACCTCTCATAGTTCCTATTTTGTCGTCTTATAAAAATACTATAGTATTTTTAGCCAAAAAGTTGGACGCAGTTTCTTAACTGCGACCACCTTGGATGTGCCGGCCGCTGCTGTGGGTTGGTCACGGTTCTAACCCATTTGGTCAGGGTGCCCTAGCTTAGTTACTGCGACCATCTGTGAGAAAAGGCCAGATATTTAAAACAGGCTCCATTATTTAAAACAGCGTGCAAAGAAATCCCAAAAAGTTTATGGACGTTTATTAATTTAAAAAAGTATACATCACTAGTGGGTCGATACCTTTTTAGAGGATTAGTTAAATATTTCCCATAAATATTATAAATGAGAAATTGAGTTTGCTAGCAAATCCATTCAGCCGTTTTAGTGTGAAACCGTACCAATGTTTCGTACGCTTTCACACTAAAACGGCTGAATGGATTTGGATGAAATTTGGCACATGGGTAGAGCATGACCTGGAGAAGGACATAGCCTACTTTTCATACTGGATCGCAGATGAAGTCGTGGGCAACAGTTAGTTGACCTATAAATAATTACAACAAAAAATAAAATAATTTATTTTTAACTAGCTGCGCCCCGCGGTTTCACCCGCGTAAGTCTCGATCCCGTAGGAATATCGGGATAAAAAGTATACTATGTCCTATTCCAGGTCATGGTCTACCCCTGTGCCTAATTTCATCCAAATCTGTTTAGCCGTTTCAGCGTGAAAGCGTAACAAACAAACAAATAAATAAACAAACTCACTTTCGCATTTATAATATAGTTAGGATTAGGATTAAGATTAGGATAAGGATTGTTTCAAAAAGTTTTTCGTAACTGTAAACCGATTTCTTATGTCAGTACGATTATATCCGTTTTACATATCTGTAAGTTATTGCCTATCGTCCATGATTGTCCATGTAATCGGTGGAATACCCGCGATATTATGTGTAAATTTTTTCAAGCCGCAGTGACAGGTAAATTTCTAGAGATTGAATTAGATACATTAACATCATCCCCTGTTATTAGATCACCAAGTAAGGTCGCAGACTCGGTAAAGTACCCAAGTGTCATAATGCGGATAAAATGACGTAGATTTTCCATTTTCGTAATTATAAGGTACCTACTAGCTTACTACTTCATAATTGAGTCCAGACTTCCAGAGAGAAATTACATAAATTGATACTTTGCAATCGTTAAACCATTGGCATGTCATTTACCGAGATAAAAAGTATATTAGGTGTTCCAGGTTATAAACTACCTGTGTGACAAACATCCAAATCCGTTCAACCGTTTTTGCGTGATTGACAAACATCCAAACATAAAAACTTTCGCATTTATTCTATACCTACTATTAAAGGACCAATATTTGTATATATTTATTTATTGACCAATACTTAAACACATGACTTTACTCATAATTATGAACAACTTCAATCGGCAGGCTGTTCCCTACATTTACATATGTTCGCAGAACTCGTCAAAATGTAGGTAACAGCTATATATTTGTCTCAAGAACGGCTTTAATGATTTCGATGAAAGTTGCAATATATGGGTAGGATACGGAGGCGAAAAATCGATCTAGCTAGGTTTCATATATGAGAAAAATCAATCTAGCTAGGTCTCATATCTGGGAAAAATCGATCTAGCTAGATCTCATATTTGGGAAAAATCTTTTTTTTGTTTTCACCCGAACTAAGCGGTCGCCCAAAGTTTAGAACAAGATGGCTACCTTAGAATAATGACATGGCAGCATGGAATTTGTATGTACTATCATTATCATGGCAAAATGGAATTAGTATGAACTATTCTATACTATTAAATGAGCTTCTCTATTTTCACCAGAGCAGAGCTCGGTCGCCCAAGTACTTATAATACATACTATCCATAATCCATAATAATATTATAAATTCGAAAGTAAGTCTGTCAGTCTGTCTGTCTGTATGCTACCTTTTCACGCTTAAACCACTGAACAGATTTCGTAAAATTTGGCAAGGAGATAGATGGTATCCCGGAGAAGGACATAGGCTACTTAATATGGACATACCACGCGGGCGAAGCCGCAGGCGGAAGCTAGTATACTATAAGTAAGTTTCCTCTCATGGTCAGTGTCCCGCTCTTGGCTTTTCCCATCACGACCTCATTTTCCTCTCGTATATCCTAAAACCGCCTAAACCTGTCCCAAAAGTTCTGCACATGCGTTGTTTTGCACGCATGGAAGTTGAGAGGCTTCGTCAAGATGCGTCAGACCTCAGTTGGGAACACCTGGCAGCGGCGACAACTGTAGACGAAAAACTGCACATTTTTGATCGGACGGTCCTTGCTCTCTACGACAAACACGCTCCTGTCAAGATGATCAAACTACGTCGTCCACCTGCTCCTTGGATGACGACAGGGGTTCGAATGGCGATGAGGCGCAGAGATCGGGCCTTCCGTAAATTTAGAAGGGATCGCAGTAATGAAAATCGGACCTTTTACAAAGCTGCTAGAAATCGGTGTAATCAGATGATACGCAACGCTAAACGCCGCCATATTCTCGAGAACATTTCTTCTTCTTCACCTGCTGATATCTGGAAGTTCCTTGGTACTCTTGGTATCGGTAGACCACGTCATGTGGATTTTCCTAATACAATTGGCCTTGATGATATCAACCGTCACTTCACAAGCACCTGTCATTTGGATACCCAAATGTTGTCCCAGACGGTCGATTACATTACTGGCCTAGCCAGTCCAATCATAGAACCATTTCATCTCTCTCCGGTCACCTTGGACGAAATTAAAAAGATCATCCTGTCCATAAAATCCAAGGCTGTGGGCTGTGACGGCATCAGTCGTAGTATGGTCGTTTGGATCCTTGATACCCTTCTCCCTCCGATTACCCACATGATCAACTTTTCTCTTAATTCCGGGCATTTCCCATCCTTGTGGCGTATGGCGTATGTACGCCCACTCCCTAAAATTTCAAATCCCTCCTTACCCAGTCATTTCCGCCCCATTTCCATTCTCCCGTTCCTGTCTAAAGTGCTTGAGGCCTGCGTACACAAGCAGTTTGCGGGGTTTGTTCACCGGAACAACCTTGTTAGCTCTTTTCAGTCTGGATTCAGGCCTGGGCACAGTACAGCCTCCGCTCTCCTTAAAGTGACTGGCGATGTTAGAGAAGCGATGGAGGATACCAAGGTTACCGTTCTGGTATTAATTGATTTCTCCAATGCCTTTAACGCCGTCAGCCACGATATTCTCCTTTCTATCCTCTCTCATCTTATGGTTTCACCCGAGGCCCTGGAATGGTTCTCTTCTTATCTCCGGGGACGTCAGCAGTCGGTTCGCGTTGATGAGAGCTCTTCGAGTTGGCGCGACCTGGATGCTGGTGTTCCGCAAGGCGGTATTCTTTCTCCATTGTTATTTTCCATCTTCATTAATTTTATAACTCACTGTTTTCGGTGTTCGTATCATCTTTATGCCGATGATCTTCAATTATATACAGCTGGGCGGGTTGAAGGTTTATCGGACGCTATAGCGGATGTAAACCGAGATTTAGATGCCATCAAAAAGTGGTCTGATAGTTTTGGGGTGTCAGTAAACCCCTCAAAGTGTCAGGCCATTGTAATTGGGAGCTCACGCATGATGGGTAGGGTGACGCTCAGCTCTCTTCCTCCACTCATTTTCAATGGCACCGTCATCCCCATTACTTCTACTGTGAAGGATCTCGGTTTGCATCTGGACTCGACACTTAGCTGGCAACGCCAGGTCTCTAGTGTTAGTCAAAGGGTCAGCGGTACTCTGCGATCCCTGTATCGTCTGAGGAACTTTTTGCCCGCTAAGACGAAAACTATGCTTGTGCAGACTTTAATTTTCCCCATCATCGACTATGGTGACGTGTGCTACTTTGACTTGAATGCAGTTTTGTTGGATAAGCTTGACAGACTACTCAACAACTGTATTCGGTTCATTTTCAACCTGAGGAAATATGACCATGTTTCGAGCTATAGGTCTGAGCTCAAATGGATGTCCATTCGCCAAAGAAGAAGTTTGCGTGCTCTGACCACGCTTTTCTCCGTTCTCAACTCTCCCACTCCTCCTTCTTATCTTGTGTCTCACTTCCAATATCTATGTTCTTCACACACTATGAATCTGCGTTCTTCTAACAATCTTCTCCTACTCTGCCCTTCTCATACTTCTGACTTTGTTCATTCTTCTTTTCATATTCAGTCCATTCTTCTTTGGAATGCGCTTCCTCTTGATATCAGGACGGCTACCAGTCCGTATGCATTTAAGCGGAAACTGCAGAGAATATGACTCTACTCTATTTATTTTTTCAAAATAAATAGAGTAGAGTCATATACACCTCTCTGCTTTGAATTTGTATATTATGTATACATATATATATATATATATATATATATATTATAGGTATATATTATAGTAAATATGTATGTAAGTATTTATGTATCACAAGTTGTAATGTGCTGTAAAAACTGTTTTATCATTATGATATATATATTTTTTTCCTTATTTTTTTTTTTTTTTTTTTCTCTTTGTTCCTTTCAATCAGAGCACCCGCCATCTAATCTCTTCACCACCCTTGGTTGACTGGTAGAGAATGCCTAAGGCATTAAGTCCGCCTTTGTACCTTGTTTGTGTGCGAAAAGTTTAAATAAATAAATAAATAAATAAGTAGGATTACTAGATAAAAGTTTAAACAGCAATTTGTACCAGGTTCATGTTTAGTTTCTATTTAAATCTAACTTCTAACTAATATTATAAACGCGTAAGTTTGTGTTAGTATGTATGGATGGATGGATGGATGGATGGATGTTTGTTACTCTTTCATGTAAAAACTACTGAATGGATTTGGATGAAATTTGGCAAACAGATAGTTTATAACCTGGATTAACTCTTAGGATACTTTTTATCCCGATATTCCCACGGGATCGAAACTTACGCGGGTGAAACCGCGGGGCGCAGCTAGTAATCAATAAATGTACCTCTTTGCTTTGAAGCATGCACGGTTTGCTCAGGGCAGTCTAATTGTATTGATTTTCACTGTGTTAGTTCATGGGAGTTATCATCGACTGTGTGCCTAGTCCTATTGTCTTTCATGCATGAATCAGTGAAAGATAAACTGATAATGATATAACAACAAATCATTGTCTATAAACCTCTCAAAACGGTGAAGGAAAACATCATGAGGAAACCGGCATATCCTAGAACCAAAAATTCGAAGACATGTGACATCTACCAACTCGCACTGGGCCCGCGTGGTGGATTACGGCCCGTTCCCTCTCACAGAGAGGAGGCCTGTGTCCCAGGAGTGGGAACATTATAGGCTGATTATGCTTATGCATCGTCTATAGTTTCATTGTTTGTACAAATATATGTATGACGGTATGTATTTTATCTGGGGTAACATTAATTAATGCGGCGCTTGATTTATCATACCTACGTTACACACAAACGTATGATGTATTTGCATTATGTCCCTACATGTCCATGATAAAAACCACTGAGCATAAATCTTGTTCATTTAGTAAGCAACACAGTTTTATAAATGATCTCGTTTGACTAGAATGCTTTGTTAACAATTAAGAAGTAGTCGTAGTGATCAAATTAACCTAATTGTACTCGCTACCAATATCTTTTCCATTAAAAAGTAATTGTCCAATGAGTATACATGTTTGTTTGTGAACATCATAATCAGAAGGAGCATATTATTAATAATACCTACAGAAATGATTTTTAGTAATTAAATGTAAGTCAGTTCATTCGTTACATGTGTTAATAGATAGAAAAGTATCTAAGTATATCTAATCTAGGTATGAGGCGCTAACGTTGACTTTGTGGAACAGTTAAGTGATAAGAATATTACAAAATAAACCGATCGTAGATAACGCATACTATTTTAATACCATAACCGGAGAATAGTTAGCTATTTGCAATACCACAAATGAAAAATAAATAAGCATAAAATATTACACAAGGTCCGTTATAGGTTGATTCGCAGTTGTTTCAACGTAACGTTTTGAAGTATTAATTACCGTTCGAGGGAAAATGACCGAAGTGCTGGCATTGTGAAAAGTTAATTCCTTTTGACGGTTGAGCAACGTTCAGTGCACGAAATAATAAAACCATTTTACTTGGTTTATACATCCACGTTAGCTATGGTACTGAGGTTATTTAACACGATAATAGTAACTTCGACGTTAAATATGTATTGTATCTAAAAACGATTGTGTTATTATTTCACAGGTTCAGTATGAAATCCGCTTTCGACGTGGAAACACGAACGAAAATTTAAACAATAAAGAAGCTACGTTAGTGTGCAATAATGAGTGGGAATGAGCAGTCGTGTTTGTGAGAGGAATCAGGTTGAGAAGTGCCGGTTGTCTTTGGAATTAATGCTGGTGTCAAAGATTCCTGGTATCGTTGTGTTCATTCGTGACTTTGCGCTCCAATAAAGTAGACGTTTTTATACTCCATCGTATATGATGAATGATGATGCCTCGCCAACGAGTAACGACCTCTCTATTGTGTTTTGGTAGTGTTTTTGCGTCAAATAAAGTTTTTGTGGAAAATAAGTAGGTACCTATTTATTGACGATTATTTTAGTGTAATTTAAAATTCGTGACGTTTTTGTATAGAAGAGAGTGTTATGTTGTTTCGCGTTAGCAACTCGTGGTTATGTGATGGAAAAGTAAAGGTGCCTAGACCTATATCGAGTGACCTTACTTCATTGAAGAAGAAAAAAAAACACATTGCATCGCAATGTAAGTACATGTGCCCCCACAACAGTATGTATGCATGGAAAGCACCATGCGTGACCGAGCTCTGAACCGTGATGAGCGGACAATAGGGAGCGCTCAGCACAGGCCAAGTTGAGAGCATTAGCGTAATTGGTTGTATGAATCATATAGACACACTAAGTCTTAATTAGATTAAAGATACCTCATAACTGACTGAATCTAATCCGTATTCCGGGTGTTTTGTTTGCCGTTTTCGCAATTGTATTTTTTTCGCTCAATTGAACTTACTGAAAAGGTATAGCTATCAGTGTTTTATTGTGAACTTGAAGAACATTTTAAATATTTAAACCATATTATAATAATCATTGATCTATATTAATCTCTATTAATTATATCTGTTTCAGATACCTGTGGATAAGAATGGCAAGCTAAGAACGTTAGAATTGAGAGGAGTTTACTCCGCCTCAAAATTGAAAAGTTTGGAAACGCTAAAATCCTTTGATGTTACGAGAAATGCTGAGATTACAGAAAAGTCCCATGCTGTAACAAAAATTAAAAATGATTTAAAGGAACCAGTTTTTTGTAAGGCTTACGCATCATTTATACCAAAAATGAGCTTAAATTTGGAAAAAGTTATTGAACAAAACCCGAGAATATTAGATTTGCGTGAAAAATTGAATCAAATAACAAAAAAACAAGATATCAATAATGTTGATAAGAAGACAAAAGGTCTAATTAATGATATAACACAACACCTGGTTGACAAGAAAGATGAAGACGAGTCTGGTCCGTACAGTTTGTTGTTTGATCTACAGTCCGATCCTTCTACATCATTTAACGAAAGTGCAGCAGTGAACGTTTGGAACCGACCAAAATCAGAAGTACTGAGTGATACGAACTCACAAGCCTTTAAGAAGTTAATGAATCCTATTAAGAGTGCAGACAGGCTACCGAACGTTTTGAATTTCGACGAAAAACCGATGAGAGAATTTGAATACTCTTGCGAAAACGAGTTTACCTTCCCGGCAAAAAAGACATTTAACACACATTCCAGATCTGATCTCTGTTTACAGTTAAAAACACATGTACATCCAAGACTATTTGAATCCAACTTGAGTCCTAATGAAAATTCATTGAGTAGGACGAATGAAGAGAACTCACTGGACGATAGTTTAGGCATTTTGACCCCAGACCAAATGGATGATATATGTTATTTAGAAAACGCTTTTTCGCCTACAGTAGAGGGACTACCAATTTTCTGTGATACTAATGAAAGTAAAATATCTCCAGATAATGGTGATACCCCATCGACTGATAAGACTGAAAGTAACTCTGCAGCATCGACAATACAAAATGATGGATTTGATAGCATAGAGAATAAAAGGTGCACGTTTGAAGGTCAACTGGCTCCCATTGTAAGCCTGGAAACAATCATGAATAACGAAGATCACAATTCACTAACATCCTATGATTCCCCAGCTCATAAATGCAGTGATACATTGTCCATTCAAGAACCATTGTCGATCACTTCAAGGACTTTTGATATGCCTTCTCAAGATATCACAATAGGGAAGGACGAGTTCTCTTCGAATTTAATAGACGAAGAATTCATGCCTTCTATACACAGCAGCATTTTGGAGCCAGTTAGTTCTATTGCTGAAAATGTGGCCAATTTAGAAATAGCTCTCGATTGTAAACATGAAAATCTTTTAATTACCAACAGAATTGAACAAACACCATCGCCGGAAGATTTGCCACTAGATAGTTCAGAAATTAATGGCGAAATAAGTACGTACTCCCAATTTTCTGCGTCGACGCTGCACGACTCGCATACTTATTCTGATGGTAAAAGTGATTATCCAAAATCAATGGAAACTTCTAAAGTTTCGAATAGTTTCATAACAAGTATTACTAGCATTACAAGTTTAGATGGGTACCAAGGTGATGGAGAAATGTCCAGACCAGTGAGTAGAGGAGCAGACCATTCTATTGAACATCGTGAAGATGCCATTGAAATGGACTGGCAAAATGTACCCGTAGCTAGAAGAGCAGATCCCATGACAGATTCGGATTTCTTTACAGAAAGTGATGCCGATGGCTTAGATGACCACATGCAAAGAGGTGACCGACGAGCTCAGGTCATTGATGGAGCTCTTTATGGGGGAAAGAAAGTAAATGGTAACCCACCTCTAATTGTTAACAGAAACGAAGATTCTTGCATGGAATCAAGTGGAGTGTACACTGACTTTGAAAATCACCGTACATCTCCTGTGTTCTTAAACGTCATCGATGACATGTCTCCTGATGGGTCTACTCCTTCCACTCGATCGGAATGCAGTCAGAAAAACGCTAGCACAGGAAATTTGAACGCTTATTTTTCACCACTTCAAGATACGTTGGATGAACATAAATCGGATACATCTCACATACTCGATGATGATGAGACACCGAAAAATACAAGCAAAAGAAATTCGTTGAATAGTGTGAAAGATATGAAATGTACAGAAAAGAGTAAAGAAGAGAAGAGAAGCTTTACATTAAAAAAGTACAAAATGCCTAAGCGTGATGTGCCAAGTAAACTGAAGAGTATGCTGGCGAACAGAAAGACTGATGCGGATAACAGTGTACAGAGTAGCCCAAAAAATGTGAAAAAGACGGAGAGAAGAGAAAATTTGGCGAAAAAGAATTCCATAGAAACAAAGAACGATTATAAGATAAAATCCTTCAAGGATATAAAGTCGAAGGTGGACTGCTCTTTTTCATTACAACGATCTCAAACTTCGTGCAGTGTCAGTAGAATGTTAAGCTCAAAATCTACAAATAACAACGTGAAACCTAAAAGGTAAGTGTTCATTAAAAAAAATTTTAACACTCTCGTGTAACCATCATGTAACATTTAGCTAGTTCTAGTTATAATACAAAATGTAACATAGTAACACTGGGTTGACTTCTTTGAAAATAGTGGGATTTTATTTAGAATTGAACGAAACAAGACTGATTTAGCCAAATCAAATGTTAACTTTACGAGTTTCGACCAACATAATTATGGTACTTAGGAGAGCCTCATACCCAGCACTGTTAGTTAAAATGAATATGATGTCTTACCATAACTTTTGTACGTAGCCGTCACATGCGTATGCGCATGGAGCTGGGTTCGGCAGCAGGCAGCGGCAAGAGCAGTCTGCACAGCTCGCAGAGCGACATCAGCGCCAGTAGCACACCGCTCGGCAAACATTCCACCGGCCGCTTCCCCCTGCTTAGTAAGTACTGTAATTTTATCTACTTTTCCTTCATGAGTGGCGATACTTACACGTGAGTACATTCGTCCAGCGCTGGGCTGGTCCCACGCTAACGCCTTGCTGATTGGCTAGTATTGGGACAATGCCATGAGCTATCATTATGTTTTTTGTAGTTCGTGCAAGTAAGATCGCAGAAAGGACGGGAAATATTTCATCCAATCCATTTTTCACATACTGAAGCGGGAAGTGCTTCTTTCTGCGTTATTTCTATATTCAGGTGTATATGATTTAGTACTTCCTTATTCATAAACCACTGGTGGCTAATATTTAATTCCGATAGCAGGGTAGTTTTATAATATAGCGTATATATCTTTGGAAACGGATCTAGCGATAACGAGTATAGGAAAAGTTCCTCTCTGAATGTAGATTTTAGGAATCCAAATGCGCCAAGGACAATGTCATAAGGATAAGGTGAGGTATCCTCTGCGAGCATATCTATAAGTAGGCTCATTTACTAGGACGGGGAATGCCATTTACTCTTTTGACGCGGGATGCAAAATTGCCTTTAAGGGTATTAGGTTTTTCTGCATGTTGGTTTTTATTTAATAGTATATGATCTATGAGAGTATATTACATAGACGAGATTAATCAATAATATCGCGTCTGAGACTATTATCCCTGAAATTCAGAAATACCTAGTTAAATACCTACCTATGTATAACTAAAAACAGATGTAGGAAAATCTAAGATCACGCATATCACCGTAAAACCTGCGTGATAACAACGCAATACTTCTAGTTTGTGTTTTGACACACCACTCTACTTCAAGGTTGGCTAGCATTAACTTCATGTGATTCAATGACATAATGTGAATTCTAAAACAATTCACGTCGCGACTCATTAAAATTAGATACGTCGTATAGTCGTATACTATGACTGAAGACTGATTTTGAGCTGCTTTTGATACATAAACGACTATTCTATGATCTACAAAATTGTTTATTAAAGTAACGCATAAAATATGCAAAGGCAATTTCCATTTTCTTCGGAAACCATTTATAGTTATATACTATTTGTACCTATTATCTACGTCATTCTGCATGAATATTCAATCTGACAGTGGCACAATGTGAACCTGATGCTTATTGTTTGTGCTTCTAATTCTTGTGTAAATTCATCTATAATACAGTGTGGAGTTCATGGCAATGTGTTGTCCTTGTTTGTTAGGTTTCGTATGGTTTAGCACCCCCTTATGTATTTGTGATAGCAATTATCACGTAAGCGCGCAGATACACGAGTGTCACGAAACAGCGTGAGTAATCGAGAAATCTTCCAGATTTCATAACTTTTATTTTAATTAGGTATACATTTTTTAACTGCATCTATATAATTTAGGGTTAATCCTTATTCTTCCTTAATAAAGCCAGAAGTTACTTTAACAATTTTATTTAACGCCTGTAAAACTTAATATAGCAAAGAGTATATTGCATCAGGCATTGCTCTTCAGCAATGGTCAGACACTTGTTAACATTTGGTAAGAAGGTATTTCACATCAAATCAATGGAATAAAAAAAAAAGATGATGTTTATGATCCACCAACCTGCACTAGACCGCATGTTGGATTATGGCCAACTCCCTCATAGAGAGGAGGCCTGTGTCCCAGCAGTGGGAACGTTATATAGGCCGATTATGTTTTATGCTATGATATTTATATCATCTCAAGAAAATCCGAAAAATGAACTCAAGAAGCCTCGAGACTTGAGGGACCCCAGCTGTTCAATAATTTACCAGAGGGCTTAAAGAAGTGTGATAGTATAAAAATATTTAAAACAACTTAAGGGGCACGTATGGACCCTGTAACGTCATCAACACACCAGAGGCAAATATGATAATTATAATTACATAGATTTAAGCACTTTGTATCTCATTTTATGTCAAATATTATTGTTCTTATGGGAAATAAATTCTTAAAACCTAAGACGTGAACTTGGTAACATAACAGAAAAGGGAAGTAATAAATAAAAACCCGAAGCTTATGAAGCATGAGCGCCTACCGTAGATTGAAAAGCAAACATTTGCGTATGAGCTATTACTGATATTTGACGTAGGCATTGCGTTTACTGAGAGTGGATCAGACATATTTTTCTATATAAAACTTCAGTAACAACATAAAAATTATACAATTTTCTTAGAACCATCATTTTGTAGAAAACATAAAAATAATCATGCTTTTATCAATGAGGATGATCTTACTAAAAACATGAAGATTATTTTTCTGCTACTCAAGGATGAATTTACAAAAACTACCTACAAACCAAATAAATAAACAAATTAATTATTTAAATAATTATTTTGGTATGCTGGAAGAGATTTCTTTAGAAATAAGCATTGCTTTTGTACGTATTTTTCTGTTCCTTTCTTCATGTCTGTATAAATATTACTAGCTTCCACCCGCGGCTTCGCCCGCGTGGTATATCAATAAAAAGTAGCCTATGTCCTTCCCCGGGATGCCATCTATAACCAATCCAAATTTTATCGAAATCCGTTCAGTGGCTTAGGCGTGAAAAGGTAACATACAGACAGATAGACAGACAGAGTTACTTACGAATTTATAATATTAGTATGGAGTATTGGATGTGTGTGCATAAATGGTTAAATAAATAATTTAATTGGTATTTGGAATCTTCCTCGACACAGCAGATAATCTCTATTAGGCACCTACACGTACCAATGCGCAGTTTAATCCTGGCTAGGTATTTCTTTCAAACTAGTACCTAGTCTTCAAATATTCGGAGAGTCCCTGCTGCACACCTTCCCCAATTAAAAGTCAGCTGTGCAAGGAGCACAAGCAATCGATGCGGAAGGTCAACACTACGGCTGACTACGGCAAGCAAAGGGAGCAAGTAAGTTAGACCGCATGGCAACGAGCGTTTCCTCTCGGCTAGGTTCAGTTTGCCAGTCGCCGGTGAGACGCGAGCCGGCGCGCGCCGCAGTCCGCCAGCCCGTCGCGTTCGTGACGTCAACTGCAACGCGAAAAATCAATGGATTCCACTCCGACACTAAGGTTAACCGCATACCGCATTTTCTCAAAGAAAATGTGACATATGTCAGTGAAGTGTAGACGATACATGCACCTGGGATACTAATTCATTGATAATGATAAGAACACTACGATGTAAATTGCAACGCGTCACGTGAACGGTTTACTTTCAAGTTTAGTTTTGTGTGGTGTCATATTTTAAGTTATCATTATTTTTCAAATGTACTTTTTGTTTATTTCCCTTTATTTAACGTTATACTTGGCATTTACTTTGATTATTGAAATAACAGTGTTGTTGTTTACGTTGTGGACTGTCACGCAGTCTTGGAGTCATTGTTGTTTATTTAGAAAGGATTGCCAGTCCACTTAATAATTTGTCAGTAATTAAAACGCATACCTATCCTCTGTTTTGTTAAACCACTTGTCCTTTTATAACACCTACTTAACTGTCCTTCATTTACTTCATGTCTACCAACAACTGGTTAAACAAGTTAACGCCATAAGCCATTATTTTTTAAACAAACATTTTGTTACATTGTCATGCATGTAAGCTTGACACCTGATTTTATTTGAATTTTATTTTGATTTATAATGAACATAAATTAACCACTTTACTGATAACTTATTATTGTTAGTATAGAAATAAATAAATAAGCTGTAGCATGCGGCTAAATACTTTGATATTCGAATCAGGCATGTAACTCTAGTTAACGATTCAAAGATCATGGCTAATGAAACGCATATACATTGTAACTTAATACATGCAACAAGTCCCATTAGAAATCCATTATTTAATACAGTATAGGGTATTACATAAATCATTGTAACTCATTGTTAGATAGCAGACACAGCAGAAAATAATAGGCCAAATAGAAAGTACATGCTCGGTTCACATGCAACGAAGCCAAGCCACATAATTAAAAAGTGATTTATAAACAAACGCATATCACAATTTGTATTGTTTTTACAGAGACACTAGTTTTTCCCATTTTCTATTCAGAATAAAGCCACACTCAAGCAAGAGTGGAGAAAGATGGATTCAATAAAACGCAACGCCTTTAGGAGACTTATCTTCACCTATATCGCTTAGGTAATGTGTAAATTGAATCATAATCGAAATAAAATAATCTACACCACCTTTCACTGTAACTTTGTAACGTGTAACTTACCTTAAAATATCTAGGGGATATTCTACACGCAAAAAGTAATTGTACGAAATTTTTAATTGACACAGCTAACTCGATTCGAAAGCATGAAATTGGAGAGTCATGATATAGATAAATTTTATCTTTCACATCTACTTGAGATGTTTTTGAAAGAATGTTGAAATATTTCAACTGTTCGTTTCATAGATATCGAGTATCAATAATATGTATATCTAGAAATATTACGTGATATTTTTCTGGAAAATGTCTCCGATAGAGATATCTCTTATCTATCGGATACTCTTAACTGATTTATAAAGACATGTTAAGTAATGGGTACTTAACATGTCTTTATAAATCAGTTAAGAGTATCCAAAATGTATGAGACCAATTGAAAATTAAAACATGCTTGAATAATAATAATATTATTATTATAGAAGATTCCAAAACAAGTGAAACTTAAAAGGAAGACGTAGTAGATACCTATGAAAATAAGGATAAACAACGAAGTTGTATAAGACAACTGGGGAAAATGGGATTATGTTGCAAATGCAGGCGACAAGCTACGCGATTCAGCTAACTTATTATATACACTAGCTATTGCCCGCGACTTAGACTACGATCCAGGATAAAAAGTAGCCTTAGTATGTCTTTCTCATCCAAATCCGTTCAGTCGTTTTAGTGTGAAAGCGTAACAAACAAACAAACTCACTTTCGCATTTATAATATTAGTTAGGATTTTACATATACCGCATGGCTGTGTTTAGTACCTTACCATTTCAAGCCTCTATTTACCTTAAATCGTGCAATGATTTTGTTACTTCTAAACGTAAGCCACTTATTAACAGAAATGTGCTAATACTTTGAATAGAAAAATCTAAAATGTGGTTAGGTTTGACAGACCGTTACGTTGAAGGCAAAAATCGTCTTGTAATCTTATCCCAACCCAGTTATCTTTGAAAACGAATAATAATATCGAGAATGATGTGTTACATTATTTGTATAAATATATTAATACCCATTGAGAAACAATACAAGTGAACGTAAATTGTAAATGCCATTCCGTTTTCCATAAACCACATGTGTGAAGTAACGGCTATTACTAACATGTTCAAACTTTTACGTCACAACAGTTATTAAACGTAATTTTAAAGTACATTACAAGAGTTTGATCTTTATCTATTTCGTTAAAACAAGTTTCTAAGTCGTAGGAGTACCACGTTGTATTAACCTCGTTACTCATCATAGATAAATATTGCAACAATGACCATTACTTATCTGAATATGATAAAAATATTTGAAGGAGAACATTTGGAAGAGGAAAGGAAAATATCCAAATACTAATAGGTTCTTAACATATCCTGCCGGTTTTACCGTTTGATTAGTTAACTAATTAAAACACAGAACTGCCAATAAGTTAATTATATTTCGAATGCTTATCGCAGCTTTACTCGAGCTCGGTATAGACATTATATTATTATCGGTGCAGGTTTCCAAATATAGACTTTTAAGGTTAACCCTAAAAATATAGTTTAAAAGCGGAGACAGTATAAATGGTCTAGGCGATACTTGCGAGTGAAATCCGCTGGAAGCCGATGCAGTGTAACGGGTTATTCTCGTCGATGGATTTGTTGACGAGTCGAGAATCGTTGACCCCGTCGGTGAAGGCGAAACCGAGTGCGAACTGTTCCATCCACTACTTATTGATGTTGAAACCACATCTGACAGAACACCCAGCAACTGTCCAGCTAACAGTATGATCACTAACGTCTACAAATCGGCAGGCATCCGGCGTGGTTTATGGTAGCATGATTCCAATATTATATCAATTGCCTGAAAATTTTTGAAGAACTAATAAATTTTTATATAGGTGGATATTTTGTGATGGTGGATCGATTTCATCGTTTCAAAGTGATAGAAAATTGGGTCTTTTAAAATAATGTCAATTCATTTGATTGGGAACCTACTGTTAACAGGCATATCAAACAGCATAATTGAAAAATAAATATAATGTCCGTTTTCAATAGGCTATGAAAATAATATTGAAATAGTTGTCCCAATTCTGCCTCATTGGAATCGATTCTATAACAAGCCACTGTGTACTCAGCCGAACTATGAGGTCTCGTCTGACCCACATTCGATGCTATTAAACCATGGCCTAAAAGCCTACGTGACACTGCGTTCTGCTATTATATCATTACTGTCATTAGTGACATCAAAGGCTTGCAGTTAAATGTATAAGGTCGCCCACTGCGTGCTCATATAAGCTACCCACTAGACTTTGAACCATAAAATGCTATCGGATTAGGTATAATATGCCCACTTTTTCACTTTCTAAAATTTTGTTAAGTTCCACAGCATGCTGCTATCTACCTTACAGTTTATTAATTTCAAGGCTTTCAGACTAAAAGCTTTTCTTAATTTACTCCACCGTTTTCCATGATTATAATCAATCTTTTCTCTTGGAGACCTAAAATCGATTAGGACTTCTTCGGTTCGTCGTTCATCTTGCCTTTAACGTTAAGTTGACAATCAATATTCCTTAAAGATCCTACTCGTATTACTTAGATACAATCCGATAGTAGCAGTTGTTATCACAATACATGCAATATTTTAGCAAATCAATCAATTTAAGATATTAGAGATTATACCAAACTACACTACATCTTCCTTCTTAAATAAATACCTAATTAAATGTTGGTGAAAGCCATTAACAAAAGCAAATCTTTCCCACATCTAACACCCACACTTCAAATTAAAACTCTAGTCTGTTATTATTATAGTTCAAGCCAACTGTGTATAGTGTGAAGGTCGATTTGGGTTTTGCAATTGCAAATGAAATATCAAATAAGCCCTTCAAAAATGTTAGCTTGCAAAATAATTCTTTGCCTCATGCAAATTGTTAATAACAATCCATTGTTTCGTTACAGCTGAAGCATGAATATATTATTAAAACCAATCCTTTCGTTCTTTTAAAATAATAAATCAAGGTAATGACTCTACTTATCATTTGAATTTACTTCATAACTTCAACAGTTAGGTATCACTTGGGATATAAAATGGTTTTTGATTTAATTAATTGAGATAAAACTTTATATATGAGAATGGGCAAGATCTGAATGGACGATAAACATAATCAAAGTATTTCCTTTCATATTCACTTTCAATCCCAAATAATCGCGTCAAACATGTAACAAAAATCATACAATCAGATGATTCGTAATCATTTGATGTTTGATGTTTATTGTTTATGGATTCTTTGCGTTGACTTGAAGATTCAGAGGAGGCATAGAGATGCAAATCATGGTGTTTAATTGTGTGTAGAAAATCGGTGGCGGTACCGTTTTATGTCCATTTGATTTAGTTGTCACATAGCCACTTAGTCCGGATACAAAAACGTAAACCGTTTTAATGGATACCGGTTACCACTTTACAGTTCCCGGTATGGTTTCCCGTTGATTGTTTGGTGCTCAGTTTGCTCCAGCCTCCCACGAGCTGTGTGCTTCATTTATAAACTGTTGCGTTTCCAAGAAATGACATTACAATCGCGCGTATGATGAATGTTGATTTTATCGTTATTTTGTATCGCTTCGGTATGTTACTGGGAACGGCGTTGCTATTGAAACTTTAGCAACGATTATGCACTACTTTTAAATAATTAAAACTCGTTTACGATTTATCTAGAATCAGGGAACATTTCCAACAATGATACACTGCTCTGAAATTACATCCATATCATTCAAAAAGCGGTACAATATATTGCATAGAATTTTATATTCCTAGCAGTCGAAAGTGTGACGACCACCTTTTTGTGGTTTTCTGACCGCAGCAAACCGGTCCCCGTGCAAGATAGTTACAGGTGATTCCTACAAAGAACAGGTTCCTTTTCGTATTGTTGGAAATCAACTTTACTTAACTTTGTCCAGTGAGTGAACGAACCGATATAATTTGTGCTCGTGTCAGAACTACTTTTACTTGAAGGGAAATTGTAAGTACCGGTGTGGTGCCGTAATCAGGCCCTGTGCTGCAATCAGGGGCTGTGATACCACGAAAGGTAAATCTTATGAACTCTGAATTGATCAAGGATTTAAGATTCTTAATAAGTTTGGTAACGTTTTCTTTATAAAAAAATGAAGTAAGGTATGCATTCTGTATGTGTGCCAATATCTTTCTAATAGTAAAGTTTATGTGAGAGTTAACTATTTAGTATCAATATTAATTATTTAGAAAGGTGTTATAATCGCTATTAGAGCAATTATGGACTCAAGTTCTTAACAAGCGCAGTGAGATACTTTGGGACTAACAATTTTCTCATCGAACTTAATTCCTTCATCGGAAAATTTCTGTTTTGATATCGCCATGAGCTGCATCTAACGCTTGCGACTTCTGTGATTTACAGAAACATGGAGTCTCCTTGTAAGGTTTGCTATCGTGAGATTGAACGGATGAAAGCACAGACATTGCTTCGAAAGCAAAGTAATTGCTACCTGTGTGTTGTTTTTGCTCACCGCAACTTGTTTAGCGTTGTCTGCTTTGGTACGTTCTCGCCTATTGATATACCCGTCACAAGCCAGCGTTTACTGCTGCTACGTGCGGATGTGTTCAATTATGTGCTCTACTGTCCATACGGTTTGGTGCTAACTAAATGTAACTCTCAAATCTCCGTTCGCTAGTTTGTTGGTGTTATCGTCACGTTCTTACTTGGTATTTGAAGTCGAAACGATTTAGTGTTTTTTTCTTATAGTGCTTAATTGCATATTTAATGCTTATTAGCAATTTTTTTGGCTACTGATTGAGATGAGATATGCAGATAGCATGACGACCTAATAGCACTGTGTTAAAGAAAGTTACGTGGCATGAATTATTGATATTGACGAGGATTAGACAATGGACTAGTACCTACTTAATACTAGAGAGTTATCAGATTGCTTGCTATGCAAAATGCAAAGCCATCTGATTAACACTAATTAGTTTTTAGTATAGTAGTGTTTGACGGCTTTTGTTGTGCTTTCATCCTGAGATCTTATGGAATGTTATTATAATTTAATCTTAAAAAAAAGGGCTGATTGGCAATCGATGCTACTACCTTCAACCAATAGTTTATCTCTCATATATATCACAATATTTTTGATAAGGAACCCGTTAAAAGCGGTAATTAAAGCACGGATATTGTTTAGGAGAACAGGTTGTGTTGTCTGCACGTCTGTTGCACGGTCGCCTCGCAACGAGCTCGCGTAACTAATGGGAACGCGTTGCGACTTCATAATTCGACGTTACGTGACATTAATAATTATTTTGCTTACGTTCGATCGCTCCATAGGATCGTTCTCAGACGTTTGACGGGACGTTAGGACATTCCATTCAAAAAGTATCTTAAAGTTAATTCCTATTGTTCGTTATTTATGTCTAAAATTTTTATGGTGTAGATAATAAAGAATACTCTATTCTAGGTTCATCACTAAAGAAATGTTGTTAGTAAGGATTGGATCCCAAACGAATTCCATCATTTTGCTGCAAATTGTTGCAATACTCAGAAAATCTGTTTATTGCAGCCGGTTAGCGACCATTGTGTTATAAATATTGATGGATATATTTAATCTTAAAGAATAAACTTTCACGCTTTACTTCTGTCCTGAACTCTACAATGATCGATTCCAATTTGAAATTGAACATTCATTTTTACCATTCCATTTTGAATTTAACTTTTATCGCCTAAAATGTTAGTCGGCGCCGATCGGCGTCCAGCGCCATTTTAGTCGCCAAAGTCAATCACGTGCCGGATGTTAATCTGCGCAGGAGTCCTCACGCAGTGATTTAATCTCGTTGGCGATACCCATGCAGGGTGCAAGCGAGCAATTTGCTATTTGAATGTATTTGAGTAGTTGTGCACCTAATTCGAGAGTTTTAATGCTATAAGTACTAACGAAGTTGACCTCCGTGACTTTCGGATCTCTTGCTGTTCATAATACCTGTAGACACAAATGCTTGTGCTAAAGCAGTCGTGTTATAACGTGCATAGCCATTTACTAAATAGAGACACACGTTTAAATGCGTGAGATTGTATAGGCTCTCACCAAGTTGAATTGTAGACGATCAGTGCTGCAGTATTTGTTGCATGACTATTGTTAACAAAGGTAACAGTAATTTTGGTTGCAAAATACATCTTTGGTTTTCGGGCAACAGTTCCAAAAGGTCTTTTATGAAGATAGTTCTTGGTAGAAGTTTTAAAACTTGGTTCAAAAAGGTGTTTTAACCATTCGAAGCTCAGTTCCTTTAAAGTCGACTGCAATTGGCTCAGAGCCAGCAGTAGTCGCCGCGATGTTTTGTATATTACGAAATTCCGCCAAAACTGTTGCAGTAGGCTGGAATGACCCCATTTTCAGAAGCTATTATGATATGACGTAATTATTTATTACGAAAACACACGATACTCCATTAACTTGTTCTGTTAAATTGCAATGCATTGCGAATTGAATTAAAGGACGTCCGATATTAATGTTATTTCTGCACCTATAGCTCACTTGTCCTCGCTATTGTTATTTGATTGTAATTGGCTAAGGAGTAGGAATACTAAATAAGAATAGAAAATATTATTTGTCATTTGTAATTACAACTTCAAGATTCATACCTACCTAGAATAAATTGACTCTTTAAAGTCATGTGCTGTTCAGTTATAGCTTTTACAAACATGGAATGGGTGTTCAGCACAAAGTTGTCCTTTCAGTACTAAAATTCTAGGTTTGAAATGTACAATTTTATCTGATCGACACCACGCCAGCTGCTAACGCCACCATGTTTCTCCATGACTCGGCCGTTGACCTAAATTGTTCGGTTACCTTTATATTTTATAGCTTTTTTTTTTAAATAGTATTTTAAAATTAAGCTGAATAGGGCTGCGTTATTTATTTAGACTCAAGGCCCTTCCTTGAACTGCTAAAAATAACGAAGTATGAAATCGGTCAATTCGAACCTATACAGTTTTGCAATAGGAGTTATATGTAGTTTATAAATGTTATTATTGCATGGAACATTAGTAGTGATCTGGGTATAACGATGTGTTTGTCTTATTTATTGGGTCGGTTAAGGGATTTGCTTGACCTGGTTTTCTGGGCTATTAACCAGGCGGCGTGAAGACAGCTGTGCACTTAGAGTAGATATATACCTGAACATCTCTTGTCATTCAGGTTGAAGTTCGTGTGTCTCGTGGAACAGAACAGCATCCGTTTTGAAATCAGTCGTCCGTAATCACTTTATGGGTGAGTTCGTATCGGTGACCGATTTCAGATAGACTTAGCCCTATTTTTAGAGATATTTGGAGCATAAATATACGATAGACGTGTGTATTGTTTTTGTATTACGAAATTTTCATTTTAGGGATTCTTCTGGGTGGTAATTTTCCAGAAATAACTAAGATAGTTTTTTAGGTGATTCGTTGTGTAAAATAAACTGGTTGTATGAAACCGGAAAATTTATTCAAATTAGACGTGTTCATTATTATGATAACGGTGCTAAACTATCGGAGAGGCATAAAAACAAGGTATTTTAATTCCCAGTTGATCGAACAAATAAACAGTTTATTTTTAAGGTGGTTCAACTGGCCGCTCGTCGATAGGTCAAACACAAAATGTCACGAGTTGAAATGCCAGAAGTTACTTGCAAAGTAGAAAATACCAACAGTTACGGTTGTTTTACATACTTTCTATCTCCGAACAAAAAGAAACGTTGAAAACTATTAGATTTATGTGTCACACTTAACACTTAACGGTAGAATATTTTACTGACAGATTCCATAGTGTAAACTATAAAATACCTCTATGTTTATTTGAAATAGAATCGAATTCAGTAAATTACAGAACGTTTTCAATATTTAACGTTATTTTCAGTAGTATTTTCATTATTTTCAGATTGAGTTTCATATACAGATACAACATCACTCAGACGTTTAATTCACGGTTCGTTGATGATGATCATCTGTTCACTATCTCATTTATTACATAATGGTCTTTATATGCTTATTTATAAGGTTTATATTACCTTGTATATCTTTAGAATTAAGCATCGTCACGCAGTGTCCGTCGTAACGACTGCACCTAGGTAATAATCATACCCGTATGTTTGTTGTTTTAATGGCATCATCTTAAAATGCTATTTTTGTCGATGCAGTAAATGTTATCTGCACAGAATAACCTTTAAGGTTTCACATTATGTTGTTGTATGTTTAAATCTACGTTTTGAAATGTATGAAATTTGCGAAGATGTACCAATATTTTCATCTATATTCAAGCTAATAAATACGTACAAGAATGTGAATAGTAGGAGATCTTGCGCAACAAACTGCGTGTGCGATAATCTGGCTGTAATTTAGTTATCTTTGAAGTTAAAAACACAAGTTTACATCAACTAGGCCGGTATAATAGGTGCAACTAAAATAACCGGGTATAAAGCTGTATCTTTGACCCAAATGCTAACAGACAAATGGAAAACTATTGAGATTTGCCCTATATTCAATTTATTGTAAGCAGTAAATCGTTAAATGACGCATCAATTTCAGATTTGTAACCACTGAAACAAAATAGCTAAGCTAACTTCAATTCAATTTGAAACAACAATGGTAGCATTTTCCAACCCTTTCAGACATTGGACAAATTTCGCATTTCATTAGCAAAAGTATCGATTTGGTCGGAACCAGACATTCGTGCAACGTCGTATGCAACTGGGGTAGGGTATTGAAGCGTAGCTTGTTAAAGTTTTACGAGCTCCTACTGTAGATGCACCAAAATGACGCAACACTGCGAACCGGCTTCAAGTGAACGTATTTTGGAAACACATTCGTTAGGCACTTTAAATATTAACATAAAACTTTAATGTTTAATGAATATTTACATAAGTGTTACCTGGGCACATCTTTACTTTGGGACCTTGGGAAAAGACCACTCTTTTCTCAAGGCTTTCCCTTGTCACTGCTTGATAAGCTTGACTGTTTTAACAAGTTCTTTTAAAGGTATCAATAAATAGATAGTACCTAATCGAAAAGTAAATGACAGTTTTGAGAATAGCCTTCCGTTTCCTTGCAAAAAAAGTGCTCGAGATTGAGAAAACAACATTTTAAATTAAAGCAGTTTGTCTTTATCACAGAGTCTTTCATTATAGTGTCAGATCGTGATCTACTGCGTAGGAGTCTTATGAAGACTAATAGGCAAAACCTACTGTCGCTCGCAACGATTCCATTCCAAATTTATTGAAATGCAAATTATTTTTTAGAAACATATTACTCAAGCACAGTCTGGGGGGGTGCTAAGTGGCTACTGCAGTCTTGGACGTACCTACTTACGTAGTTAACACTCATTCGTGAACAATGTGGCTCTTTTCATATTGTACGGTCTTCTTTTGTTTTAGATTGGTTTGAATACAAAGTTGTGTTGACGTTTGAAAATTGTTAGTGTCAGTTTCGGTTTTTTTTTTCAATGGTAATTTGATTGTGATGACTTATTTACATGTTAATGTTGTTTCCCCTTTCATTCTTGTTCTTGTTGTGTCCCTGGCCAGTTGAAGTCATTTTTGAAAGAATTAGTCGTTCTCTTTTCAACATCTTCTGTGAGGTGCATAAGACCTTTTTATAAACATCGCGTGATAATTTCTATCGAAATGTGGGGGATAACCGTGTGAAATGGAAAACTTTATTGAGCTGGTTCTTAATAAAAGGAGACGCTTGTGAGAAGCGCAATATAAAAAAACAAACTATTACAAAAAAATAACATAAGTGAAGTTGTGCATCTCTCTCTACCTACGACTTACGACTGGAAGACGGTATGTTCGTTGCTTCAATCATTCACGCGCTGTTGATCTTAATAAAATCAGTAATGCAAGATAATCATTGAACTGTCGTGTTGAGGTAATTATGGGTTACAAAAACAACAAGTAAGATGTAATTTGCCTGCATTATACATAGAAAAATGCCGCTCCAGTTCTGTTTTCCATATCAATGCTCAATGCTGTAGCTAGTAACACAATCCGAACACTAAAACGCATTTATCTCCATAAACTAAATATATCGCGCAACATTGGATGTGTTTAAAATATCTCCTTCAGCCGCACTAAAGGACACAAGTGCTCCTTCAAGTTATTTAACCCTGAAAGCATCGCTTACTAAAATAGCAACAAATCTGAGAGAACTGGTAACACTTGCTTATGTTTTGATGTGACTAATACGGTCTATAACTGCTGAACTTAGATTATAATATGTGACACTTCAATTTATTTTGTTTTAAAATTGGGTTGTTGATTTGTGATGTTTTATTTTGATGCCAAACATAACGTTGTCGAATGGTACTTCTGACGTTAAATAATTTGGATAATTTTAAGTTGTTTCTCTTAAATGTACTTACAAAATAACATTAAATCACAGCGACATTTCGTTAATGTGATAAATATGCGTGAGCGCGAGCTAAATTGGGATCAATTAGCCGCGAGCTAATTATAAAATAGTCGAAGTTGAGAAAAGAAAACTTACATCGGATAAGGAGCTGCCGAGTGATTCATATTTATTACAACTACTATTTCTATTTCATTATGTACCTATTACCATTTTTAAAGAAAGTTTTTTGATAAATTGTATTTATTACACCGTTTTATTTTACATTTCCGTTTCATGTAGAGTCGTATAGTAAAATAATATTGCTCTTTGTATCTCACAATAATCTCCGGTAGGAAATGAATTTGCCGACTAACATTTTCTCTACATTTTCTTTGGAAAATTAGAAAACTGTTTTTTGCACCAAATCATCATTCATTTTCTTTCATACTGCTGAAATGACCTAATTTATGCAGGTGTTGACAGCAATGAGCAATAAATTCTTTATTATTATGGATATAATCGACGTCCAATGAAAATTACACGTTTCTTTTCGCCTCGTCTCTCGCTGAATGCTTTGTGCGCGGATAACACGCCTGCTATAATGTAACGTTGAATGACAAATGGTAGCTCTTTAGAGAAAATCCTTTTTAAACAGAACGCGTGAAATTTCCATTTTAAAAAGAGCTCCCAGATTTCGCTTATTAAAGTCTCATTAGTTGTCCATAAAAGAATCGAGAACAGAGTGGGAGCTCCTGTTACACTGGCACATTTGTAGTGAGTCGCCTACAGAAATAGATTAACGCGTTGCAATAATTATATCAGCGAATGGGCTTTGTTGACTACCGTAAACCAAACACGTGTGAGCTTTTATAAGTTTATTATTCAGGCCTACTCACGATAAATCTGCTTTCCTTTTAAGTTATCTAAGAATAAGAAGAAAATGTCAAGTTGTTGCAAATACACTTTCGTCATAAAATAACCTATATCATAACTTAAAGTAGGTATGACACTAAATAACTTTAATTTAATTTCTCTTTAAAGTCCTAACTAATAAGTTTTAATATTGTAGAGTTACAAACAAATATAGATGACGACAATAACTTCTAGAAATATGATACTAAAACAATTATGATGTGACTTTAAAGTGATAAAAAAGTTTGACGAAGTTCCTAAAAGTGCTTAATTACAATAGTAAGATGGGAAAATAATACATATAATGTTTTGACTATTAATGAAGAAACTGAAGATGGGGGCACACGGGTCCAAAGAAAAGTTATACAGAAGTAACTCCGAGAAATATCCGTCGAAACTACCAGTGCCGAATGACAAAAAGTATAAGATAGCGGTAAATCGAGAGAGATTCGGATCTTTTGGAACCAGAGGTGAGTAGCGTTGGAAAATAATTTACCAATTTAATTTTATTATTAATTTACATTTAACTATACGTCCTTATTCCTATTAAGGTTGTATGTAATGGCTTTCTCTTCATCATAGCGACAAATTAAATAACCATATACCTAATACCTAAGTAGTAGGTACTTCAGCATCATGAATTCGCAGGAGAATTAACTTAAATAACGTTCAAGTATAAGGAAAAATTAGTCACATTATTTCGATAGAATTGCATTGTTACAATGTCCAATTCTGATGGGGCTGAATGATTTATGGTTTCTAAAAACGATGTTTCAACAACAACTGCGTAAGATCGGGTGAAACACCTTTGACCTTGAGTTAATAGCTTCGTTGGACTCTGAAAAATAAATAACAAAAAACAGTTTTCTGAAGACGTGATTCAATGTTAAGTTCCTTCACCCGTTTCGAAGAAACGCTTGAATATGTCGATAAAGTTTAACAGCCTAAAGGTACTTCTATTAATTACCTTGTGGTATATGAGAAACATCGTCAATTAGTCATAGAAGCTAATACAGGACAATGGCTCTACAAGTTATTGACCCGTTTCTTCCTGAACACTTATTATTGGTTGCAGTATGAAATGAAAAGTTTATTATTTGAAAAAACCATTGTCCTAGTGGTACTTAAACAGTTCAATGTTTTAATTAGAGCAGACTATAATGATAGAATAAGGTAAAGTGCAACCATAAATACACAGTAACAGAATACATACTTGGTTAAAGATAAGCAAGTGCAAGGCGTAAAGTAAACCTGAGATGCAAGTCAGGATAGTAATCTGGCCGTGGCAGCGGATCAATAAAACGATGTTTACACAGACCAAACAATTTAAATGCGTCTATAACGACGTTTAGGAGCACATATAATCGTATAAACACTGCGAATGTAGTGATCTAAAAGCGAGTCGTAATCAAAAAACAAAAACCTATCACGTTATATAAATTGCGTGATCGTTTTTTATTAGGTGATGAAGAAGACGGTAACACGTCGTAACGAAACGTAATAGTTTTGAATGTTATTTTAGCATTATTTTTTAGTGTTTAATGCCTGAATTGGCAAAAAGGAGCACCGAAGGAATCATTTATGGTTAAATGATTACCATAAATCTTATATATAAGTACCTAACTAATTTTCCTATTTTTGGATTTTATCTTAAACTAATCTTCACAGTATTTTAGAATTGGCAGAAATAATGAACACTTGCATCGGTCTTCACATCGAATCTAATCCTGCAGCTAATCTTTATTTTACAGCGTGTAAAAAAAAAACCTGTCCGATCCGTGAGGATAACTTCAGGATCAAGGATCAAGTTGTTAAGAATGAGAAGCCAGAAAATGAGAGTCTATTTATGTATTTTTTTGGAAAAATGAAAAAACATATTCGTCGCATTTTTTTTCAATTGCGAATTTTACCGGGTTATTTATTACATGGGGTTCAGACGGCCGTCATTTAGCGGGTGTCTGTCTACAAGTCATAACTTATGACCTCTGTAGACAATTTGCTAATTTATGATGAAATTGGCGTACCTAATTTTGGTACTAAATACGTAAATTTTAAATAGCACCTAATAACTTACTTCTTCAAAAAAATAAACTGTTTAGTAATGTTATTACGGTACCTAGCTGTATAGTCTTAAAGAAATCAAAGTAAAATTCTGATTTCATTACCATATACACTGTTGCGGAACTAGCTGTAGCAGTGTTAATTTTGGAGCACTATTAAAATAAAACGGTAACAAAGTGGTATATTCCGCTCCGTCTGCCTATTAATATAAAAATAGCGACAAAGTATCGGGAACTACAAATCCGCTGTAAATCAAGACGGCTTGTCCACATGTGCGTTCAGGTGTTCATGTGGAAGCCTTACGTGCTACAATCCGGATTATATACGTCACGTGCCAATGAATATCTATTATAATATTATATATAAACAATAGATTACATAGTTTACGGGTAGTATTAGATGTTTCAGCAATGAATTCTCTTGACAATTCAGTGCAACTATTCTTATAATCTGGTTTATTTTCTCGTTACACAAGATGCATACCTAATAATAATTATGATCTTAACATGAAGGTTATCATTTGTCATTGTGGAAATACACTATTGGGAAAATAATAAGCGTCATAGATAGGGATTAGTACTAACTAGTAACTTTATGACGTAGGTACTTAACTTATCTGTATCTTAACTGACATACACTTGGCCGTAACCTTGCTGAATTTGTGTGGGTGGTTGCTAACGAGTTCCACTAACTGAACCCCCTAGTACCTGTTAGTGTTAGTCAGTGCTAATGCCTTTAACACGTAAACTTTTGCAGTTAAAATTCTACAGTATGATATTACCAATGATTACAAAATGTTCCTTTCAAGGTAGCTCAGACGGCTAAGTGAATTAAGTTTATTAATGGTTAATGTAAACGTCGCAATCGCAACGGACAATTACCGATTTAGTCCAGTGCAGACACAGTCCACCTCAATAGAAGCCAGATACAGGAAAAATTATATAACGTTATCAACATTAACGATTCGTCACATACAGAAATCGGAGTAGGGAATGGTACAGCTGTTTACTTTGCTATTTCTCGGTATTAACTGGCAATACTTGTACTATTTGCATTTCTCGTAAAACGAGACCTACTTGAAGTTATTATTATTTAATATTACTATTTCAAAGCCTGGTTCTGTTTATTAAGAAGCTAGACCAAGCAATCAAATTGTTTGTCGACGCAATGTAAGGCAATTTCAGTGATTATTGTCTTGCCAGTGTCACCACACTCGCCTCCTCACCAGAAGAATAATTGTTCGCAGTGAAACTATAAGTATATAAAACAATTTTATTTTTTTAACTTATGAGTCTTAAGTTTAAATTCAGCTCAGCGAGGTAAGGAAGAATCACGGGAAGAATCCCTATAAGTAGCCAACTAGCCCCTCGTCTCCAAAACATCAGTAGAATGATCAAATTATTTTAATATTAGTGTAAAAAAGTCAACGATGTAGGTATAAGCGTGAAAAATGTGGTTCACAATGAAAAGCAAAAATTACGAATTGCTCTCGATTCATAAAAACTACGTAGAGGAGAAACCCAGAGCGAGACACTTTCCCGCACACACCACTGGCGGAAAAATGATATCCAAGCTAGATAATATATCGAGATTAGATCAATGAATTCGCAATATGTTAGCAATACCGCTTATTGGTAGGTAATGGAAGATATTGCCGATTCAAGCAATGCTCACGATACTACTTACAGATTTAACCACAGGCCTCTTGTAGTAACCGCACATATAATGACATTACTAGATATTTTCTTGAATCCTGCTCACGAAAGAGAAAAACGTACGTAAAGCTAAATAAAATGCTGAAAATAAACAATAAATACCTACTGCATTTATTCGTTCTTCTTGAGTAATGCATTCATAATGGCTTACATGAGTTAATGGATATTTGTCACAATACACATTACATGTACAGTGATAAGCTGATAAAAGATTTCTCCCCATGCATTTTTACTTATCTCATCTTTTTTCTCGACTTTGCTCTTCCCACGATATCTTCTATGCGATACGAGATTCGTGATGCAGATAATAAACAGGTACTTACATTATGTGGTAATGTGTACAAGTTTTTGGAAGGCTACTTTATGTAATGTCGACTGATTCGTTCGAAGTTTTTGTCGTGGTGAACTTTTTGCTTAAATGATATTTTTTGCACGCCTTTTTGTCATTAAGCACAAAGCATTTTTACTGACTGTACCTTATATCTTCGAACTTGCTTTGGTATTAGTTTAAACAATGGTATCCGTTCGAAATAGAAAATAATTATGACTTGAAACAAATACCAGTGGTATTAGTTTTTGGTAGGTATTAGAATGGAATGACTCAAGCAAATGAGTGAACCTCAATTGAACATACTTATGTTTAGATTTACCAGTAATTTAATATTACCACGTTAAGCATAATTTTATTAAAATCTGGAAGTTATTGTATAAAATGTGATTTTACATTACCTAATAGCTGGCGTTCGATGAGTCCGGTAGTAAAGTCATAATTATAATTGTAATTAGTTTTGTAAAAGAAGAAACAAAGAACTGCCCATAGTGCCCATTGTTTCTGTCTTCGCAGCTGTTCTTTGTGTTCCTCTACGTACTGACGTATCTTTGCATAGAGCGTTCATATATTTATTATTGTTTTCCGTCTTTTCCAGGGAATGGAAAGAAAAGGGAGAGCGCCCCCACGCCGACCACCCCCGCGCGCCCTCCTCCCACCCCTCCGCAACCCCAAGCTGTTCAAGGTGAGTCATCGTCTGAATCATTTACATATTTATTGATAAGTATTCATATTATCCATATAACACAGGGTGCAAACGAAAGAAGCACTTAAATAGATGACCGTAAACGCTGACAGACACATGTCGTTAAGGCTACCGTTCGCCGAAAAAAGTATCAAGTTGCAGCCTAATGATAGTACAACAGTGGCTGACACTGAAGTAGATTGATGACACACGGCTAAAGCGACCGAGAGTCGTGAGAAGACGTGAAAGGTGCCATTTATAGTTTATACACTACCATCCGGCTAAAGACATATGTCTATGTACTAGTTATACGTATCGGAAGTAAAACTAATCAGCAAGACGGTGACAAGCCAAGCGTTAAGCTAGAGACCGGTCGACCTGAAACGCTTTGTAGACTCACCATATCGAGAAAATATGTATTATAACCTGAGCACAATGAAATCAAAGAAAATGGAAATTGGTATATTCTGTTACATCCGAAGAACAAAGAATTTCTCGGACGTCCAAGGAAATAGTGAAAGACCCTCCATATAACAGGAATTAAAGGTATTATCAAGGGATTAATTAGTAGCTAATCCACTTACACAAAATCATGTAACAGGCAGCTAAGTGGGAATAACAAAAGCCGTTCCTGAACTCTTAATTAATTATGTGTTGGCAGACATAGTTGAGTGTAGTATACAAGTATGAAGTAACCATGTAGCCATAAGCAGTTACAAGCAGGAAGGAAGTCAAGTGTCTTGGGGTTACATAAAACATGCATTTGTACTGCTTAATAAGATAGTAGACAACCAGTAGAGCGGATAAGCAGACTTAATGAAACCTATCATTAAACACATCAAGCTCAACAACTATATAGACTTTAATGAGGGATTTAAACTTAGCGATACCTTATTTTATTGATGCCCTTCTTCATTCCGGACATCTGACCAAATTAATACATATATTGGCACAGCTTATATTTCAATGCAGTGGAATACAGACGTGTATTTATCAAACAATTTGTTTTAATTATGACTGTTATAAATAGACAGGAGACAAAACGTCAAAGATGTATGGAGTTTTAAAAATAGCTTTACGTTGAAGATATTGAGTTTTGACTTGGAGTTTTGTGTTTCAAGTTTTTGACTTCTATACCCCATTTGAAATAAGATTAGACATTAAAACAAACCCTTTTACAGTCCGTTCAACCGATTTTGACTTCTATACCGTAGGCATAAGGATAGCATTAAAAGCAAAAAAAGTTACACAATACCAACTATCTACTGCGGCTACCATTTGTCATGCCACCAACGCAATAGAATTCAAAATCTGTTGAACGGAATGTAAAAAAGGCTTATCTATACGTCTCATTATTTCAAATGGAGTATAGATACATTCACATAAGTCTGTCTCTTCTCATATTTGAAAGAATTAATGAGAGAGACAGGAACAGGCCGAAGCAAAAACAATACACTAAAGTTTCAAAATATTCTGCATACAAAACCGATTTCGTAATTTTTGTTACGCAACACATCTTTGAAGTATAAACAATGGCCGCTCGCAAAGGTTGTCCTTTGAAAACTGTGTCAGATGGTAACTGGTCCGATCAGTTCCAGCGCATAGAACATACGAGCCACGCGGCATTACGCGCTTGATTGTTTCATTAACATGCTGATGATCGATTATTATTACAAGTTATACCAGTTAATTCGCAAATTTAATCAAATTCAAAAATAATCCCAATTGGTCTGTGGTTTTTAATACCGCTATTCTCCAATTCGTCAAAAATAATAAAATTGTGAAGCCCATTGACGCATCCACTTGTCATCCTATTGTCTGTTTATCAAAATTTACTTAATGATATAAAATGGCATTTGATCGTCTATAAACCGTCAGCTAGTTTCTATTTCTTGTAATTTTGCAACGGTTTATTTTTATCACTGATTTGCATTGACTCCGCATTGTTGCATCAAGAGTCTGGGTCGTTTCCTTATCATTCTGTTCGCTTTCTGATGGTTACTTGCTACGATATTCACGTTGTCCATTATGTTGATATTTACGTTCAACATTTGAATATTTCTAAATCGATCTAAATGCATGTAGACTGCTCTTGGTATTTTCAGTATACAGAATTGAAAATGTTAATTTCGTCTTGTAGGTTAAATATAGGCACTATATTCAGATATTCTGTATAATCTCGTTCATATGGGTAAATGTGGTGTAAATCTTAGGGGAAATAGTATCCTTAAATGTTTATTTATCACCGTGTTATATGTTTCAGCTAAGAAGAATGGCGTGGTGCCGAAGTTGTCGTCATCGCCGGTGGCAGTGCGCGCACGCACTTCCCTGGCCCCGCCCCCTTCGCCCCGAAAGCCTGCGCCCCACCGAGTACCGCCGGCCCAAAGGCCTAATACCCTACCTACTAATAAAGGTCAGTGGAAAGTTAATTCACTTCCTTATTGGAACTCACTTAACTTTAATTAGATTTTAATGTCGTATTTGGTATCGAAAGTTTCCGGAAGTTTACGTTTAAGGGTTTAAGTCGGTGGTAGAGCTGTTAAAAATTTTATGAATGTGTGTCATAATTTTTGCTTATTTCATTCCAACGTATCGGTCCAAGAGGAATTGAATAAATATGTTGGAGAATATTTTATTATGTAGTCGGCTCTTGAATGTTAATCCCATGCTGTCTTCTGTCTTTGGTGCTTACTTCAGATTCCACATACCTAATCGTTCCCATTTTCTTTTTCTTATCCTTGTTATGAAGCGAAGACCTACGCTTTGCTTATAATATTTTCCACTTGTATCATTTTATGCCATAATTAATATCAATCTGCCTAGCCTTTTCCCAACTATGTTGGGGCCGGCTTCCAGTCTAACCGGATGCAGCTGAATACCAGTATTTTACATGGAGCGACTGCCTATTTGACCTCCACAACCCAGTAACTGGGTAATACAATACCCCTTGGTAAGACTGGTTGTCAGACTTGCGGGTTTCTGACGACCCGTAACGACTGTCAAAGATCTACGAATGACAGCTGGGACCAACGGCTTAACGTGCTTTCCGAAGCACGGAGGAGTCTCGGTATGTATAGATGGTCACCCATCCAGGGACCAACCTCGGCAAGCGTAGCTTAACCTGATCGATCGACCCGTGCGGCTGCCGTGGTTTAATATAGTTTACTATATTAGGATCACCAATATTTCTCTAAAAATCTGAGTAGAATCTTGTTCGAATGGAAGTTAGGTGCCAACTCGGATGCAAAAAAAAGTTTGTAGTGCTGCCATCTATTCAGTTAATTATGAAAACTTAGCGATCGAGGTAGATGGCAGCACCGCTGTTTGTTCTCTCAACCAACTACAACGAGTTTAAAGAAAAAGGCCAATCACATTCTAACCAATGAAATTTCGTTACACCAAACGCTCAACTGGCACCACGGTCGCATCGCCCGTAGTTGGTCATTTGTTTCATACGCTTTATGATAGATGGCGCTTTATGTACTAATTTAAGTAAATAATCTGACTCTACTGCGGTTAATAAAACAATAAACAATATCGCAACTTAACGACAAGTATTTTTGAAGATTTCGTATTTTTGAAGTATACATAGATTTACAACAAGCTATTTTAATGTAGAATTATCGATCGTTTTTCAACTGTACAAGTATGTAGGTATAGGTAGGTATATATTCGTTGCACATAAATAATGTATTAGATTTAGATAGGTGTATTTAAGTCTATAAAATGTTATGACTTTAAACAATTAATTTGCACCTCTTTCGACATAAGACCTTATAAGTAGCGTAGAAAACCGATAAAATGTAATGTTGTGTAGCGTAGGGATATTATTTTGGTAAAACAGACAATATTTTAAAGATTTGTCGCAAACGGATTTTGATTTTTTACTTTTATACCTGCCTGAAAAACCATTATTTTGTTGCTCCAAACATCGTACCCACCTAATCAAATGATTTCTATTAAAAATAGTATTGAAGTTATCTATATATAAACTATTGTATAAAGTTGTCACTTAGGAACCTGCCGCCGATCATACATTAAAATAAAAAACCGGCCAAGTGCGAGTCGGACTCGCGCACGAAGGGGTCCGTACATTATCTATAAAAACGGCAAAAAAAATCACGTCTGTTGTATGGGAGCCCCCATAAATATGTATTTTATTCTGATTTTTTGTATTTGTTGTTATAGCGGCAACAGATATATTCATCATCTGTGATCAACTGTCTAGCTATCACGGTTCATGAGATACAGCCTGGTGACAGACAGACAGACACACAGCGGAGCCTTAGTAATAGGGTCCCGTTTTACCCTTGGGTACGGAACCCGACGAAACGATTAACATAGTATAACCATAATGAAGAGGTCTGTGTAACGTTTATTGATTGATTACGTATTATGAATAATGTAGGTACATGGGCTGAAACATGATGATACCCGGGTATACGGGCAATACAAAATTTGTTGGTAAAACTTTCTAAAATCCAGAATCTATTAGAAACTCCTACAGAAATAAAACTGGCTAATGTGCCCATGATTCAATATGGAATAAATAAAGCTTTGCACTGCACCACAAAAATATATAAAACAAACTGAGCGAGGCAATAAAAACGCCAAGATGCGGTAAAAAACGGAACGAATTTTAATTACATTCAATGTAACGGGACTATAAAATTACAGTAGCGGCTCTAAAAGGAGTTTTATTTATCTGCCAGCTATGTGCAGAGGTACTTACTGTCAAGTCCGTTTTTATCTATTCACGTGCCTTCGACGTATGGCAGTGATCAGGCGGCTAGGTTTACCAAACATGTTCCTAAGATATAGTGCGGAAGTATTTAACCTTTGTAGGTAGGTATGTGATATGAAATGTTGGGAAATACAACATACTATCTTGGGGAAATAGTGTTGCGTTTTATTACGAAATTATTAACACGTGCTCTAGAATACTACGGGTAGTGAAGACAAAGAAAGTAATTAGGTCCTCCTGAAAATTGTTGATCTGTAATCGTAAATTACGCTTTTAACATTATTTTGCCTTAACAATCCAATATTAAAGATATTATCTCAAAGTCACTACACTCTCTTCTCATTTGGCAGAATTACCTATAGATGGCGTTCAGGATGCTGAAGGCAACTTTGTCATAAGTTTCAACAATTCACAATCATATTTAAAAAAAAATGGTACCTGACAAAATGCCAATGAATTATAATTATTGAATTAGCAATGAGGACATTCTTTGTAAATTTTATGCAGCTTGAACTCTGAATAATTTTGCAAGAATCGCAGATAACAAGGACAGACTTTATCATCAGTATTCCGCAGTCCGATTACCTCATCCGCTTCTTATAATTCACATTTACATTCGCACTCATGGACGTTATAATTACGCAACTCAATTATCATAGCATGATGAGAATACAAATGAATCTCTGTATCTAAGCGCGTAGGTGAAAATATAAGCGATATAAATTCTAAGATAAATAAATAGACCGTACCTAATGTGCAGTACCAGGGTTAGTAAAAAGTCGTGACGTCATTTTATCGAGCCGTGGCCACGAATGTGTGCTTTTATTATGTGTAATTAAAAGAAAAAGCAAATACAATAAAATGTAGCCACGAAGTTACGTGTGCCAGAACTTATGTAAGAACAATGGTTTGGAAACTGTTTTTAAAGTTGTATAGGATTCACACAGTGATAATTATCTCGACTATTGTAATATCTACCCACATGTGATCAAACGTTCTGGTAGAAGGTGGTAATAAATGGCCGTTAGTGAAGGGTATCACATGGCTTGATGATAAATGTGATACTTTCTTTTGTGTATTTTGTGCCAGCATGTAGTTGTTAACCTATATAAATCTGATATGATATACTCGTATTATAACATGCTGTGTGTTAAATTGTCAACTTAACTAATGAGGGTTAGGTAGCCATTTTCGTTGCGAAAATTTTGCGGTTTACTAAAAACGGTTACCTAAAAATTAAATATTGTACCTCTATCTAATGTAATGCGTTCGTCATGTGCGAGGAGTTGTTTCATCATCTGCCTAGCCTTTTCCCAACTATGTTGGGGTCGGCTTCCAGTCTAACCGGATGCAGCATACTCTATTATGGTTTGGAACAAAAATTTGGTTTTACTTATCATTAAAAAAAAATGTAGTAGGTAAGTAAAAAAGTTCGTATGTAAAAAAAGTAAATATTTACTTATCACAATAAATTGTCACTACAAACTATTTAAATAATATAGTTTCATTGAGAGAAAAGCAACCATAAAATGTAATCATGAAAAATATAGAGCATGACAAAACTACCACATAGAGGGTGAGCGGTGCCCAATGAAAGTCCCTGTCGGTTTGATGAAAGTGCGCGCGAAGCAGTGGCTATAGGTAAAAGAGCGTGCGGCGACACTGGCGCGCGCGCTTCACCACAGTGACGACAAAAAACTTAGCCGCATTCGCAGCCGAGCTCTTCCGTGCCGTGCTCATTAACAACAATTAGTGCTTAGCCATTTTTATTAACTTCGTAAATCATTTTACCTAATTTGGGAGAAAGTTTAACATTTTCGGCAAGTGTTGTTGGCAGTGTGTCATGGTTCATGGTGATTTTTCTCTGTTTTGTGATACCGTTTTCAACTTTATCTTCTTTAAAACTTAATGCGGAAATACATTTTAAATTCTCATGATGAGCCCGCTTCATAAATTCGTATCATTTTTTCAATCGGACAGTAAGAACAATAATAAGAGTCTTATACATCACAAGATATTCTCCAGTGAACTGAATATCTGCAGTGGAAGTGTGGACGCTAAGAAGAATCATTGGGGATCACTCAATGGATACCGCAAATGCAAAGGTGAGGTACTGAATTGTATAATCAATAGGCACGTAAATGTGCAGTAAATATTTATTATTCAATTCTAAGCTAAAAGTCCCACCTCCAGTTTTGATCAATTTAAGACAAAGTTGACCTTTCAGTTTTATTTCTGTCGCAATCTTCTCACATAACCCTCCGACACTCCTTTACTCTTTTTATTATTTTTATAAAATTGTTAATTTACTGAGGCAGCGCATTAATATGTCATATTGTTGGAAAGTTGAAAACGAGGGGCATACTCTGTTGACAACAACCGAACATGGTTGAATGCATCTGCGAATAAACTTCCTTGACCTTAATAACTTTCAGGAAACATTCATGTTTACATTGTGTGTTCGTCTAATTCAACAAATTGATCTTAAAGGTGCTGCAAATATAAGTAGACGTGTAGATGAGAGTATTATTGACATAAATGCATTAAAGTGTCTGTCTTACAACGGATGCGCAATGCCATTTATAAACGATAGCCCAGCGATGTGGGTGGTATTACTTCTTTCATTATAGTCGTTTTGTTTCTCCATCATAGTCTCATAAATGATATGCTTATTTTAACAATAATTGGAAACCTGTTTAGTAATCTTACAGTTACTAAAATGGCATAGACAAAAACTATAGTTACATTGACGGTACTGTGAATTTTGTTGGAAATGAGCAATTGTATTTGTAACACGCAGCAATTGAGTTAGTGGGTAATACAGCAATGATCGTGAAAGCGCCAACTGTGGATAGTTATTTTGCGGAAACTTTCTATAGCAGTTAAGATTCGTAGCATAATACACGGTGAAATAACAAGACGAACACCTCAATGCCTCATTATGATCGCAATTACTCTTCTGTTTCATACATTAATAAGGCTTGTTGTGAATAATGAAAGTGTGTTCGCTGAACGACTTGAGGATCCTTTGGCAGGCTAAAGCGTCAACATTAAAAGAACTCGCAATTAAGTTATTTGCGTTTACACAATTATGCATGTAGGATACATATGCAACTATAGTGATATAACAAATCAAAAAGCCGAAATTTCCGCCTTGCATTATGAAACCGGTATGAATCGTGTCAATACACTCGCGTAGGTGGTTATTCTTTCAATGGAAGAAAGTATGTCCTAAGCGCAAAGTGTGGGAGGACAGAGTTTTTAAAATTGGCCAATTTGCATCCTAAACTTTGGTTATTGCCAGGTGTAGGTTTAAACATTTGGGAACTATACAATCTTGTCATGTAAAAATGTTTTATGTCGATAGTTAAAATGCCACCTACATTGTGCATTGTCAGTTCTTTTTCTTCTAAATGACTAATTTATATATTCATTTACAAGTAATGTAGCGTTACGTCCAGTTATTTTGTCATCATGTCCTCTAATATCTTCCATTATAAGATCGTCTCAAAGCGCATCTCCCGGAATACCGTCATTGAGGACTCCTACACTATATTTATCGCTTCCTTTACTTCTTCATTGTTTCTTGAAACGCATCCGAATTTTCAGTCTACTAATTGGTTAGTTATTTTGTGGTTGTGGTGTCGTCAGTTAGTTTCATTCATACTAAATGGATACAAAGTGGTCGTATTACAAGGCTTTTGCTTGTTGGCTAGTGGCGTATAATTTATGTGCCCGCTATTTCATATTATGTAATCGGTCATAGCGTTGTGTAAACTCTTATGGTATTTGGACCAAATCCACTTTTTGTATTCAATAATATGAGACGGTTAGCACTGTCGGCAACATAGAAATGTTCCTAATTACCGAAAGTTCTCATAAATACATAAATAATGCAGTCCGCACATTAACACTTCTGTTACGCTTTGAACTTCGTATAGTCTTACATCCATTTCGGGCCTTCTCGTTTTAGCCCCGTCACCAATTAATGCATTTTTTCGTGTCTCGTATTTAAATTCTTTTTTATCTTCAATACTTCCTTTGTCTCGTAAGGTTATTTAAGAATTACTTAATGGTCAATGTCAATTAAGTATATTTATTTTCTTAGCCGATTATGATTGTCTTCTAATTCTAATTAATTAATACTCGTAATGGTTTTTCATAGCGACGAATTATTGAAGTAAGATTAAATAATAAATTATACTTTAATAAAGGCAAGAATGTAGGTCCAATACAAAACAACAATAGTTCCCTCGTATTATTTAGTTAGTTCGTAATTTGTATCAGTCTTAGTCACGATTTAGTTAAACTGCTCGAAAGTATCGTAGTCTTCAGATAATCGTGACTCGTTGAGTATTTGTTAAATATTTTTCCTTTTTATGGTCGATTGTTTTATATTACGTCAGTTACGCAATTTCCGTTTTCCCTACGGTATTACGAAATCGTATCTTTATAATTGGAATTATTTTTTCATAAAAAATTGGAGCCTATTGACTGAGTCTTTTTTTAACAATAGTAGAACTATTCAAATCCACTTTCTAGTGTTGATTCATTGATGTGTGCACAGTTCACGCTTTCCAGTGTTTTTCAATATTTAATTATAAGTTTTGTTTACATGGGTGTTAAGACATCCAATGTTATGTATTTTGTGAGTAACATTGATGGCTTGATAAATATTTCAGGGAATCTAACAAAAAGCTTTTGAAAGTAGATTTAAACTTCTTCGTTTATCATCACGATGCGTGTGCACACACGCAACAAGGAAACATTTTGTCAGTTTTTGTATAATAATTAAGATCTTATCGAGGCGCGGTAGTGTTGGGCAAGGTAGGTCACCATTAGGTCTTCAGGCCTTACGCTCCATTACGCAACCCCCCAGGCCAGTCAGGCCAACCAGTCAGGCCCCGACCACTGCCTAACCGATTGTTTGGAAAGTCGTAAACTGCTACATGCTTAATAAATCTTAATATTCCATTGTTTCTTTGTCTCGACTGATATTTCAATGGTAGGTACGTACGGCAATTTAACACATAGCAAGTGAAATCGAGTTAATTTTGAACAACTACTACGTGCTAGATCTGTGAGAAATATTTGAATTTAGAACATAATCGGTAGTTTTTTTTAAATTTGTAATGTAATTAAACAGAACATTAACATACACCTGGGAACGTCGATTTAATCTGTGTTGTAGAGTTCGAACTGAATCAACAGTATCTATCTTGTATTTTTAACTTCCAGAAAGTTATGATCGTGAACGAAAATATCAAAATTAATGTTGCGATATCCGTTCTGAAATGATAAAATTCGGCAGTAAAATTGACGTGTTTAGGTAGGCGAAACGTCACATAGGTAACCAACGTAAAACCTCAAGTTTATATTAATCATTGAATTATATTCGATACCAGTTGCGTTTTCGTCGTACTTATGTTTTTTTAAATAATAAATTCAATCAGAATCGGTTGAGCAGTTCCTGTGAATGCTTGCTAACAAATTATTTATTTCGCATTAAGCGTTGTTTCCAAATCCGATGTTGGAACAAGCTAACCAAAAGTTGATTCAAATATAATTTACCATATTTGGTAAGCCTAGAGAGAATATTGTATATATATTATTATCGATGCAACGAAAGGAAGAAAGTTTTTTCTCAGAACATTCAAGAACTCAGAAGCGATTAGTTGAATTTTGCCACCAAATTGAAACATTAAAGTGTGGCAATATATCAATATGGACGCGTCTGAGTAGCCAGATGCGCATTTTATCGTTTCTGGCTAGTTTTCAAGTGCCGAAAACCCATTAGAGGTATATTAGTAACGGGAATAACCGATAGCGTGTATTTTTGCACAGGGTTCTGCATATTGTTTACAAAGCTTTTATCCTTTTGTATTTACGGTGGTTAAGAATATTAGTTTATTGGTAAGGACTTCCTTTAATTTTCCTAGGCGTTATCATAAGCAATTAATTAGCTCCTTAGTCGTCTGGCTTGGATCTAAACGCTATTTACATATATAGAAACCCCGTTATAGTGAAAACTACCAATTTTATGGCCGAAACTGTTATTTTTTAAGTGTTCGTTTGGAATAATTAATTATTTCTTACGGTATAGAATTAGGTAGGTAACCTAACATAGTCTACTTATACCGTTAAACTATAAAGTCATGTACAACAATCAAGCATTCAATATTTACAATGTTTAAACCTAATTAAAAGTATCTAACTGCCTACGTTTAACTTTTTCATTTTAAATACATATTTATTGCTTTTACTTATAGATACATGTTTCATAGTGTAATAAGAAAATTCCCATTAACAGATACATAGTTTGATCAAATGGAGCCATCCAAGCAGTGCCTATGTCATGTAACAAATTCTAGGTAGTTGGAAGTACACGGCTTCCATTCTTGTTGGACCGGCTTTTATCTCAGTCAGTAACCAGGGAACATGTTTTGGAACTGTGCTGCACTATCAGTAGTCATTTAGAGGCACGTTAACCAACATTTTATTAATCGGTACGTAATACTTACGAGTAAATGTACGTTTTCGTTTTTTGGTCAACGAGTTTCTGTAATTGGTGGTAACTGCTAAGTAACAACTTTCAATTCATTAGATTTAATTACTGCCTACAAGGAATTATTTGTTTAATTTATTATTATTTTCCATCTAAGATTTTTAGGGCATAAAAAGTTCCAACCAACTATGCACTTTGCAGAACTAGGCTCTTGACAATCAAGACTGCTTTTTGTGGGATGGTCTTGTTCAATTAAAGCAAGCGTAAAATTCTATAGTAGTTGGCACTAGAGATACAAAAACCTGGAACGAATGATAAAATAATAGAAAAAGAAACCGACTTCTTAACACTCATGAATTGCTTTTCTATAACAAAACTGAAATTATACATTTGACAAGTATAACAAATAGCTTGTCAATTGTGTTCAGAGACAAGAGATTATCGTTGTTCTCCTAAACATAACTTATACTGAAATCTGTTACCGTGTTCTAAGTTTAGCTCAATTGAGTCAGCCTGCAGAAGTAAACATTGGTTGAGTAATACTAAGCCCCTTGTTTTTCAGCTTTCTTAGCGTAAATGCATTAATTTGAACGCGAATAGTCGTGCATCGCGCTAATACTAATTGACATAGACAAATGGTATCGCTACCAACTACAGTCATGAAATTAAATAGAATTGTTTTCACAAATGCAAATACTTTATTGGTTATCGTAATAATTAGCGCAATGGCTATTAAATATTTTGTAATTACATGAATTCTTGTAACTTCACGTTTAATTTGATGTCTAAACGTTATCAATAACGAGAATGATGACTTTTATGAAATTCGGTGATGTACTAAATAATTGAATACAGTAGGTGCAAATGTGAATGCTGATCGCGTATTACGTAAAATGATAAATTGACCAAGCAATCATTAGCACAACTAATAAAAACAAACTGGGTGATGGTTAAAGTGTGTGTAATATACATAATTATGTATATGTGGGTACCTACGTAAGCAGCACACCAGCTGCTCACCACGCGATACCAACTCTACTTTCTGTCGTTACATTTTTTTCTAAGTCGGCGTCGCTGCCAACTTGCACGCGGGCGTTTATCATCATTATAGTGAAACAGTATATTGTCGGTATTCGATATATGTTTCAGTATCACTACCACTTGCCACGATTATCGACTAATCAGGCAGGTAATTGAATTGATTACTGTACAATCTCTGCGCTACTGGAATTTTTTCTTCAATTCGTGCGTGTGAGTCGCTTGGCCAAGCATTGAATTTTATGTGCTGATTACATATATCTTTTTGTGAATGTTGCCCTGCAGTTTTAAAAGTTTATGGAGGCAATGGACCGTGTTGACCCTGGCCATTTGGTATGATAAATTGTCCAAGATTTGAGTTATGACCAAGTGTTATTCTCCGCTACTCCGTTTACATTGACAATCACTCTAAACAGAATGAATTTAAAATGTCCTTTTTATTGATATCTTCACTTCACAATTTATCGCTACAATAAAGCTCCTGAATGTAATTCTAACCGATCCACTCTGCGGCTATGCAAATAGAAACTATCTTCTGTTTCAGCTCTATGAACCAACGGGCTCGTAGACTGGCAAATGTAAACATTTTAGAATATTGATGTTATTCTAGGGTTGTCGAACGATATATTTCGAGACAGGATTGTCGCAACGAATGGAGATGTGTTAAATAGTATTATATTTAAGTAAACGGATATCCCGTAAGTGTAATGGTGGATTTTTCAATGTCAACCCTATCAATCATTGGTCCGTCTAGTGTTGGGTGCCGACGCGCGGTTCCGTCCTACCGCTGCACCGGCGACAGCGGACTATTTACGTACGTTTCATTAATTCTCAGAAGCAAACCCGCGGGGAAGTGACGAGCTTTTTGTATCGGAAGTCGCTGGATTTGTTCCTTTTGCACTGTGTCTGTGCAACAGCGCAGTTCTGTGTACTGAGGTACTTTTGTTTAACGCAGGGGTTGCAGTCGGCTTGAAGCAATTAGTCAGGTTTAGTCACATGCGAACTCTGACAAGGTCGGCTCACTGATCGATACCTATATGCAAAAGTTACTTCTGTTTTGTTAGTCCAAATAGTGTTTTATTGAGTGGGAAATATTCAGGCATTGTTTATGTGAGCCTCTCGTCAATTGACTTTCGATAGGCTATGTACATTACGAAAAGTGGTAGTTAAAAGTTTTAAAAAGTTTTGTTACTTCCTTTCAAACATTCATGAGGTGCCTAAGCTTTTTGATGTGGTTACATGAAAACAGTATCGGTCCTAGCTTTAATGTTGCCATACGCAGAACGTAAACTGAGTGGTTGTTTGATCTCCCACCTCTAGACAAAGACTAAGGAGATCTATAGAGCTGACAATGCATCATTATTTTGAAGACATTTTAATATCGCATTATTGTTATTGTTGTTTTATTAAACCGTAATTTGTTACTAGACAATTCGTAGGTATAACATTATTTATTACTGAGTAATTACGACTTCTTTTATGCTCCGAAAACCCTAAATATGAAACACTAGATTGCATAAACACTCTCAGTCAAACTAAGTGTTAAGCAAGCAGTTTTCGGAGAATTAATGCAATATCAAACTATTTTAGTGTTGTATTCAAGTTTCGTACGTGTTCGGCATCGTAGTTTTAGTGATGTTTAGACTTGCCAGTTCCTTTATTCAGTTTTCAGTGAGAATTGCTCTGAGTTATGGAGTGGGTGAGGCCAATTCTGTTAGGCATTCGTATACATCCGTTGAGGAACGTGCGTCAATTCTAAATTATTGTGTTCACTATATAATTTATGCCACTATTTTGGCCTTTAATTAGAAGTATACAGAATTAGTATTCATGATGATACACTATTACACTTCTACGGTTTGTTTGTGAACTGAACTGTGTTATTGAGTTTAATATTGGGAATTGCGTAATACATTCGGAAGAATGAGATGGAACTCATGGAACGTGTTTTGTACACATTTATCCGCTATGTAAAAAATATAAAAGAACACAATATATTTTGGTTTAGGTTTTGTTTTAATCTACATTTCTATATTTTTTGTTGACCCACATTAGCATGTGTGTCGTGCAACAAGCCGAGGAATGATGCCAATACGTCTTCCAATAAATAAACACGATGGGACGCTGGGCTTTGTTGTGACGACACTCTTCGTTTTTATAAATAGTCTCTCATTAGCCCTTCGGACTTGCTGTTCTATCTAATGTCGCAAGGATGGATTAACATTAACACTGCATTGTTTTTGCATCGCGATCTAAATATCATCTGTGTGAATACGAGGATAGTTGTGAAAAAATACATTATTCTATTTTAGTTTTCAGCGCTATTATGGGAACGTCCCACGCCAGTTGCGAAGTTCTTTCTAAACACTATTTATAAATTAATATGCTCTACTACAGTGCGACTTGCGAGACGAGACGCCTGCTCGGTGCTCAGGTGTGAGCCAAATGTTGGATAACTACGGGGTACTGACATTTGTAGCCCACTGCTCTATGTTTAATGACAATGAATCATCATTTAATGGATTTGAAATAGAAGATCATCATTGTAGTGTTCAATTTAAGACATCTGATAAATGGCAATCTTTAAAGCCATTTGCGGGCGACTTGGAAAGTCTAGTTTTGTTTCAATATGTTCGTGGACGCAGTAATGAAGTAATTTTTTGTTTGTTATTGTTGCTTTCGAACTGAAAATAAACAGAGTTTTGTTTACTCATTACTGACAAACGTAATGTAAAGGCAATGATTATAATATTGGTGTATGGTATGGAGTAGATCATTACGTAGCTTTTCAGCAAGGGGCTCACGTAGCTGCTATTAGGAATTACAATGCTTATTATTTCTGTGGCTTAGGTGTTGTAGAAGGCACGTCAATAATAATTATTGATAACACGCCACGTGCCACATAACCGGGCTAGAATGTTAAGAAGCCGTTCATAACGATAAGTTGTTGATATACGTCACGCAACGCAATAAACTCCTGCGCCGACGTGTCTAACATCGAAATTACATACAACATGGATTGGAAATCGCCACAGTGAGGTCACTATTATTTCAGATAATGCGTATGAGTAGCTTTTTGATGTTTTCTGTGACGCACGCACGTCAAATCTATAGTTCTTTGTTTGGCTCTAAACCCTGGTTACTGGAAACCTCATCAAGTCTTTGATCCTTTTTATTAGTAAATGTGCTGTCAAGTTGCTTGTTAGCTGTTGTGAGTGCTTGTAGAAAACAACGACAAACTTATCATTATAAAAGGTGACATGGGTCGACATCGTAAATTGATTAATTTGAATTGACTTGTGGAAACCGCGGAGTACGACTTATTCCCATATGTTTTGAATCATTAGAAGGTGGACATATCATAGACTACCTGTCATTTGCTAGAATTTGCAAAGGTTCGCGTGTTTCTAAGTGTCGGGTACGGAATCGCAACTACCGTTGTGGCGCCAAACGTGATGATTACGCCTGCTTCCTTTTGCTGCAGATAAGTCTAACGAGAAAGGCCTTTAACCGGTAATGGGACATAGCTAAGCAGTTAGCACTTGCTACACTTTTACTCGATGTCAACGTCTAGAAAATCTTGATTGAAGCTCAGGTTAAACTTGATGAGAAAGCAAACTGCAAATTAATTAAGTAATTAATTATTATATGTACTCGTATTTTATTATATTTTTCTAGTGCGTGAGCAATTAAACGGATTGAATGTTAGAAAACTTGGATCGCAATGCGTGCGCGAAATGTGGCAGAAAACATAACAGCTCGGTCTCAGTTCACTGAAATAATTCCTTTTGATGAGACAAAAGCAATGACGACAAAAACAATTGCAAGACTAATGTGCCTGCGCAGTTTCTTTGACATTTTTCGGAAACGGATTCTAGAATATCTTAGTCTCTATGTTTCTTTTAGAGCAACAAGTACAAGAACAGGCGATATTTTTATAGGGAGTTTGTGCCAACAGTGAATCCAACAAATTAAATGTTGATAGAAATGCCAACAATTAAATGGCAGGTGGCCATCGCTTCGATAAATAATTGGGATACTTCATTGAAAGTTTTCCATAAGATAAATAGAATTTTCTATAAAGATGTACAGCTCAAAGACACATTTACCACTGCTATATATGGTAGGAAAGTGTGATATTACACTGCAAACACTATAACTCTGTTGTCCGTGTCATACGGAGATGCACAAAGAACAGAAAAGTCTAAATAAGTCCCATCATTTCCATGGTAACAGTATCTATACCCTTTGTTCTTTTACAATATAAGTACGTTTCTACCTAGCCGTGTACTGTGTCAGAACAAACACGGCGTTTTATCTAGATTATCTTATCAAGCATGGGAACGACTATCAGTAGCGTAGTGTTAGCATACAATGGGTCATCGGCTCGATTAGTTTCTAAATCATTTGCATATGGCTGCAGACGCGACGACGCGACTTTAGCGAAGAAGGCAAACTACACTATTAGGATGCTTTAATAGGAAGTGCTTTCCTTACTAATGAGTTCGTTTATAAATTATCAGTTTCTTCACCTTATTAAAATTGTTGGTTATCTATGTTATCACTTGCTCGTATTTTCCTAATAATCCATCATATTTGCCCGGCTATTCGTTGGGAAGTTTAGTAATGAAAATGTCCAGAATACAAATTTATGCGTACATGCGTACGACGTTCAGAATAATTCAGTATTTCACGTGATAATAATGAATTCAATACAGAAGCGCGTTACACGCATGGGTGCGTATATATAAAGAGATTGCATCTGCGAAATTCTAATAAACATTCTAAGTGTAAAGAAAGTTGGTTTTTCAAGCCATGCATATGTATGGTACGCGTAGACGAGGGCGGCGGACCGCGACTACTGCGGCAGTTGTACGGTTTTACTTAGGGAGTTATAAAATATCTAGCTGAAATTGTTCTAAAAGCATTAACGTAATTTTTTCTTCATTGGTTGTTAGAAACTGTGCTAGTAGGCTTTAGAAAGAACTTGAGCTTTACATTGTGTTTCTCGCAGGTAGGTACTTAATTTTCCTAATCACCCATTCTGTATTCAGTAAACGATTGACATCGTTTTTATACTTTTTGTTGTTTTGTCCCTAATATACTCGCTTTGCCACAATGAATGCCGAAGTATCTGTTCAATCAAACGTATCGCTTAGCACAAACCACAGTAAGCATCCATTTAATGCCGTACTCGTAAGTTAAAGCCTTGATAGCATTCACGGGATTGCAGCCATGCCGTTATCTTGGCAAGCCGGGCTTGGCACCCTTATGTCTATGGCTGTAGAGTTGAGACTCCATTCGTAGAGGATATTGTGACTTTGTAGACATATACGGAACTAACGGATGCACTCACCGACGTATTCACTACACGTCACGAATAGTTTCCGCTGCGATTGTCGAGGCCTAGTCTAGAGTTAATTGTCGCTCGCTAACGATGGCTTATTAGTGACACGCGATAAGCAAAACGTTAAAAGCTGAATAAGCTGATTGTTCTCGTGGTCTACTCGATCGTTAGACAATGGAGCTTCTTGAGAAAGTCGGCTGAGTGTGCTCCAAATCGTAGATTGACCATGACGCTACTACTTACTGCTGGCCATTTTATTTCTTGCGCTGGGGCCTTACGACTTCGACATTAATAATCTCGGTGGCATGTTGTATTCTTCATTCTATCGCTCGAATTACGAAAATAGTGTGCTTTGTGTGTAGTGTTTGTCGAGTGTTATAATTAATACCTGTATACGTAAGTGTAGTCTGCCGTAGTTAGTAATAATTAGCGGTGTAGCGTCCGTAGCACGTCTATGCTTCAGTACGTACCGTTCAGCTGTTACTATGCTTTATTGATATAGTAACGTCAAGTTAGGAAGCGTGATATTATGAAATAACACTTTAGAGTATCCTATTAGGAAATGCTGAATTACATATTCAAAGGGCATATGCAAGTGAACATTAATCCAAAAATACAGAGTGGTTCAAAATAACGGGATAAGTTACTACATACAGAGCAGTGCATGTGTATGAACTTGACATTTATGAAACGTTACATTTCGTGGAAAGATTTTTACAATAAACTTGTAAATTAATGTATACGTCTGTGTGTGTCAATTCGTAAGACCTATCTCGTTTCTCAACTTTCCTCACGGGCGAGTGGTACGTTGAACCGTCACTCAGTCAGTTCAAAAGGGAAAAGTTTCTCGAGTGTGTGTACGTTGTACCAATGCAATACTTAGTAGCTTCTGCCACAGACGCATGTTAATTGCTTGCAAACCCCCTCGTCCTTTGAATGCATTAACGTTATGAGCTGTTGTTCATTAAAAAATCTTTCTCGGGCAAAGTAAGCGTGTCTGCTTAAGAATATAATTTTGGATTTTTTATATCTTTTCATATATAAAAATGCTGTTTCCGCATCGCCGTGTTTTCTACTGCTTGATCGGAGTTAATGAAGAAGACCGTTCGAATACCGCAACGGACGCGAAACGTCAGTTCAACACATAGCGTGACTCGGAACGCACGTTCCGAACGTCCCTTGTTACGTCTATTTACGTTGTTCGTGCTTTGGCGAATGTTTGGGCCAACATTTGCACTGCAGGATGGGTGTATGTACCGGTGAAGTGTTGTTCAAGTGCAGTGAATTAAACTTACCATACACTATGAGTTAGTTGTTTGTGCAACTTCGCAAATGTTTGTGGACGGACGAGGTTAGTACTCCCTGATGAACGTAAGGATTTTGTCAAATTAGTGTCAACGTTAGAGCGGCGGTTTAATAGAGGGATTAAGAGTTAATTTATCTCTTAAAGAAGCTTCCCGTTTCGGCCAGTACCGGCTTATAAAACTCTCTAGTAATATTGCGTGTTTGGATGCGGTGGCATTTAGAAATGTAGGTTGGTAAGTATGTGCATTTGTGCATACGTAAAGATATTATACAGACTTAATGTTCTTTTTGCTATAGATTGCTTTCCATTTTACTGCGATATGTTAAGGAAGTGAAAATGGAGTGCAGACAGGAAGCGCCGTAATTAAAATTATAAATGTCATTCATAACTTGTAAACGTTGTAACGTAGGTAGTTACCGAATTACATCAAGTAGTTGATCAACTACTAAAAAACCCATCTGTCCATTTAAAAAAGGCTCATTGGTTGGCCATGGCGGGAACGTTCTCCATCGGTATAGACTGTAGGGCTTAAAGTTTCCGTTTGACCTTGCCCTCGTCAAGGTTAGCAATTTCCACGAATATTTTTTTAAACCGCACTGCCAGTTTTCGCCAAGCTGTCCGGACCATTGTTTACCGAATATAATGGTGCCATTTGTTTATACTACGGATGTTCGTTGATTGATAACTTTGCATAAGGTTGAAGATACCTGTCTGCGGCCTCGTGGCGTTTCCTAAGCGTAGTTAACTGCTATGAATTCACACATTACGTTATTAAAAGACGAATAAGATAAAAATAGTTAAAAAGTAATTTCTCCGGTAATAAACAATTAAGACATGATAAGATAAAATATTGCAAACAAATTAAATATTTGCTGCAGGATGTTGAAATTCAGCGAGTACATAAATATGCATAGGTGTTTTTCCCGCTTGATCAAATAAAATGCCAAAAACATTTGTTAAGCCATTTCATGATCATAACATCATTGGTTAACGCGTAACTAGATAATCCAAGCGTACACCTTGCGTGTAAAATTGAGGGACACAACGAATTGTCCGTTTACTTACTGATTCTGAAATTATAGAAAAAAAACGTGTCCTTGTACTAGGAGGTCTTTCATAAAAGAGGCACAATCTGGCGGCTTCCCTCAGTTCATTTTTACATTAACATTGGACTCTTGCCAAGACATGCACAATACCTGGCTATTCGTCACAGGTTTCGAGGTCGGCTTAGTGTAACATACTCTATGATTCAATAGCACACCTATCCGACGTAATAAAAGTAGACGTCAATGCAAACTACACGCATGATTACATTTGAGTTGCTTAAAAAGAACTCTACCCATATCAATCGTATATAGTTTGTGTTGTTTTTTTTTTACATTTCTTGATAAAACAATGACAAAGCTTTACAGCGCAACGTGTAGGTACGTTTCAAGAACCATCCAGTTTTCCCAAAGATCTCATCCGGATAACCAGTCGTGGGCGGATGATTTTGTTTACGATTCAAATCTCATGTAAATTCGCTATTTATATAGCACTTGCAATGCGCAGTAATTACAGCTATTAATGTCTGAAAGTAAATACAGATGTAAATAAACGAAAACACAGATATTGCAGAACGTGCAGTAAACTTTTGCACGTTTTCTTATGTTGTCGATGGAGACATCAACTGTTTCTGACGACTTTCTCCTTTTAATGTGCGATGTGTTAGTGATATCTAGACTTTACGTGCTGTATCTGGCTTTTTGTTTAATAATCGTTCATTTTATTTGAAAATTTTAATATGGTAAAACCGGTAACTCTGAACATTTGCGGTCACTAACCTGTAAGGCTTTACCTTACAGGTTGGTGGTGATTGTTGGTGGTGACTAAAAGCTCATAGCTAACTATACGCCCTTCTATATCAGTGGACAACGCAAAGCTTGATAATTTATGACGATAAGTGTGAAACCCTGTAATATATCACAATGTTAATCAATGACCTGAAAATTGCTAATTTATTTAAAGTTATTTCGTCAAAAACTGTATCTAATTATCTTTTTGTACGAGTGCACGAAAGAAGATACGATTGTTTTTTTTTTCATTATAGCTATTGTTTTATTATTTCAGTAACACTTTATTGTTGTGCAGTGTTACGGAAATTGCGAAATTTTGTGATGATGCTATGCAGAAGCTGCAAAACGTCACGGAAACTACCACTTTTTCCCTAAACTATGATAAGTTTGTCTTAAGTCACTCTTACCATGGAAAAGTAACTACGATAGTACATCACTCCCTTCCGGCCGGTGATTTCCGAAGGGTACCCTTTGGAAATCACCGGCATGACGCGTGTAACGAATATGTAGTGCATTTTAACCGAATTCAAAGAAAGAGGAAGTTGTCAATTCCACACGTACGTTTTTTAGGCGAACTAAATGATGCATCTGCGGAACATCCGTCCGCTAAGTTGAAGCTAGTCAGTTCGATCCCTGGTTCAAAACTTGTTTGTTTCGAGACATTACTGAATCGCTATGCAGTGTGAGTGATGACCCTAACTCCCGACATCTATTAGTAAAGTACTTGTGTGGAAATTATGCCTATTAAAAGTTAATTAGTGGGAGCACACACAGGATGTTCGCGCGGTATTGTCGTAAAACAAAATACTAAAAGTAAGGCCACGTTTATTTAATGTTAAGTGGGATTATATTAAGTTGGCGAATAGCTAGAGGGCACACGTTTGATGGCATGTCTGTCCTGTCATCAGCCGCAGCGTGTAAATATAACTTGACACATTATAAATTTAATAGAGGGCTTACCGCTAAAATCACTGCTTTGAATAAATGAGTTATGTTACTGTCACAATGTACACATAAAAAAGCCTTCAGTGCTTAAACATTTCGATATATCAGTTATATCCTTTTTAGACGTTGCAAAATCGTTGTGTGGTCGATATCGATATGCCTGTCGGCAATTCTTTGAATACAAAACAAGTTACACAAGCTAAGCGCCATGAAACGTTTTTTCCAGTTCATTAATTTGAATAATTTTATGTAAATATTAAATTTAATTACCAATCATTATAATTGTGACCCAGATTGAGAAGTATAAGGAAATTGTCACCGACGTCCTTATATTTTAACTTCCTTTGCAAGTGTCCTTTTAATTTCTCTGAGTGAACAAAGGTGGCGATGTGTATGAGTTTTACAACTTCGTTAGTACTCTGTGACAGATTTACGTCGCGAGGCAGAGTATTTGCAAATTGACCATTGTGACGAATTCTATTATGAGTCCTTTGTTTCGTTAGATTTGAATACTACTGCCTATGTGATCATTGCGTTGCTAATGTTGATACTTGACAGCCAAATTTTGTGTAAACATTGCCTACTCTACTATCTTCTTATAGATGTTTTTAAAGTCTTAGTAGAGGAATGGGGTCAGCACGGTGCTCCTCAGTGACAGACGAGCAAGTGATAGATTGCTGTGCGTGAGTGGTATACAGCGTAATCGTGCGCATGATCACTATCTATAAATCTAAAACGTTAGTGCTATCTCTAGTTTTTACGACGTCTACCTGATTTTGATGCCATCTCATTAGATTAAAATAGAGATCAGTTATTTTTTATTTTTCCATGACTATCAAAATTTTCAAAAATATGATATCGTCAGGAATGTTGAGGTATCCCGCTGAACCACTCCTCCGTTCATTACTAAGCCTTGTTGCAAAGTGAAATCAACAAATTTACAACAAAACTTAAACAATATTGACTAATCATCGTTTTTGGATAATTCAAATAATTTAACTTTTAAACGCCTTCAGACATCTTATGAAACCCACTTAACACCGAAAGTAAGCATACTCAAGCATTAGACGAGTAAGTAAACAAACATTCTGAACAGGATCTATCTGCAAAGCACTGGTTATAATTACGGTTACGTTATTGTAAAATTCGTTTTACAGAGCTCGATGTGTGCCTTTCTATTCTTACCGTTTTGACCTACGATCCTCAAGCTTGAGCCTTGGCGAGTATTCAAAAGTTCAAACTCAAGGTTTGACAACGCACTATCAAACTAAATTAAAGAGTTCATTAAACCGCACTGCAAAAAGTAAATTGATCGCGTCGTCTTAACGCAAAAGTGGTATAGGCTGGCAGCATGCCTGTATTGGGAGCGGCCAAAGATATCTGAGGACAATGATTCAGCGAAGTGGCCTCACAGGCTAGATATAACAAATTATAATGAGTCGACACTTGGCTCCGAGATGAAGTCATCGGAAGAACTTTCCCAGCTGTGGATTATCAAGCTGTAACAGTAAAAATTGCGGGCACCAACAGTTTAGATTTGGCAAGATTTACATTAACCTGAATGTAGGGTGATTTCAAATTCGTAAACGTAAATGTCATGCGTATACGCAATGCGTGAGAAATAGTAATTAAGGCGGACCCATATATCAGCGAATCTGCGCTAAACCCAAGACATGTCCGTCATCTATTAGACCCGGATTTGGCGTAAACACAATCGGATTTGTATTGCGATTGTGTCACCTTATAGGTCAACTATCTTGGACCTAAATGACGCACAGACACCTGTGAACAGCGACTAGGTCACGTATACTCGAGGTACGATACAGACCTCCAAGGAAAGTGTAATGATGTAATGTAAAAGTAGATTTTGGTCCAGTTTTTAGCCTTGACGATGGCTGTAGCAGGTGCTTTGTTTTAAGGTAAGACAAGGTTGCTCCGTCTTTATAACAATGCGTAACGTGTGGCAGGTCGTAGCTGGTTCCCATTTAGATCTCTTAAAAAGACAACATTCACCGTCCATACATTTTTGGGCTATAATTGTGAAAGTCAAACAAAAAAAATGCTATATTCCGAAAGAGTTCATTTTTCTCTTCATTTTTTATTACTACAAGCTATTACTTTAATTAGATTACTATTAATTATTTTAACTAAAACATACTGAAAACAGTATTTTTCTAAAGCGTATAAGAGCGCAGGGAATTGGCCTACAGATTTGGTCTGATAGTGAAAAGTGAAGAGAATAACATGTTCTAACAGAATATATCATTTTTTTTTGTTTGGCCGGCAATTTCATAATTTTGCCTAAAATACTTTTTCTCCTTTCATCAATGTCCATAAACTCGACTTGCAATCAGCTATTTGAAGTGTCTTACAGGAAAAATTCTCCATGGAGTTTTCCGCACCTTCACACCCTGTTTGGAAAATAACGTACATAACATACTTACTTCCGAGTACACACCTAGTTCTAGGAACACATCACATGCCGTACATAAATGTATGAGTTTAGTTATGTCATGTCACAGTACATTCAACAACCTCGCTGAAACATACAATTTTGAGATGTTATCACAAGAAATAGCAATTTCATAAAGATTTAAATCTCGCTCTACAATAGGGTCGCACGGTATAATTTACACAGAAGTGTTGCTTATAGGTTTTTTAATATTGCCCATTTGTCCCAGTTGGTAGTTTCCTTGTTCGCGATCAAAGATTAATTTCAGAGAAATTCATAGGTTTTGTGTTTATTATCGGCATCTGTTACCTACTGTACAGTTCAAGGAATTCATATCAATAAAATGTTAGTGCGTTATTTGTATTATTCCACTTCCCACACACAGAAATCGGAATAGGTAGGCAAGCATTTCAGGTCAAATTAATAAAACTAAATAATAGTACCATAAGTAATTAATAAAAAATCGATGAATTAATTACTTATGGGATGAAACAACGAGAAAATTCAAAGGTATATGGTAAAAATAAAACAGCAATAAGAAAGCGACATTTTGCGCAATGCAAGATATATTGCGAAGCTGTCGTTGGGCAGATGACCCTTCTAGGGCGGGCGGGCGACTCGACGCGGCCCCCTGACATACATACAAACACAACTAAAATTAGATCTGTGATTCTCTCACTACACTACACGCTAGACGCAAACGAATGGATTATAGTATTATTAGAGCGGGTGCGCGGTACAAATAACAGTGTAAATGAACTATTGCGGCAAGATTTGTCGCTATCCGGAACCCACCAAATGAGCAACAACCGTTTGATGAGCGAATGATAAATGGTTTTAGTAATGGTGCTCGGTGGGCGGATAGTGGACTTAACGTTTAATATTAGAGCTAGCTATTCTTCAAAATTGTGATAATATTATGCTAGTGACGGACTCATTTTGAATACCTATCATAATAAGTAACGTCTCACTAACTCCAACGTTAAAAAACAATAGACCACACGTCCTAGTAAACAATAGGGCCTATGGTGATTTCATTGAATATTTTACATAAACGAAAAAAAAAACCATTTCTCCGGAGCCGTAATAAACCAATCAAATGCAACTATCGATTAACGCTTTTTCCGGGAAAGGAAGTGAATGTTACTTTGTACGTCAGCGTGATTCAAATAATGCTATATTTACTTAAAATACTGAAGACTGAACGCTTTGATGAAAAGCTTCGGTTACTTAAAATGTAGGTCGAATAAACGTTGAATATCCTTTCAGTTACTTTTACCGAGCAACTATTGATCTTGAATAAAAATAGTTAAGTCACGAATGCGAACTATGCCGCTTTGATTCATTTACCTTCAATTATTTTATAGCCACACTTGAAACACGAATAGTAATTTAATTATTATTAAATCCGTCATGAATTTTGCTTATAAATGGTAATAAAATCTTATTATTATTTGTACTGAAGTATTTACTATTTTCATAACTTTGGCGTATAATGTGCTAAATGCAAGTTTGATAGTATTTAAATAAATTGGTGTTTATGTCATCGGCCCAACAAGGTCCGTCATACCTACATTGCTTTTATGATACTCGCATAAGATGTGTTTAGGGGCATTAGTTAGGGTTGCCAAGACACGAATTTAAAATTCGATAAATCTATTCATGTTTGTTTTCTTCTTTTGATTAATGTTCGTCCTATTCATAAATCTGCGTGTCATAACTCATTGTTGACGTATTATAGGAAGACGTATATAATCGTAACTTTTTAATAGTAAGTAGTCAACGTACTCTAGGCAATAGAATATTCACGACACGGCCGCGGAGACCCGTTACCCTACTCTGTAAGTGGAATACTGATACAAAACAGTCAATCGCCTCTGAATCCATCATAGTAATGACTCTTTGTGGTTAATGACTATGTGGTTTTAAATTGATAAGTGCAACATGACTTAGTAAACGACGTGTTCTAGTCTGATTTCCATTATACCAGTAGTTTAGTAAAGTTGGAAATAGTTTTTCGACGTTCTCTTGATATAAGTACCACTGTTGGCTTTTTGAAATAAATGTCAGTCCGGAAAAGTAATGTTTTATAATTCGTCGTATTACATCGTTTTCACATTTATTATATGTATAGTTTTCAACGTGAATGATGTAGCCTTTATTTTATACTTAGTTTTAAAGTGTGACCATGGAGTTTCTTGCCCGTTCTTTTCCATATGAACCTACTACGCTTTGGAATGGTCGAAAGTAGTAGTTCACCTTTCTCACTGACCAATTCCTTGACAATTCATAAGTTACTGTAATAGGTTTAATTGCAATAAATGCTTTGAGTTTGATTCTAAGGAAATATTAAATGGATTCATGTCCATCGCAATAGCCCCTCGGCTTGCCCCGTATTTCTTGGGCGCTAATACTTTCATTGCCGAAATGTGGGTGTAGGTAAAGAGGTGACGTTATTTCCTAAATCCGTTTCTCAAGAGCTTCGTTAACCGTTTATACAACAAAACGCTGATTCACATTTAGAAAGGGCTCTCATAAGCAAGTTTTATGCCAGAAGTTATGTACGTAAAGATCACATAACCATTGCAGAATCATGTTCATGAGAACTGACATTTGTCAAGTACATAAAAATGTCAACAATCATCTGATCAAACGGTCTAGGTTCCTGGCGTAGGCGCAACGCTCTCTTGTACTTTGACTAATATAGGTACACGTACCTACTCCTGACTGCAGGGTTGATGTTATTTAGGGTAATGTAGCATTGAATAATATTTGCAGTCATTAACTTTTCAACAGTCCATATTAAAGGTTTGTATAGGTACTTAATTGTGGTGAGTGTTATTAATAATTTTCCTGTAAAATATCTGTCACAATCTAAATTGATATCGCTCTATTCTGAAGTCACACTCAAACGAACATGATTAAGAATCATTGAGCCCTTTACAACGCACAGTCATAAATTAATTGTATTTCTTAATATTATGTCAGCCCTAAAGCATGTTAATTTGACGTTTCAACGTTCCCAATTGATGCCCACGCGCATGCTGTTTGACCCTCTCTAACCGGTCATTCACAAAATTACTATTGAGACATCATCCGCAATAATTATGCTTTATGAGCACAATTACTATTGCAACGGCTTTGTCTAGTGCTTCTTCAAAACTATGATGTACCTATTTGCTTCCTTTGCCGGCAAAGTTGTCTCTTAAATCTTTAAGTAATGTTAATATTTCGTAGCACCTGCAGCAGAGTCCTGCCTGAATCAATTAACTAGCAGGGTCATGATTAAATTAGTTTCATGTCGAGACAACAGGCATTTGAGCTCCGGTCTTTCTGTTAAAAGAGAGAAACAACTAGATACTATTTATTACTTGGTACAGTGACATATTCAAGAGTTCCTATGGTCGACATAAATTAACCCTTAGGTGCAAAAAGCAGCTACGAGATAATGCAATGCCTTAGTCACATTTCAGTGTTTTTGTTTATTTTTTAATTAAATATTTTGATCCGATTTGTCACAAAACACGCGAAATGTTACAAATTGGACTGAAAAATGAACATATTGGAGCTTTTATTGTTACCACGTGGCGGAAATGGGCGCTGTCAGCCGAACCTAATGATGCGCGAAGCGAGTGGCGGCGCGCGTGGGAACAGTTACTAACATAAAGAGAGACCATTTTTTACATCTGCTAAATCAAAGCTGCTTTTTTGTTGTCCTACTTTGATTAAATGATTGGATGGGCTCGTGATTTCGTGGACTGTGGAATTAAATGCGGAAAGGAAGAGAAATTGATGCGTTTGTTTTTCCGCAGCTGTAAATGTACGATTGGATTTAAATTTATATGATTTAAAAGTGATAGTACCTACTATAAATTTTAATTATAGGTACGTTGCCTAGTAAGTGGCTGCTTGAAATATTCATATCAAATAATAGATACGTGCACGGAATACCGCCGATTTCACTTCGTAATGGTTGGCGTCGGTAGTGCTAAGGGCTTACCGTGTCATCACGAAATTTAGAAAGCTATGTTTTATGTAACGCTGTTAATTAGTTCCTGAGACAAAGGATAAGAGGCAATTTTGACAACAATAAGTTTAATGAAGACTTTCTCATAAAGAGAAATAATATGCTTGGCTTATTGTGTAGGTACTTCTTCAGTTGAGGCTGTAACGTATGTTTTATGAAACAAGATGAAAATTTTAAATAATTAAATTGTGCTACGTTTCGCAGTTTATTACTATCTATGATTGATCTTGAAAACGTTGTGTTGGATGCATTAGTATGTAGGAATGAATGGATTGGATAACAATCACACCAAGGGTATTTGTATGCATATTAAATACCGGTGTCCTAAGAATGCAATGTCATTTAATACTTCGTTTAATGGAAAAACAAAACGTTTTGTAATAATTACCGATTTGTTTTCATTTAAACTTCTTGCTATTTCTATCAAATCGTGAGAACTCTCCGGTTGTGTAATTGTAAAGAGAACATAGGAAGCGTGTCGGCTTCTATTAGCGTAGACAGCCGCAAGCGCAGTAACTAGACCAATTTTAAGACCAATTTTAAGCCTGTCCTAAATATTGTGCTTGGTGTTTCACGTGGAAGGGTCTAAGTATGTTTATTATGTAAATTAGCAGTAACAAGTTGCCATGTTAAGAGAAACAAAGCTCTTGTTAATTAATGTTTATTGTAATTAAACGCCTAACACAGACACAGTTCACATCAATGTGACATTTTATTTTCATAGCCATGATAAAACGACTGTTCCCCAAGTTAACTTTATTGTCTTACTTCGCCCCTGAAAATGATTATGAATGAGTTTTATATTTTACACGAGCTGACGAGCATAATGAAAAAAACCCACAATGAGTAGAGCCGCTGAAGATTACCATCTCTTCATACATGGAATACGATTTTAGAGGTCGATTCACTGATTAGTCGGATCGTGACACACGTCCTCGTGCCTGCGAACAAACGATTATACTGTATAAACACTTGAATATTTGAATATGCATGCATTTTCATGCTCTTCTAGGAGTTACGTTAACGATAGCCCTCAGCTTCTTGACCGTTACAAGTAATGTGTCAACCTTAGAGTATGAATAAAACAACCTTTAGAACGCACATGTAGTTGCTGGCATCTTACTGATCTTACCCAAAAGCAGTCGTCTTGCTGCATTAAGGTACAACTGTTGTCATGTGTTTCATTGATTTTTCTCACCACTGAATGAAAGTTTCTGCTCATACTTATAAATTTAATCCACTTATATATACCGCAAGGTGGTCGTCCTTAACCGTCGGAAGTATATTATTATAGTGTGGTCCGAGGTAGGCGTCTGCTAGCAACCTGACTGATCACTCCTACGCACAGTACTTAACGATGATCTCTGACCCAGCGCGATGCTGCGCGCGTGGCTATGAATGGTGTCGGCGTATTTACCGATAACATTACTAGACGTTTTGTTTCTGACTTCATTGAAGAACGAGAGATCGTGCTCGTACCTCACGCAGATCGATCGTTTTACTACTTATTTCTTGCTCAAGCAACGTTCAACACCTGTAACCTATTTATCTAATTATCATGGTGGCCAATAACTGTCAACAATTGCAGCCAACCCTCACTGAGGGGGACCTGCGTGGTGGATTATGGCCCACTCCCTCTCATAAAGAGGAGGCCTGGGTCCCCAGCAGTAGGAACGTTATAGACTGATCATGCAACCCAGATTTATCCGCACTCTACATAGGCAGTTGATCGAAAAATAGAGAATTATATAATTATCATACCTCGATTCCTATTATTCCGTAAATTAAATAGGTAACTTCGACTATAGGTAGGTACTCATCGTTTTTCTTTTGATCTGCAGAGCAACCGCGAGTTGCAGCCGCGGTGGGGCCACGCGGCAAGCGTGTGCAGACGCCGCAGCCGGTGCGGACCCCGCCGGTGCCACTCGTGGCGCCGCAGCCGCAACAGCCGCGTGAGCAGGCCGTTGCGCTCGCGCATGCCGCCAAAGGCGTCGAAGCCCTGGGCGTTTTAGTCCAGTATTTAGTGTTTCGAGTAAGTATTTTAAGGTATAAGCATCAATAGCTCGAAGTTCGAGGATTGGTTGGACCTATCACAGTAAAACCCTCTAAAATTTTGACATTTTAGACGTGTTAACAGTGAGATAACTGACCAACTCACACTAGTAGTAAACTTGTACTTAGTAGAATTTTTCAAACTACAATTTTTTTAACAACGACAGCGTGACGTAAAACTTCCATTATGTCGTCACATGTCGTAGTGATTTATAAATGTGGTCAACGATTTACATAAGTTGTAGGCACTCTATTGTGTTTACCAACCAACTCATCAAACATTTGACAAAGCTTTAAGGCCAATGCGGTTCGATGCACGTTGGTACTTGAAACAAATATTTGTATGGACATACGACATATATTTTACGAATATGGATGTTTGTTCATGGTTTTTGTGTAAGTGATGACCCAACATAGTGTATTCATTCTTATAAGAGGATCATGTAAAAAAATATCATGGGTTTTTAGTCAAATGATCTGCGTGAACCCACTGGGACCTAACAGACTATTAGCTTAGTGCCTTAGGGCTGATCGGAACATGCAAGCATGTTCAAGTTGTATCCAAAAATCCTTGGGATTAATCTGCATGAACAGCCATACTAAAATAAAGGTGCACTCTCAGTGAATAGTTATACTAATGGTAGTATTATATTTCTAGTTGGACGCACTAAATGGCAGCAGTTGGCGCGTGGAGGCGGAGCGATGGCGCGGCGTGGCGGCCGCCGAGCGCAGCAGCGCCGCGCGCGCCGAGCGCGAGCGCCAGCAGCGCGCGCAGAAAGATCTCGATACCAGTTAGCATTCGACAGTTTTTATCATCAGCATTCACATAGGCGTATACCCAAATCGCGACTATGCTTATTGTGCATATAGCATCCAGCAGATTCCCGCAATGCTATTGAAAAAGCAAAAATAACTGAAATACATGAATAACTTATTGAACCTGTTGAATGCTTCCGCACGACCTAGACAGTAGTTTACCTCGCTGGGTTATTGACTGCATATTCCGTTGCTGCTGCTTCTTTGTCTTTAAACCTCTGCAAAAGATATAAAGTTTGTAATCACATATGTACATTTAAATTCATGTAATTTCAGTCCGTTCCATAGTATGTAAGAAATTAATTAATTAATGTTATATTAACGTATAAATACAATAATTCCAGTCGCAGAATGCCTGAGCAAGATCTCAGAGCTGGAGATGGAGGTCTCATCGAAGGAGGAGGCGCACGCGCGCCTCCAGGCCAAACACATCGAGGAGGTCGCTACACTCGCCAATGACATCAAGGGACTCAAGGTAACCACAGTCATTGGCATTCCTTTGGGACTTAAATAAATCGTAATTAATATTAATTTATGCACCGACTTGTATTACTGGAATTGTTTTATAAACATTTGTTTTTATTGTTGGGTACTCGCCGCGCCTTTGAAAGAAGGCCAAAGAATGTGCCGTAGCCTTCAGAAACCACAATGGCAATCTCGCTAAACCACCTGAGCTACCGAAGGCTGGTGAAACCTGTTAATTTAAAACATTATAATAAAGCTACGTTATTTTATTTATAGGATACAATCGAATCCCTTAAACACGAAGTCGCCGAGAGTAGGGCGCGTTTACACGCGCATAGCGAAATCGAGCGCACGTTACGCGCGCAACTAGAAGCGGCGCGGGCGGAGGTAGAGCAGAGCAAGTCGTACAATGCATCGGTGATGTCGGCCAACACGTCGACCGATACGTCAGTGGACACGTCGGTGGACACATCGGTGGACACGTCGTGGGACAAGTCGTGCAACATGTGTGACGCGGCCTGCGACCCCGTGTGCTGCGAGGCGGAAGATTGCGAGCTGCGATTAGCTGCGAATGAGGAATTGAGCACAGATGCCAACGAGTTGGCAGCTGAGGTTAGTACTACCCACTGAAGCTATTAATAAAGCGGTTATAATTATTATGGAGTCATTGAAATAAATAGGCCTGCCGTTCATTATTAGCACAATCAATGTTTTAAAGCAAATAAATATATTCTATTCTATAAGTTTAGAAAGGATAGGTACCTACTAGATTTAGCTGGTAAGTAAGTGAAAACGTGTAACTTATAACTTACTTAATGGATACCTTTGCCCCACCAGGTACGATCACTCCGAGCGGTGATCGAGCTGAAGCAGGCGGAGGTCGCATCATTGCGCGATTCGCGATCAGAACTCGCGGTGGAACGAGAACGTCGAGCGGCGTGCGAACGAGAGGCGCGAGCCGCGCGTCACGCTGCTGAGGAGCTGCGTGAACGCGCGGCCGCTCGGCAACGCGACACCGACCGGTTGCGCGACGACAACAGGCGTCTGCGCGACGCCGCGGCGCGCGACCGCGACCATGCCGCGCGACTTGCCGCACTCAACGAGGAGCTACGATACAAGCTTAGACAGAAGTCACAGGTGTGTTGTCTTTTCTAAATTACCGTAATTTTTTCTAGGAACCCATGATTTTTTCTAAGACGTTTTAATATAATTATTTACTTTAACTCTTGACCTTGTTTGGTAAACTTTTCACTGCGGATGATGATGAGATCACCTGATGATGAATATTTGATATCAATAAATTTTTTTTCTTTTCTATTCATGTAACGGTAATCGAATCTTTAATGAAAGGTACCCGGTAATAATAATCCTTTGTTGACATGTCAAGCCAGAATGATCAGTGCAGCCGATTTGCTTACATAGTTTATTGCTTTACGTTACTGGGAAAATCATAAAATCGAAGTCACCAAGTTGGACCAATAGTTTGAAGCCGATTTTCAATTTGATTGTCGTCACGCAGGTGGTGTCTCTGCTAGCGGGCGGCGGTTACATCGAGCGGCCGCCATTGCGCGCGCGCACGTCGTCGGGCGACTCGGGCCGCTCGGCCTCGCCCCCGCCCGACTCGCCCCCCTCCCCCGCCGCTTCGCCCGCGCCCGACTCACCCCCACTGCCCGCAGTCAAGGGCGTGGTCGAGAAACACGACTCTGTCAGCTGGGTGCTGGAGATTGAAGAGACACCTGAGGAGGTGGCTTCTAGGTAAAGTATTTGGATGTCACCGAAAAACCCTTGTAGAGTAGTAATATATTGTACCTTGTTGGACTCATGTTAAATATAAAAAGCTTAAAGCCGCACCCTACATCAGATTTTATCTTGCTTGCGCTATACTACTCGCTACCTGAGTGCGAGCGACACGGAGTGGGGTGCTAGCGGCTCTCAAGCCTCGAAAAGTGTAGGTAATTGCTTTTTACGGTGAAAATAATGGTAATTTAAAATATAAAAAAACATAAAACCTGGTTTAGTTCAGTTATTATGCAAAGTTGCATGATCTAATTTGAAATATTTTTAGAATACCAGCGCGCGGTTTATGGTTCGGTTTAGAGGTAACTTTGGAATATTTGCACAGGTTGGCCAGGCGGTCCTCGTTCCGCGCGGCCGCGTCGCCCAGCGGCGTGAAGCGTCGCGGCGGCGGCTCGCCCGGCAGCTCGCCGGCGCCGGCGTCGCCCGCGCCCAACGCGTCCAAGCTGTTCCGGCCGGGCGAGCTGGACTTCCCGCCGCCCCCGCTCAAGGAGTCCGCCGGGGAGGCCATCTACATCTACGACGATCGTCAGTATTGAAGTGTTGGACTGCTGGACTTGTGTGCTCGCGACCGACAAGTTCGCCCCGCATGTGCGCCGCGGACGCGCGTCGTCCTGAACGTGTTCTTGCCGGAGATGAAGTTACTGCACCGCGTGGAGGCGTAGGTTAGGTATAGGAAACTGGGACCCGACCGGAGTGACTTCTCTGTATCTCGCGTTTATGTATTGAATACGTATGTACCTTATATGGAAATGGTGAAAGAAAATAATAAAACTAAACTCACATGATACCTATGGTCTAAAGCTCCTAGCTCTGGAATACCATTTTTAATGGACTTTGCAAATAATTTATGAGCTTCAAATGTTATTTTACGTAGATTTAATACGAGTTTGCTCTTTCTCAATAGAATTTAGCTTGAAGTGATAATGATATGTTATTCTCATAAACGATATTAAAAACAATACCTTAGATATCTCATAGTAATCCTAGCTGACGGGTTTTACCTATTTATCTTATTTCAATGTTTATCGACTTCACACGTTTCTACCATTAGTGGATAAACTAAATGAAATAAGGTAAGAGTAGCTCCAGACTCACTTATAATATAAGATTTTGCTTTTCTCAACATTCTGGCCTCGGAACGGTATACTCGAATTGGGCTGCATTTGAAGGAAAGTGTTAACGTACCTGTGGATTGCGCCAATCAATAAAAGTTATAACTTAGTGAACTTCTATATACGAATACTTCTTGTCTGTACTTCTTTTCATTTCCATTTAAATGATGCTTTATTTATAATCTGTTTCATGTCTCCCTTAAGTCTCTTTAATGTTTATTTTACTTAACTTTTTAACTCTATTTCCCCTTTTATTCATTGGTGCAATTATTCTTGTTTCTGATTGTTTAATAATAAAGAAAAATATGTGCTTTGATAATGTGTTATCCTGTTCAGGCTTGTCAGTACTAGCAGGTTGTTATCTGTATTACTTAGCAATAGATTGATCGTATAATTAGGTATTTATATTGTTTTTGTATTGTATTTTAACTTAATTATTATATTTTATCACACTCGTTGAATTATTTTGTACAAATAACAATTTTAATGATGAAAAATTAACATAGTTGTAAGTGAAGGTGTAATTATGACGTTTTTATTCTGTCTGTCGGAGTTTGACGCTTTCATTTGATTAGGGCTGAAATACTTTCTTCTATTGTGAATGTTAATTTCGCATTAATTTTGTAATGTTTCTTTTTAGATTAATATAGTCCGCTATTCTAGAAGAAACAGAGAAACCAAAGAGTCGCGTTCATCTAAACTCTTTGCCATGTTCCTTAATTTCAACAAGTCTGTCATCGTGATGCATGATAGATTACATTGTAAATTCAGTTATTATGATTTTTATTTATTTTTAAGCTTATCGTTATATTACATTAAATACCATTCCAAAATTAAACTGTAATCATAAATATTATAACGTGATTGCGAAGGATATTAATATAAAGAATAAAATAGTATGTTAAAGAACATGGTGGTTTGATTTCCGTTTCCACAGCAATCCGTCAGTTACCTACACTCAATCAGTAAAGGTGATAAACATTTGGCTCAATTAGATAAATCACTCGCTTACAAGGTTAACTTGGCGAGCACTAGACACTCTTGTAGGGAAGTAGATTGCTTAAATAGCTAAATTATTCGGTCTTGTTTGAGTAGGTACCAACTTCTGTCAGTCTCTGTACTGACTCAATGTATAAAGTACCTAAAAAGGCTGTAAGGAACATCTACGCGTAAACTGTTACCATGAATTCAGAACATGATTCTAAACCCACCAGCGATGCAAGTTTTCGTCGGTTGGAAAAAAAATATCAGCTGTTCCATACATTTTGCACTTTTGTATGAAATAGCAGATTTTTTTAAAGAAAAAATATTCGTTTATTTATTTATTTATTTAAAGACTTTGGAAGACTTACAGCTAAAGTAAATATAATGTTTCTTTTCCTTATTTTTTTCTGGGTCTAGAATCATGTGCTGAATTCATGGTTTTGAGTTCGTGCATCGATGTCCCTTATACCGTGTTTATAGTAAGGTAGACTTCCCAAACACACAAAAACACTTACTATGCCAAACTGCCCCCAGTCAGCATTTTCTAGTTTAAATACCAGTTCAAAGGTAGAATCACATTGCAATGAATGAATGGCAAGGATTGATGGATGTAAGATGGTGAAATTAATTATATTAGCAATTCTGCTCACTCGCCAATCTGTGAACTACACTCGCAACAATCTAAGAAGTCCGTTTTGACGTTTCGTTCTCGTACATGTAATAAAACGTTATACCTTGAAAATCTGTTTTAAGCAATGTATATAAGTCGTCGAATACAAATTCTCTAAGTATGATCAATCGATATGTGTCGAGAATCAGTTTATAAGAAACCATTTTTTTTTTTCATCGCTATACAAAGCATTTTTATAGCTGTCAAAACGAACTTCTTAGATTGTCGCGAGTCTAATTGTTGTATTGCTCATAGAGGATTTAAAAAAAAATGCGGATACGGCATTCCCGCTGCATATCTCGATAAAAACCCTTCAGAATCATTCTACATACGACGAAATTACCATTCTAATGAAATCCATTTTATTATCAAGTTTAAAATTCTAACTATGTAGCTATCTACGAAACACAGCCCTTGTACTCAATACTTATCATTGACTATATTTACTTTTTATAGTTCAATTTTATGTCCCAGATTATGTGAATACTAAACTGTATACCTAGGTATTCAGGGTTCTACCCAATTTTGAATCACACTTTAACACATAAAGCTGGAAACCACAAATCGTCCACTCCCTATGAGTCAAACCAAACAGTGGAAAGTGCAGTGCGTTGTGAGTTTCACAAATACCTAAGTATGAAATGGGTTATATGACGTCATATAGGTTAAAAGAGTACAATTACATTGAATAAATAATTTAAACCCATCGGCGGGTTTGCAGCATCACCTATGACCTATCTTATTTCTGACCGCAGTAAGGAGTCACTTGTACTTTTGTATTAATCAACGAAGCCCTCCAAGTAGCTCAATCTACTAATCGAAGGGAAATTTCTTAACGAATACATATGCCTACCTATATACTTACATATAACTACAATATTCCGAGGAAAAAACGCAAAACAATAATGGCAAAGTAAATCTATACATTGCCTAAACTTTAAGGAAATGTCCACTTATTAATGCCGCGTGACTACCAGGTTACTCCATAGAACCAAGAACTGTGAAACACAGAACTGTAAAAACCCAAAATGTAATCTCAAACGATGGTGGTTTTAGTTAGGTACAAGCCAAGGTTCCGCTATTCAAACATTTATTACATAGAGACAAGTACACGTCGCCTTGAGTTTAGCCGTTATTCGTTAACGACAGTGGCATTATCACGACATAGTTATTTAGCAATTAGGCCAAGAACCTTTATTAGTCTAATTTATTGACAGCATGGTGATTATTTGTGTATATTATTTGTGTAACTATAGACCTGTGTGCACCCTCTCGAGAGGAGTAAATAAACTCGTAGAGAAAATTAAGGACTACATTAAGAGTTAAAAAAACCAATTATATCTCGAGGTCTTTTCATTCATTACAATCAGTTTAGGAATTTAGCTTACAATAAAATTCTTCAAGCTTATGAATATTTTGAAGCACCTTTTAGCATTGGTGATAGAGTACATAATATATTGATCAACTTTTTTTATAGCAACAGGATTTCATGTATTCATTTATTACTATTAAAGGTGACTGAATGACAGAGGAATTAAAATATCTTACCCAAGTATTCTCTTTAATTAAACAGACTAAGGGCGAATTTTACTAACCTTCTATACCGAGTATAAGTCTTATCCTGCGAATTTTTGACAGTTTTACCATACAAAAACTGTCAGACGACAATTTTTCTTCCACGGATAAAAGACTTTGATAAAATCAGCCCTATACCTACTACTCTACCAGTCTGAAATTTAATTCATTGGCAATATTTTAACCACTTTTTTCTAACAAGGCCAACAAAAGCAAAAAAAAAATATAACTACCTACTTAAACTTGAATAAATTGAAATATCTTTCTTTTTATAATTAAACAAGCCAAAAAAATATCATTTTAACATCCATCATCATTTATCATCATTTCATTTTATATTTTTTTATATTTAAATTTATTTAAATTTAAATGTCATTTTTAGCTCTCTACGAAGGCTCTAAACGAAGAAGCATTTTTTTTTTGTTTTATATTTAGTTCAACGAACTATTGATTAACTAAATCCTAACTAATATTAATTAAAACTAAGTATACAAATAAACAATTAATAACTAAACTATGGCGTCGAAAAATTCCTCCGCATCGCTGTCGGCTGGTAATATAAATACCCAAGAGACTGGCGACATTGACACGTTGTATGGCAATGCTTAGCCTCTGACCAAAGTTCTATTCTATTTCTATATCTATTCTACTAACCAAGAAGTAGGTATCATGGTTAGTAGAATAGGTACGTGGTTAAATTATTTTTCAGCCTGTCTAGAACAAAGTTCGTGTTACTTAGTCTAAGTTAAAAACCCCTTTTGTCAAGTGAACGGAAAATAGGAAAGGCATCTTGAGACCTACTCTAAAAGAAACAAAGAAAGGAATTTATATTAAATTGCAACAGTAGGTAACTGGAACCCTTGCTTACAAGCTAAACTAGCACGCTCGCTACTCCCTATTAAATGTTTCTAGGAAGACAGCCTGCAAGGAACAAGGCACATAACACGATACGTAGTCCGTATGAAACGTTACATGGTATTAGATGAAGTCTATACTTAAGTATCTATATATGTTTTGTGCCGTACCACGGCGTTTTATAGCTTTGATTTCTCGATCGGAAGAATGTTGTAAGTATCTGATATGAAGAATCTGCATTAAAATGAATATGTTGTTGTCAGTCATTCAACTAAAGTTCTGTCGAAAGGCAGTGGAAACGTGTTTAGGTTTAAAGATAGATATCCTCAAAAAAAAAAGTTAGAAAAAGAAAGAAAAATGTACGGTTTATACACGCACTAAAAATTATAAAATTATTAAACTGACTTGTATTAGTTACCATATAAATACCGATGCAGCTTGTCACTTCTTTTATAACCAATGATTAAATCAAAAAGCATGTGATTTTTAGCAGAGCACGCTGGGCCCTCGTGGTAAATTACAGCCCACTCCCTCTCGAAGAGAGAAGGCCTGTGTCCCAGAAGTGGGAATATTATAGGCTTATTATGCTATGCATTACCTACCTACTTACTTTTTATGACAAAATTGGTTCAGGATGTGAAAAACGCTCGATAGTCAGACATGATCAACTATTTTTTTCTTAACTGCGCGGCCTTAGAAAACGAAGACAAGAGATGATCGAGATGATTAAAAAAATGGCGCGGCCTTTCGTAGGACTATTACCCGATTATCAATTAAACGTTTTAAACCCATTTTACGAACATGAATGAAAGCGCATATAAATTGGAAAGCATTATAAGATTTAGAACAACACACCGTTTTAATGCCGCGAAAAGTAGTTTCACGATGACACAACCAAGGTGATGCTTCCACAGGATCTAGCGGTATATGGGCGTCGCCGCCAAAATCGTAATCAGCCGCGATTATGTCAAGGAAAGTTCAAAATGCCGCAACAGGCCGCAACACATTGATACCGGCCCGTATATAAAAACAATTCGAAACTAACAAATGGACAATCCGTGAAAAATCCTCAAAATGTACACAAGTGTCGGTATTGTTTTCTTATTCATTGGTACCGGTAAGTATTTATACGCTCTGTATTAATTACTCTATTTATACGCTTCGTATCCTCAACATAGATTTCGGATTTGGTTTCTCCTCGGGTTTCCGATATACCTATTATGCAACATCGCTCTATCTATCGCTATCATCTTCCTCCTCACTGCGTAATTCGAGTTTGTTTTCATCATTTCTTTACTTAGCTTGACGAAAGCGATCGAATCAATTTCCTTTGTGCAAAAAAGTAGCGGATCAACTTGCCTTGTCTCTAAGTTCTTAGAGGCAAATATTTTTTTGATACGGTACTAAGCGAATGTTAAAAAAAATCAAAACAACAATTAATAAATAAAACAACTATTAGGTAAACAGAAAAGAGTTTGACTGATTACATCACCAGTCCAGTGTTAGGCTTCATGTACAGCATCGGAGCCGAACCGACGCCGGACCGCAAGATGAAAAAAAATCATAATAACTCAGAATCTACTAGCTAATAAATAATATCAGAATTTAAAAACTTGTCAAACTTGTCGAGTATTGATTACCTAATATTTATTATCCTGTAGTGAAAGTAGTTCTTAAACTTGAACACATGTCATAGTTATTAAAATCCATTTTTGTCAAAATATTCGCGTGTCGTGTGTAGGTATAGCAAGATAGAGATGACGGCACAGCAAGTAGCACCGAACTGCTTTATTCCGGCACAATCCTGATTATATTGAAGCTGCAGAACCACTAGTATACGATGACTACTTCTGTTCTGGTAAAGGCTGTCCTGTGCAGTTAGAGCGAGGAGACAATTTGGTACTTACTAAAACAAGTTTCTCGTTTTTAAAGCTAAAAACCATTTAATTTCACAAGGACACTAGAAAGTATCCACAAGAAGAAAAATTGTTAGTTAAGAAAGACTAGGAAAACCTTAGCGCTCATGGATTATATTATTTCAGATTACTGTTAAGATGTTTAGCAAACCTTAGAGATAAAGTGGGTCAATGGATTATTTGATAATGAGCCTATCTAGATAGATTATCAGTAGAAAATAATGTTATGTAAACAACATCTTTAAAACCTGCCATAAATAATTTGTCGTAGGTAAGTCGCAAATATTAGGGACATACATGAATTAAATTTAATGCTATGCTAAGTTGCTAAGATTAAATATAATTTGAAAAACTGAAAATGGAATAAAAGGAAACGCGAAACGGCTGTGAAAGGATGAATACTTTTATAAGAGTACCTGATTCGAACGATTCCTTTTCGATTTTCCGAAAGGAATCGTTTTACCCTAATTAAGTACTGATACCGACAGATTACATACAGTATGTTAAATAACGTAGGGTGTTCCCGCTAAACCGCAATATTATAGCGTCCATACATGCAAAAAAAAAAATTACCTAACAGTAAAAAAAAAGAATTATTTTTATAATAAATAATTCACAAAAAATATTGAATTGTTACGTAAAAGAAACACTCTGTACACGCAGACTTGTCTTTCAACGTGGAAAGGCAGGTGTGACATGTGTGGGTGTACAAAGTGTTTCTTTTACGTATTCATGTAATATTTATTGCGTATAGGAAAAAATTTTTTTTTTTTTTAATACAAACATAGGCATTATATTCACACACAACATAGGGATTATATATTGATTACACGTATATAGAGGCTCTACACAGTTGAACATTCACTCAAACATGTATCAGATTAAATGCATTATTTCATATTGCATTATTTATTTAGCAGTCGAAAGTTCAAGAATCTTTTTATTTTTCAGTTCTTTGCGGTGATGAACAGGCGAAGCTTAGACTTTATCATAGGTAAGTTTTATTTTGAAACAATTTTTCACTCGTGTACCTAAGTATAGTTTCTTTTTGAGTACAAATAGGGCCCACCATAATGTTCATCTTCTTGCCCTTATCCCCATTAGCCGTCATCTCAGAAATCTTTCACACGATCCATCCATCGCTACTTTGGTCTATCGCCTCTTATTTTTCCACATTCATACTCCAAACTTTCTTAGCAACCGATTTCCACACATAGATTTACCATATATATATATTTTTTAAATAAACTTCTATTTTTTTTGCAGTTCTTTTGATAACTATACCGAAGTGCCGCTCGTTGATATCGAAAGTATAATTTCTTGGCACAACTCTAGCAGATGGACGAAAATATTTTGCCATGGATTCACAGGAAAGTATTTAGAAAATACGACAAATATTTACTTACAGTCAGTTATTAATATCTTACTTAGGTACCTAGTTACAATATTAAAGGGTGGTTTAGGTACCTGTAAGTATATTTTCTCGGCTGTGTATACATTATTAATGGCAGTGAACAGTTTTACAAACAGTTTTCCGGCTAAGTCGAGCTCTTGTTCTGGTTCAGAACCGGATATCTATGGGTTCAGACGAAGTGATATCTGGCATATATTTTATTGCGTTCGAATTATTATTCAAAATAAATCTAACATGAAAAAAAAAACACTATTAGCGTTGACTTCACAGGCATTATTCATACCGCTTATTACGATAATCAGCTTAAGGTCAGAGCTCAGAGAGAGGAAATAATAAAAAATAATTTACAGGTCATCCCAAGGGGCCTGCGGTGACTGCTATAATAACAGCGTATTTGGAGCAACGAAAGAGTAATGTTGCTCTCTTGAACTGGGACCGTCTAGCCGCTCCAATATATAATTCGATCCCTCAGTCTTACTTAACTTGGGCTATACCCAATGCATTTAAGGTGAGTTTATGAATAATTTAACTAAAATAAATCTATATCAAAAAAAATTAAGGTATCTTATTACACGCTACATCTACGCACGTATACGCGCCTAAGATACGTGTTTGCACTAAACACGTATTTTAGGCGCGTATACGTGCGTTCGGATTTTTGAAGCGCGAGATGTAGTGCGCTTGTAAGTATGCTCGTATGCGAAACGTCTGTAACCGACTTATCAAGTGTAATAGATACCTTAAACTTTGAGTTTACCTTAAACGGTGAGTTTATGAATAATTTAACTAAAATAAATCTATATCAAAAAAGTTTAAGGTATCTGTTACGCACGTATACGCGCCCAAGATACGTGTTTGCACTAAACACGTATCTTAGGCCCGTGTGGATTTCGCAGTAGAATTGTGGATCTGGTATTATGAGCTTATAAGCTTGTGAGCTTGTGAGCAAGTGTATACGAGAATACAAAAACGGGCTTACACGTGCAGAAAAAACGCCAGTGTGTCACCTCGAATTTTTACATAAGTTTCTCAGCTATTCCTTTTTATTTAATCTATCTCATCTTATTCCATTTCACTTTAAATAATAAATAAGTATCAATTCCTATTGCCAATATCCTCCACTCCACTCCACTCTCACTACTCTTTTCCGCTCTAAATTGTTTAAGTATATCAAAGTGCTGTAGACAGTCTCAATAGTTCCTTTGTTTCTGCTCGAAGCGGGAGCGTATGTAATGTATATCAGTGTATGAATATTATGTTTGAGCTCTGAAGTCTACACGTCCCTCTGTGTACCCAAGCTTCACACGTATATAGGTACCTACATAGCATTTTAAGTGCTAACAAAAATTTTGATTACCCGACATTTAATATAAAGACAAGCAAGTTTGGGCAATACAATAGCGACTTTAAACACGGGAAGTCTTCATTTCGGCGACTATGAATACAAATTTTATAATGAGTACAACGATGTCTTACTCAGCTCGCTGCGGACTTCGCTGACGTTCTGCTGAACTTGTCCGCGCACGGCCTGGATTTGAATAAGACGCACTTAGTGGGCCATTCCCTGGGTGCGCAAATTATTGGCATCACTGGCAACAAACTGGCGAGGAAAGGAGTCCAATTGCCTTGGTAAATATTAGCTTACTTCGTCTGTTTAATATTTTAAGTGCCTACGGCTTTAAGCTCAATGTAAATAAAATGAAAGATATAGTGTTGGTCAATATTTTATGTTTTAAAGGTCAGTGTTATTATTTTATAATGTTACTTTAAAGCCTGATTAATTGAAAATCTTTGGGTAAATAAAAATCGATCAAAAATTTACCAAGCGTACACATATCGAATCCCATAATTTCAAGCTTCATAATTTAGAGATTTATTTTTATCTATAATTTCTCTCTTCATAAAAACGATGATAACTTTAACAGGATCACCGGTTTAGACCCTGCAGGCGTCGTATTTGACGCCAAACTACCGTCGGAAAGGTTAAACTCTCAATCTGCTAAGTTTGTGGACGTCACCCACTCAGACCCTAACAGATACGGCAGCAGGAAGGAATTGGGTACCGTTGACTTCTGGCCTAACTACAGGGGTTTTGGGGCTGTCGTGCAACCTGGCTGCGACGACAAATCCCACCCGAGGTTTTCTCCTGAAGGTAAGGTTTTCAGAACCAGCTAGCTTTTTGTTAGACTTGCCCAATTTCAGAATAATAATTTAAACAACAATTATTTGTATTTATTTGCCAAAACCTTCTTAAAGTAGCTACCGACCGACATTTTATTGCGCGAGTAATTATTTTTGTTCAATTTGAATTTGTCGCATAAAAAAATAAAAAAATCTTTATTGTGCACTGATTTACTCAATTTTAATGCTCACTGTGTGAGCATTTAAATTTAAATTTAAAAGTAAATTATTACTTTTGGAACTAACTAACACTTTGTTTGCGTTTTTTGTCACAGACCTTTTTGTCGAGTTTTTAGATTTTGTTTGACAGATTTGTTGACAGTTTTATGTTGTCCTCGTTTAGTGTGTTTCTAATGACATTTTTCATTCACTGTTCCATTTTCAGATCTGTGCAATCATCACAAATCTTGGCAGTTCCTCGTGGACTCTATAAAATACCCAGGGTCTGTGATGGGGACCTACGCTAAAAGCTTCAGGGCATGGAAGAACTATTCGAAGCCGGAACGATTCGCTACTGTATTGGAAATTGGAAAATATTATGAAAACGTGTAAGTTTCACAATTTATATTTATTTTCAGATGACTTGTTGTTAAAATGACCCTCATAATTTAAAATTCGAAATAATTATTAACACTATAGGTATTTAGCACACACTTCTAACCTATCTGAAAAAGAGCAACCGAGCGAGTGAAGTATTATCAATTAATAATAATGTGCAAAGCCTCGTTTGAACCGTCCGGTGGCGGGCTATATTTTACGCGAGCCACTAACCGCTGCCACTGGCGCTGCGCCGCGTCCCGCGTTAAACATTCAGCAACATAAGTGACACTCTAACTACTTATGTGTCTGCTATGTGCTTGCCTACATACCAAATATTTGACACCTGAATTAGGTCACCTATAACTAATTCAGGTATCGGTATACCCCAAAAAAGTGGCTGTGTTTAATGTATAATAATGGCAGATAAATACTTAGCTGCCATTATTATACATTACCCACCGCCATTTTTTATTCACTTACCTGAAAAGAAAATAAATTATTATTTTCAGGACTCCAAACTATAGATGAACTCTGCGTGACTACTCATTTGACCACTTAAAACGTTTAAATAGATAATCAGTACTACTAACCTACATGTTCCAAAATATTATTGATTTCAGTGTACCTGGAAACTACTATTTCACGACGGGTGCATCGCCGCCGCACGGACTCGCTGAAAACGGCTTGTAGATGTAGGTGCATACATTTGTTTAAAATTATACTTTATGGCTGTGATCATCCAACTACTTACGTTCTTACCAAATCGTAAATGAATAAATGTAGAAAATAGGAGCCGTCATCCACGAATATCAGTATTTTTAAGTAAGAACTAGTTGATAATAAGTACGGGATCAAATCCCTGACTTACAAAAATCCTCTAACTTTCAAAAGTTTGATGTCTCCAAATTAAGTATTATTATTTTAAATTGTGTGTAAAGTAAAAAATAATTAGTGACGAGGTCTTTAAGACACTTAACGTTATAATATGCAAATCCAAAACTTTGCCGATAATTACCGCTACTGAAGATAATGATTCATCGAATATCACGCAAATTAATCATCGAAGATGGAGGAATTTTTGCACAAATCATTAAAGCACTTAAAAGGCAAATGGATTCTCTGATGTGGATGCCAAATGGATTCTGAACATTTTATAGATAGGCCTGTGCCTACCTGGCCTATTGTTACGCAGAATGCGGCAATTATAAACGTAGAGCTTATATTAAGTAGGTAATTACGATTGGTACTTTTCTTTTAACCGTGTCCGAGTCCATCTTACAAAGTTGAAAAATATCAAATGTCGTTTTAAATATGAATAAGTTCCTTTTGCTCGTAACTTTTTATTTGAAATATTTACTTAACGATAACTTTAAGTAGGCACTTAGAAAAAATAAAATATGAAAAAGAAAATATTATGTCTTTTAATTATAAGCGTTTTTTTGAAAAGAAATAAAATTCTCCATCGTTTCTGTACGAATGAGCAGAGGCTCTTGATTAAGCTGGATAACTCGCGGCACTCGTTACCGTCATCACACATTTACTACCTATAGCAATATTTAATTTGAATAGTGGTTGCTGTACCAGGTTTCTTCAAGGGGCACGCACGCATTTTTGTACGGATCGCTTATTTCACGCATCAGAGAGCCATAGAAAAATAAAAATCACATCACTACTATGTGTGAACCCTCGTGTAATAGTTCCGTCAAAGCTTCACATAGAAAGGCGTGTTATTTGGAACAGGACAGTCCATCAGAGGAACACGTATGGAGCATTCCCCTGGGCAGGTCCGACCACAGGCTAGGCCGTATCCAGTCACACTGTTTAAATAAAGCACTGAAAACGGTTTTTAAATGCATCTCCTGAGGCTGTATGTCGCCCCCGAGCTCGAATACTGACGAATGGCATCTTAGAGATCAGGGGTGTGATTCTGTAAGACCTTATACTACCTTCGAATCTGAATCCGTTGTAAGTTTCTTGATTGGCATTCTAAAAACTCGGTTGATACACTAGCGCTATCCTTGCGAGCGTATCTGCGAGTTGAACTAAATTGACCGTGAGATTTTGACAGATAAAGTATGAGATGACGTAAGAAGTTGCATTCAGTACGGGTTCGAGTGCGAAGTGACGGGGGTAAACCCCCGTCACTTCGCAAATTTTCGCAAATTTTGAACCCGATTCAAAATTCGAAGTGAGAGTGAATAGCGATGTGAGATGCGAGTTGTTGTTTGAATTTTACAGAATTGACGTACAACAGATACGTATATTTGCATAGTAATACTTTTCTTCATTATATAAATACAACTTGGTATTAACTGAATGTGAAGGCAATAAAATGAGGTACTTTAACATCAACACCTATCGAAGCAGGAAAGTCGTCTCAACTTTCCATATTTCTTTTTCCAGTAATGGAAGAAGCCTTAGAAAATTATTAGATAATATTTTTCTAAGGTTATAATTTCCTTTCCAATACTGTAGAGTAGTATATGAATATATTTCAAGATCCACGTTGAAAAGGGAGTAAAGAAAAACGTAGAATATCATCTATATCAGCTGCAGTTACCCCGAGATTATCGTAAAAGTCAATTGAGAGGAAGGGTTATCGTTACCCGTAGAAAGACAATGGGCTGATAACGTATAACTAGGTTCATAATGCAAGTCTATCGACAGTACAGTTCGATTCAAACTAAATGGCGGCTCGGAAGTTAGCTTTTCGCTGCGCAGTACCCCACCTCTAAAACCGGTGTAGGCCCCGCTCGCCCCTTGGATCTTGCCCCTTTCATTAAAATATCCCACTCGCCCCGTTTTTTAATAATTTTGGTGTACTCGCTCGCCCCTTATGAAGGGGCGAGTGGAAAATTGACATTTAAATAATTATTTTGATGTACCGATTCGCCCCTTGCGGCATTTCCTTTGAAATTTAACCAAAAAAGGTCGAATCGATTATAAGTCGAGTGATAAGTCGAGTCGAATATATTATGAATGCTTTCTCTTTCTATGTTCGTATTATAATGTGGAAGGTATGCGTTTTGCGATATTTGCTAATTAGTTTATTACTTATCTCCAAGTGTAACTAAACGTAAATTTATGCAAGCCTAGTAATTTTTTGTTAGTTATAAACTATTTGTGTGCCTTTCATACAAATCTTATTAGTGGGATAATACTAATGATGATTGTAATACTGGACGAGAATCTCGTGAAAGCTGAGAAAGAGAAAAAAATAAAATATCTCGCTTAGCACACGAGGTTGTCGATATGTAGAACATGAGCTCGGCTATCATTGTGCCGATTGTCGTAACCGGCTTATGGCCGAAAGCCTCGACCAACATCTCTCGAGGCTCTCGTTAGTCGGTTGGATCAAGGGCCTGATTCAGAAGGAAGTACTCCTTGATACGGCTCGCATTGTGAGGAGGTTCCTGTCTCTGCAACCCTAACCACCGGTAGCTTAGACCCAGCTCCCGACACCGGCGGACCTCTTTTCTTTATATTTTTAAATGTTTTTTTATAATGTTTTAATACAAAATATTTAAAAATGTAAATAGATAAGAAAGAAAATAAATAAACGAAATTGTAATACTATCTTGAATTCATGCAAGCCTAGTACTTTTTGTTAGTTATAAATTATATATGTCCCTTTCATCCAAATCTTAATATTGCGATAATACTAATGGTTGTAATACTGTCTTGAATTCATGCAAGCCTAGTACTTTTTCTTAGGTTTTGATTGAAGTTTTAAGAAAACAATATTTATTTTAATATTTAAAAACTTAAAGAGCTGACTGTACTTTTAACCTACTAACAATTGGGGGTGAGTGGGGCCATCTAATATTCAAAGGGGCGAGTGGGTACACTTAGGTAATTAGGTGCAAGATCCAAGGGGCGAGCGGGGCCTACACTCTCACACCCGCTGACACACGAAATTGTTAGTGCACAGCGACTCGCCTCACGTTCCGAGCCGCCAATCGAACTGTACGTCGATTCTATAAAATTCAAACAACACATCGCTAAGTATTCACTCTCACTTCGAATTTTGAATCGGGTTCGAGTGTGAAGTGAGCGTCGAAGTGACGGGGGAATTATCTTACTGAATGCCACTTCGTACGTCATCTCATACTTTATCTGTCAAAATCTCACGATCAATATAGTTCAACTGGCTGACACACTGGCTGCAAGGGTAGCGCTAGTGTATCAACCGAGTTTTAAGAATGCCAATCAAGAAACTTACAACGGATTCAGATTCGAAGGTAGTATAAGGTCTTACAGAATCTAAGAATCTAATCAGTTATAATCGAGGGTTTATGTTTCTGACTTGACTTCAAAATCCTGCTATCTAATTGCGTAAGAGTACCGTTACCAGTAAGAGCTAGTTCTTTCAAAGTTACTAGGGCGTCTCAACCGTCCAACATGTCATGTCCCAGTGGCCAGGATCTCGACTCGATATTAAATAGCTCAAGTCGTATTTGTGGCACGAACAGGGTTAGATACCCTGACAAACACGTTCAACTATTCACTGATCGTTCAGATCATAGCTACAGCTTTAATTCTCCCCCAATGATTCAGCAAAATTCTTTACAAAGATTATATTGACTCAGCAATTAAAATGATAAACATTTGCCTATTTGTTACTTTGTTCCGCGTTTAGGGATAAATACCTACGTCGGCATAGAGCTACGCCGGCACGACTAATTGACCTAATTTGAATAAGCTTTCAGTAAGCACATTTTCTCGAATTTAGTTTCACTTATTTTGTTAAAGGTAAAGCAGATTAAGAAAGGGTGATAAGAGTGATTACGGTCTTAATAATTTAATGTGAAAGTTCGTTAAAATGTTTTGATAAGTTAGTATAAGCCTTGAGATCTTGCAGTTTATCTGAAATAAATAAGCCGGCTTTGGAAAACATTATTTAACACGTAATGTAATGATGGAACTAAATAACGGTTAATGTCAAAGTAAAATTAATAATACTTATTATAAGTATTTATATATAAACAGGATAATCAACTGATACATTAGTTTGATTAACAGCCAATCAACATTGTAATGGAAAATGTCGATGGGGCTAAATCGAGCACGGCAATTTTCATTGCGTTTTAACGCAGCCGGGACGCAACCAAAGCCGTTTGGTACATCTGTTTGACAATTTACGCTTTTAATAATAGCCGACACTGCCTTTGAATCGGTCGCGCACGAATTAACAACCGGCAAAATTAAAGCCTTCAAACTTTTTGCAGAGCCAGCGGACCGATAGAGCGGGTTTCATTCTGCCCTTATTTAGCCGCGGGGGGATATTCTCAAAATTAGAAACGTTCCAAATCGGCTTCATTACATTGTAACTCGTTGTAATAGAGTTGTTGCCGAAAATATTGTTGCTTTTGTTTCAAGTTGGTGATCAATCTATTTGCGCATAAAGTTACTGTACATACTTAATTAAGAAGCGATAAAACCAAAAACGGGATTCACTTTATTTTGGCCGCATCTTTGATTAAATTAAAAGCAATATTCTTGATACACTATACTCCATTTTGAAATAAGATTAGACATTTAAATAAGCCTTTTTTACAGTCCGTTCAACCAATTTTGACTTCTATTGCGTTGGTGGCATGACAAATGGCAGCCGCAGTAGACAGTTGGTATTGTGTAACTTTTTTTGGTATTAATGCTATTCTTATGCCTACGGTATAGAAGTCAAAATCGGTTGAACGGACTGTAAAAAGGTTTGTTCAAATGTCTAATCTTAATTCAAATGGAGTATAAATAAAAAATACACCAAACCCTTAGACTAAATAAAAAACCAAGACATAGCGCTACAAACAATACAGTGAAGCATGCAAAAACTACAACTCGCTCTGTGCTTACCTACATGTTCACCACGCACACATTTACAACCAAACTACATCTCACCGCACAGTAAAGTAAGTGCACACATGTTTACGAAACCGGCTTCACGTCACTGTTGACAGCGCTATGTCTTGGTTTTTATTTGGTCTGAGAACAATCTTGAAAGCGTAAAAATTCTAAAACGATAAACAGAAAAACAGTTACCCACGATAAAGAATTCGACAAATCAACTTATCAATGCTCAGTTTCGTCCATGTTCTTCAGGTAAGCCCAGCATGAGTAATTTACGATAAGTGGTCGATATCATTATGACGATATTATGGTACCTAACATCCATTACAAATTCGTTGAATGTCCCTTCCGTGGACATACGGAAATAGTGTCTAGTAACTAGCAACTTTGTATTATTTATGTATATGGTACACTTGGGGCCCGATTGACAAGCGCTTCATCTGCAAGTCACTGTATGTAGGAGATGCTCCGCTTCAAACTAAAGATTGAGTGCACATCGTATCGACTTAAATCCTATCGGAAAATATCTGTTACACCCTTAAAACATAATTTGCATAAATATTTCATAAACTTCGTAATATTATACTTATTTTAGTGGCAAAAATATGAATCTTAAGAAACTAGATACTTGCGCTTTATAATAACTTTTTCCATTATTTACACTAAGCTCATTCTGGCCTGGAGTGTAAGTAATGCGAGTGCGCCAAGCGAGTTCGCTCCTTGTAATTATAGACTAAGACCTACAAAATTATCCACTAGGACTAGTATTTTCATAATTTATGCAAGCCAAAGTGTAGGGTTGAAACAACGGGCCAAGTATACCTGTGTTCAGCCAATTACCTGAATATCAAACCTGAAGTCAATTACCCGAGTACAACGCGGTGTGGATATACAACTTTAATGCGAATCGATATTATTTTACATCGATGTTTTTATATTATATGGAGCATGGAGCTTATCGAATGAAATTGTTAGTGGTAGCTAAATAAAATAAAACGCGCGTCATCACGGTACTGGCTTGGTGGCAATTAGTCTGCGTGTCGCACGATATGTATTTTTCCGTAATTGGAAATATCAAAATTCGATTGGAATTGTTATTGGCGAAGAGAAAAAGCATTCGGCGTTATAGCTACAAATATAAAGAGTTTTGTTTATTTATTTATTATCCCGTTTCGGTTAAAAATAATTTAATTTGTTAGCCATAGAGATAAAAATGCAATTGTTCGGGGAGTAAGTCCCTATTGCTTCGTTCCCATTCCTTTTTATAAAAAAAACATTATTTACAATCGGTAGGTAGTAAATAACAGTGCGTAGGTACGGTAGTGGTAGGTACCACAGCTAAAAAGTGAAAAATAAAAACTTTTTGCAAAAACAACCGACTTCCAAAAAAACACTAAAAACGTGAAAAATAACTTTAATTTCGGAAGTCGGTGGCAAAAAACGAAAATTGAAAAGCAAAGACACCGACTTCCGAAATTAAAGTTATTTTTCACTTTTTTAGTGTTTTTTTTGGAAGTCGGTTGTTTTTTTTTTGTTTGGAAGTCGTTTGTTTTTTACGATAAGAAGTCAGTATAAATGTTTGCTATGTTTACCTTTGTACTTATTTCATAATGAGTGCCTCCGTCATGTTACCCGTTTTATGATATGAACTGACTTAATGTAGGTAATTACAGTTCTCGTATTATTGCTAATTATTTGGTAATACTTATACTAAAGTTATAAAATATTTTGTTACTTCACTGTGATGTACACCTACCAAAACGCTACTATCCAAATGATGCAAATAAAATAACAGATTCAGGTTAATTAAATCTACCCACACCATTTCTTTGACGTAAACTATAGAGAATATGGGCTATTATTAATTAGATAAAATTAAACTTAAAGATACAGTTATAAGAATTCTTAGAATTACTAAATTAAGGAATAGACATATTAAATCTAAGGATTTAGAGAAATATACCGGTTAAATAGAAAACATCTCGATTCAAGTAAGGCTGCCATCAGATGGACTGCATTCTTGCAGTTTGAATGCAGTTTAGTACGACTGCAATAGTCGTAATGTACTGGCAACTGCATTCAAACTGCGTGCAGTTGAAACAGTTGAAATGCAGTCTGATGGCAGCCTTAGGTATTCCTTTACCTATGTCAACGTACGGGAAGTAACCAACGGTTGGCACGACCTGCACCATTTCGTTGTAGACAACATTCACAGACCAGCCTGTTATTGTCCCACTCAAAGGCATTTCTCATTTATAAAACAAATGAGTATTTGATCACCATTCTTGCTCACTGCGTGTTGACAATTCCTGAATATCTAATCCATTGAAGGAAGTTTAAAAGAACCGGCAAGTGCGTGTCGGACCACAATAAAGAGTTTCGTAGTTGGGATGAATATTTTTTACGAATTCACAATATTGTTTGCTAATGATTTTATCGACCGCAAAGATGAGTTTATATTTCAAAGTATTTCTCGAAAAACCTATGCAAAAACTAAGTTATTACTGTGTTGTTTTTTGACCGAGCGAGCGTAGCGAGGGAAGCGTCTCTGCATCAAGTCTGGCAAAATCGGCAAGTTTGTCAGTTTGTACGTACTCGTCTACAGGTCGTATTTTACAACCGATCTGGACGAAATTTGGTGTACAGGTATAACGATTTTTATGTAATTTTTTGTCGTCGGGTATTTTTGATTGGAGGTCTCCTCCAAAATGGGGCAAAAAAGGGGCTACTGGATATTTCCGCCTTATGAGTTTCGATAACGATGGTTCCTTTTTCATTTGAAAGGTGGTAACTTTAAGTAGGTCTCAAAAAAAATTGGTGAAGATCTGATGAGGATCTCCGGCATGATGAGCAGAATAGCTTCTCAAAATGCAGTGAATGACTCATTATTTATTAAAACCTATTTATTAATTTTTGTAGCTGGCCTACAAATTTTTCACTCATAATTTTCTGTGGCTTTTATGGTTCTATAGTAAGTAGTCAACAAGGAACCGATATAGTTTGAACGACCGTGGTAAAACGAATTCAGTGCGCACACTGAATAGGTTTTTCTCCTTCAAATAGGTAGTGTTCCGGTGATATCGCATTGAACGCACGAAAAATCCCAACTAGTTCGGATTGTTTGTGTACGTATTACTAAACCGAACCCAGTCTACGCAGTGTGTCCAAGCATAGCGCGGCACCAACACGTGGCGTTAAAAAAGTTAATTAATTGGGTATAGAGTCACTGCAAAGTTTCGAAATACTTTCGAACGGACCCGTATCTACGTTGACGGACTTAGAGAGTAGGTACTACCTACTTTGATACCTTGATTCACAAATAAACTCTTAAGATCCGCACAGACACCACGTGACTAACAGTGTGATTATTTTGGCGCGGCTAACTAAAGGTTAATCGTTGCAAAAAGTATGTGCCCGCGAGGTCTACTGTTCACAGAACTACTAGTATATACCTTTATTAGATAAAGAGGGTTTGATCAATTTATCCATGCCACCCTCATAATTACTGTGGTTGTAACCGAAAATATCCCATATCTTACAAACTAATTAATGACTTAAATAAAAAGTCGTCGATAGTGGTAGGACATGACGAAATTATAAAGGCGTTCGCTACCGTGGCGTTCCGTGGCGGGTACACGGAGCGGGCGCCCGCAAAACATACTAACCCATCACACATGTCCGCGCGAGAGAGCGCTGCATATTATCTTTCAATACAAACACGCGAGGTGGGCACACGCCCTAGGGTTCCCATTTCGCCATTTGGCTCCGGAGCCCTAAAAAGGAACGTTGGTTCTTGCCACGGACTATTTACTTCGTGGTTTTTGACATGTCATGGTAATGCTACCATCCCACTGGAAGAGAAGTGAGCTAGCTTGTCAACACTCCTCGGACCGTGGGAATCTACCATATGCCGTAAACATCCATTGTTCGATGTATTAATTCAGTATTTATAAATAAATATTTCTGTTTATTTGTTTGCTATGTCTATAAATATACAAAAGAAAAGAAAATTCAAGACGGACTGAAATCCCGTCTTACGCTATTGTATGAATATAGGTACAGCTGCTGCCTACGGTGTATGTAGTAATAACAAAAGACGTGATATTTATTCTGTCTATTTGAGTGTATTACATAGAAATACATAATATTACACGGGTCAAGTTAAGTAGGTAAGTATTTTGGGTTTTTCAGTTCGGACGTTCTTATTCTTAGTGTGTGCATGTAATATAGAAGTACCACGTGCGTAATGAGATTAACGCTACTTATCTTTATGTTTAATTGTAGCATTGTGTGTAAAATTGTATTTTTTGTAAATAGGCAAGACTTTATTAAAACGTGAGCAAAGTCTAAGCTTCATTAAATTAAAATCTACGAAGTCTAAAATTAATGAAATTTTCTAGCTTTAATTAAATAAATCGCTTATTTAGTAATGTTTTTTCAAATATACCTAGGATAGGTAATTGATTTGTCAACACACTTGCTCGTAAAGTGGCTCTTATTGAACCGCTTTTAGGTTCATAATGCAGTGTATTATGGAAGCGTGCTTTTTACTTTATATTACCGCACTAGTGCGGTAATGTGCGCCACAGATTACTATTTACTAGTCGGAGTAATGACATGGCAGTATGGAATTAGTAAGTACTATCATGGCAGCAAGGAATTTGTATAAAACAGATTTTTTTTTGGTGAAGCTTTTTACAAAAGACAAGCGCTCAAAAGCAAGTTTTTATTTAAAAAAAGAACCATAAGCAAACCAGGCATCATTTAGTTATGGTAAAAAAAAATCTCATGAACTAAACGTCAGTGGAAAACTATACATTGAATTAGTAAGAACTATCCTACTAATAAGTGAGCATTCTCTATTTACACCCGAGCAGAGACTTGCCCTTTTTTCCGGAAAGACCGCGGGTGGCACGCGCGCAAGCCAAGTATTAAAAAGGGAGAAGGAGTCATAGAACATCAAAAAAATTGACCGCATCGCTTTCATCAGTAAAAAGTGCCCAAAAGTTTAGTATGACGTACCGTGCTGTTCGAATATACCTACCTGTTTACGTGATACTGCGACGTTAAACCCCATCAACAATACAGAATGCACAATAGCGACCTTTATTATTGCCAACTGGTAAAAGCTTAGGTGAAGTTGTGTTTCTAAGTCCTCGTTATGACGAGTGTATCGAGCTGTGCTAATACAGGTGTAAGAAGAACTTAGACGGAAGATCTATAGCTGTCTCAGTTTACTGGATCTGGTTAGGTTTAGCTCTACAGATATTGTAAATGAACATTGAAAGAAAGAAAAATATTTAATTTGGGACACGCACAGGAAATACAAAAAGTAATAAAAACTACTAAAAGGAGCATTTAAAAGTTAAAGAAATTTTCGAATACAGGAAAAAATAAAACGACCTATGCGAGGCCGAAAAGGCTCCTATGTCAGCATATACCGCGATGTCTAAAAAGGCTCCTATCTCAGCATATACTGCGATTAAATACAATAGACGTAGATATATTTAGTAACCTATTCCATTTGACTATTCTTCAAGAGTCCTAAAAAACCCTGTAAGAAATCGACACGTGTTTCACCTCTCAACGAGGCATCCTCAGGATGACGATTGACCAATTGCAAACCAGAACGCGACGTGTACCACACTGATCGCTGGACGCAAAGTGGTTAAATATATCTACGTCTATTGTATTTTATAATGGATTTCCGCAAAGTCACGCCTGAATCAATTAACGATATACTGCGATGTCTAAAAAATAAATACCGCAGCGCTAATATTCTAATAGGGCCCGCCTGTGATACCACGGAGACAGCTACGGACATATAAATCCCACTAGGGGATTACAAAATAAAGAAACAGTAACATTGAATATCGACATCGATACCCACCCATTGAACTATTGACGCGCGAGAATCCCAACACACACTTAGTTTAGTTAGATCTGTAAAACCAACCTATATCCATACTAATATTATAAATTCGAAAGTAACTCTGTCTGTATGTTACCTTTTCACGCCTAAACCACTGAACGGATTTCGATAAAATTTTGCATGGATCTCCATGCAAAATTTTAGATGGCATGGAAGCTAGTACTACATAAAGCTACAATCTTCACAGAATTCCACTGGAAATAAAATTAAAAACCACCTTCCAAGTCTAGAGCAATTGAATTTCAGCTAATTACCGTCTCCGCTCACTACGTATTGATGGAAAAGGAAAAGTGGATTGAGAGTTGAATGAAAAAGGGCTGTAGAGCCCTTACTTCTTAGCTGATAGAACTAATGCACCGTCCTGAAACTTATTGACCACCGTTAGTCATTCTAATGCGGACATAAATTGCGAGGTCCGTCGCTTTATTGAACTACCTACCACTCGTATTGCATTTCATTATTAAAAAAGTAAACTTATGAAAGGATTTAGGGCTGTCCGTAGGGGGTTAGAGCTTAGATTTTAAAATGAAGAGGTTTCGATATATTCTTTTTAATTCGGTTATTTATCATAAAAATCGTCATGGTTAAATATAATTATTGTAATCATATTAAGGGCAGGGCAGCATGTGGCGATCTGTTGGGCAGTAGCGATCCCACGGACCCTACCTCCCGGGAGAAGTCTTGTTACTCACCTCTGGCTTGCCTTTATTGGCCGGCTGAAGTGAACACTGACGAGGAACAGAGCTCCCACCTCATTCTTGCCTTTATTGGCCGGCTTGAGTGGAGATTCGCAAGAGCAAAGGTGTTCGGAGGAAGGAAGTATTTCAGTAAGATGCTGGTAGGGATCTTGACCGTACTTCCGGGATTGTCCTGATAGCCGTGGAATACCTCTCCACTCTTCTTAAGCACCTTAGAACATGTTGCCCCCTTGTCGCAACGACACTTAGTGCTAGCGACCGTTTTAGGAGGCCCATTATTGAGTGTGAAAGTCACCCCCTGCCATTTTATCTATGTATTTTATATTTAAAAACATTGGTCAGGCAGAGGGGCCATAGTCTTTCCATAGCTCAAGATAACCAGTTCACTAAACCACCCAAACCCATAGCCCAATATCTTTGTTCCCATGTTCTGCAATAGTCCTACATCAACTGAAAGTTGTCCTTGGCTGCACTTGCATAGTACGAACAGGGATAATCGTCGGCTGGTGCCTCATTCCATTTAAAATTTTCTAAGGGGCCTCTGCGAGTTGGCTTCTGCCCCTCCCACGCCTTTCAAAGGTCCGGTATCCCAGGGGCCCGAGATGTATAAACATATGAAAAATTAATATGTTATTCGTTGATAAAACGTAAAATATATATTTTTTAATGTGCTATTTATTTGACAAGCATACGAATTGATGGCAAACTATTTTACAAAATGAGCTTCGCTATGGCATTTATTGGATACTCACTTTACTTATTAGTATTACAAAAAAATACAAATTCTGAATACCAAACTAAACACAGACTAACCCTTCTCACAAAAAATAAGAATACCTCTTTTATAATTTTCTCGAAGGTAGACAGTGACAGTATGGCATCTCTTCAATCAACCCTAAGCTCACCGAGCGGGTCAGCAACCTTGCGGGCGGCGGCGGCCCGTCGAACCTCGTCAAATATTAAAAAGAGGACGGAATCGACTTTCGACTTTCTCATGCACATTAATATGAGTATTGCCGCATTATTTATGCATGCTATGCAAATAAAGACAACATTATTCATTAGTGCTGCATTTCACTAGATATTGATTACAGATTCTTAGAACTGTCTTGAACCGGTATAAAATATTTAGTACTAGCATCCGCCCGCGTCTTCGCCCTCCTGGTATGTCGATAAAAAGTAGCCTATGTCCTTTCCCAGGATGCCATCTATCTCCTTGCCAAATTTTGTCGAAATCCGTTCAGTGGTTTAGCCGTGAAAAGGTAACATACAGACAGACAGACAGAGTTACTTTGGAATTTATAATATTATAGTATGGATATTAGTATGGATGATATCTGAACGTGAAGCTGAAACAATACTAAAGTTTCATTTCTCCACAGTTCTCTATGGCTGGTCGAGTTTGGTTTCACAAAAAAATTATCCTGGAATCCAATGGGCCAGTTATTTCAGTTGCTGTCGATACTTACACACGTTTGTATTGCTTCTAGATACAATGGAACTCGATATGAGAGGTATATTTCTCACTTGCCTGCGTGTACGCAACAGTTATGTCAATAAGTGCTATGGTATCCTGAGCAGAAGATCCCTCAAACTGATATTGTGTGGTATGTAGGACAGGTAGGTAGGAGGAGCTCGTGGCTAAGTAATAACAGCCGCATGGGTCGATCCATCAGGTTAAGCTTCGCTAGCCGGGGTTGGTCCGTGGATGGGTGTTCATTTAATACATACCGAGACTCCTTCGTGCTTCGGAAAGCACGTTAAGCCGTTGGTCCCGGCTGTCATTTGTGGATCTTTGACAGTCGTTACAGGTCGTCAGTCACTCAACACAATGGGCAAATGGGCCGAACGCATCATTCTCTCGAGAATAAACACAGAAAGCAACGAACTAATCCCTGAACACCAACATGGATTCGTCCGCCAAAGAGCCACAGCAACACAAATACTAAGGACCGGCAAATATATCACCGACGCTCTGGAGAAAGGTCACAGTGTGGCCATGATATCGACAGACCTCAGCAAAGCATTTGATTCTATAAATCATCAAGGCCTAATAAAGAAAGTCTACGAGGCTAGAGCCAGAAATAACATCATAAAGATAATAGAAAATTATCTGTCAAACAGAACAACCTAAGGCAGATTTAGAACATAAACGAAAAAAAGGTACCACGCGGTGTTCCCCAGGGCTCGATCCTCGGACCCGTGCTTTTTAACTTATATGTCGCTGACATACCAAAGCAACGAATCGCAGGCCAGATGCTCTCTCAGTACGCAGACGACCTGTGCATTCTCAATGCAGCGGAGAAACCCGACCACGCCACCAGGAGAGCAGAATGGGCAGCGGAGGAAATTATAGATTACTATAAGAGATGGGGCCTCCAATGCAACGTGGATAAAACGGTGTGCATCATGTTCTCCCACAAAAGACCTAGGCTGGGAAATCTAAACAGCGGATACATAAAATACATCAAAATGAAAAACGAACGGATTGAATATAAGAACGAAGTAAAATACCTCGGTGTCGTTTTGGACAAGAGGCTATCAATGAATAAACACACCAAAGAAACCGTAGAAAAATCAAAACGAGTAAGAGGTACCCTAAACTCGATCATAGGGTACCGATCGAAAGTAAACATTGAAACAAAACTCCTCATCATACAGGCATGCCTCTTGCCAGTACTCGACTATGGAGTCATCCAACTCCTACCAAGATACAGCAAGAGCAATCTGACAAAACTAGAAAGACAATACAGAATGGCACTGAAAGCAGAAGGTGCCTTCCCACGTCGTCTTGAAACAAAAACGCTCTGGGAAATGCTTAGACAAGACCCCTGGCATATCAGAGCACACGATCTCCACCACGATATGATCGAAAAACTCACCTCACTGACGATCAGCGGCCTCGACGATCCGGGTCCCGCATATACGAGATATGGACAATTCAATCCATCCCTTTACTCAAACAGAATAGCGAAATTGAATATATAAACAAAACGGAGAGGGGCAAACCGCTCCACAAGAGAACGGCCCCCCCCCCCTTCAGCATAGGCTTTGACTCGTAAAGTCACTCCTAGCAAATAAGTAACTTCAGGCCTACACCTGATGGGATCCTAAATCCAAAATTTCTCACACTTGTTTTATATAATTTACAATCGTGAGTGAAAAGAATACAACAATAGGTTTCAAAAGATCCCTTCCCGGACAAACTGCGCCAATATAATATACACGCACCTAATGCTCTTGTAAAATTATATTTTATAAGTGACATGTAACTATAACTAACCAATGAAATAAACATCTATTCTATTCTATTCTATTCTACAGGTCGTCAGAAGCTCGAAAGGCTGACAACCAGTCTTACCAAGGGGTATCGTATTACCCAGTTACTGGGTTGTGGAGGTCAGATAGGCAGTCGCTCCATGTAAAATACTGGTATTCAGCTGCATCCGGTTAGACTGGAAGCCGACCCCAACATAGTTGGGAAAATGCTAGGCAGATGATGATGTAGGACATGTAGAGGTACCTACCTAATGTCATATAATCTGATCACGCAGCTATCAATAGCAATGCATTTGTCCAAATAAATGATTTATTTATTTATTATTATTATTATTTATTTATTAATAATAAAGACTCTATACCATATAATAAATGACCTTTAAAAACACTTGCTAAGCATTACCAACAAGCACAGCTCCATTTATAGAAGGTTAGACTGGAAGCGGACCCCAACGGCCGATTGAAAAGGCTGATGAATTAACACTACCTTGTTATATGCATTACCAACAAGCATAGCAAAGCTCTTTTTCCCCGTAAGCTCTTATAATACGGGATATTACATTCATCAGCAGCAAGGACACAAATAAAAATGTTTAAAACATATTGCCTATCTCGCAACTCCGCTCCTCCTGGATATTGGGTTTATAACAATTCATTTTCTCTGTAGATAGGTATTACAATTGGCATGCTACCAAAATGGAGGATTTCCCGAATTGTATTGCCAAGAAAAAATGCTAGTTTCATGGCTTCATTTAGGTTGTATAAGTTACTTTTTGCCCGCGTCTGTATTAATTATTAAAATATTTTTGTTGGAGAGCTTTAGGATTAATCATTCATTTGACAAAACATTGACTTAGAGAATCCAACGGAGTATATAGTACAAAACAGTCTTACAGGATTGATTACATTCTACCAAATTATAATTGAATCCCCTAGTGGTATTAAGTCGAAGGCAATAAACATAACTTGGGCAGTGATAGCATACATTTTCGATTGAAGCAAGTTAATACATATTTGGTCACTCAATTAGTAAACTAAAATCAAAACTCAACGAGTAGTTAACACTTTGAGTAGACACGAGTAGTTAACACTTGTTTAAGATCGTTCTGTACAAAAAGCGAATACGAACACAAATTAATAGAAATGAAAAAAAAAAACTTTTAAAATAAGAAATAGGTACCTACTTAGGAACGGTTTACTAATGTTAAGCATAAAATAGATTGTCATAATTTACATCGGCATAACGAAATTCAGCATAATGATCATTACACATAATATTATTAGGCATAAATGTTTTGCCATAATGTTAATTGCCATAAATACTGTTGGCAAAATAATAATGCAGTATAATGTTATAAAGCATAATGTTATAAACGCATAATGATATTTACACATAATGTTCTTTGGAATAAAAATAATAAATGCAAATATAACTCATTCCTTTGGTTTTGTATTTTTGGTTTATGCCACCAACTTTCGAAATTAAAGTGTTTTTATTTCTCACTTTTTAGTGGGTCAGTTTTTAATTTATCTAAGTTACAATAGCCTAATGTCAACTGCTCACCATCATCACAAAATATTGCTTTTTCCGATGCAGGGACGTTAATCGTTGAGGAGTTCTCTCAGTACTTCACCATCAGTTCCACTTTACCATATCCATTGTGACGAGCATAAATTACTTGGCAGCCATAAAGTAATCGAATCGCAACCCGTGATATACTTATTATTGAGTAGTTCTAGTGGCAATCTATGGTCTTCATCATCAGTTCCACTTCACTAAATGGTGCTTTCTGAGAGTAACTGCACGAGTTATTATAAAAAATAGAATTTTGCAAATCCTTTAATATACGACGTCTGCCCGAACAAAGATAAAAAAACCTCCGAATTGATAACCTCCTTCTTTTAGAAGTCGGTTAAAAAACAAACATGTTCGCGGCTCAGGGGTGGCCCAAGGACCAGCCCCGCCGCACCTTAATTAATCCAATAGAGTAATTCCCAAATTATAATAAATAATGTTTATATTTATGGCTTACGATTAATAGACGAATAATTAAATTATGCCTTAAAAAATATAGCAACTTCAAATTATGCTAAAACAAATGAGACCAAATGACAGTTATGCTAACCTTAGCATTATGCCAAGGTATTATTATGCCACAGTATTATTATGCTAATAAAAGTTATGAGAAAACGTTATGCAAAGCAATATTATGGCAAAAAAAAATATGCTAAGAGGGGGATTCCCCTTAGGAACTACCTACTACATTTATTACACAAAATTTTTAGAGGTTTAGTTACTTATTAAGTAAAAATAATTATTTATTTTTCACCTCACAAGCTCGGAAAGGTTCTGTTTACCATTCGAAACCTGCATTTTATCCGCTAGCGTGGAGAGTTTTTAAAATTCGAACCTTTCTATTCAATAATTTTCTATACCGCCGGGTCCACTGTTATTGCATTAATATTTATTTAATGTCAGAGCGCCAACCTCATTTTTATAATAATCGCACTGGCCAGCACGAAAAAAAATCGCACAACTCGCGTAAAGAAGTTTTCACTTCAAAAAACTTTATATTATTTTCTTCTGTTCACTTTCTATCATTTGGGTTTATTTAGCAGTGCAGAGTTAGGTAAGCGGCACATAATGCCGAATTGAGCTTTCTTCCGGAAAAAATGCGCGAAAAGTACATAAAACCCTACAATATTTGTTATTTGCATGGAAACACCTAGCATTTTCCTCGCTGTAGTGAGGTGAAAATTTGTGTGTTTCGCTCTGCAGTAATTTTATTCTGCGTCTCGTACCTTTGAAATGTACAAGTACTCGCGCCAAAAAACAACTTTGCAGCCTTGCATAACGTAACGGTGGAGTTTCTTGTCCATTCTTCTCCATACGAAAACTACCTTTTGGAAGGGGCAACTAGAATCAGTTCTATTTCTTGTTTTTTTTTGACGTTCATAAGTGCCTTAAAAGTGCCTATTTGAAATAAATTATTTGACTTTGACTAAACAAATAACTATTGTTTTCACCTCACAAGCTCGGAAAGATTCTGTTTGTCATTCGAAATCTGCGTGGAAAAGTGAATTTTCCCCGCTAGTGTGGAAAGAGTTTTTAAAATTCGAACCTTACTATTCAACAATTATCTATACCGCGCCTGGTCGACTGATAATGCATCAATACTTATTTTATGTCAGGGCGCCAACCTCATTTTTAGAACAACCGCACTGGCCAGCACGAAAAAAATTCGCTCAACGCGGCTAAAGAAGTTTTCACATAAAAAAACTTTATATAATTTTCTTCTGTATATTCAATTCACTTTCCACCATTTGGGTTTGTTTAGCAGTGCAGAGTTAGTGCAAGCGGTACATAATGCCGAATTGAGCTTTCTTCCGGAAAAATTGCGCGAAAAGTAGGTACATAAAAGCTTAGGGACAATATTTTTGTTCAATGCATGGAGACACCTAGCATTTTCCTCGCTGTAGTGAGGTGAAAAGTTGTGTGTTTCGCTCGGTAGCAAAGTTTTTCTGGGTCTCGTACCTTTGAAACCCTCGCAACGCTTGCTCAGGTTTCAATACAGGTACTCGCGCGAAAAAACAACTTTGCAGCCTTGCATAACAAATAACTATTACGTCAGGAAAAAAATATGCAATAACCACTTCAAAGGTACCTATTCCTGCGAAGACATGTCTAAGGAAATACCATATACAAATGTGAAAAGCAAGTCGGCAAATGTTTAACGTTGTAATAAAGCACTTATGAAGTAACTCAACAGGCGGACAGGGACGCATGCGCCCCTTATTCCTGAAGCTATTCATGTTTGAAAGTTTCCAGTCGGCGCGACACCACAGAATCGCGCAGCAGTCGCCGTCTGCTTCCCTTACTTACTTCGCCTCGAGTGCGAAAACAATCGGCAAACATTCCACAAAGTGTTACGAGACTATGAACTATTCAATACATTTCGTGCTTCTCATACTGTGCTCAAGTGGGTATCGATTGCTCATATTATTATGTAAATGTTGTAGTTGTTTCTATCAGTTCTTGCGTGTTCAAAGTTTAGCTCGTGTGTAATTTTCCCGTCATCCTGCCTTCTGATTATAGGCGATTGTGCTGTGTTTTGAGTAACAATGACGCCTTTTGTTTCCACTGCTTTCATGTGTACCTACGGCGAAATTATTAAAATTCGTTTACAAAAGGACGTGCGATGTTTTTAGATCAAATATAAAATTCAGGAAGGGGGATCACTGACTATATCGCAATATCGAGAAATAAGTCCATAAAAAATTTAGCAGTTATTTGTGTAGGTACCTAATTATTCTTTTGGGATAATTTTCTTGACTTTTATTGTCTTATTATGTTGGTATGCTTTGTAATTTTTTATTGATTGGTTGAACCATATGACCATAACCCATCTACCTTTACACACATTACATTAAGTAAACTTGGTGTAAAGTTTTAAAACGCACGCATTCTGAACTTAACTTCTAGAATAAACAATTAACGAGTTAAAAATTAAATGCAAAATCATGCAAATAGCTTCATTCGCGCAGAAAGTTCCGCTTTTGGACGTGATTAAGTTCCCGGTAATATATCCACTTGGTAACTTATGTAAGCGCTGGTTCAAAACACTGTCAAGTTTCAAAGCTGAGCTCATGATAGGTAACGTCCAACTTTTTAAATTGATATTCGTTTTGCTGCTTAGTTTGTTAAATAAGAGAACTTTGGGAAAAAGATACAAGCCTGGTTTTAAAGCTTTCGGTTCAGGTTCACATAATTAGTTAAACCAATTTTGTATGTCTTATGGAAGATTTTTAATGGAGGAAGGTTTTAGACGAAGGTAGGTACAAAATCATTTTTCAATAGGGGTTGCAAATGCAGTTGTGAACCTTGTCCATTGGGGTTCGATTCCGAAATCAACAGCCCATCATCTGAAGTGTGTGAAGAAATGACAACAGTAGCTATCTACCTACTTACAGCTTTGTTTTTCTTTTCAGGCTTCGTAAGTATAATAGTTTATACTAGCTGCGCCCCACGGTTTCACCCGCGTTAGTCTCGATCCCGTGGGAATATCGAGATAAAAAGTATCCTGTATGTTAATCCAGGTTATAAACTATCTGTTTGCCAAATTTCATCCAAATCCATTCAAGTTGTTTTTACGTGAAAGAGTAACAAACATCCATCTATCCATATTTACAAACTTTCGCGTTTATAATATTAGTCAGATATTATGCACTACACATAAACATAAACTATTATACATTACTTCCTACATACGAGTACTAGATAAAATGGACTACCTACCGTACGACAAGCAATCGGAACTGCGCGGATATGACGGTTAATTTCCTGTTTTGGTAACGATACCATTCGTTTCTTCTGTTTCTCGTAAAGTATACACACGTATATACGGAATACTCGGCACAATACGCGTTCGGTAACGTCATCCGACATCGCCGTGAAATATTGACGAGATTGGTTTGTGCTTCGTGTCAAGCGTTTTGGTTATTGTTGGGTACAGTGACGAAGAGTATATACGAACGAGTACTTTCCGCTTCCCTTTCTAGGTGGCAATTCAAAATTAAAACCATTTACAAAAGGCACTTTAGCATCAAAGTACTCTTTTACACTGCGCTGCCATTGTGCCCAGAAGACTGGTCACATTATGGCAATGCTAATGGTAGACGAGAATGTTCGCACATATTTTTTAACGGGTTTTTCTCACAAAATCTTTTACCCTTCGCCACCTGGTAAGAAAAGTATCAAAGCCAGCTAGTGTGACATTACTTACGTCAAAGATAAAGTATATTTGTTATGAAACTATTGGGAGAAAACAAAAATAACTAATTTCTGTACAAAGTTTCGGATCAGCTTGACGAGTTTGCCGTAAGGGCAAAAGTTTGTCATTAAATGTACCTATACCTAATTACACGACGTTTAAAAGCTTTCCTAACCACTAAAACAATATTACGTAATCTTGGGCTGAGGTACTTACCTACAGTTACAGTTTCTTTGGAAAACTAGGCAGTATTATTATTATGGCTATTATAAGAAGTTGCTTTTCAGCCATCAAAAATATTTTTTCACAAACCCAGCTACTTTAAGAATTTTTTTCTCAGACAATTTAATTGAAGAATAATAAAAGAAGCAACTTTACGATGTGCTACGTCTAGACTAACATAAAATATCTAAAATGTAATAAGGTAACTGGCAAAGTTTTATAGGAAACGGCAGGATGTTAGATTTCAGATATCAATATCTTTTTATGGCCCTTCGTTACTGAACCTGGGGCGTAAACAACTCTACGAATTGCTTCATACAATATTACAATAAGATTCCGTCTATCGTCTGATCTCATATCTATTTCACACAAGACTACTCTAAGATAGAATGGAGCAGAATGAAAAACGCGAAACGTTCAATTGGAAAATGTTTTCACAAAAAATAGCTAGATATATCTACTTGAAATAAACAATATTGTTTGACGAGTATTTTCTAAAGTGATTCCTGACAGATGTTCAATTTAATCCCTTGTCAAGTGATTTATTTGGTCGGTGTTATTTATTTCAACTAATCTCGATAGCTAACATAAGGCTTACTAGCTGATTGACTGATTGATGATGATTTGATGGGGGCTAGAATGTGCATGTGTGCTAGCTATCTCATTACGTAAAATGGTCCTTGTCGAACTTTAAAATCAAATTAAAGTTGATGGTTCATTTACATTAATTTCCAATTAGATGTGCAGGACATCACTCAGGCCATCCTTCTCAACGCTTGCTCAATATTCGAACTCAATCGGTGCCATGCCGGAGATGTAGGTATATTTCTCCGCGTGTGAGCAGAGGTCGATCAGGACTTAGTAGGTACGAACTAAGATAATGCGATACATTGTTTCCCAAATTCCACGTAAGCGAACTCGCAGCCAAAGCCAGTATCTAACAGTGATTGTAAGTCAATATCACTTCATAAACAATATAAATCGACGGATAAACAAACATAAACTTAGTAATATGGGTGTAATAACAATCGAGGTTTCAATCTACTTGAAAGCCTATAACTACGAACGAAGCTATATATAATATTTAACCTATATGCTGTTATGCCACATTGCATTATTCATGGACTATTTGAGAGGGATAAACTAAGAAAACAATATCTAACTGTAACGTCGGTATAATAAATTCATATTGGCGTAGGGACGGTCTGTTATTGCAAAAGAATGTTTATTCGTCGTAGCTTGAGTGAGCATGCTTGTAATGCATGCTTGAATGGCTTATAACCTAACTGCTTTCTTTTTTTGCAAAATTCTTTTTTGTAGGATAGAGTACCTAAGCTTTTGAGGCGGTGCAATATAAATTTTGTTAACTTTGCTTGGGTACTTTCTGAGCTTACTCATCCGTACGTATATGACGGAGTTATGCCCGAACATATATAAAAATACATATAAACAGCCGAATTGAGAAGCTCCTCCTATTTTAGAAGTCGATTAAAATGAAAGAAAGCAGTTAGGTTATAAGCCATTCAAGCATGCATTACAAGCATGCTCACTCAAGCTACATATGGACGATGTTATAATAACATCCTCTCACCATTATTTACATAGCAGGTATTCCAATTTGCGTGGGGTAAATACCACAACTGAAAAGTGAATAAGTTGGTAATAAAAACTTTTTTACAAAAAGAACTACCGACTTCCAAAAAAAAACACTACAACGTGAAAAATAACTTTATTTCGGAAGTCGGTGTTGTTGAATTGTTTTGTAATTGGACACTGTTATCTGATAATGAAGATATGACCTTAATGTGACACCATTAAGGTGTGGTATCATTTGCTTCTTAAACGTTTCCCTGACAATATGCAGGCCCCCTGGGAAAAAAGCTGCAGTGCGAAGGATGCGCATTCTGGAAGGTGACAACAATAATTGGTTTAGTGGTTGAAACTTTAAACTGTAATCTATGATTTAACCGTGAAACTAATAAATGGGTACTAATGTTGTGATGTGCTCATAGGAGAAAGTAAGATGCCAAAAACCTGATCATTTTTAACTTCCTGAATAGTTTTTGAAATTAATGCAGATGGTGGAAATGCATAAAATAATCTATGGTTGTAGTATTGTTTAAACATAAAATTTGGCATACATTTAAGTATTCGGTAAAATATTCTAGACCAAGAAAAGCAGCAAAGAGTTCCAAAAAGCTTAAATGATTTTCCTTTTGTTTCCAAACCCCAATTGCTATCTGACTGTCAAAACAAATATTTCCCAACAAGTGTGAGATGTATCGGTTTTGAATTTTCCTTTTTTGCCACCGACTTCCGAAATAAAGTTTTTTTTTCACTTTGTAGTGTTTTTTTGCAAAAATGTTTATTTATCTCCTATACATGTGGATAGGAGGACATTCCACTTACTAAAAAATTGTTTATTTTTTACCTACATACATTGGTCAATCCTATTACGAAAGCACATGTCGTGTATGTGAAACTGTATTTCTCAACAGACCTACATTTTGTCTGTCATATTGATCAATAGATATCTACGGAAGCAGAAATAGGTACCTATTGATAAACGGCATGCAGATGCGCTGACTACCGACCAGCTACGACTACAAGAGGGGCTAGGCGGACAATGTAGCAAACTGTAGACCAACATTTCCAAGTTCCTATCAAAGTTTTCCTGGTATAGACAAAGTTCCACCGAATTCCTATTTGTGGCCGCAAGACCAGAACCAAATTAAACACGACGATCTACTTCTGCACTTGATTGACCTGATGCTTAGTTTTTTAGTATCTACATGAGTTTTTCATATACCTACACCTACATGCAAGGTGTAATTTTATTTCTTGAAAACCTCCTAAGGGGTCATTGTACTCATCTTTCTGAACATCTTTTACTCATCATCATCTGCTTGGCCTTTTCCCTATTATGTATCTTGGACTCTGCTTACATTCTAACCAGATGCAGCTGAATACCAGTATTTCGCATGGAACGACTGCCTATCTAATCTCCAACACCCAGTTACTGGATTATATGCCTACGAGACCGCTTGTTATGACTGGTTGTCAGACTTTCGGGCTTCTCACGATCCTAACGCTTGTCACAGATCTATGAATGACAGCCGAGACCTACGGCTTTTTTGTATGAAACCAAAATTGAAACCGCTAAAAAAAATATCAGATACTCCATACATTTATGTTTGCACAACTCGACAAAATGTAGGGAACGTTCACCACTTTCAACAAAAAAGGTTCATAATTATGAGTAGGTACACTGACACCTTTTCATTTAATTCAATTACACTATAAATAGATATCCTATATAAGCTTTTCAGATAAATATAATATAAAGGAAACTAGGTACTGAGTGTGTATAAAAATGTGTGCATTTGCGCCGCGGTCGCTGAAGTGCGCGATTGTTTTGGCCAGTGTAGTTATCCAGAATTATGCTAGATATATAGGTAATGATTGTTATCCATTTTGGAGTTATTGATTAGCAAGTAAGAATTATCAGTTTCGCAAACAATATCATAAACAGGAAAATATATTTCGTAACTGTGGCGAGTGACATCCATGTACCTACTCGTTCGTATAATAGTGTACAACACACAAGAACACAAGCCAAGATAACTTGAAAATGATTTTCCAGAATAATGTTTATAAGTGTGATCGGCTTTATGCACGTGAATAAAGCCGATCACGCTTATATATCTTATTTATATTCAGGGAAAACAAGCTTAGAGTTCTGGTCTGGCAGCCCCGAAATAAGAGGAAACTAACAATCACGAAAATCCCTTTTAGTAAACAAACCTGCTGCATATTAATTTTATACTATTAACCGAGCTTGCAAATGTCGTAAATGTCGTACTACCGTATCGTAGTAAATTATGAATTTAAATTATTTTTGCAATGTATTCAATTATGCAGTTTTATTACTTAAATGTAAAATAAAAATTCTATTGTACTTTTACAATAGAATTTTTTTTTTTTTTTTTCATGTGAAAAGACGTCTCAGCTTCGAGATTGAAACCAACTGAACCCTTTTCTTTATGTCTACCACACATTGAGTTGGGGAGAGTTTGTTGCACCGACCATTCCACCCACCTGGAACACTGATGAAGAGATGGAGATTTGCCGAACGAACGACTTGAGCTTACTGTTCTCATTATTGGTCTTCATAATTAGGTACTATTTTAAAATATATTGGAATTAATAATTATCTTCTTTTTATTTTCCAATATGTTATTTTCAAATAATGAGGCGATGTAAAAGCTACCTTAATAAACATTTAGGTACTCCGTAGAACTCGGTCAAACAATACCTAAAATATCACACGTGACTCGAATAAAATTATTAGGTACAAAACAATATACGCACGTCATTACTACGAATACAACACAAAATATAATTGACAGTCCTTTGTGTTAAATAATAACAAAGAAAAACATCACGAACGCCGGATTACCCTAAACAAATCACAAAAAAATAAAAATAACAGCCGTTCTTGGCACAAAGGTTACGATAATTAATTAGCAGTGACACAAAGAAATGTATTCAGTTTTTGATCGTTGAGCTAAAAGCTAAAAAGGGGAGAATTTATTCCAGAGGAAAATAATTACCGCTCGCAAACAAAGAGATTAACTTATTCTCTGTTGCCGGCAACTGAAATACGAACGTTATTCCACAAAGGCAACATGAATCAGATTCTCTTTTATTAGGTCTGTGTTGTTTTCCCCATCAATTTGTGTCCTTACTCTCATTAAGATTAATACTTTATTCATAAACCTCTACACCAGTCGCCAATGTATTGTCGATTCATTTCTTTGTGTTTTTCATTACTTGGTAGAAATACATACAGCGCCTTTCGTATTATCTATAGGTAATACAAAATAATTTTATTACTTAACTTTTTTCTATATTTAATCTTATATACAACTAGCTGCGCCCGGCCCCGGTTTCGCCCGCATAAGTCTCGGTCCCGTGGGAATATCGGGATAGAAAGTATCCTATGTCCTATTATAGGTCATGGTCTACCCATGTGCCAAATTTCACCCAAATCTGTTCAGCCGTTTTAGCGCGAAAGCGTAATAAATAAACAAACTCACTTTCGCGTTTATAAATAAGTTAGGATATTTTAGTTAGGACTTAGGATAGGTTAGGATTAGGATAATGAAGAAGAGGCCGCGCTGTATGAGGTGTACCGCGCGGCTAAGGAGACTCTGTGGCTGGCCATCGGCGAGTCAAGGACGCGAGCCAGGGAGGAGATGTTGGAGACTCTAGACGGGGATCAATGGGGGCGCCCTTATCGCGTGGTTCGAGGGAAACTTCGAGCCGCGGCGCGCGGCGGCGGGTTGAAGATCTCCGTAAGTGGGGTTACGGAGAGTCTTCAACCCGAGCTGCTGGAGGAGGTGGTTGCAGCCCTCTTCCCGGCAAGAGCGGAGCATACTCCACCGCCGATGGTTTTGCCCACAGCCACAGAGTCTACAGAGGAGGAGAACGCCATCAGCGTCCCGGAGGTGACACAGGCAGAGATGAGGGCAGCCGTGATGCGGCTCCGGGCCAAGGCCCGACGGGATCCACGGCTGCGTGCTAGCCCTCGCTCTGAAGGAGCTTGAGCCCCAACTCAGAGGACTCTACACAGCGTGCCTTGAGCAGGGCCAGTTTCCCTTTTTGTGGAAATCTGGTCGTCTGGTCCTGCTCAGGAAGGCGGGGCGCCCTGCGGACTCGCCGTCTGCGTACCGGCCCATAGTGCTGCTGGACGAGGTGGGAAAGCTGTTTGAGCGGATAATCGCAGCCCGCCTCGTCGGTCACTTGTGCAGAGAGGGGCCGGACCTGGATGACAGCCAGTTCGGGTTTCGGCATGGGCGCTCCACGATCCACGGTGTGTCGCGGGTTAGAGTCCTGGCGGAGGAAGCGGTGTCCCGGGGCGGGGTGATGTTGGCGGTGTCCTTGGACATCTCCAACGCCTTCAACACCCTGCCCTGGAGTTGTATTCGGGAGGCACTGCGGTATCATGGGGTGCCTCCCTACCTCCGCCCAATCGTTGGGGCTTATCTGTCGGAGAGGTGTGTCACCTACATGGGACGTGATGGCGGAAACCAGCGCCGCATGTCGTGCGGTGTTCCACAGGGCTCGGTTGGTGGCCCACTCCTGTGGAACATAGGGTACGACTGGGTGCTGAGGGGTGAGCTTGGACCGGGGGTAGACCTGACGTGTTACGCGGATGACACGCTGGTCACTGCCCGGGGGAGCTCGCACAGGGAGGCAGCGTTGCTGGCGACGGCGACGGCTGCGGTCTCACAGGTGGTGGGCCGCATACGTCGCCTAGGCCTGGAGGTGGCCCTCAGCAAGTTGGAGGCCATGGTGTTTCATGGCCCCCGGCGGGCGCCGCCAACCGGCTCACACATCGTGGTCGGGGGGGCTCGGATCGCTGTCGAGTCTACCATGAAGTACCTGGGATTGGTGCTCGACAGCCGGTGGGACTTCGGGCCCCACTTTCGACGGCTGGCGCCCAAGTTGCTGGGCGCTGCTGGGGCGCTGGCAACGCTGCTTCCCAATCTGGGGGGCCCGAGCGCGGCTTGTAGGCGGCTCTACGTGGGGATCGTGCGGTCGATGGCCCTTTATGGGGCCCCGATCTGGGCGGCTGACCTGACGGCTGGTAGTATCGCAGTCCTGCGCAAGCCGCAGAGAGCGATGGCCATCAGAGTCATCAGAGGGTACCGCACGATCTCCTACGAGGCGGCTTGTGCACTGGCCGGATCCCCGCCCTGGGACCTCGAGGCGAAAGTACTCGCGTCATCGTACCGGTGGCGCGAGGAAGCGAGGGTGTGGGGCGAGCAACCGATGCAGCGACACATTGAGCTGCATCGGTCTCAGCTTCGCGAGGTCCTGGTGGCGGAATGGCAGGACAGGCTTTCACGCCCTACCGGCCTCGACATCATCGAGGCGGTCCGGCCGGTGCTCGAGCGCTGGCTCGGGAGGAGGCACGGCTCCCTGTCGTTTCGGGTGACGGAGGTGCTCTCGGGGCATGGTTGCTTCGGGAAGTACACAGGTACTTCCCGAAGCATAAACCGTCGCATAAACAGGGAGCCGGATGCTCGGTGTCACCACTGCGTCGACTGCCGGGAGGACACGGCGCGCCATACGCTGGCAGAGTGTGCCGCTTGGGAGGAGCCGCGCCGTGACAATACTTTAAATTTTTTATTTTGATAATAATTAACCACACAACGAAAACGATAGTAAATATTTATGGAAAATGGCGCGCTGGTTTTATTTTTCCATAGGTGTAAATAAAGGCACTAGCAAAACCGTTAGACAGCCAAGACGTGTGTTTAATAGTGCTTCTTCATGCCAATACTTGTATGGGTTTGCCCTAAAGAATCTTTTGGACAGAGAAATTGTAAATACGAACTACATAATTCTACTTTAACACAACATATCAGCTGTGTTAAGGCTTGAAGATGGGAAGATTCATGGTTTGGAAAAAAATATATTTGGTCTGTATTCGAAGTAGTTATAGAGTTAAAGATTGATTTTTAATAAGTTTCATTTCTTTGGCCTTTGATTACGCAAATAAAGTATGCAAAATAATTTAAAAAAAAGTTATATTACAACAAAATATGATTTGAATAAGAAAAAAAAAATTAAAAAAAAAAAAACCTATAACTAAACGTACCATGACGGAGTCAAATCTATTTATTATTATTTACGCTCTTCTCCGAAATCGAAATTTTTTAATAATGATTGAATGACTTAACAAATTTTTATGGAAAATGGCGGCTGGTGTTGTTTTTTCCGCTAGCGATGCGCGCGCGGGTATAAATAAAGGCACTGGTAATACCGCTGAACGGTCTATATAAAAATACCAGCGCGATTCGTCGGGACGGGTCAGGTGCCCGCCCGCGTGCCTCCCGCGGTCTTACCGGAAAAAAGCGCAAGTCTCTGCTCGGGTGTAAATAGAGAATGCTCATTTATTTGTAAATACTAATTCAATGTATAGTATCCCTCTGACGTTTAGGGATTTTTTTTTACCATAACTTAACGCCACTGGTTTGCTTACGGTTCTTTTTTTTTAAATAAAAACTTGCTTTTGAGCTTGTCTTTGGTAAAAAACTTCACCAAAAACAATTTCTATTGGATACAAATTCCATGCTGCCATGATAGTACTTACTAATTCCATACTGCCATGTCATTACTCCGACTAGTAAATATTAATCTGTGGCGCACATTACCGCACTAGTGCGGTAATATAAAGTAACCAGGTGCATGTCGTACCAGGCACAATGAAGGGTTCCGTAGTTGGGATGAATTTATAAAACAAACTTAACATTGTAGTTGAAAAACTTGTTCTCCGATACAGAATGTATGGAAGAACATGTTTTTACAACTGCAAATTTAAGTTGGTCGATTATTACTCGGTAACTTGTGGAGTCTACGTAGCGAAGATAGTTTTCCTTTCAACTACTGTTATTTATACTACTGCCGTGAATTTTTTCACTAGTAATAGTCCGAATCAGGTTCTTTTGAGAAAAAATCTAAAAGTTGCCAGGAAAATGAGAAAATTCGAGAAAACTGAAAGTGCATTTTTCGTGAGAATTTGTATGAGTTATTGTTTCCTATTGGGTCAGCTAGTTTAACATTAACATTATACCTATATAATAATATACCTACATCGAAGGCCCAATTAATTCACGTCCTTGACTTATGATCTTTTAGTGTTTTCAGTCAATGTTACATAAATATAGGGTTTCTGTTTAGATTTCAAAACTCGAGGTCTGATAGTGGTTGTCACAGACTCACGCCAATGATACCGATAACCGTCAGAGGCCAGCCATTGTACTACTAGCTATTGAACTCTCCAATAACATTCTGCGTCAGCGGTCAGTTGCTAAGAGGATAATCCTCAATCAACACGTAGGCAGACGGATCAGTGCTGGCAGCATAAGGTTTAGCACAAAGCTCGATGCACTGAATGCTAGCTAATTATTCTGATTATTCCGAAAATCTAGTTAACCTAGTTCGGAGAATAATCGGTTCACGAGTGGTACGTTCAAAGTTCAGTAAGTAGGTACACATGATATGATTTAACTCATACCTACCATCTCGTGTCTAGTTCACAAACAAACTACAAACTATCTCCTACTGTATTCTCTCGTTGTATTTATTCTGCCCAACGAAAAAGAAATCTAGTAACGAAACATAATACTATCCTTTGTATTCAGCGAACATTTAGCTGTACAGTGTTGTACATCATGGAATCGTGATTAACAGAAGTAAGGATTTTTTTCGTTAAACCGTATCGAACGAATTTCACATTATATACTTCACATTTCTTTTACATATGAGCCATTGAAGCAGACGATTGGGGTCTACGGATCCTCATAATATATTTTTAATCTCTTTGATCTCGATGGGATCCTAATCCGTTACTGCTTCTTTCATAAATGTATGGATCGTTTCTGGTTTTCGTGCTCATCTTGTGTGATTAGAAGACTGATTATGCATTTGATTTGTGAATACTTGACCTCATTTTTGTTACAGATAGTTAGAACATTATTCTCGGACATGATTTTTCCTGATAATGGGTCAGGCGGATAATAAATAATAACATTTAATTGGTTGAATTGCGACTTAATAAGCATCGCATATCTATCTGCATGTTTATTTTCAGCGTACTTACCTACATTAGATACGAGTATTTGTTTCTGTATCCATAATTTAATTAATTCATGAGCTTTTTCTTGATTATAAACACGTTCCATTTTTAATTTTTATAGCTTCGATTAGATTTTTTTTAAATTACAGGTTGCAGTGAGTACCTATATAATAGGTATTATTAAATAGCTTTCGAACAAACTGGAAACTTTGGTGCACAAAAGCATTAATTTTGTAATCAGTAGCTTTCACTAGCATGAGCTCATTTCCTGAGAAAAATAAATTGTTTTTATTATGTTTTCGTTAAACCGCCGCGCAGTTTCAGTCGAATTGTTTTAAATATTACCAATTGTTTCAAATAAATTGAGTGGTATTTTTCGGAACTTTATAGATACATTTTTTACTATTACATTTCAGTTTTAACTTAAAACTCAAGTTTTCATAAATCTTATATAATATGTAGGTATATTTTCTATCACAATATGCATAGACTTCAGAAGCCTTAGACAAAGTGACATTCTATCAGCGATAACGATGATGGAAAAGGCAAAAATGTATAGGACTGACATAAGCTATCGAAAAGCTTATGTCAATCCTGTTAAAAGTCGTTGTAGAAATACGAAACGCTTTGGAAGCGATTGTCACTTGTCTAGGCTCTCAGATTCTTTTGTAGATTGGATGTAAATGGGTTCAGCTTACGTGAGGTAACTAACTATATTAAATGGTCGTAGGTACAGTCACGGACTTTAATTGATGAGCCACTTGGCACTGTTTGCATTTTAGTCGTGTAATGCAAATCGGGCTTAGTCAGTTATACTCGTACATACTCGGAAAGTCATGTCATCGTAATAAAGAAGAAGAAAATCATATTTGAATATCTTTACCGGTTGGCTAACCTGAGAGCCAGGACCACAAACTTTTCAGCAGAGTGACTACCCAAAGTCAACCAATTGCAGGTCTAGCAACCGTAACCTAGCGTCGATTGTTTTAGCGTAGCCATAGTAACGTTAGCGTACGGAGAAATTCTAATTAGTCATTCACAAAAATAACGTCTCTGACATCGACATTTCAATTGTCACTGTCTTCCGATAGGTTTTCAGTATTATCGAGTTAATGAGCTCTGATTCAAAGGAGGTCAGTATCAAATAGATTCGATAAACATTGTATTTATTTTTTATTAAGAACTTAATTGGTCAACCTCTATGGATAACACTATTTCCGATTACTAGTAATTTGTCATCTTGTTTACGAGCATGCAATTTGAGTTCGTGTTTAATCGTATAATCTCGTGAATGTATGAAACAGCAAAATTGAAAAGTTTGAAAGTAGCTCATCAATTAAGTCCGTGACTGTACTTAGTTGAAATGCATGTAATTGTCGTCGCTCGCGTCTGTCCTCTAACTCTATTCAATAGTTATACCTAATCATGTTCCACTGAACTACGAGGCGAGCTCGACTCAAAGGATCGATCGATGGGATTCCGACTATTTGAAAATCTCCACTAATCAAAACCTCTGAGAAATCTTTTACTGTGAAGTGAATGTAAACCATTTTATATCGATTTAATTTTTCAATGGCCTCAAAGAGTACCTACCTAGTCGTTTTGTATTTTACCTTATAATTTCAGAAATAGAGGCCAATAATAACAACTCGTCAAAGCTGTTTGTTTGTTTACATTCGTGTCCATCAAATTGTATATTTCAACAATCCATACAATTTGAAAAAAATACAATTAATTTTCCTTGGAATGAAAAATGAAATTAAATGGTTTACTTAACTCAAAATCACTTTTACACGGCATATAAAAAATAAGTTAGATGGAGTCGACATTTCTTAACTGACCACCCCTGAGAAGAACTGGCGTAACAAACTCAGGGGTCAAAGTCTCTTGTACCGCCTGGCCACGGGACAGGCGGTGTGAATTGCGGTGCGGCAAGCGGGGCGGCAAAACAAGCGGCACGGAATGAAGCCACGGGAAGAGCGTTCGCCGCCGCGATTAATATAGATCGAGAGAAAATGTCTTTATCTAAGTTATAGAGTAGGTTTTTTTGTTCAATATTTGGAAGAGATTGTGTCTTCATTATTTAACTAAAAGTCGGGGTATGGACGGAGAATTTCACAAGAAGAACCTGTTGGGCTTCTACCAGGGACTTGAAACGTTATCAAATAACGTTAAAATACCGTTACAATCCGTTCCAGTAGCGATAATTTCTACTGTTCCACTCGGATCGTAACTAAATTAATAGTTGATGTCGTTCCGATAGATTTTCGTAATATTGCCAAGAAATTAGTTCGTAAATGGTTACTGGAACTATACCTAACGTATTACATAACGTTATCATACCTCATACCCCTAATTTGAGTAAAGTTCCTGGCTTCTATACTATTCGTGGGCGTGGCATTCGCCTAGGGCTGCCAACCATACTGTTAAAAACAGTATTATACTTTATTTAAACTTAAACTACTGTTTACTATTCAATAAAAATAAAGTATTCAAAAATACTTTTTTCACGTGTATACAGAACCATGAATAAAATTTGTTTAAGAAAATAAATGCTAGCGGTGGATGTCAGAAGTACTCTGTCAAATGTCAAATTGTCGTCAAGAGGCCACCGTCCGTCTGACAGTCTGCCGACAGCGACGGTGATGTCTACTGACGCAAATACGCGCGGATAATACAGGGTGATTGGAAGATGGGTGCAAAGCTTTAAGGCGAAGATAGTACAGACAATTTAGAACCATTTAAGCCATGGTTGTCTTAGACGAAGTCTTACCAAATATTTTTAACCAAATTTTTAAGTTTTTTTTTCGGAAATTCTCAAAATTTAATGTAAACTGCATAATTATGGCCAAATTGAATGATAAATGAATTCATTTTTTATTTATTTAATTAAAGTAATGTGTAAGCAATCAAGCAAAACATGTTTTAGGCTTTTAGCTCAGAAAAAAAAAAAAAATTGTACAATACGTCTTTTAAACCTTATTTAAAAAAAACGGAGGGTGCTTTTTTTGTTCAAACCTTTTTGAAGACATGCTTGATAATCGCTCTTTCTTTTGAGGTATCATTTATGCGGATATCTTACAAATTATTGAAATTAGGGCCTACAAACCAATTTGAGGGAGATTTTTTTTATTTTAGGCAGACAAATTAAAACAACATTTGAATTAAAATTATTTATTTTTCATGTTCAAAATGACGGCCGTGATTCCTAATACAAGCACGGCCCCGTCTTCTAACTTCTGTAGTCGTTATTTTCAACATCATCTCCTGCTTCATTGTCTCAAACGCTGAATTTATTCTTTGTATCAATTCTTCTCTAGTGTTTATTTCTATGTTGTTATACACCAGTTCCTTGGCCCGGCCCCACACGAAAAAGTCCAACGGGGTCAGATCTGGGGAGCGAGCGGGCCAAGGGATAGGTCCATCCCTGCCGATCCAACTCACTGGACGACACGGTTGGCGCAGTGGCTTAGCGATGGACTGCTGCGCAACGTGTCGTGGGTTCGATTCCCGCACGGAACAAATATTTGTATGATCTGCAAGTAGTTGTTCCGGGTCTGGGTGTTTAGTGTATGTGAGATTCTATGTTTGTAAACGCACCCACGATACAGGAAGAAATTCCTAGTGTGGGGCAACGTTTTAAAAAAAAAAAAAAAAAAAAACTATCAGGAAAGCAATTGTTGAGATGTTCCCTTACATTTAAAGTCCAATGCTCTGGACAGCCGTCTTGCTGAAAGATGACTGTTCGGTCTCTTTCGAAGATCGGGACACCTGATTCCTCTACCAGCAGTGGTAAATCAATTTGCAGAAATTGCAAATAATTTTCGCCATTCAATGGATCAGGCAAAAAGTGGGGCCCAATCAATGTTCTGCCAATTATTCCAGCCCATACATTCACAGAGAATTTCATCTGAAATGACACCTGCTTCTTAAAATGTGGATTGTTGTGTGCGTCGGCCCATTCATGGATGTTGTGAAAGTTTGTAATACCTTCCCTTGAAAATTTACTTTCATCCGTCCACAAGATTGATTTCAGAAACCACGCATCTTCGATGTCTCTGTTGAGGAGGAAACGGCAGAACTGAATTCTTCTTTGAGGATCTTGCTCTACTAGACCTTGCACACTCCTGCCATGGAACGGATCCTTATCATTTTGGTGCATTGTATGCCACACCTTCCATTGAGAAATGTTTAAATTTCGAGCTACTGCTCTAGTACTGGTAGTAGGATCCGCTTGAAATGCTGCTAAAATGTCTTCGTCGACGGCAGTTTCGTGTCTGCCCGGGTTGACTCCAGGTTCCACGCGGTGAAACCCATCTTGGGCAAGACGACGAAACGTGTTGTAAAACACTCGGACATTCGGTATCCTGCGATTCGGATAGCGCTCTTGATACATCCGTCGCGCCAAAGATCCATTGCCATCTGCTCTACCGTACATAAATACGATATCCGCATATTCTTGATTGGAAAAAGTAGCCATAGTCACTTAACAAGTAAGAAAAACGGCGTAGGAGCGCACTAAATGTCAACTCAACACAATTAAGTCAAAAATCAACACGTGCATTTTTGTGTTTTGTTAGACTGCCTAAAATTAAAAATTTCTCCCTCGAAATGTCAAACTCCAAATTGAAAAAACAAACAACAATAATTTTAAATGTTAAAATAGTCTACGAGATTAAAAACGGACTCTATGATGAAACAAAAATATACTTAAGTAAACAAAATAGCGGGACGACAGAATTAGAGCTACAATAAAGAAGAAAGAGAAATAAAAAATTAGCCTACTTTCATTTACATTTTACTCATTTACCTACTTTCATTTTACATGGAAATGTGATGAAGCTTAGGAAGCCTAAATGATGGATGATACATTAATAACATGTGCGAGGAGTACCAAAAAATAATGTACTTATTCAAAACACTAAAAAATGTAACATTTTTTATTATTTCAAAATACTATTTCTTTACCGTCTCTTTCGTACTTTATTTCTTGTAAAATAAAGTAGGCAGCCCTGTATTGATTCGTATTAGTTTTTTCCGCCACGGAATCCGCTCGGCAAAATTCGCAAATCGCCCCGCTTTGTTTTGCCTCAAAACGCACCGCAATTCGCGCCGCCCGAAAATTCGCAATTCGCAAAAAAAATTAAAAAATTAAAAGTGTTACATTTTTTTAATGTTTTAATTAAGTACATCATTTTTTGGTACTCCTCGCACATGTTATTAAAATGTATCATCATTTAGGCTTCGTAAGCCTCATCACATTTCCATGTAAATTTAAAGTAAATGAGGAGCAAATGTTTTAGTAACTTTATTGTAGCTCTAATTCTGTCGTCCCGCTATTTTGTTTACTTAAGTATATTTTTGTTTCACCATAGAGTTAGTTTTTTAATCTGGTAGACTATTTTGACATTGTTGTTTTTTTTTTTTTTAATTTGGAGTTTGACATATACACCTGCCAAATTAGTCTACGGGATTTAAAAACGAACTTTAGACTTCGAAAATTTGGCTTTCTAGGCATTTTTGTAAGAGAAGATGAAGGTGAATAGGTTTCATTTTATATTTTTTGTGCACTAACTAACTAATAAAGTAATCACAAGTATGATAATAGGTTGAGCTGGAAAACTTGGAAACTAACAAAATGAAGGCAAAGGCCCGAAAAAAGGTTATGTAATCCGCGCGTATTTGAGTCAGTAGACGTCACCGTCACCGTCAGCAGACTGTCAGACTGACGGTGACCTCTTGACGATACTTGACATTTGACAGATTACTTCTGAAATCCATCACTCGCATTTTTTTTAAACCGCTTTCATTAATGGTTCTGGATACACGCGAAAAAAGTATTTTTGAATAATTTATTTTTATTGAATAGTAAAAAGTATTTTAATTTGAAATAAAGTATAATACTATTTTTAACAGTATGGTTGGCAGCCCTAGGCGCATGTCACGCCCACGGATAGTATAGAAGCCAGGGATTTGAAACTTTACTCAAAATAGGGTAGGAGGTATGATAACGTTACGTAATACGTTAGGTATAGTTCCAGTAACCATTTACGAACAAATTTCTTGGCAATATTACGAAAATCTATCGGAACGACATCAACTATTAATTTAGTTACGATCCGGGTGGAACAGTAGAAATTATCGTTGCTGGAACAGATCGTAATGTTATTGTAACGTTATTTTATAACATTAAAAGTCCCTGATAGAAGCCCAACAAATTCTTCTTGTGAAATTCTCCGTCTATACTGCGAAATTTATTTAACTAATGAACTACTCAATCTCTTCCAAATATTGAACCAAAAAAACTACTCTCCAAGCAATATCGAGATAACTTAGATAAAGACATTTTGCACTCGGTCTATATTAATCGCGGCGGCGAACGCTCTTCCCGTGGCTTCATTCCGTGCCGCACCGCAATTCGCGCCGCAGTTCGCGCCGCCTGTCCCGTGGCCACGCGGTAAAATGGTTTGAGGAAAGAACCACACAGATTTGAGTGGACCTGTCCAGTTAGTGCAAACATTTGTCAGTAATCGTGTAACTCGGAACATATGGAGCTCAATGTCAATGTTTAAATTTTGCATAATAATTAAGTAAAATGTCAAGTTTTTTGGTTTTATCACAAGGCTTAGCAGAGCGAGCCCCCAAGCTTTTTTGTTTTCTAAATAATCAGCAATTTTATAGTACATTTTTTTACAAAGTTTGGTTGTAGTTTGAATTCAACGTAGCAGATCCGTACGCCATTATCAGGTCGGCTAATTGTTCACTTTGCATATTAATTTTAATGGACAGACCTAATAAATTATCGACATAGCGTTGTAGTATGGTAATCGTGCTCATCACACTCGCAATTACAGTAAATGGTAATTAAATTATACACAAAATTAATTTAAATACAGTTCCAAAAACGTAGACAGTCAGTGCAACGCATCTGCTCTGCATTATTAATAAATTTTATTAATTTTCACGCTGCGCTTAAAATACACTTTTGTCGCTCACACATTATTGAACCAATTGTTTTTTTGGTAGCCAAACAAAAATAATATTTATTTTGTAATTGTTTAATTATTGTTGCGTGGGTCCAGAATAAAGGTCTTTCTATGTTTATAAACGTTTATAGAAAGCAACTTTTGACGTATCGTTGCTTTAATGACAGGCCGACAAAAAGGAATGGAAGACTCTGGGCAAGCTTTTAGTTAGATGGCTGGTGACTATGTCTACGTACGTGAACATGGCTTTTGTTCTACAGTGTGCTTTTTGTGTATCATAAAAAGAGTGAATAAAAGTGTTTTTCCTCTATGCTCATTATTTCTAACTCTGACTAATAGGTACTTTATTACAAAAAAAAACCTCTTATAGGAAAACTTCTGTAGGTCTCTACCTCTGTATTATGTTAATTATTACTTCCGAGCTACTAGAAGTGGTCCAACTTTTGCATATTTATTCCGACTTCTTTCTTGACATTATTCCCTTTTTATTTTTTCAGTAAAGTACCTACTTTATCTGTGATACAAAGTAACGAAGAAAAACGTAACTTAGAAAGAACATAAGTAACTAAGTATATTGGACCCGATGTCGGTTGGGATTTATTTTGTATAATACATTTAGAAATTAAAAGACTTGTATAAATGAATAATTAAACGTCTATACATAGAAGCTGATATCCCACACCTATTTGAGTGTCACAAATCTTCTGGTGAGCTTAAACTGTCATAACGAGATATAACCCAAAGCCTGCTTATGCTTATCTAATCCATTGAAGACGAGATTACTGTCAGAATACACCGCTTTAAAAATGTATCCGTCGATGTCAGGCGGTCTGAACCCGGAGTAGTTAGTTGCCAACTAAAATGTAAGATTTACATATTTCAAGATGAAAATATAGCTATCTACCTACTTTGAAATGAAGAAAAACATTAAACGTATCAACTCAACATCACATGACGTGAACATGGGGTGAAAGATTTTTTATTTCGTAAAAGAGATATTCGTGCTCGTATTAGATATTAACGGGTACCTCAAGATCAACCAGAGAGGAAGATAAAATTCCAAGTCAATTTATCGGTACTGTGGACCGAGGAGAGGAGATTTTATACTTGAAATGCGGAAATTTTGACCAAATTCGTTTTCACGTTAACCGTTACATTTTCTAGGACCTACCACACAACATCAACAGCCTTCACAGTGCAGTTTTCTCGAAATCTAATCACGTCAATACCTTGTTCGCAGAATGTATAGCAGTGAACATAAAACGTATGGATGTCCCAGCCCTAGTGGAGTTAGGCACGGAGTCAGTAATCCTGGATTGCGACTACAGCACAGGCGAGACCCCAGGTCCAGGACTAGTCATCAAGTGGTTCTTCAACGGGTCCACCGGACTTGTCTACCAATGGATACCACCGCTGCAACCTCAAGTTATTGGACTTTTAAAAGGAAAAGTCGATATGAGCTTTAAAATTTCGGGTAAGTCAACATTCGTCAAAGATAACATCATCATCATTTCTAGCCTTTTATTAAATACTAGCTGCGCCCCGCGGTTTCACCCGCGTAAGTCTTGATCCCGTGGGAATATCGGGATAAAAAGTATCCTATGTGTTAATCCAGGTTATAAACTATTTGTTGGCCAAATTTCATCCAAATCCATTGAGTAGTTTTTACGTGAAAGAGTAACAAACATCCATCTATACTTACAAACTTTCGCGTTTATAATATTAGTTAGATGTTGGGGTCGGGTTCTAGTCTACAACCAGATGCATATTTTACATGAAGCGACTGACTATTTGACCACCACAACCTCATAACTGGGTAACACGATACCCCTTAGTAACATTGGTTATCAGATGTGATGTAGTTTGTACAGGGTTGAAAAAAAAACTTTTTTTTTCAAATTTTATAAAACAAACAGTTCAAAATGTTTTATACAAGAGTTTTTTTTGTTTTTTTTCCTTTGAGTGATTTATCAAATTTATTATCAACACAAATCGATCTGACCTAATAAAATTAATTTCTAGACTATTAAAAAAAAAACGGTCAGAATATCATACTAATTATAGTTATTACTATTATACTATCTGATCTGTGAACTTACTTACTTTTTTTTCTAATCAATCTAAGTAAGTACTTAATAACAGAACTTAGTAACAGATAGGTACCGAACCCTTAACATACACCCTGTACGTTGCGAATTCCGATGTTCGATCTTAGACGGGTAATTGCCTCATCTTTAAGTATATTTGAATAAGAAGAAGTCCCCAAAACAATTCCAGGGAATTAGCTCCTTTCGACAAGCGACAGAACGGGAGTTTACCGGTGACGAAGTATAGAAATACCAAATTACCTACATTTATGTAAAACGGTCATTGTTCAAATAAGGATAATTCCCAAAATAGTTGCAGCGAATTACCTACTTACTTCATAAAAGATATGCCAAATGTAATAGGTAACCTAATCTACTATCTACCCTGTTTAATTTTTTTTCCAGCTATTTCAAGTCCTAAACATTTATAACTTTTCATTTATTTCCATTCATTTGTTATCCAAATTCGATTTAAAACCATGTTTATTTCTTAATGTTTAAAACATTGTTTTAAACTGTGATTTTAAACACTTAATAAGAAACATTGTTATATTTCAAAATGTTTTAAACATTTTTTTAAATACGTGTTTTAAAACAACTTGTTTGTTTTATGCCAACCCTGAGTCTGTATAAATCTTACCATAATAATATAATGTCAAAAATAATATGATAAATTCTGGCGACTTCCGATTTCATTACCTATCCTAAATAATGCAGGTGAGTGAAATAGCGGGGATATCAGGATATGTCATACTCGTAGATGTAAACATTACGCAGAAAAGTTTTCTGAAGCTTGCCTGTTATTCGACGTGTCCCAGTTACAGATTCAGTGTATGTATTACGAGTTCAGGGAACTTTGTAATAAGCGGGTAAGACGATCTTGTAAGCGTAATATTAAGAGCAAAATCTTATTTAAAACTAGCACAACAACAATAGCAACATTTTGTTTTGTTTACTATTTGAGCAGCATTATGAAAGGTTCCGTTGTGTGAAAGTGCATTAGTATACCTACATCCGGCACAATTTGAACAGACAGCCCTGCTATCATTCTTGCTGACTGGCTTATATCTTTTAAGTACCTATGTTGTAAATGGGTGTCCTATAGGCCCACCTCTACCTAACCCGTCGTGGAATACAGGCGTGACATTATCTTATGTTTATATTATGACGTAAATATCGTCCCTAATCGAAAGAATAACAATTTGTAATGTAAGTATAATAAGTACCCAATTATTGCTTTCTTTCAGATGAGCCGTTACAAGTCTATCGAGCCATTAAAATAATAAACCCTGGAACACACTTGAGCGGAAACTACACATGTGTGGTGTCCACCTTTATAGCGGAAGATAGTCAGACGAGATCGATGTTAGTGTACAGTAAGTAATTAACATAGTCAATTAACACTTAATTAATGTTCTATTTGCATGTCACAATATTATAATATAGGAGGTAATAAGACATAAACAAAGGTTATTGACTTTATTGAAGGCCTTGTGTCCATTTATAACAAAGTATGTTTATCACTAATAAAAGAAATACTCGAATTGAATTACACGGATGAACACATTTTTTTTACAGTCAGTCAACTGAAAAAAGTATACCCAAAAACATAGCTTGATTAAAATAATAAAAGCTAAACAGTTTGTTCATTAGGTAGGAAATGTAGGTACATAAAGTAAACGCAGTGGAATTGGGTTTTTACAAAAATATATTGGAACACTTCAATTGACTTCATAAAGAAACGCTGGAAGTACTTTCCTAACACATCTTTCATTAACTAACATTAAGTTTTCCACTAATTAGAACCTCGGTGCAGTTATCCACAAAAAATACCTAATCTTGTTTTTAGAAATCCATACTTTACCTATAGTAAAGAACTGTAGTAGGTAGTCTTCAGTAATGTGAGCTTAAAGGCTCGTGGAGACTAACGCGACTTGTCGCGCGACGCGACAACGGTAATTGTTCTACCGTAAAGTTTTCTCAGAAATTGTTAAGTTAAAGTCGCGTCGCGCTTGTTTGCGGGAGCCTTTAAACCTCTTTAACTTAAAACTAGACGAAATTGAAAAACGTTACTTTGTAGTTCATGTAAATTAACTCAGCTGTCAACGTAGGAACGTCTCGAACGAAAAGATATTTCGCTGAAAAAGAGATTTCTTAGTTTGCACTTCTCTCTTCTATTTATATTTTTTTAGCATAGATATGTATATTTTTTTAGTTCCCTACATATTTATGTTCGCATAGCTCGTCATTTAGGGAACAGCAGATTTTTTTTCGCGTTTTCAGGTTTGTTTCCATAGTGAAAGTTGTTCGTTATGATGAGTACCTACAATGAGCCCATAAGATTAAAAAACTAGTGAATAATTCATTTAAAACAACTATTAACGACCAATCCCTATGGGTTATGATATCATGAACCTTACCAAAATATAGATTTTAATCACTCATGAATAAATATTGGATTGTTTAATAGAATGTAAATAACATTCAGCAGTGCTGTTTATACTAGAACTGTTTATATTATTGTGTATTAGCGATACGGAATTATAATAAGGTGCCTACTAAATTCGATAATAATTATATGCATAATCTCGTGAACCGAACGGAGCGCTCGTGGCTAAAATAATCGGGAAACTAGAATATAACCCATATAAATATTATAATTTGATTAATTTCAAGATCCTTCATTTACTGTACATTCATCCCAAACAGTTCAGTTGTTATACGATCTTTTAAAATAGTATGAGCTCTCCAATGGTTATTTATAGTAGGTACTTTCTCGCAGGTAATCTTACCTTTGTCGGAGAAACTGTTTGATGATTTTTAGTTTCCGATGAAAATAGGTTGGTGTCTTGATTTGCTCTGATCAGTGTAACCAAAATCGCTAACGGAGAGACGGATATAGAGACGTTGTAATTTATGATACTTATACGTAAGCAGGCAAAGCAAGCACGCATAATGCTTTATTATGATTGAAGAAAAGTGATGAATAAAAATAAAAAATTGCTGCTTATCAATTAATAACAAAAAAACACTTTACCATTTCATCAAAGTTGATTGTTGAACGCAGTTTGAATTATTACTTCTGATTACTTAATGCGAAACTACGATACCTGTGTAACATGAGTTCAAAATGCAAATGTTTTGCTTGCATCAATTTCAAATCAAATCGGCTGGGTTTGGGCTCCGCATGATAATCTAGTTTATCGAGACGCAGTATGGACGAAATAGCTCGACACACCGGTGGTTTCATTCATAATATAATTATGCATTCCACCTACGTGGAAGGAATGTATCGTAGTAGGTTGTATTGTAGTAGATAGGCGTATGGGACTCTGAGGCGAATATTTAATGATTCACAAAAAAACCCAATGTTTACTTAACGACTACTAACATATTACTGATCTACGAACTTTCCTACAAAAAGAAAATGGACTCACTTAACATAGTTAGAAATTAAAAAATCCAAAGCCAAAGTGAGTATTTAAGATACTCAAAAATAATAAGTAGGTACTAACGTAATAAAGGCAGAAATAAATTCCCGAAAACGTGCTCCGTTTTTATAAACTAAAGTGTTTTCATTAGATTACTTATTACAGAATAAATTGTTCAATGTAATTCACAGTTATTTTTGCCCCACAGGTCCGGGCAAGAGCTTTAATTTCGATCAAGAGAAAAAATATGTATTCTTAGTAACATTAAAATGTGTGGCGGAATACTTGTATCCAAGACCAGTGATGACAATATTATCAAAAGGGTGAGTACTAAAGTTGTATTTATGTACCTAGATTTCTGTGTTTTCCGCCCGCTCATGGGCGATCAAACGTCCGCCTAAGCTAATAGCATTGGTAACAATTGAATCCACTCCGGATAGGCCTGTGTCGGGACACATGTACTTATTACAGGCCCATCACACTCGAGCTGTATGGATATATAACCAAAACTTAGGTATATATAGATCACTGCTTCTGTTTGTGTCAACAAACAATCTTTAGGGATTCCGTCAAGTAAATGCGCAGCATATATTCCATGAATAGTCTGATTATGCGGAACAGACGATCCTAAAATCTGTTCATCAATCCCAGGCCAGCATAGCAAGATAACGAAAATTAAAAATAAATCTTGCAAAAGATAATAAAAAAGTTAATTATCAAGACTAATAAAACAAGGTATAAAGTATTTATTCAGAAAGTGAACAGGGCGGAAAAATATATAAAAATCGTCAGACGGGCAGACGGCAATTTTATGGGTAATTCATGAGTGAGATAAGGTCAAGTGATCTTGTTATACGAATCTTGATGATCTTGTCGCACGAGGTTTACACGCATTTATGATCAGAACAGATGCAGATAACAGAGATCTAATATTTATTATTGGTATTAACCAATAAAATAAAACTTGTTAATATAAGTACCTACCACATATAACAGGTTTAACTGGTGACTAAGTAATAACAGCCGCAAGGGTCGATCCATCAGGTTAAGCTACGCTTGCCGGGGTTGATCCGTGGATGGGTGACCATCTTTACATACCGAGACTCCTCCGTACCTCGAAAAGCACTTTAAGCCGTTGGTCGCGGCTGTTATTCGTGGATCTTTCACAGTCGTTACGGGTCGTCAGAAGCCTGAAAGTCTGACAACCAGTCTTACCATGGGGTATCGTAATTACCCAATTACTGTGTTGTGGAGTTCAGATAGGCAGTCCCTCCATCTAAAATACAGCTGCATCCGCTTAGACTGGAAGCCGACCCCTACATAGTTGGGAAAAGGCTAGGCAGATTGATTGATGTGGTTATTATACTTATATTGGAAATTTTACATTCTCAATATGTTCTCTATTGTCAATATCGATGTTTTGTCGCTTATTAAAGTTTATTTTCGTCCCTATTTTAGGTATATCCAGAACGTTTGATCTTGCTTTAGATGAACTGTATTTATTATTGCCTGTCCATTGTTGGAACAAAATATGATGTTATCGCATTTTTCTCCAATTTAAGGCGGAACTAGCACAAACTCAGTCTCGCTCGAGGGCAATTTCTAAGTGACGTGTTTCACCCGACGTGCTTTAGTTTTTCTTGCTCGATTCCCTCAAGACACAGTAAAATTTTATAGCTATAAACTTTCTGAAAGATTAAACTTTTGAATGGCGAAACGCTGAGATTAAAGCCAGCCTTCAGACAAGTATAGGCAGATATATTTTTGCAGTAATTCTTTGCTGTAAGATGGAAACAAGGTTTATGTCCCAGTACTATCTCAAAGACAATACTTCTCCAGGCTTTTGACATTTTTACTTATAGCATTTGGGAACGTAAAGCACCACCAAACACCATAACTTTCTATAGTAGCTGCCTTTTCTTTCTACAGAGATAATTCAGAGGTCGGTCGGTAATATCTATACCACCTAGGAACCCCTTCATGTACGGGAAGCCTACAATCTATTGTAGGGAAATACTCGATACAATTAGCTCCAGTCACACTAAATTGTCTTATAAAATTATAAAAGCGTGTTAATAAAACCTGTTTTTAGCATGCCACTGGAGGGAGCAGTCACAGACATGAGGATGGACTCATGGGGCATGTACTCAGTGGAGACGACGGCGCTGGTCCACGACGATGATGTCATCAGCCCCTGGGAGGAGTTCGTCTGTCTCCTGAGCTTGCCCTTAGCTAATTATACTAATAATAGAACCACTATTTATTACCCCGGTAAGTGTTATTAAATATCAGAATTTTATGACAGTGATCGGATTATTAATGTATGAAAGTTGACCGCGTATCGGAAAGTGTAGGTCGATCGGTGAGATGTCATCAGAATAGGTGGAGTAACGAACTTCGCTGAATGGCTGAGCCGCTGGATGAGAATGGCGTAGCATATTACCAGCTAAATGGCAGGTCTTTGTAGAGACTTATGTCCAGTACAGGGATACTATATATGCTGACGATATTAATACTACAGATACCGTAAAATTTAACGAGGAAGGTAAAGATGTTGGCCATAAAATCTCTCCGAAGTCTGGATGTTTTTGCTCGTGATTAGTACGTGTAATGACAGCCAATACATAGGGTAGCCAATCCTACCGTTCAGCCTATTAGACTGGGATTGGATTGGGTTCGTTATTATGGCCATTCAACCTTCCTGCTTCGTGTCTTCCAAGCCATCTCTAGAAGCGAGTCCTTTTTGGATTAACTTATAACAAGGTATTTCGGACTTTCACAAAAAAAATCGTTTATTTGTCATAATTTGTGATTAAAGACGTCATAAAGTCAACCTCGTTATTGCTTTTGGTGCCACTTGTTACGACAATACACAGTAAATTAAAAAAATATACCTATAGGTAAAAAAACCTAGTACTTAATTTAATCATTATTAGGTAAATATTTAGTAAATATTTTTGTTGCTATGTATTTTCTGGTGTACAATAAAGTCTTTTTTGAAATGAAACTTCACTAAGGTTGAGACTATCTGTCACAAAGATACATATCGACCTTGTCGTTATATGACGTACAAGTGACAATCAAAGGACGGTGAAGCAATTACAGTGTCAACTCTTCGTCGTCGTCGTTCTTCTAAGGCACTAGTCATAACAAGCGCCCGAAGCGCGCGTAAAGTACGCTGCTGCATTTTGGGCGCTCAATAAAATTGTATAAATTTATATGTAACGAATTATAACAAGCGCGCGGGCGTCTTGAACGTAGAACGTCAAAATGTGGCGTACTGACAGTCAGTGTTGCTACCTCAGCCCTTTTCGGGCTACTACTAGCTATTTTTACATTGGTTGAACCCGTTTTCATTCCATTAGACCGAAACGGGCAATCTAGTCCTAATTGAGAAATTGTTAAGAAAAAATCACAACTATCTTAAAATATAGAGACCCAACAGGTTCTTCAGTTACATGAACTTGATAAAAACAAAAAATCGCAATAAATGCAACTAAAAACAATGACATCGATTAGATGGCAATTAAAACGTTTAAAACAACCCTGATGCTCTCAACAATTACGTCATGAGGTGGATAATAAAAAAGAGTGAAATGAATAGTCAATTCTCCTTCAAATTAGTAAGGTGGCAACACTGCCGACAATACTGAGCGCGCGCCTCAGACGCTTGTCATGACTAGTTCCTAACTAAACTGACAGCTGTGCTGCTGAGGAGTTTCTTGCGCCACTTCTTCTTCCCAGCTAAAGTAGTGGAAGTGGTGTCTGATGTAAAGACGTTCAAAAAGTGCTGATTCTCAGCCTGATTTCAATAAATGACTTTTGATTTTCAACTGTAGGTACCTACTCATTTGTGCTCCGCCCACAATTTTTCACGTTTTTCATAAGGCAGTATGTGACATGGTACCTTATCCTTAGTTAAATTAAATTATCACTTACAGGTTTTATGCCAACACATAGCGCAAGCATAGAAGTGAAGAAGCCGATGGAACATCAAGCTAGCAGTAAGACATTTTATTATTTACTTATTCTATTCTTATGTAGGGACTTATTAAATAAGAGTTTTGGGAGTCATCAGTACATTGGTAGCTGATATTGAAACAAAAGCGACTTACTATGATCAGTTAAACAAATTAGGTTAAATGAGTCAATAAGATGAACATGACTGTAAAGTAAAAATTAACTGAAATGTTCTAATTGTCCGAAAATGAATTGAAAGCCAAAATCCATGGATTAAAAAAATCCCGGTAAAATGAATTTAATGTCCCCAAACCGCGAACCCGACACAATGAAATTGTACAAGCATCCAATAAAACTGAGCTGATATTCAGTTACAATACAAATTATTTTAATTAATTAAAACTTCCCGCCATAATTACTGTTCACAATTTTGTTTTCAGATAGCCCGACACTCGGGGGGTGCACGTTATTATTTACTCTATTATTAAGCATTAACATTACTTTTTAATACTGTCGGCGGTAGCGTTCTTCGTAACAGATGAATTAATAAACTAAGTAACGCTGTACATACTGATCTAGGCTAGAATATTTTAAGTCTATGATTTTATGAAAGACGTAGTCTTTTACGTTAATAACATTGTTTGCTTCTTCTATAAGTTCATATTTTAGACTTGATATTTTTTGTTAGCTACTACCAAGTAGTTTGTATGTATTAATAAGGGTAGTTAGACCTCAATTACTTTGTTATATAAGTATGTAATTCCATATTAAAAGGTTGTTTTAGGACGTTTACAAAATCTGTGATAATTTAGTTTAATAATACTGTCAAAAAGACGAAGGTACTTTTATGAAGTGTTTAATTTCCATTGTTTTACGATGTAGGTTAAATATTACTGTAATTATTTTAATGTGAAAGTATTATAAAAAGAAATACCATCTACATGACCGGCACTGATTGTAGCTTTTTGATATTATAATAACTGTAAATAAAACGCTTTATGTACTTTCATGTTTCTCTTTGTTTTATAATAACGACCGCCTTTTAAATAAAAACAAACATATAAATTAAGTGCCCAAACAAAAACCTTTTTATACACGTCATCTGACGTATGTGCCTACCCTAATAATTTCCTTTCCCTGAAAATCTACATGTACATTTTTTTATATTACGAGTAGAGATATATGTTAGAAAAAAGGAACTTTCTGTATTACATAAAACAGTAAATCAGATTGTGTTTTCTCGCGCGCCCGTCACTGGCCGGTAGAAAACACATTTTCTTTTACAAAAAATAAGAAAAACTTGGTGTAAACACGTTCTCTTGCGGGAACGTCAACTCGACGGAGCTCATGAAGTAGGTATAAAAAGGTCATCAAAAGGCTTTTTATATGTTTACATGGCATCTTCCATCAGTTACAGTACGTAAATAATCTTTTAAGCTATAATTTCTCCTAAATATTCTACGGGGCTTCGTCTTTATGAAAGATAAGCTACTTTGATTTTCTTGTATCAAAAGATTTGAGTATCTTATGTGCGGAACTTTTATGTCTAACATGGTACATTAGATAATATGGGCATATTTAGATGTGTGGGTGGGAGAAGGGTGTGCAGATGGGTGAAATGTGGGTGTACTCTATGTACCTACACCTCCACTTAACACTTCAGGGAATACTGGCGTGATGTTATGTTTGTGTTAGATGGGTGAATAAACTTAGTACAATTAGCTAATTTCAAAATAGTAAAAAAAAACACGAGTTGGGAGACGGGGCTAAAGTTTAATCTAACAATATTTATAGGTACTGTACAACTATTTTCTTAATGTCCCTCGGGAATGTCATCGCATTTCCGAATACAAACGAATGCTAATTTCCATGTCCAACAATTATTATATTTATCGTGTATAATAATTTGAATTCAGAACTAAGTACTTTATTGTTGTTTAGTTTTGATTTCCGTGTGAACTCTATAGAGCTGTAAAACTATTTTCCTTAAACTACTTCCTCCCATTTAAAAAATAAGTTGTATTAAGTTAAAACAGTATTAACAACTCTATATACTTCCAAGTCGATTTAGAGCGTCCGGTCTGCACCAAGTGCAAAGGGCAACTGATAGAAATCTGACGACTAACGAAATACGAAGTTTGTCGAGGGATATTAAGAAAAAAGTTGTACTGTACTTACAAACGCGATATTCAAGTAACGTATTGTGTCATTTGTTTTAATTTCCTTATACTTTTTAAGTATGCCTATCAGAACAGAATGATCAATATAGGTAAGTAGCATTGCATGCAATTTTTTCCAGTGAAAAAGGTCACTGCAAATTAGTCCTCGCACAATAGAACAAACCTCGGAATGGATATAATAGAGTGAGTTTGATTGTTTCGTCACAGCACAATACGTACATGGAAGTCATATTTTTGCATCGGTTTCATCATTCAACAGTCAACACACGATCTGTACACGTATAATCTCAGAAACCATCGGCTTTTTTGAAACGCATTCAATCACGAATACACAATGTTTTTAAGTTATTTTTCGATACACACTTGTATATTTTTTGCCGTTACACTCATACGACATAGTCCCTGCATGTAGCTTCAAAAAAGATTACTGTAAAACCTGTAAATTATAAATGGTACAGCGATACAGCGACGTGCGCTGTTTTGTATGAGAGGTAAGGCATTTTGGTGTTTATTTACGTAAGTCTTAATAGATGAACGTAGATGGAACAAAACATGTTTTCTACATTCAAAAGGTATTTTTCAGAGAACTCATTTTCATAAAATATTGACAATAAGTGAAACCTCAAAGGAAAAATAAGGATGTTTAACCGTTTACGAAAGCTCCCAGGCATTAAAAGCTAATAGATTTCCCTTCCATCAAACAAAGAAAACTAAATCGAACTCAATAAATAGAACTTAACTGTAATATAATCCTGTTTCGGGTAATGAAATTGTCCCTGGAGAGTTCAAATGTCGTATCCGCCAAATGTAGGTAGGTATTGATGGAACCCGACAACTCGCTACGAAATAGGAGTAAATAATGAAACCCTACTAAGCAACCTGGTTTTTTATATCTATATTTGTTGATTTCAATCTGAGGAAATTGACTATCTAAAGTTGTGAATTTATAGCCCGGTGGAAAGAGTTTTCATAATAAGATTACACGGAACAAGGATGTATGTCGGCGGAAATTGTTTCAGCAGTTGTCAGATAAATATTATGTTTGTAGATACATACATGTGTTCCCATATAGAGCTTAATACACTTGTACATGTATGTAGTTACGGAGGTTAACTCGGGATAGAAATATTACAACAGTAGATAAAGCGAAAAGTGAGCCCGGCTAAGTAGATACTCTCTCGCTGCAGTAATTTGAGAGAATTCCTCGGAGAGCCGCGCAATATGTCTGCCTGAGTGCGTGGCTCCTTTAGCATTATCATAACTGTGCCATTGTTGTTTCCTACTGGTCAAATCCCAAGAAAGTAGTCTGTACGACAAGGAAACTAAATGAAATTAAGTCTTCAATTTAGTTTCTACGACAGCTCCCATATAAAATACTTAAGAATATTCAAGTTTTTACAAAGCTTTGTAACTTGTATATTTTATACAACATTATTTTTTCTTTATGCTAAACCCGAAAAGGGGTCATTTTGAACAACTTTTTCTATGGGATTAACCTTTTAATCGCGAAAAACCAATAAAGCTGTTCCATACATTTTTGTGTTCTCTGAAATCGACAAAATGTATGGAACAGCAGATTTTTTTTTGCGATTTCAATGTTCGTCCCTTAGAAAAAGTTTTTCAAAATGATGAGTACAATGATTTTCGGGTTTAGCATAAAGAAAAAATAATGTTGTATGTTAAGCTTTATTGCACTTACTTTTGCACATCTATAAAGTTTATTATTACTTTACTTAATCTGATGAATGAATTTCGGCAAGTGTAGTTAGTAAGATTTGTAAAACAAATTGCTCGTTCAGTCACGATTGTCCTCAGCGGGCAGCTTTCCTTTATTACCTTAAAGTATGACACAGTTCTATAGTTCGTAAAGCGCAAACAGCACTTCTAGTAATATCTGACTCCGCGGTGGTAAGTGCTAAGTTGCCTCTGTATCTCTGGCGATAAGTTCCTAATTGCACTTCACTGTGCGGAAATGGCGTAAAGCGGGCAACGTCGGGCGAACACGTACCACGCGTACGTGTTCTGAAATGTACTACGCTTTAATGCGTATGACACGCGGCTTGATGTTATGTCGAGCACTTCGATTTTATGTATTTCAATTCGATATGGAGGCGTATCACGACTCCGGACGAATGAAAGAAAAAACTTTTCAGGTGATTTCGGTGACGCGTGGATTACGCGTGGCACCTTATCTGCGACGGAACATGTTAAGCTGCCGTTACCCGACGTATATGAACCTCGCCGGCATTCAGACTAGCTTATTACTCCAATTTGTATTTATCTTTCCAGGAACGTGTGAATTCTGAATATGTCTTATACATTAGTGCGCTGGGACCGGAGCGCAACAATTAGTGGACTGACACAACTAGTTCAAGTAGGTACTGCAAATGACGAACATTTTGTTAGTGCCTCGATAAACAAATAAAAAGCCACAAACGAAAACTAAGTTTATTTGTGGCTTATCAAGTTTCAAACAGTACGGCAATCTTTTGTTCTTCCTTATCCGTGTGTAAATAGCAGAATTAACTTTTAAACTAGTGGAGTGATCTTTTCGTGGGAACACTGATTGCTTTAAGGAAGTCGAAGGCAGTTACAACTCTTATCTTATTCGTAGTTCATACACTACTGGCGTCCATAAAATCTAATGTAATGTTAGTAGGGGAAGTGAAATACAAATTATTTGCTTATAATAAACTTGTACTAGTGCTGCCTGTGACGCTGTCCGCATTCAAATAGGATTTTTAAGGAAATACAAAAATAAAGGGATAATAAAGTTGTGTGCGATACATAACATCATAACATCCGATATGATTATATTATACGGTAGCTGTAATAAATAGATGTCGTAAATATCTAGATTCGAGCTTTTAGTTTATAATAAACAACTCAAGCATATATATTTTAATACATGTAAATGCGAAAGGGTTCGCTTAAAATTTATAAAGAACAACTTTTATACATATAAATAAAGCACGGTGGTTTCTTTCGTAAATATGCATATGGACTCACAATACATCTGAATTAATTAAATTAATACACGCCACTGACCTAACTACTAACTAGGTTTAAAAGGCTTCTTATTAAATCAAAGCATGCGCCTGAGAAGTGGAAGAAACATTTTTAATTAATGTTACGTACTGAGTCTGCACCTTGTGACATCGTAACACTAATTAGTTTCGTTTTAAAGGACATGTGTTTGAGAAACCTATTAGTTGGTTGAAAATATGATATTTTTCTTTGACCCCCGAGTACATTAATGATTTTTTCAAGGGATGTCAGATTTTTCTTTTTCCCTAATATAGCTGCGCCTAGAGCGTTACTCAACTTTGCTCGTCGATCGCCTACGCAGTCACTATTTAACCTATCATTAGATTTCTACATGAAAGATTATGAAAAACTGCTACGCTTTTGATGTAATCAGATTGGTTATCCCTATCCCTAAAGTAGTATCAATAAGGTCAATACACGTTTGAATTCTACCAAATATAATCTCTTAGTCGACTTCCAGAAAACCTTTAAATAGGAAGAGAAGAAAAGACTTTCAGGTACCGGGGGTCGTTAAAATAGGTAGTTACTTAAGATTCATTCAGGGGTTTTCTATACCTAGCTTTGAAAAGCCAGCATTACTCGTTTAGGACGGTATACGGTATAATGTAAGTTTTCCGATTGCAGAAGAGATGACAAGCTTCATTAATCAGAAAACAACTAGATGGTCCTTTTTTTTGTGGGTGGGAAATCATCAAATGACTTCTCCCGCTCTGGGCGGAGCGGAAGGGCGTGTCAGACTTTTACTGACTAAAACCCACGCGTGTTCCTTCAGTTGCCTATTGCCAGGGTCCCAGTATCCCTTTCGGACTATCCCGCAACGCTGGCAGGCATCGGTCGTAACGGACCCCGTCAGGTGAACTAGATGGTCCGCCACCCTTATCTTTGTCCACTAACTGTAGGTACCCCCTAAATACTGAGTACTTATGTGGCCGGTGTACTGAAACAAAATATTATTTATCTCAAAGACCAAATTATTAAATCCCCACATGACTAATTATTAAGCATCTATGGTGAAACAACAGAGCTCCTGCACGTCCCGAGGGCACACGTTAATTTAATTTTCATCAATCAATATGACAAATTATCAATATACACAGACATCTAAATAGACACGGCAATATTTCATTTCACAAATGGTACTCGCTGATCCGAAAAGTCGGATGTTGCTTGTGACAGCTCAAAATAGGAGTAATATTGAGTTCTTTTTCCTAAACAACGACCCATGTCTGTGTTGAAGATGGTATGTAACGTAATTTTTCTTTCTGAAAAAGTAACAACACCGCTGTCGTACCGAATATCTTTCTGCTGTTTATTATTTTTAGTATTTTAACATTGTTTACCTTTCTTTCTCGATTCATTCATAACAAGCTCTGTTAGAGTCTGAAGCATTCTAAATAAGCGTTTGTTAGTTGTTCAAAGCTTTATAGAAAAGTTGTCTAGTAAATTAAGTAAGAGGTAAACAGATCTACATTACACTAAGGATCCTTATTTCATGAGTTGATACGTATCTTTGAATTTTTTCGTTCAAGGCACCGTGAAATTGCATGGTGAGTGCCGTATTCTCTTGGAAATAACAAAAACACGGAAATAGGAATAATGAGTTCTGTCTGATAGGAATAGGATAGGATTGGATGCTTTTGTTGGTGATTCCCAAAACGTTTATTATATTTTAAAGTACATCTACCCGCTTACAAAGCAGTAGGTATATAGGATAGCTTTGCTGTTTTTCTTATTAAGGCTGTCTTAGGTAAGATATAAACCTTTTTGCTGAGCCGCGTTTCTAAGATTTTAATAGAATGTGCTGACACATCAAAGTGAAGTTTGTATGACTGTATTAGGCTAGGCCAGGGTTATAATATATAAAGCCAGTCCTATTCTTATCTTAATAATATTTAAGGTAAGCGCTTACATGAAATGTGTTTATTACAGAACAAGACAAAAGATCGAATTTGGCTTTATAAGTACCTAGGGGTATTTTTAATTAATTTAACATGCATGTTTTTGTAGCATGGACTTTCCTCTAACATTATTTTCCTCTTTTCCAACAGGACACAAAATATTTGAGATATATTCATACTCCGTACCAACGCAATTATAATTTCAATAAGTAACTGAAGAGGTTATTAAATATTAATATCACTTTTAGTTTTATAACTCAATAATAATATTCTGAGATTCCTTTCAGAATTTATGAGTAGATCTGAAATACTTCTGACTCAGATCCTGTTATTATTAATTAGAACGACTAATATGACTTGAACTATACTCCATTTGAAATAAGATTAGACATTTAAATAAGCCTTTTTTACTGTCCGTTCAAACGATTTTGACTTGCGTTGGTGGCACGACAAATGGCAGCTGCAGTATACAGTTTTTAATTTTTTATACTTTTAATGCCATCCTTATGCCTACGAGCTACGGTATAGAAGTCAAAATCGGTTGAACGGACTGTAAAAAGGTTTATTTAAATGTCTAATCTTATTTCTAATGGAGTATAGTTCAAGTCATATTAGTGCCTGCGACTTCGTCCGTGTGAAATGTCTTGTTCCCCCGACCCACCGCGTCGCCCACCGGCGCGCGGCGCTGTTACTTCGTTTTTGGTTAGCGTTCTTTCTGACTTTTTTCTTTTTGTTCGGCTCCTTAGCCTTCGGTCGTAGCGTGATGAAAAATATTACCAACCTTCTTATAGGTACATAGAATTGAGCTATCACATGCAAAAATAGGTATCTTTTCAAATCCGACTGGTTGGTACTGAGATTAGCGCGTTCAATCAAACTCTTCAGCTTTATTATATTACTAGCTGCGCCCCGCGGTTCACCCACGCAAGTCTCGATCCCGTGGGAATATCGGGATAAAATCCTATGTCCTAGCGCGGGTCATGGTCTATTCATGTGCCAAATTTCCTCCATATCCGTTCAGCCGTTTTAGGGTGAAAGCGTAACAAACAAACTCACTTCCTAAAAAGTGTTTATCTTATAGTTAATTGATTCAGGCGTGACTTTGCGGAAATCCATTATAAAATCCAATAGACCAATACGTCTTGTTCGGGTTCACGACAAGTCAATCGTCATCCTGAGGATAGGTACCTCGTTTAGAGGTGAATTACGTGTCGATTACTTGGAGGTTTTTTATGGTTTCTTTAGGAATCATAGTTAAGTGGAATAGGTTACTAAATATATCTACGTCTATTGCATTGTTTATAATCATTGTACATGCAATCAACTTCTATCTACTATAATAAATCTGTAGACGAGGCGTTTCTGTGCAATGCAAAAAAATAAAAAACGTAGGTGGAATGTCCAAGAATAACCAACAGATGCCATTTCTACCATTTTTGGAATTTTTGTCTGTTTGTCTATTCGTTTGTTTGATTGTTCCAGTATCACGTAAAAAGTACGAAATCAATATGGTTAACTTATACACTCAAATATTGTGTGTAACTCGATGTTTCATTTAGTCTTTGTTTCATCGCAATCGCTTCAAAATATCAAAAGATATAAGAGTTTAAAGTATTCAAGAAGAAATTTTCATTAGGTGCGTAATGTAGATACACGTAACGACATCTATGCACGTAAAATGACACTAGCGTAAAATCAGGTAGGTTTGTGAGAACGTGTGTAACACACGATCATAATCATCATAAAACAACAGTTGTTTTATGTGCAATGCCAAAATGTTAGCAGAGCGAGCAGCTCAATCCCATGCTTTTTGTCTTCTAAATAATCTGAAATTGTATAGTACCCTTTTTAACAAAGTTTGGTTTTAATACAGCTTTTAAAACGTTTAATGGGTAAGTTTCGAATGTCAATATGATTAAAATATGATTCGCGACCGTAGCAAATAGTAGCTTTACAGAATAATAACCATTAGATACAGGAATACAACTCCTGCAATATTAGTTAGATTGATTGATTATTGAGTTAGATTAGATAAATAAATATTTGATACAACTGCGACTCATTATTTAGATCAACATAAAACAACAACTTGATACTGACCTGTAAAAAGCAAAAAACATAAGAAAATTTGAATTTCGCAGGCTCCCCCAAAGCTTTCGCCTTATTTTCCATCGTCCATACAATATGCCATAGTTTTTTCATTAATCTTTATACAATATTTTTTCATTAATCTTTCCGACGGTTTCATACTGCTGTCCATACTATCCACACTATCACCACAATATAGATATGGACTACCACTAATATATAAAGTTACTGGCTGTCTTATGTCTGTTACTTTTACGCCGTAACGCCTAGGTCGCCTAGATAGACCACGTGGGTTATGGGACATAGAATACTTTTATCCCGGTAGCACATTCCCGTGGGATAATTTCCGACATCCACGCGAGCGAAGCCGCGGGCAAAAGCTAGTATAAAATATTCGTGGAGGTCGGTTGTCACAGCCAACCGGACCAAACCTCTACAGTACCTACTGGTTAGTATTCAGTTACGATTATTAAAAACGAATCAGTTATCCACTTCCTTCTATGTATTGCAAAGGTGGAAACTTGTCGTTTATACATTAAGTATAGGTACGTGTAAGTAATTAGGTAGTAGTTAATAAACTGTAGCTGTAGCACGAATTCACTAGGTAAAGTAACGTTCAAGTTTCCACCAACGCTGCTCAAACTAGCTCCACTCTACTCATAAAATCTTAATAGAATACCTTCACTAGTTAAGTCCTTAAATATGTCTCTATTCTGGCATATTGACCTTAATTCAGCAAAATAAAGGGTCAGGCATTAACTGATTAAACTAATACCCACCCTTCTCAAAAGGTCTTGTCTGAAGACAGCAAAAAGTCAATCCACCGAGGTTTAGGCTAAAATATTGATCATAAAACATGTTATGTATGTAACTTTCTAATATATTATACAGATTAATAAATAAGTATCCGTTTCGTGCATAAATTGGACAGTCCTAATGTATTAAATTGTTATCGGTACGCAATATTGATTCCAATTATTTGGTATTCAAACCACGTTGATATTTGCTTTCAGGGGTCGTTAAGAGACAACGCAGAAAAATATATATCGATTAGATTACTTTGTCTATAATATAATTATTGTATCTAAAAGTAGGTATGTATTTTATTCCCGATTGAGATTAGACCATTAAATCTCCACCTGTGGGTTTCGTAGAAGGTAAGCGAAGTATTAAATCAAAGATATAGGCCGCACTTCTTCCTAAAACTTGAGGTATTTATAGAAACCTCAGTAGATATAGAGCTTTATGTGAAGCAGCCAATTCGGAGCTCGTCCAGGTAACAACTACCATCATTCCTATATCTACTGCTGCTGTTTCCCAGCTTGAAGGTCATGGGTACTGGTGTTATATTTCAGCTTTTTCACTAAGATGGCAAATCATCTGCAATACCTCGGGTAGTCGGGTGTTGCAGTCGTCAGTACTAAGCGACAGTGAGTGACATTATAAGTATAATTTATTATAGTCCCATGTAATAGGGGGCGAGCCTAATGCCATCAACCGGACATAAATCTAGATCCCGGTCTGCTATTGAGAAATTTCAGCTGAAAACCCAATACTACTTACATAACCGGCGAAATGTGGGTGTACTATGGGTATACACATCTCTGCCTAACCGTTCGGGGAATAGGTATAGGCGTAATGCTGTGTGTCCGTTATTATAGCTTTGGTGATTATATCGAAGCGACTAGTGTAAACACTTTTGCAGCAAGTCGTGAATGCAGCATATACCTACGTGAGATTGTTAGGTATACTACAAAAGAAATAATAACTCCTAGCTCATGACCATACACAGAAATACGAAAATATTTGGATTCTGGTGAGCTAGCCAACTGTCACTTAATTGAAACAAATGACTTACGTGACGTCAACCTTTCTAGCCGCGATCAATTTTATTGCTAGCCCGGTTTATATAAAATACGATAGATCGCTACCCGAGCCTAAGAACTAATTTCCCAACAGTAGCTCTCTGAGATGAAAATCACCCGATAAGATCTTGATACACCCTCATTTGATTAACGTTTCTGGGATCCTGACTAGATACCTAATCCATTATCTTGTTACGAGGGCTGTGTCTAGAATAAGTGGGCTGAATTTTGAGCAAAAAACCGAGGCGATACCTACAACGATAGAATTCTCATCAATAATGGATAAGTACAGGTATTTAAATTGCGCTTTCTGTGATGTCACTTAAATTGTAAGTGAGAATTCAGAGATAGAATTTGTTCCGACAAATATTATTCGGAAGTTGCGACTGAATAAAAACCGTCTTCGTATGTTTTCACATTCTTACTGTTAAATGAGCAGGCTGCACCTGCATCCTCGATACAAAGATATTGTTTAGTCCAATAAAAAATCTCGGTAACAGTCAGTCAACGCCATCTCTGTTGGATTTTCGATACCGCTACCAATGATTGTGCCTCTCCTCAAACTACACGCTTTTCCGTGAAAAAGGCTTAGCAGCAGGTTGCTAGTTCAACCGAGTGATTTTCGTAGCATTCGCTAGGTGGCAGGTAAAGATATTTTGCTTCATCGGATAGCGCCGCGCCGGTTCGATTGTAGAATTTCAAAAATAAATACCTATTTTATCTATGAGTAGCGAAAATTCTGCAATAAATCATAATTAAAATAAGATTTTTAAAAAGCTAATAGGTGTTAGGTGTCTAATAACTTGACTAGTGATTAATAACTTGACCTTTTTCTACCAACACAACAACTACCTACTACTTACTGGGATTATCGTATGTACCGTACAAAAAAAAAACAATTTAGCCATAATTTGAATAAATCGTTAATTTGTAGTTTTAGAATTTGCAGTTGGAGAATTGACCGTGGCGTATGTCGATGTATGGGAGAACATGTTTTTCAACTACAATGTTAAGTTTATTTTTGGAAATATTTTAATACTAACTACGGAACCCTTCATGGTGCGTGGTGCGACACGCACTTGGCCGGTTTTTTCGTTCCTATGACCACGAGATTAGATAAACACTTTCACTATGGAGGATTGGCTCAGTAACTTGAAATAAACAAAAAAATAAAAAGTGCTCCTACTAGTTTTGCGAATTAACATTTTGATGGACTTGTTTATTACTCCATAGAAAGTATATATTACGTATATTTATGCCGTTATGGTATCGTTTTCATTATTTAATACAAGGAACTCCCTTAATACTAGATTTGAAATGGTAAGTAAGTAACTTATTTTTTACCTGCAGCACACGAATCTGAGCGGCCATTGATTTGCTTCTATTTATTTAATAACCTCGATGTTTATGACTCCGATACCTGAAATGTAAAGGTTGAATGAACCATTTAGTTAGTATACAGGGTGTAAGGGACAGGCCTCTGCAGAGTGATGGGATGAATTCAGCGCTGCATATCATACGAAGACGACCGGTACATGAAAATATTTCAGGAACTTTATGGGAATCCAATAAACCTGATTTGTATTATTACCTCATGCGCAATGTATCGTTACCGTAGCAAAACCCGCGTAGCCGCACTTCCCGTGTCGGGGGGGGGGGGGGCGCGCTTGAGTATTTTAGCATCAATTGCTGTTTTGTTATTTTTTTTAGCTGGTTTATTTACATATAAATGGAGTGCTGCTTACATTGAAATAAAGGAATAGTAACTGAAAAAACGATAAAAAAAATTAAACTTTCCTGAGAAAATGTCCGGTGAATATGATTCTAAATAAGGCGCTGATTGCCCCTGTTGATTTGCGGAGGGCTGTCCCTTACACCCTGTATAGGTAGCGGAAACTTTTTCCAAGCCATTTAAGCACCAGAAATATATGACCTGCAACTTGTTCCGTCTCATTTCCTATTTATTTAAATTAATATTTGGCGGATCAAAATTGCATGAGAAAAGTAGTAGGTAATATCACATTATTTTAACTTCTAAATAATTATTATCATATTGCCACAATTACATACAGTCATATTATATAAAAATGGCAAGCATACTTAATTACCCAAAATAAAACTTTGTCGTCTTGTTTATAATTATATATTTTAATAATTTATTGGTTAACAATAGCCATATCCAGGAAGCAATTTTGCTTCTGAAAAAAAACACATCCTTTTGTACATTGTTTATGTACAAAAGGATGTGTTTTTTTAGTTGCAGGAACACAAAAACAACCCACAAGATATAAAAAGAGATGATTTATACATTGCAAGAAACAAGTATCAGGGAGAGTACGGGTTGATGTCCCATTCGGTATTCCAGTGTGCATCTTTGCAAATAATGTTTTCACCTACAGGCCAACCAGACTTGTACAGCCTAAAAATAACTGAACCGGTTGCACCTCAATTTACTTATGAAAAGAGAGAAAAAGGTTACAGTTAACAATTTTTTAAACGTGAGACCATTGAGTACGTAACGCCTATGGAGAGATTTCGCAGTCCGAAGGACAGCCAATATGAAGGTTATTAATATTCAATACACGAAGCTATCCCCTAACCTTTGACATTTCTAGCATTTCGGACCAATAATGTCGAAAAAGTTTCTGTTTATACAGAATACACATAATATTTCCTAATATACGAACTTATTTAAATTAGCTCTCTTTTTCTAGAATATTCAAAAGAAAGCAAAAGAAGTTTTTTTGTAGTTAATTTATTTTCAACTTTCTAATGCAATATATTTTCGTTTGGACAAAATGAATAGGTATGTTTTGAATAATAAATTGAGATACAGTATTTAAATGCACAAATTGTACATAGTAGTAGTAAATGAAAATGTAATATGTATTTTTAAATACAGCAGATGATGATATATTTAATGACTAGACTACCGTCTGGCACAACATTTTGTTTCGTTACGAAAAAATCTTGCTCAAAATATCTATACCTTTAACTAATGTAGTATATGTAATGTATATGAAACTAGATTATAAAATTGTGACATACATATACTGCAACAACCTAAAAGTTAATTACAGCATCAACTTGGGCGTTAGTTAGTTATGTGACCTCATTGTATGTAATCAGCTGATCTTGTTTGCCATGTCATGTTATGGTGTAAGTGTATTCAATACTGTCAGTTGCATAATCATGGGCTATTGGTCCATAGATTATGAGAAAACGATTCAAATATTTCTTGATACTGACACCTCAAAAGATAATGAGTTACGGACACCTAATGGTATCGTTAGAAGTAGCGCAAGGTGCATTATAAACATAGCCATGTAGGTACCTATCAGTATATGAACATTGATATCCTACTTTTACTTCTCAAATCTATGCTAAGATGGTTTAAATATGAGAGGTAATAAATCACCAGACATATCTATAGTCATATATCCACTTCACCGTTAGTACGTCGTTGTTCACCAACATAAACGGATAGCACAGTTTCCTTAGAGCATTCTTATCTAATGTTCTCGTATATGGCCATAACTTCCTATGAATAATTGGAAGGCACACCTGCAGATATTGTCGTCCTTTGTGATGTACGTGCGATGCCCTGTAACGGAATACTCTTGGCAAATGGCTTATCGTGTATTTAACTATAAGATATACACGCGTAGGTACTTGTCCTCCTTTGTTAGTACTTAACGGGATGACTCCTTTCAACAGTACAGTCATCATGATTTACGATTCGCTCTTTTACCGTAAAGTACTTAATCACGTTAGAGTACACGTTTTAATTATAGATTTTGTGTTTTAGATGGTATAGTGTGCTTATACTTACAGTTTCCATAACATACTTTCCTTTGCTGTTCCAAATGTGCAAACTGTAAAAAGTAACGTCGTCAGTTTGTGCTTATACATTTTTCAACAAAGGTTTTTCTAAGCGGTCAATGATGGACAATTGATCTTACCTACTTCGCACCAGGTTTGTCATGTTAACCCGAGCAATAATCGTGACTGCTTGTAGCTGTATGTAGCAATGGCATATTGCATTTTAAGATTGCTAAAATGCCGACATGTTCACACTTATGAACTCTGTATGTACGTTGTTGAAACCATTCGAATGTTGACCCTAAATTACACAAGTTTTGCTCTACATAACAACTTTATGGACAACATTTTTTATTTTATTTTCATTTAAAATTAACATTTTAATCGAATAAAAAAATCTTGAAAAATCCTACCGATGTCTGTAAAGACAGTCGCAATCTCGTGAAATACCAGCTGTTACTTTGAGTAAATAAAACGTTTTATATTTCGATGATATCTACCCTCTGACTACAGTATTTATTATTTTATCCACGAGATAATAACCTTACCGTTTAAGAACAAGTAAGAACCTGTTAAAAAAATTTGGTAAATGCTTGAGTTCTTGTTGATATTGGTCATTATGTCAAACTAGCGGTATATTCAAGTGCGCGGTCAAGGCGAGCTCTGCGCATACGCTTCACTCTTTCGGCTCCGAAGAATGCTCTACTATCATTCTTCGACCATTCACTGCACTGGCAGGACGTGGTGGTCACACAACATTCAGGGAGTCAGTATTATATTTATTTTAGATAGTTTAAAATTTTAAGGTGAGTGACGCATTTAATTATATTTTGAATAGGAATATCTTCTTTTATATTTATTTCCACATGACAAAAATATTCGTGTATTTATTGTATTATTAAAATATAATTATTTTTATAATAACATTAAAAACACATAGCTGTATTATAAAAGTATGCTTTAAATTCCAAACTCATTAGTGCTAACCTTGTTTTAAAAAACAACCGATTTCTAAAAAAAAACACAAAAAAAAGTGAAAAATAACTTTAATTTCGGAGTTCGGTATCTTTGCTTTTCAATTTTCGTTTTTTCCCACCGACTTCCGAAATATAAGTTATTTTTCACTATTTTTGGGGTTTTTTTTGTTCACTTTTTAGTTGTAGTACCTACCCCACACAAATTCGAATACCACTACCTGCTATGTAAATAACAGTGACGGAGTCAAATAAAATATCATCTACACAGACTAAGTGGGAAAAAATACGTAATTATTGAAGCTAACTCAAAAACAACGCAAGCAAAGTTTATTCAATTTATATGGGATCATACGGGAAGCACCAGCTTTCAAATAAAAAAAGAATCATCAAAATCATTCACCCAGCCGAAAGTTCTGATATTACAAACATTAAAAAAAGTACAGACGAATTGAGAAATTATATTTTAATGAAGTCGGTTAAAAAAATTACCGAAAATTGAACGCAAACTGTCACTTATTTATTCAAAGATGCCATTTAACTTTAACCGTTGTTCAAGAAAGCTCAGTAAAGTGCAAAGTTAACAACTGTGTATTGTTATATTTAATTGAACCGGTTAACTTGTATAAGCACGAAGTGCACAACCAAGTTAGCACTTACAATTTAACTTTATTTTAATATGTAAAGAGATTCAATATATTGGTCTTTGTAAACTTGTAAACTTTGTAAACTTTGGCCTGTGCCAAAGTTTGGTCAAATGATGAAAACATACATTTTTGCACGATTTCATTTCCAGTCTAATCTGTTCGAAGCACATTGAAGAGTTTAAATGATAATTAAACTAGCGATATTGAACACGTCTACAACTTAAAATATAATTAGAGTAATCAACCAATAATCGGAAACATCATATAAGTACTGAGCAGGTGATCGTGAGATAATCGCTTGTTTTAAAAAGTTTAATAATCTTTGTTATTTCCTTTTTTTATTCGCTGTGGGTTAATATGTACAACGGGATTATAAAACAATAGAATTACAATGAGTAAGTCAGTCAACGTATTTACTCAGGAATAGGATCAGTCTGTTAAGTCGAATCATTCAGCCTCATAGGTTTAGCCTCTCATAGCCTGTGACTGTGTGTACTATGTGCAATAAATAAATCAATTAGAGCTCTCTATGGGTTCTTGTGATAGGTACTTCGATTGTGTGTGCAATAAGATCGTATTGCTTTGATGATCATTATGAAATACCACTGGCTAACTTTGTTTGTGATAAAGATTCATTTGTATTCTTGGACTTCCCAGACTAGTAATAGTACTAGTACCTAATCCGGATTATAACGAAGCTCGATGGTATTTGTGTGGTGATTATGAGGACTGCAGGAAGGTATAAATGGTGATTTTTTTAAATCACTTTTGATCAGCATCTAGCATCAATTTTCCAACTCAATAACAAACGTAGTAATAAGTAACGTACGAAGAGATTTTTTAAATAAATGTTGAAACCGAGTATTCGTGGTGTTATCAAACATTCTCCGTTCTTCTATCGTGGATCATGTTTATTTGTGTGTGTGGATCGTATCGTATCTATCGCCATCGCGTTTGTGTGTACAGTTGTCATCATTATGCCACGTGCGTGACCGATACATGGATTTTAGGATTCTGTCGTGTCAACCGACAATACGGTAACACTATAGCACGAACTTCGTTAAAGTTTTCATTGGTCTGGGATAAGAGTGCGTTGCTTAAATTAACAGTTAGGTACCTACGAGAGAATGTTGCTATTCTCACATCGCTTGGCAATCAGATGGGTGATTAATGATAATGAAGCCAACAGACGATTGATGCCCATCATCGTGAGAAGTTTGTTTGGGTATCACCTCAGACTGGGTCTGGATTTGAGGGAATTCCAATGTTTCTAATGATTGCTGTTGAACAATCAATGTTAAGGATCGTGCTAACTCATAATAATTTTACAGATAGTAGACCACCGTCTCCCGCAGTTTGTGACTGCCTTGGCATCCCTTCAGATGCCACGTTCTCCAACGCCTTAGATACTTGTTCTGCATTATTTTGCAGGTCTTCTGTCGTTTTAGCTATAAAAACATAAACATTGTAATAACATCAACACGCACGGTCAAATCATTATGTCAAAGTAATTCATACTGTGATGTCATTTTACTGCCATTCTATGTAAATTGTGTTGTCAGTTTTTTTTTGTTTTCATAATATTATGATGAGAAGATTAATAAAAAAAAAAACACGGCTTTAAATTGATTGAGTGATAATTAATGTAGTACATGGGCTTGAAGTCCCGAGTTTGACACCCAGGACGAATTATGACGATTATAAGGTTAGAATTGACTTTTTGTACGCAATTTAAAAGAGTTTACAAAGAGGTCACACTCCGTTCCTCGGAAAGCACGTTAAACCGTTGATCCCGGTTGTCATTTGTAGATCTTTGACAGTTCTTAATGGTTGTCAGAAGCCCGAATGTGTGACATCCAGTCTTACCAAGGGGTATCGTGTTACCGAGTAACTGGGTTGTGGAGAGGTCAGATAGGCAATCGCTCCATGTAAAATACTGGTATTCAGCTGTATCCTGCTAGACTAGAAGCCGACCCCAACATTGTTGTGGAAAAGGCTAGGCAGATTATGATGACATAATTACCCTACCTAGGTTTCTTTAGTTTATCTTTTTCTATTTTTCAGACAAAATGAGGCTAAAATATACTCTATTTATACTACTTTTATCATCACTATCACTGACTCATGCACGTAAATATTTCGAAGAAGAAGAGTTTGCATCTGTCGAAGACGAAACAGATTACAAAGAAGGGCGGATACTATGGCCATATCCTCTGAAGCAGAATGGGACTGAAAGCAGCAAAGACTCGACTTTGAAGACTATAGAAGAGCTGTTAAAAGGAGATGATAACGAGAGACAAAGGCGTTTCTTGCCTTTGTCTTATCATTCGAAAAGTGTTGTAGCAAACACGATGATGGAGATAATCTCTAACTACAAACCAACCAATGCTAAAGATCCTTTGGATTTCCTGCGAGATCCCTATCCTCTACCCAAAGGTAACACATGGTTTCTAACTAAACGAGATTCTTTATAATGAAATCTGATAATTTGAGACCATAGTTTTGCAATGTATCGCCCAAATTATCGGGTGGCGTATCTCATTGTTCTCGTTATTTTTATTTTCGGTCTCGGATCTAAAGTTTTAATTACATTATTGTTAACTTGAAGGTTGCGACAGCGCTTGACACTTAAAAGATCCCTTCCAGCGACAAGTATCGCGTTTTAAAGTTAAGCTGACGTTATCAAAATAATTATACAAATTATTTTTTATTCTGGGAGCAAACTGCTTTGCAATACATAACATTACAGATCTTGCATTATATCACGGTCACATAATTATTCATTTGTTTTATGGTCAATGCCATCTTACGACTTCAGTCAATATTGAAGGTTTATTGGGACCACATATTTTCTCTGATTGAGACAGATGTAATTGTTCGTCAGCTCATGTATGTACTAAGACTAAAGATACCATTTTAGTCTTAGTACGGACATGAGCTGTTTAAACCCTAATCCTAATCACGTTTATTTGTAATCATGTTCTCGAAAACGGCTTTAATGATTTCAATGAAAGTTGCTTATTTATAGAGGTTTGCGGGGCGAAAAACTATCTAGCGCCTCGGTCGCCCAGGTACTTTTATTAAAAATCTCCGAACCAAGAACCGAGATTCTTATTATTTAATGAGCTCATGTCTATGTATTATTACACGACTGCCCAAAAAGGAGTGTAATGATTTTTGTTTTTTTTACTTACGAAATCTTTTCAACAAAAACCGTCAGAAATAAATTTGTATGACTACATTTTCAGGGTATAAATATCCACTTGACGAATACGACTATGTTATCGTGGGGGGTGGAACTGCAGGTTCCGTACTAGCATCGCGACTGACTGAAGACAAGCCCAAAGCTATGGTGCTGGTCATCGAAGCTGGGAAGCCAGAGAGCCTCCTCAACGATGTGCCTGCTTTGGTGTCCACGATGCAGCTGACTGACTACGTGTGGCCATATACAATGGAGCATCAACCTGGGATTTGTTTAGGTAAGTCAATTAAGCAAAAGCCTTTATAAGTGACGATTAGCGCAAAACGCAATCGCGATTTGCTGGTGTTGCGATGCGCATATTTTTTTTGTTTTATTATTTAATAAAACTTTAGTTTTTTTTTACCTGAGGCTTTTTCTAACTTAAGGCATACCTATATAACTCGAAAAACAAAAACATAATATATTAATTCATACATAGATACATTAACAAAATAAACAGTGTCAGGAGAAAAAACGATTGGTCGAGGAGAAAACGAATAAATGCTGGGATGATTCACATACTTTTATTTAGCGCAAGTAAATGTACTCGTATTTTGTTTCTTTCTTTTTCTTTATTCCCGAGGCACCCCGGAAAAGATTCTTCGCTACCAACTTAGATAATGAAGGTAAATTTTTTCATCAGCTCATAAATCAACTATTGATAGTAGCTACACGTGTTTTTTAAGAGAAGACTGGATTTTCCTTTTAACACACATTCGTTCTGCAGTCCATTACCATCCAAAGATAGGTAAATTAGCAAGAATATTTTATGGATATCAATAAAGTTAACTAAAGCCCAGTCGAATTATTTATGTCAACTGATGATCCAATCAAATATAATAGATCAATTGTTTAATTAGTACGTGGTCAAAAACGACTTTGAATTGTAGCGGGTAGGTAAATATGTTTTCCAAAAAATGCAGTGCTGTTCTCCTTGAAGTTGACTCACATTATGTTATGTTAATTATTTTTTTTAAGTGCTTTTATGTTTATTATTCAATTTTACTCTTTGCGACCAATGCGTCTCTAAATTATTAAGAACTATCTTTTGCTCGCGGCTTCGCCCGCGTGTAAGTCGAAAATTATACCACTGGAACATACCTGCTACCGGGTTAAAAAGTTATGTCCTAAACCGAATCTGCACCCTAATTGCGTAATACACGATCAATCACAATCTGAATCGTTTTGAAACAAATTGCTAATCCATTGCTTCATAGTTCGAAAAAGACATCTGCTCAACAACGTAAATAACGCAATGAATGTTGTTTTACTGCTCAAAATGAAACAGATTAGTCTTAAACGTTTACGAAAATGTGTTACGCAATTAGATAGCGGTTCATCCTTTATGGTCTGAAAAAGAAGGAAACAGACAGACAGTCAGACAAGTTAGGTACTTTTGCATTTATAATAGGTATTAGTATAGAATTTTCTTATTGCTGCCCAGAGTTAGCTTCTTGTTTCCTGCAGATGTCGCTATATGAAAATGTCTTGTTAACTTTTCCAGGATGCGCGGTCGAGTGTTGAGTAGGTACCGTGTCACATGGAGGCACTTTTATTGCACATTGTATATTAGTAAAATAGCTAAGTAACCAGCTTGAAAGAACATAAATCTCCATATATATGATACGCAATGAGGAAGTCCTTTTAAGTGTCATTATGTCAGTGTGTTTACACTATTATGTTGTATTTCTTAACGAACTATAGAAGTCTGTAATTATGCTAATAGGGCTAGGTACCACTTGAGAAATACAAACTGGTTAAGGATCCCACATTTCAATTATACAATATTCAACCTACCAAAAGATGGAAACAAAACAATACATCAGCGGAACTATTATAAATATTAACTTTATGTTTTATCACTGACTCATACCTTAATATTTTTAATGCTGTATTGTAGCAATAGAGTTAATTAAAGTTTGGTTTTTGACACTGAGGTTACTGCCCTCAAACAAGTGTGATGTAGACTTCCGTAGTGTCGTGAGAAAATAACATCCTCACATGAACTCATGCCTTCTTCCCATGGGGGTAGGTCGAAACTTTAGAACGCCATCTGCTACGATCCTTACATACTACTTTTGCTTCGTTTACATTCATACATCTGTTCATACATGCACGCCGGTTGCGAGTACTTACTACGCACTTGACGTTTCTGAAGACCATCAATAATACTTAAGACAAAGTGTAATTCTATCGGCAATAACGATGATGGAAAAGGCAAAAATTAATTATTCCCGATGTCCACCACTGGTTTGGCCACCACTGGGGGACAGCGAAATAAATTTTAAATTTTTTCTCGTTGTCCACCACTAGGGGGACAGCCACCACTGATGGAGAACGACACAGATTTTTAAACATCCCCTATGGCCACCGCTGGGGGACAATGACACAACTTTTGATTCAATTCCCACTAGCCATCAATTTAAATTATTTTATCTAGAGGCCAGTAAAGGATAGCTTAATAAACTTACAGGTTTGGTTATAGCAGATAATGCTGTTTTTTTTTTTGAAGTCTATGGTCTTATAACCACATGGTATATCTCCCAATATTGTACGTACAAACTTACATTTGCAGTTGAAACGTACGGGAGAACATGTTTTTCAAAAACAATGTTAAGGTTGTTCTTGGGATAAATTCATCCCAACTACGGAACTGTAAGACTGTTGATTAGAACATAATATTTAATTCACAAACCCAAATGGAACTTGTAATCGGCCATATATCTACAACGAGAATAATTGTAAAAGTTGTTTCGCTGTCCACCAGTGGGGGCCAAATAAGTGGTGGACATCGGGAATAATGTATAGAACTGACATAAGCTATCGAAAAGCTTATGTCAATTCTGTTGAAAGTCGTTGTAGAAATACGAAGCGCTTTGGAAGCGATTGTCACTTGTCTAGGCCCTATGTTTGTATAGTACGGGTGGGTAACTTTCAGTGATGATGCTGAGTTATTGACTAAACAACCTACGAAACTACTAGGTTCAATTTATATGTAAGTACTATCTGCGCCCCGCGGTTTCACCCGCGTAAGTCTCGATCCCGTGCGAATATCGGGATAAAAAGTATCCTATGTGTTAATCCAGGTTATAAACTATCTGTTTGCCAAATTTCATCCAAATCCATTCAGTAGTTTTTACGTGAAAGAGTAACAAACATCCATCCATCCATACTAACAAACTTTCGCGTTTATAATATTAGTTAGATTAGTTATTGTTCAACTCATACTCATCTAGAGTCATCCTTATTCTTCTCTCGTAATTATTCTTCAATAGTAAAGGCCGAGGTAAAATAAAAAAAATGCCTGTCATAATAATAACGAGACTGACTGACTTGAAGAGGACTAACTAAAACAAAAAGGTATAAAGTATTTAGAGCTAGTTTATTAAAACGGTTACAAGAACATGTAACATGAATAATTCTATGACTGACTAGGCAAAAAGGTTAACGGCTGACAAAGTGTGGTCGTTGAACGTTGAGAAACACTATCTACTATAGGGCGAAGGGGTATACCGCGCGAATCATGCAGAAACAATGACGTTAGGTTTACTTTATGTTCATATTCCAAAAAGGATCTACTGACAAATACGTGCACTAGGTACTGAACAGATCCTCTCAAATCTGTGCGGTTATTTCCTCAAGAGACCATATCAGACACTAATCTGGGCCTCATTATGACCTGACTAAGATTATGTAGGACTTTAAAAGAGAGTCTACTGCTCTACTGCTCTCAGAGCAGTCGGATAGGAAACACCGAAGGCATCTAGTTTCAAAACATGATTATTCTTTGACGGGTAAAAGTGTTTTTTAAACTAAATTACAGAAATAATACCATTTATAATTTATTCTAAATTGCAGGAAGCATAGACGAGCGTTGCTATTGGCCCCGAGGCAAGGCGCTGGGAGGTACCAGTGTCATCAACTATATGCTGTACACCAGAGGTCGCCCACAGGACTGGGACAGGATCGCTGCTGAAGGAAACTATGGATGGTAAGAACAAGACTGTAATTCCCCCTTCTTTTGATAGTAACGTCCCCGGGGATGTACTGAAGTTTGAGCAGTGTCCTTAGTCTGTCAAAAGTAAGTTGGGATTTCGCGGAGTCCAGTCGGAAACGGAAACCACCGTGAGGTTCGGTTCAATATCCCACCGTTTTTCCTAGAAGTGGTAACTAAGTATTATTTATACACATTTTAAACAATGGCCACTTACTGTTATACCGTTTCCATGTTATAACAAACAGTACCAAATAAAATTATTCAAATCAGCGACAAATAAAAGAGCTTGGTTAAAAAGCTCAGTTGAGCAAGAAGTTTTCGTAATTGGAAAGATGTGTGAAAGGTTTAATTTTAATGGCTAAAAATGTTTTTTCTCTTCTGCGGATTTCTACCAAAACTGAAAGCCACTAGTCACTATGTACGTATGGAAATTGTGGTGTATTGCCTGAATTAACTCGGTTAGGCCAACGGGTAATGACCCAGAGCCCAGATTCTCAATATAACTCGCTGCATCTACATATTAGCATACCTACAGTACGAACTCGTATCTACTTTATCTTCTATATTCAGAACCCAATCAATATGATTAAATAACGAGCGACCCGCTCCTGCGCACCGGTGTAATTACGAGATGTCAAACGTCGGGATTTCTGTGCTATATTATTCTTAAAAAAATAATTATAATTTAAATTATTTATTATTTATTATAATGTGATTATAGTACAATTAAATAATTTCTCTAAATGATGGTAAAACCGTATCGAAATCCACGGTGAAGTTAAGAAGAACTAACCGCACACACACACAGACAGACACGAAAAATGACTTTGTTTTTTATTATACTAGCTTTCGCCCGCGGCTTTGCCTATGTGCAGGTCGGAAATTATCCCACGGGAATGTACTACCGGGATAAAAAGTATGCCCGAAGCCAGGTCATGGTCTATCTGTAGGTAAGTATGTCAAATTTCATGCAAATCCGTTTAGCCGTTTTTGCGTGATTGACTAACAAACATCCAAACATACAAACATTCACTTTTATAATATTAGAAGGATATCCTAGATATGCCCCACATCCACATTTCAACGCTTGCAGATCACTTTACGGTTTAGTTAATCGTATACTGAAATAGGTACTGTAGAAGTCATGTCCGGACAAACGTTGTGAATCACAACTTATAATCAAATGTCATTGAATCGGATCGAATACGTAATTTGAATCAACGATCGCGTCTGCCATTTTATGGAATTAATATTCCAAGGATAACCACGTTTCCAATTATTGATGGTCAATTTTTTAGACACGACTTCTAGAAAAATATTTATTAATTAGCTTTATAGATGTAAATAAAACTCTTATTTTGTTGAGTAGAATGATTAAATAAAGAGAAAGAAAGATAGTACCTACCTATCATTCTTGTATACAAGCCTTAGATTTCCATTTAGTTCCCTAACAGTATTTTATTATATTTATTACATTTCTACAGGAACTACGACGAAGTTTTGCAGTATTATATAAAATCTGAAAAATCTGAACTGAAAAAGTACAAGAACGAATCATACCGGGGTCGTGATGGGGAGCTAACAGTCGAGAATGTTCCATTCAAGTAAGTTAGCAACTGTTATTAATTTCAACTATCCAAAGTTTGTAACTTCATTAAAACTAAGTCTTGGAAGAATTTTAAAGTTACCATCTGACGGGATGTCTTTTGCAGGACTGGTCTCGTTGAGGCGTTCCTGAAAGCTGGAAGAGAGAACGGTCACCCCACAGTCGACTACAACGCACCAGACCAGCTTGGCTTCGGTTACACGCAAGCGACTCTCGATAAAGGCCATCGGATGAGCGCCGCTAAAGCATTCCTTCACCCTCACAAGAAACGACGTAATCTGCACATCCTCACGGACACCAGAGCCACCAAAGTGCTCATAGATCCCGACACTAAGAGAGCGTACGCCGTACAGTACGTAAAGGATGGAGTTAAGCGTACAGTGCGCTGCCGCAGGGAAATTATTTTATCCGCCGGCCCAATAGCTTCACCCCAATTGCTCATGCTCTCAGGAATAGGTCCGGAGGAACATTTAAAATCGCTGGGAATTCCTGTTCTTGCAAATTTACAAGTTGGAAGGGTTCTTTACGATCACATCGCGTTCCCTGGTGTTATTTTCAGATTAAATACAACTAACGCCAGTTTGTTGGAGCCTAAAATCGCAACATTAAATAATCTTATACAGTGGTTACAGTACGGAGACGGACTGTTAACAACGACCGGCGGAGTCGAAGGCATTGGCTATATAAAGACATCGGTATCGCAGGATCCAGAGAATGTGCCAGACATTGAAATATTAAGTATGGGCGGGTCTCTCATTATAGATTCGGGTGGTGCGCTTAGGGAAAGCTGGAGACTTTCTAAAAAAATATGGGACAATGCCTACTCTCCTTTGTATGGCACAGACACATGGTCAGGTATTATTATGTTGACGCAACCGAAGTCGAAAGGCTACCTTGAGCTTAAAGACGCTGATCCGTTTTCACATCCAAAAATGTATGGTAACTACTTTACTGATCCACAGGACATAGAAGCGATGTTAGAAGCTGTCAAATATGTAATTAAGCTGGGGAATTCGGCAGCATTCGGTAAATATAGTCCTAAACTTTATTTACCGGACTTCCCAGCATGTAGGAATTTTGGTCCCGGCTCCGACTCGTATTGGGAGTGTGCCATTAGGACGATGATGATTACGTTACATCATCAAATTGCAACATGTAGAATGGGTCCCCATACTGATCCTTACGCTGTGGTGGATCCTGAGTTGAGGGTGTACGGCGTGGATGGCCTGCGCGTAGTGGACTCCAGCGTGATCCCGCGCCCGACGTGTGCGCACACCAATGCGCCTGCGATCATGATTGGGGAAAAGGCTGCCGACATGATTAAGAAAACCTGGTCATAGCAGTATTATATAGTTAAGTAAATTATAAATAATAATTGTACTGATTGTTTAAGATTGTGCCTAATAGATAAGTTTAATTCCTAAATTGTGTTATTTTATTTATTTAGTTAAGTATACCATCCCGTATGTAGAGTATCAAATTGTTGAAGCACAAGTCCATATTCAATGAGGCCTCGCGAGTTTATTATCGTGGCGACTCGTGAAGTCGTGACGTATTGATAGGTATTGTATTTGGTTATGATTTGGTTTTCGGAGGGTCGATGACCAATTCCTGATTCAGGCAAAGAAAGTTATTTATATTTGTTTTATTCAGCGGCACTCTATAATTACTTATTGAATTTGTACATAATATGTAACGATGCGATGAAGGACAGGTAGTGTGATTAGACACAATTTGAACTGGAAAGTCGACACTCCACAGCGGCTCATCGCTCAGCTAAGTTACCCACAGTTTCGCTTTGTACGAAGATAACGGCGGGATCGAACTCTGCGACCAATATACAATTTGTACCTACATCCCACGTTAATAATACATGTAACGAATTCATTGCCCACAAAGCTAATAAAAGGCTTTACACAATCAAATTAGCGGCACTCAGGCGCAGTGATGAATGTCAACAATTAAACGATCAGCTATACAAAAATACGTTTTGGTTGAATAACAAAATCAGCTAGCATCGTTTGATTTCATTATATTAATGGTCGGCGGGCGCGGGAAAGGGTTTCACGCCCCGTCATGTCTCCCCAAATAATAAAATTAATGATTCTTCCATACAGAGATCCATTAAGGTGGGTATTCAGTGTTTGCATTAATATTACCTACCTTTGATAACAAGAAAAGATTGATTTTTAGCGTCGTAAGCTTTGCTGTTTGATAAGTGTCTTCTAGTTTAACTGAGATATTAATGGAATAGGCATAATTATGCAGGCACGGAATTAGTACTTTTTCAATATTTAATATTGCAGAGTGTGGGGTAACAGTTTAATAGACACCCTCAGAGGAGCCTTAAATTAATAGAAAAATACCTAGTTATCATCAACATTTTTTTTAAATAAAGGCACCAATTCAGATTATTGTTACCTTAAAATCGTAAAATCTTAAAAGTCCGTTACTTAAGTATCCTACTATTTTTTGTGTGTTTGGATGTTTGTTACTCAATCACGCAAAAACGGCTGAATGGATTTGGATGAAATTTGGCAAACAGATAGTTTATAACCTGGATTAACATATAGGATACTTATCCCGATATTCCCACGGGATCGAGACTTATGCGGGTGAAACCGCGGGGCGCAGCTAGTTATAGATAAAAATCGGAATCAAAGCTTACACGTGCTTCTTACTGTCAAACACGAAGTTTTATGAGTGTGGGAAGAATTCACGTAAAAGTGCGGAAAACTTGGCAAAGAGAACATGGCGTTGGCGCTAACAAGGCCCACAGTATTCGAAGCAAGAATACTAAGCAGCTGTTAACACTGCTCTAGGTGTTTCATTGTCGTTTTTATACAAATATCTGATACAAGCGACCTGCCCCTACTTCGCCCGGTTTTTATGACTTGGCAAAACATCGAATCATCATCTGCCTAACCTTTTCCCAACTATGTTGGGGTCGGCTTCCAGTCTAACCGGAATGCAGCTGAAAACCAGTGTTTTACATGGAGCGACTGCCTATCTGACCTCCACAGCCCAATTACTGGGTAATACGATACCCCATGGTAAGACTGGTTGTCAGACTTTCGGGCTTCCGACGACCCGTAACAACTGTCAAAGATCTACAAATGACAGCCGGGTGACGGCTTAACGTGCTTTCCGAGGCACGGAGGAGTCTTGATATTTTATGTAAAGATCACCCATCCACGGACCAACCGCGACAAGCGTAGCTTAACCTGATCGATCGACCCGTACGGCTATTATTAGTTAGCCACAAGCCCCTTATCAGCAAAAAAATCAAGTATTATACACATAAACCTTCCGGAATAAATTATCTTAATTAATGATGGTGAGAACTGCATTAAACTCCATTGCGAAGGTTAGAAAATAACAAGATGGTCACACGGAAAAAGACTTAAATTTAGAATACGTACAGATTGTAGGTCATTACGAAATAACAGAAGTGTTACATGTGGACCACCGTTCCAATTATGATGTAGGTACTAGCTGTAGCACGCGATTTCGTCTGCGATCCAGGGTGAAAAGTAGCATAGGTTCTTCTCCGTGTCATGGTCTAGCCATGTGCCATCCAAATCCGTTCAGCCGTTTTAGCGCGAAAGCGTAACACAAAAACATACAAACAAATGTACTCACTTTCGCATTTATAATATTAGTTAGGATTAGGATAGTTAGGATAGAAATCTTGTTGCAGGCTAACAGAAATCAGCCGGTCAATAGAAGCCGTAAGGTTTCAAAGACATCTCATAGCCAGGCGTTTCTTGGAAAAGCTATGTAGGTGTATCTATTCTAAATGCCAAGTAAAGTGATATTTCAAATAGAACGCCTATTGTTCTGTAGTTACTTACTATTTTTAGAAATTCTATTAGCATTAAACCCTTTCTAAGACGAAGGAAATCCCACTTTAATCATTATTAAGATCGTAAATACCTGAATAAATTAAAAGAAGGGGTTGTTGGTTTCTTTTACAGCGGAATTTAATAAAAAAGTTCCCTAGTTTGTACTTTACCGTCGTATTTAAATATAAATAAATACAGGGTACAAGCATCATGCAATTTGTAAGAAATGACGTGTTTATGGGTACACAATTCCCAGAATTGTTTTTATCAGGATTCATTATACAACATAAGCCCGAGGTGCATGCTACACGTTTTAACAATGAAAATAATTTTTCATATCATCGATTCGCAAGACCTATACCTACTATGTTAGTAGGTAGACCTACTACTAGATAATACTCTATGAAACTGTACATTTCGGTGTTACATAATTTATTTGCGCAGTTCTACGCTTCAGCGGATGGCCACTAGATCCGGATTACTTCTTCAACTTATGATAATAAAAAGGATCGCATCGACTCGTGGTTTAGAACCCACATATTTCCTTAGATTATTTTATATTTCGCGCAGAGGTTGGATTGTTAGTTCCTGAACCATTGCTGTATGGTTCAGGAACTGAGCAAAAGCAGTTTGTAATAAGTATTTTTGTGTAAAATCTTTGTAATTGTATATTTTTAATTGTGCCTACTATTATCATTTGATGGTCGAAACTCGAAATACTTATACGTTTTTATTTCAGGGACTTGAAACGGAAGTATCGTTAAAATAGCGTTACGTGTAACCTAACGATAATTTCTATCTATCGGATCGTACCTAACTAAATTAATAGTTAAAGATTTCGTTCCGATAGATTTTCGTTATATTGCCAAGAAATTCGTTCATAAATGGTTACTGAAACAACACATAAGGCTACTACATAACGTTATCTTACCTCTGTTTTAAGTAACGTTTCAAGTCCCTGTTTTATTTATTATTTAGTAGGGTCAAACCTGTGAGAATATTATAATCGCAAATTCCGAACACATGTGTATAAAATACTAGAACATAAGCTGCACGGATACGTATATGAATTAGTTAAGTATAATAAATTGCATGAAACAACGCAGCAACAACATGAATATTCAAAACCGGTTTCTCAAATCGGGTTTCAGTTATGCGTGACTCTAAACTGTTAGCAAATCGGCGATTTCCCGAGATTGATAACAATAAACTAAGCTATAAAGGCGAAGGCATCCAATTTAGTGAGGATCAAATTAAATAGACAAATGAAGGGCTACAGATGATCGTTTAAAAAGAATAGGCATTTTTTCCAGTTCATTCATAACTCTTAATTGATAAACATTCATTTGTAGCCGTCAGTGTTTCGCTAATATTACTATAGTGGAGGTAATTCACAGGTTACAAATATTTTCTTATACATATATTGCCTATACAGCGTGTTGGGTAAACAACGTTATCCTTGCAACCATTGGTTTGGTTTCATTTATAGAACGTAAAATCAATGGAAAATTACAACATTTCATTTTTATTTTTTTAAATCTACTTTTTACCCCAAGAGACGCAAGTTCGTTGCCCTATGCGCTAGGGTAACGAACTTGCGTCTCAACACGGGAGGGGGGTATGGAACGTGACCTGACCGGCCGCGAGCGCGACCCCTCCCTCAGTCAGTCAGCAGTTTCGCAACGAGCACTGTGTCGGATAGAAACTTTTTTAAATCTTTTAATGAATAAACGTTTTTTTAATGCGATTTTCAGTCAACAAGTTTTCATTTATTATTATATTTAAGTCAACTACCCATGGTTTGAGTGACAACGGTGTTTACACACCCTGTATATTGTTGGTCATAAATCTGCGTGTATGTAGGATTAGATTCAATAGCTAAGTGGCACGTAAGTGATCCTAAACCGTTGTAGTATCGCCAACATCGTCATAACAGTTAACTAGCCTAGCAGTGTTGCCGATATATAACCCCAATCAATATGCTATTGTATTCGATTTCAGACGATACCCACATTTATCATGTTTGGCCTGGATCACTTATATAATAATATACCAAAACAGATTGAACTATCAACTAACCTATACGTAGATTATACATAAAGACATAATTAAGAGAAATAATTATTCCATATAAAATAGGAAAACCATGCGTTAAAGAGAAATGCAGTATGTTTATTCTATTATTAAAAAAAAAAAAACTTATAATAGAAAACCTCTTTCAAGAAAACTGAGAATACTCTCTTATTTTTGTGAAGACGCTGCCATTTGCACGGTCTCACAGTCACATAATTACTGGCACGGCACTTTTCAACATCAGTGCAAATTGTACAATCTTTTGCTACATTTTCACTGCAAACAAACTAAACTTCTTATTAAAAAATAACTGCGGGATAATTGCCGCAGTTTTAGGATCGGCAAGTTTTATCATTTATCAAGCAGTAATTATAGTAGTTTAACTGTTCTTGATGTTAATCACTGCTATAAAACACGGAATCAGTTTCTCACATTGTTTGTGAATAAATTAATAATGGTTGGAAAATTAAGCCTACTCCAACGTTATTAGAAAAATATTTACTCATAAATAAAGAAATAAAGAATTATAATATAGTTACAAAAGTACCTACGTCGCACTGAATAGATAGACTGAATCGTTGATATAGGTATTTCTATTTTTCTTTACTAAAACTTTATTGAACACTCTAATAGAATGACTGCTATAATTTTTGTGAACCTCAAATAATTCGTATTTTGTGGTCCTAAAAATATTAAATACCCAAGTAAGTGCGACTAACTTGGATGTAGTGGGTGGTCACAGTTCTAACATGTATTAATCTCTATTATTTACAAATGATATCTTAGGAGCTCGTGGCTAAGTAATTACAGCCGCACGGGTCGATCCATCAGGTTAAGCTACGCTTGCCGGGGTTGGTCCGTGGATGGGTGACCATTTTCACATATCGAAACTCCTCCGTGCCTCGGAAAAGCACGTTAAGCCGTTGGTCCCGGCTATTATTTGTAGATCTTTGACAATCGTTACGAGTCGTCAGAAGCCCGAAAGTGACAACCAGTCTAACCAAGGGGTATCGTATTACCCAGTTACTGGGTTGTGGAGGTCAGATAGGCAGTCGCTCCATGTAAAATACTGGTATAGCTGCATCCGGTTAGACTGGAAGCCGACCCCAACATAGTTGGGAAAAGGCTAAGCAGATTGATTTTTTGATCTTAGGAGATACTCCAAGTGAATAACCGACAATATTCACCCCTATAAACGTCAGTATAAAAAATAACAGGCAGAATGATGATGATGAGTATAATGACAGCAAAAATGTATTTTTTCTCAGAAAAGCGAAGGTTCGCTCCGCATAAAAGCAAAACGTAGTCAACCACTAGTTAATGATAATTACGGCACCGTAAATAGATCGGAAGAACGACGCGGTATAACGAAGAAGATCAACCAACATAGGTAGGTAGAGTTATAATATTTAAAGAAAGAATAATATTCATAGTCACACTTGGTGAAACACAAAATAAAAATAACAAAAAATAAAATAGTGAAAATAACGTTAATAAACTTTAAAGAAAAAAGACAACGCATTCAAGTTTTCAAAAGAAACAAGATTTATAGTTACAATAAGAAACACTTCTGCGGTACCATTATTTTTGTAAAGTGCGAAAGTGTGAAAATTGTGAAAAATGAAGACATATACAAAATAATTTTCCTTGGCAGTCATGTAGTAATAAAAAGGAGCGTAATTATTCTGAACTAAATCCCAACATCTAAGAGTATATGTCCACAAAATTCTCCATAGGTAAACATATTTTTCTTCTACTAACAGATGCTGTTCTTGTTAGTGCAGCATCTAACGGACAAACAAAGATATTTTACGTGGAAAAAAATTGAACTTGAATCCCATCTCGCACAATCGCACATAGCTAGTCGAATTGTCGACAGTGCATACGTTACAACTCATTGCCTATCTCGGCGGCTGTCTGTAACCAAGAAAAGGCGACGAAATTACAAACTTTAACCAGCTGTACTTACTACTAACGTGGTTTCAATTAGTGTTCACAACTAATTGTTACTGCTTTCCTGATAACATCGTGAACGTATAAGTCCGTGGAACGAAGTACCTATTTATTACGAATGCTAACCTAACTGTCGGGAACTTGTGTAGAAGTGATAAATATATAACGTAACAACTCCTTTCTTTTCAAAATGCTACTCAAATCATACTACCTAATGAACTTCAATAACAAAAATATTAAAACAAATAAATATTGTGAGCAGTTAATCGTTTATTGCAGCATCAAAACGACCATACCTAGCCAAGAAAACTCACAATACAGATTTGAAAATACTGTAATTAAAAAAATACAACCAAGAGGAAAACTCCGGGAAAAGTATTTACTTAACCACCAATCTTTTACGAGTGTGTTCGGTTTAAAAATCTACACTAAACTGGAAATGCTAGTCTAGGCCATAAAAGTTAAAGTTTGTCCACGATTGAATTGTTTGTAAGTACAATTCGTTTGGCAGTTGGAGTATTTGCGGCGGGAACGAATCGAGATCGGATCGAGAGAACGTGGGTAAATAAGGGCAGTTCAATGAATGGGCGGGAAGCGCAGTCGCCTACGCTCCGCCGAGCGCGCGAACGTTGATACCGGACCGCGGTGCACCCTCAACAAGTGGGGCATTAAAGCTTTGTAACTCTCGAACAACTACATTAAATACGTTGAAAGGTCTACAATAGAATTTAAAAAAAAATGTGTTCCAAATAAATTTAAAAAATATTTTCTAAGTGCTAAATAAGTGAAAAAGTTTGTGATTTCATAAAACGTTATCGTAAGCGAATTTTTGGCGCAGCGCTAAATTAGGCAGCCGTTGCATAAATTATTCTAAGTTAAGCCTTAAAGCTGACTGCTGATGATTTATTTTTATATAAGTTGGTTGATTACAGTGTAATAAAGCGTATATTTATATACATACAACATCAAATATAATTAAATTGGTTTGAAATTATATTTTAAGTAATTAGGTACTTAAAATATTACTTGAACTTTGTACCAACATATTATATGATCGGGATTCAAAGTTATTTTCATTTATTTCGTCGACTTCATTTTCTGGTATAAAAGTAGGGTACGTAGTACTTGTACCTATTTTTTTTAACAATACATAATAACAGAATGAAGATGAAGGCATTTAAATTGAATCCGATGGATAATTTTAGCAAATACCTATTTGATACATTACTTTGAATTACTGATTCCTGGAAACTTTAATATATAATCTACGAATCGAGCGCAAAAACCGCAAATAGTTATGCGGGGCAGGATCGCGAGGGTAGAACAAAAAGGCCGTAATAAATGTTTCAAAGTGCCAACTACAAATTAATCCCAACTCGCAGGAGTGCTTTAAAAGAAAAGTCGCCATATTGGTGAACTACAACATTTATTTCATGCCTCTTTCCACAAGTTTCTTCGTGCTGCAATATATTTTCGTCGGTGAGACATTAAATTTCTAAGATCAATTCAGTTAAGTGCTCAACGCATTTCGAAAATTTAAAAAAATAATAAAACAGAGACTTCTCTTTGTTGCTATTTTTATTAAGTAATGTAACTGAAGCCTGACGTAAGATTTATGGCTGTTATTTTTAACGTAACACAATAATTTTCAATGTGTCCCTCCATAACAAAAATTATTTTAAGTGCTCAGTTCTAACAACAACACAAACACAGGGTGTGTTTCTTTTATATATGCATCTAATAAAGCATGGCCGGCCAGAGTGAAATAAATTAGCAATTAGTGACTGATCATTTTCTTTCAAATTAATACAAATTGACCGAAAACATTTTGAAATAAAGCGTAATGAGGGTAATTTATTAAAGAAGGTACATAATAGCCGTTCAGCCACCGGAAGGGGAAGGGGGAACAAAAGAGCGGTCATCCGCACACCACCATCCGCTTACTAACGAAGCGGGAGCCGCCAAAGAGAAAAAAGCTTTCGCTTCTGCAATTACTGAACACCGATACCCTGAAAACTTTGTTTCTTGCTAAGCATAGCCCAAAATATGTTACTACCAGATTAATTTCATCTCTTTAATTTCCAAAATAACATTATAACGGTTTCATTTCGAATTTATATTTTCGTTTAGTTCCTTCTTCATATAAGTGCGAAGCTCTGTTTGTGAAGACGAAATTAAACACTTGCAAAATCGTATTATTTTCTGCTCAGTAGCCTGGTAGGCAGGTACATACATATGTTGAGATAGCTAAGTATTATTTTTATCTTGCTCCCCTTGTTCTAAAAAGAAGTTACCTGACTAACTTAAAATACCAAGTCCAAGATGGACGCACCCCACTTTCTAAAATACACTGGCGGCAAACTGTAATTCTGTTGGCCGTGCTGTATCTATACACTTATTGAAGTTGCCTGTCAAGGTTCAACTGACGTCGTACGTGGCGCCATTACCACGTAGCTCGTGAAATACGACATAAATGTACGAGTTACGACTCAGGTCGTTTCTTCTGCCCATATAATACGCCCTAGTCGCGATAAATTGAAATTGGCACGTTTATCATCACCCCCTCTGTGATTGTATTTTTTATTGTATCATCATCCTACACATAGCTGATTACAGCTGGCTCTTGAATGGGTGACGATTCGCGCTCACAATTATTGCGGGCCTTCACTTATCGTGTCTCCTTTGAATTGATACTGATTAAAGAAATGGCCAGTGGCTTTTTATATTAAGTGAGACACACATTACCGGGAAATAAACAGTTACTGGTCAACACAGATTTAAAAAGATTCTGACATGAAAGCTTTTAGAATCCATTTTCACAGGATATGTCATTTAATTAAACTTGGGCTTACCTACTGAATTCTGACTGAATACCAAAGATAGTAGAATGTTTAATATAATCAAATATGTCACTAATCTCCAATTAATTTTCCAACCGCACACTAGTACACACAGTAGCTTTACGATTACCTACACAGATAATATTTGATCTATTAAGCTACCCGAAAGTTGATTTGCATTAAAGGTCGTCTGCCCTTGTACCCCGAATGATCTAATATTGAAATAAATGAACCCATAATGAACATCACATAAACATGATTTATGTGACCACGTGCGTGACAAACTCAGAATCAACTGCACCAATTATTTTTATGTAAGTTTTTGTAGTCTTCCTTATGACCTGTTCTCTATCACGTCAAGTTTAATGGCCGGGTAGGTTGTTTATCACGCTATTTTATCATTTAAGCACGATTTGCGCACATTTGTTATGTGAAAATTGTTTTCTATCGATAAAACCTTCATCAACGCTTAGTGAGGTCATGAACTTTTAATTATACAGATGATATTATTGTTCTCTTGTGTTGTGATTTCTGAGGATCGAGCTTTTATATTATAATGTTGATGTAGCGATGAGGAACATGATCCCGATTGTGTGGTTAAACAAAGCTTACCGAAGACATTGTTTCCTGCCATATTATAGAACCGATCGCCGATCCCAAACCTCTACCGTCCGGTGGCGAGCCCTGCCTTACAAATTAAGTAGGTACTGAGCAAGCTTAGCACGAATTATAATTTGATCCTCCAAACTACTCGTTATTACAACACTCTTTAAAAAAAATTCTAATATGATTAAGCACAATACCCTTATTATGTAAATTAATGTAATTGACTGTATTAGCTTTTAATTGTAAGTTGTAGACTAGTGAAGCTCATGCTTTGAAAAATACATATATATTCGACATAATGTCCAGTGGACTGTACAAACAACAATTTTACCGAGAAGATATCTTTACATCGGTACCTCGTTACCTGTGAGCATCAACCGTGTAGAACCAAGTCGATACTTTATATTTTGATATTTATTCTTATTGCTTATTCTACGTAATAGACTTTGGTGGCACAAGGCAAAGTTTTATTAGCTTTCAGTAACTCCACAGACTAAATTCTAGTAGTTGCCACCCGGTCGCCATGTTTCCCAGTTTTGTTCCACAGTTTGCATTATGTTTTACGATATTCTGTGTTGACTGCAAACTCAAGTTTCAATTCCTCAGTGCACCATTCATATTAAAAATAATTGATAAAATTAATTCAATGCGGTGCAGCGGCAGCGGTATTTAAACACGTTGGAGTACACAATGAATGTGCTTTATGAATGATGTTATTTTGAAACACAAGATTAATTTGAAACTGGTTTTAATTCAAAGCTTGCACAGAAAAATTGTTAAGCTCCAAACGGTAACACGTGTCAGTGTGATATGGCAGTTTTCGAAGTCACAACAGTACGTACTAACGAAGGCGCTTAAAGATTGCCGACTACATAGAACGTGACTGTGACAACATTTCCGGACAGTTCCGGCGAATTTGTTATCAGTGAATTCTAACTTCTATGAAAAAGCTAACGATGTGAACTTTATTTTTTCACTAAATGCCTTTGGGGTGAAACTTTCAGAACTAGGTCTTAATGACTCAAATCTTATCCTTGACTAGTTTCAAACAAATAATCTTCGGAACAAGCGAAGTTAGAAGTAGGTTAACGTTTGTTCCGAATTTCTTGCCTAACATTATTTCCGAAGGAGAAAGGAAAGGCTTGAGAACGTCATAAAAATGGTTTATTAACATTATCACGCCACCGACACAGGGTTCCTTTGTGTTGAGTAAGAAACTCATTTGCGACACATTTCGGTGCCTCATTCTTAGCTCTCAACCTATAATTGCAGGTACTTGTAAATTTAAATTAAGTTCATTTACTCCATCATGTGGTTAACTGTATAGATACTTAACTGAACAGCTTTTCAGTAGTTGTTGGTGCAAATTACGTATGATAAAAATATGTTAGCATGGATTATTTATAACAAATACGTGGGGAGGAACGTGTTTAGGTACTTCGTATATCTAGTATGCCTTAGTGGTTCGAGACCCGCGCGGTTCGAACATGATTTATGCGGGAACCGCTCGAACCCACCAACAGCGATGTATTTCATACATGCAGTAACAGGTAGTTTCCGTCTAGTAGTTGTTGTAATGTTACTAATACGTCTTAATCTCTGAAACTATTTCTTAAATGTTAAGGGAAACATTAGCCTCATATTTCGCATCCGCCCCATATTTCTTCAACCATTTCATTTCACAAGTAGTAAGCAACCTGCTTACCTACTTGATACGCAAAAGAACTTTTGCCTCAAACAAATTATTCGAATACATTCAAATCTGTTAGGTAAGTAAAAATGTATTTAAATGCATAAATGATGCAGTATTAATTAATGATTCCCAACAAGCTTACAAACAGTTATGTTCATTCAGAAATATTCACAAACTTCGACCTTAAAATAAATAGGAACTCTATATTGAATATTCGCATTGTAGTCGTGATTATAATTACATAGTTGTTGTTATTTCCTTCACGGCAGGAACCGGCGCCGCATACATTTGCATAAAAACAACAGCTCGCATTTATGAAAGGTGTTAAACCAACTTTTCTTTCATACGCGACTTACACAGTTGTGTCTACCTTCGTGTTTTATTTAATGGATTCCCTAATTAAATATTAATAAAATTTTCAAGACATTTACATAGTTACAATCGTACAAAGCACTATATTCTAATTCCGGCTTCAATTAAAACTTGCTCCAATTTTACATTCCCTGAAAACAATGAAAAAACTCAAACTTTTACTAGAAAAACTTTCCCTATGCGCCAAAACGGTATTCGTACCAGCAAAAAACAATATTTCGTTTAAGTTTCACCTTGAGACCAGCTTTGGTAGATTTTTTTTTCGGGAAATCTTTTTATTGCAATGTCCGAGATTCGGAGGTTTAATAAAACCTATCTTGTATACTTTTACGATCTTACGTCAAACGATACGAATGTAAAAATCAAAATTATCGATATGTCGAGTGTTTTACCTTTAACATTCCGAGTTAGTGTTCAGTCATGCAACACTCCGTGCACGGACGCCGGAAATCTGAATACATCAAATGCCATTGTTTCCTCAGCTCCAATTATTTAGCATAATTAGTCCAGAGACCATTAATCTGCCGCCGTGCTAACTATAAATTAACGGATTTTCAAGAAATACCTGGAGTTATGTTTAACGTCATAATCGGCTACGAAACACAGGCCTACGCTTTCCGTAACACAGTGAATGGGCGCAGAAATTTATTGCTACGAAACTTTTAGATTAGTTTTAAGCGAGTTTAATAAAGATAATAAGATTATTATTCTTACTTTTATCGTCTGAAAGGTAATGCTTACCTTTTGTCAAGGTTCCTTATTCTCACACATTGTGGCTGTGGCTCTTGTCCATGACTAGAATATGTTCGATGTTAGGGAGCATGGGCGGAACACACGACACACTAAAACAGCTACGCCGAGTTGTAAAAAGTCGGTTAAGTGAGTTGGGCTCTGCGGGTTTCGTACCTGTCCAAACTTTATTACGCGGAATTAAAGTACCGCTATAATTTTCCTGTAATCTTCGTGCTACTTTAGAGTTTTCGCATAGAGGATATTTTCGGACGTTTTACTTTTGCCATACATTTAACTTAAAATGTTTAGTTTCTTGTACCCTTCAAATCCCTCTAGTGAACTTATATAAACTTGGACGGATTATTATCACTATATTTCGATCCTGCCAGCTACTTGATAGTGAATTGCCTCCTGGACTGACAGAAAGTTTGGGGTTAATTATCTAATAACCCCAAACTTTGTATAACAGAAGCTGTGGTTAATTAAAAACCAGGCCATAAAACATCACATCTTATAAATAACTCGGTAAATACTTATACACACAATCATTCGACTTTCCGAAGAAATTCTGAGAATTCCACGATACGTTTATAAATAAACTTCTGACTCAGAATGGAATATTAGCGCGTTGACTGTAACTCATACGCCCTTTTATAGCTATTAATGAAATTGTTTCACACGACTTTTACTAACGAGAACACAACTCTCTAGATTTAATGTTATCACATCACATTAGCATTGTCAACTTAATGTTTTAGTCCAAGGGAGATTACTTCGTGGGGCGTTTTTACGGGTAATGTAGATAAGACGGTAACTTGGGGAAGGAGGGGTGGGGGAACTAACACAGTTATCATGCCGGTACTCGCAAGTAGGTCCATGAATTGTGCAGTGGGGACGCGTGAAGCTTTCAACGTTGCTTTGTTCTTAGTTCAGTGGGGCTCTCTAACTTGTTAACATAATACTCGAAATATTATTTTAATAGACAATTATATGGGATAATATTAAGAACCAAGTGTGACAGTGCTGAAGAACTTTTCAAAAGCTTTCGCCTAACAGTGCACGTCGTTTATTTTGAACTCATTTGATGCATATTCAAATTATAACTTTCGCTAAATAACATCATTTAACCAAGAATAAACCTTCGGTTACAGCACAATACAACACACACTATGCTTACGAAGCCATAATATGTCAATTGTAAATAAGTTCCCAACTTTAGCCAACATTGTATGATATTGCAGGTTTATTCCAGTAATACTCCCTCTAAGCTGTGTTTAAAACTGTGTTGACAAAGGGAATATAGAGCGGTGTTAAAGCATAGAGTTTGAAATGGAAAATTCCTGTGTGGATTGCAAAGAAAGCTTTACAAACGTGGCGGTACTTTTAGGCCGAACAAGCGTAGAGCCGCACCAATTTACCAACCAACCGTCAAACGAATGCGTTCGATCCTGCTCTATAGACAAGATGACAATCTCTGATCCAATTTGGGCCTTATCTGTTCACACAGTGAAAGCGAGATAGGTAAATTTTGCAGAAAAACTTGCGATTATAGAATGTTTATAAAACCATTAATATACTTACATAGAATATTTCCCAGAAATCTTTTGGAAAATATTGCGTTTTCTGAAATGTGCTTTGTACAAGCTGAATTCACACGCTCTTGCAATTTTTAGGCTCAAAGAGCAATTGTGTAGAGTAACACAAAAATTTATTAGATTGGACAAGCAAGCATTCATAATTTAAACGTAGTCTGCAACATACAAATTGATAGAAATATACCTACAGAGCTTTAAATTCAATACAACAAACTTAAGCCCAAAGTAACTTTGTACCCTAAAATTCAAGTTAATAGTTAGATCTAAACACACCTTTAAACATAGGTACATAGAGCAATTATCAGTGGGCACATAGGACAGGATCTAAAGCGATGACGTGCGTGTGCGGCGTGTGCCCTCCTCACAAGTTTGGCAACGCCTCGCCGTGTCGGTCACGCGACCCAGTCAGTTCAATTTGGTAAATGACCGCCGTACAGTGTTGTACACTAATATGGAAACTTGTATTATTATATACGACCTTGACACTCTCTTCTGTAAATATATGTGTGACGGTATGATAATTTATTGATTATTTTTGGTAGAATAATTAAAACAATATTTCATCACAATGCAAGGTAATGTTTGTCGGACAGAGATTCTAATACCTAGATACAGAACAGGCTATGATTTAAGTTCTGAATTTTTGTGAAAAACATTCATGTTTATTTATGACTAGCCCGCGACTTTAATCGCGTGAAATTTATTATTTTAACATAAAATATATCCTACTAGCTTCCGGTTGTCTTTCCAAGACACCTTTTTCATGAACTCAACGACGCGGAAACTAATGGGAAAATTCCGAAACATTATAGAAAACCGTATTAAATCCATTAATGTCTAGTGATTATAATGATCAACGACATTGTTTTTCAGTGACTTACCTTTTAACATTCTAGGTATTTCTAGGTTTGTAAAGAACTTTACTTATACGTTAAAAAGTAAACTAGTTTAAACCAATTTAATAAAATTAATACTGTGAAACGAATCCATTGGGAGCCGTCCGTAAAGCAGGCCACGCCCGCGCCCATTTGTTGAATATATAACCATAATGTGGTCTAGAGCCAAATAATGAGGCTTATGTATTATCCTGTAATCTCTAGCTATCGACGAATTAGAATCCACTAACACTTTTTTTTTACATTATTCAGCATGCAATTAGATACTGTTATGACCTAATTCTTATGCAACAATCAGTAATAATGCAAAGCTAAGCAGTTCCAATAAATATTAACTTTTACGGTGTTTTCTCAGTGTCATATTGATACATACTTTGCCAAAATTCCGCCATGATTGACACATTTCCGGTGTCGCATTACACACCTTTACTCTGGCGAACCTTTTTCGGGAAAATTGTATAAATCAACGAAGGGATTTAGTATCCTATGTGCTTACCTACTGACGATTTAGCTTTTGGCATAGGTATGTCGATGTACTTACCTTTGAAATCAACTTGAGTAGAAGTACATAGGAAGGTTTAAAGTAGCATTTCAGTACCTATCTAAATAAATAAAATTAGATTCCTAGAAATTGGATTCCTAGGAAATGCAAAGAACCACAAAGTATTTCACTGCCATTGAAAATACTACATCACATACCCGGTCCATTTAATCAATTCAATGGAGGAACGTAGCAAAAAAAGGAACTTAAAATGATAGCTTTTATTTTCGCCATTTTTAGTAAATGAAGATTTATAATAGGACTGTCGGTGGAAGAATCAGTGAGGACACACTAAGACATAGATTGATGTTTTCTTCGCTAAATGGCAATCCTGAAAGTAACGACCACGCATTTTTATTTATGTATTACTTTGTAGTGTGACAGAAAATCAATAATAAAGACACGATCCGTAAAACAATGTTTGATCACAATCTCGCGATAAAACAACACAGAGATATACATTGCTTTGTAGATAACAATAAATCCGATTAACGATTATTTTCTTAACAGCGCACGGTGGTCCAAGTGCCCTACAAGCGCGGTCATAAATACCTTACTTTATTAAATGAGATTTTTCTGAAGGGTAAATAATAAAAAATACTTCACAAATGTACATTAATGGTTTATTTGCATAATTTAATACATAATATACAATAAACTGTACATTATATATAAATTTAAATAGTCAATGTTTGAGATTTATTGTCCCTCGTTCGGAAATACATCTGAATATGATATTAATGCTATTCATGAAGGGGATATAATGAAATATTTATTCTTTTATATATTATACATATTATATACAACAAAAAAAAGGAAAATAAAACTTCAATTTATTTACAAACGTAATCATAACCACAACTAAGTTAAAATAACCAGAACAACCACCCTAATTTCAATTTAAACTAAATTCTTAATAAATCTAAAACCTGCCTCGACATAACGCTCTTTTTCTTACGGAGAAGTTTCCGAAGACTAGTAATGAATGGGTCTGATCTGAGTAAGAGTCTGTTAAGTAAGTCCGTATTCGTAAGTACTCGCGACATTTTTCTCGTGTGATCCCGCCTGTAGGCCTTATAATATTTGTTCTTAGATTCTGCTGCCTCTTCGGATAATTCCCCGATAGATAATAGAGCATACTGTGCCACTGTGCCACTTCACCACCACTATCTAAGTTCCTAATGTCTAGATTCTCCACCTCATCCAGTGAAGCTAGAATAGCTTCCAACACGTGTTGATGTTTCTGAAGAACACTTCCAGTTATGGCAGACCAAATCTCAAAGAAATGCATCCTTGAGACAGACATTTAATCAAAATATCTGAAAAAAAAAAAAAAATAATTACGTATGTTTCGTATACCCTGCTACGCCGAAGCCTACGCAGTCGTAGAGGCTATATAGCAACTAAAGTCGCAAAAGGACGCAAAAAAACCTTTTATATTTTCAAAATAGACAGTTCAATCTTTAATTTAAGACATGTGAGAGTATTTGATTATGGTTGAAATTAGTTGTAAGTCTATGTGAAGTCAACAATAAGTTAAATATTTGGTAGAAATCCTGTGTGGCGTAGCACGTAAAAACACGTCATAATAAGTCAAATAAAATTTAAAAAATATAACTAAACAGTAAGAACATACCTTGATCTTGGAAATCCATGTCACAAACACTACTCAAAAACAGTGCAATTCTGAGAATTCACCGTTACACAAACAATATGTGCTAGTGAGTTACTGATAAGGCGAGCGCAACGTAACGATGTGTTAACTTCGGAGGTCGAAAAATAAGTGATAATTAGGTAAAATGGAGGACATATTTATATTTTTGGGTAGCTTGTTTATCGGTTAATCTTTATAAGTAATTAAAGTGGGGTAATTGATGATGAAATTTTTGCATTAATGACCTAAGGCGGTACCACCGTGCAGCGTGTTATTGCCCGGGTTGGTTCAACAAATTCTACTCAACAGTAAAGTTAGTAGGAATTTGTTCGTCTCGTTTGTTCTGCAAAAGAACTAATTTGAAGTAGCTCGATTTCATGTAGTATTTAGAAACTCGTCTTTAACATCACAATCCTTTTCATCCCATCCAGCCTTAGTTCCATATTACTTGGGGTTGGCGCAACACGTTTGTTTCTACCAATCACCCCTGTCAGCAGTCACTCTATCAATTATTTATATTTTATTATTTATGTACACACAGTAAAATATATGGAGATACGACATAATTATAAATTGAGTACATGTAGGGAGATCCGACGTAATTATAACATTATTACTCCTTTTTAGGGTTCCGTAGTCAACAAGGAAGCCTTATAGTTTCGCAGTGTCCGTCTGTCTGTCTGTCCGTCTGTCCGCGGCTTAGCTCAGAGACTGTTGGTACTAGAAAGCTGTAATTTGGTATGGGTATACATATAAATCACGCCGATTTTTTATTATCCCCACACGTAAAGTGGAGATGGATTTTTTTTTCTCGTCAATCCCATAGTGTGGGTTATCGTTGGAAAGGCCGTATAATATGTGAGTTTTTCAAAATCATATTTGGATTCAGGGATCCGTTTGCGAAATATTAAGCTTTAAAGTGCTAATTTTCGCTAGAGTCAAGTGTCCCCCCCCCCTGGCAGGTAAATGGTTGGTTTTGGGTATGTGAAAAAATTCACGGCAGTAGTATATATAACGAAATTAAAAGGAAAACTATCACCGCTACGTAGGCTCCACAAGTTACCGAGTAATAATTGACCAACTTAAATTTGCAGTTGCAAAAACACACATTTCTCATAAACGTTCTCTCATACATTCTGTATGGGAGAACAAGTTTTTCGACTACAATGTTAAGTTTGTTGGATAAATTCATCCCAACTACGGAACCCTTCATTGTGCGTGGTTCGACATGCACTTGGCCGGGTTTTCTTTCATATCATCACACAATCCATCCATATTTGGTCTTTCTCTCCCTCTCCATCTACATTTATATTTATCACTCTTTTAATTATTTGCGTTTCATCCCTCCTCATCACAGCTCACGTTTAACATCACAATATTATTAATTAATTGCGATCGACCACCATTTTTATCGAGTGTATTTTCATTCGGATGAAATGGGTATATGGGCCATGTCAATCGCATGCACTCGGATATATAGACAAAGATTGTCACTCACTGGATGGTTGAGCGTAGTTGCTGTCACTATGGGGATATTTATTTTATAGGAAGCATATGGCCCGAAATAGCTCGAAATAGAGAGGCTTGAATGGTACAAAAATTTATTAAACATAGATACAAATGTGCATAGATACAAATACAATATGAGCACGATCAATAAAATCCTTTTATCCCTTCATAAAATGAAAAACTGAAATAAGGTATACCCACTTACTTTACTATTCCTTAATTGATTCGTGATAAGTGTGTTGGTATTAGTAGGTACTTGTTAATGGAAAGAAAACTAGGTACAAGTGGTGCCCGATAGAATTTTCCGTAAGCAAAAATGATAAACAATACAAACTTTCTTCCCCTATTTAAGATGTACTTGTACCATATATTTTGGTTTACGCGTGTGCCACCCGGTGTCTTTGGGGACCTCGTTAGGAGAAACATTTCCAAAAATCTGTTCATAGTGCTCACTTTCGTTATACAATGTGGAGACGACAATACAACAATAAATGAAAAGACTGGCAATACTAATGCATAAGAGTATTTTGGAACTATCAAATAAATGCTACCATGGAAATTAAAAAAGTCATTTTTTCAAACAAACTAAATAGTAGTGCTTGGCCGAGTATGGGGTTTGCCGATCTTTGACTAGCTATCATAACTAAACTATTGGATATATTTGATATTTTTTTTGTATGTAGACCGAGAACGTCATTAGATATACGGAGTTTAATTTTTTGTCGTATTGTCGTCTCCACCTTGTATACGCAACTCTTGTGCAAAATTTCAAGCTTCTGGACCCAGCGGTTTAGATTGTACGTTGCCTTTCAGTAAATGAATTTCAGTTTTTTTTTAAGTAGAATTTCCTGCATGTTTGATCTTAAAAGCTCGTGGCTAAGTAACAACAGTCGCACGGGTCGATCCATCAGGTTAAACTACGCTTGCCGGGGTTGGTCCGTAGATACGTGACCATCTTTACATACCGAGACCTGTCATACTTTATTGTAGGTACAACACAAAAATATACAGTAACAAAACAAACACTACAAAATATACAATGGGCGGCCTTATCGCTATCCGCGATCTCTTACCAAGGGGTATCGTATTACCCAGTTACTGGGTTGTGGAGGTCAGATAGGCAGTTAGTCCATGTAAAATACTGGTATTCGGCTGGATTCGGTTAGACTGGGAAAAGGCATTTTGAATCTTAAAATACTGCTTGATAATAGTACTTTTTAACAACGTCTTACCATGTGTGTAGTTATATGTATTATAGTGACGAAAGGCAATAAAGTTTTCCCTGCTAATCACTCTAATACATAAATTAGCTAGGCAGCACATCAAATGAACCCAGTGTAACTTGAACTCGGTAGTCGGTTTCCGTGAACCATTTAAAAGGTCAACTGAATTCGGCCAAAGGTAGTAAATAACTAAAGGTTATTAATTTAAAAGAACTAACACAGGTTAATACGGGGAACAAAGTTAGCATAGCGTAAGGAAGATAGACAGCGAATGCAAAAATAAATTAGCGATTTTCATTCGCAGACGCGTCTTAAAAAAAAATATCTCGTAACGTTATACCTACTTAAATATGTACTTAGATACTTATCTACTTCGTTTGTGTTACTTATTAATAATGAAGGATAAAACTGTCACTCCTGGCGTCATCTGATACCGGTTGCTAGATCGACATTAGTCATTTCATAATTGTACATAAATGCCACAGCACACTAATCAAGCAAAACTACCTTGAAAAGACGTTCAGCTGTACTACAAACAAACCCTTTTACTGCCTAGACAAAACAAATCGACCAACGACTTGGTCGCTGTAAAACAGTAAAAAATCTCTTCTAATTCTACACAGCCTAAAAAGTTTAGGTGTACATTGTGGCCTCAGTTTCTGTACCATCTGACTAGGGTTACCATCCATGTGGATTTTACAGGACAGTTACGGACTTTTTCCGGCCTTGTCATTTGTCTGGAATTTTCTACTTGAGGGGGTTTTATTTGAAAAAGTAAAAACTCAATCAATCAATCTGCCTAGCCTTTTCCCAACTATATTGGGGTCGGCTTCCAGTCTAACCGGATGCAGCTGAATAACAGTATTTTACATGGAGCGACTGCCTATCTGACCTCCACAACCCTCAACTAGCCAGTAACTGGGTAATACGATAACCCTTGGTAAGACTGGTTGTCAAACTTTCGGGCTTCTGACGACCCGTAACGACTGTCAAAGATCACCAAATTACAGCCGGGACGTTGGTCCCGAGAGTTGGTCCCTCGGAAAACACGCTAAGCCGTTGGGCTTAGCGTGTTTTCCGAGGCACGGAGGAGTCTCTATATGTAAAGATGGTCACCCATCCACGGACCAACCCCGGCAAGCGCAGCTTAACCTGACGGATCGACCCGTGCGGCTGTTATTACTCAGCCACGAGCTCGGTCGGCTGTTACTACTTAGCCACGAGCGCGAAATTAAGAACTCAATAAGTACCTAAAAAAATATAATAAAAAGTAATATGTCCGCCCCGGACTTTTTTGGAAATACTTTTTATGATGATTTTCAAATCTCGAAATGGTAACCCTACGTCTGACCGATGTTTACGAGTCCTAAGTTTTTACTGTCTTCTTCCGAAACAGCAAAAATACTGCGGACACAATTAACTCGCGTGTAAAGTTTTGTTGGAGCTCCTAGCTGTTCTTTGTTCCCTTTTTCATGTAATTGACACTCACTTTGTATAGATACAAAGTTTACGAGGTTGTATTTTCATTTCTTTCTTTAGAGAACACTTAAACTCAAGTGCTTTTAGTGTTAACGTGTGTGTATTAAGGGAATATGCGTACACTGAATTTTCGCGGAAAACTTTGGGTACCTAGGTTTTACCTATATTTTGCCATTAGGTAAAACATAGGTAACAATGCATAGTTGGCGTGGGACTCAATAATACATGCTAAACGACTGTAACAGCATTCTTATCAAATCAATTATGAATGTCAATATAAACTATTATCCTACAAACAAATTACTAATAGGTTTTTAATTGATCGGACCACTATGCTCTGGACGAAAAGCGAGCAGAGTGAGAGATGTAATTCAATATTCAGGATTTAATAAGTTTCTCGATTGCTTCCCGATTCTGTTTCACAAGGGAGACATTATGAATACGAATATTAGAACGAAATAAAAATCTCTCAGACCAGGGTTTGATAACATTTTAGCTTTCGTTACTAGAAGCGTTCAGTCTCTCGAGATTTAAGAGCGAAACTTCGACGATGCTAAATTATTACTATCGGATACCGGATAGCAATCAACTATAGAAAACGTAGTTACTGAAAAGCATATTAGGTAACTGTAGCATACGTGAAGCAATACTTGTACATTCGCAGTCTACGCCTTATTAAAGTCGGTGCGGTGCAAGCTCATAAATTTTCCGCACTATATTAACGACATGTTTAAATTCAACACCCACCGTTTTACGACTCATAATTTCAGTCCATAAAATATGAGCTAATTATTTACAAATATTAGTGTGAAAAAACATGTTGTTCGGATGGACTGCCCATAAAAAGTTAATTAAAAATATACGATTTATTAGCACCCTCATGCATTCGTTATACGTCAACGTTTCAATAAAGAAATTATTATTTTAATGTTGAAATACCGACCGATTTAATGTTTCATTTCCGTAGGTAAACTAATCAAGAGTCGACTAATGAGATACGATTAAATTAATGTAGGTTCTCACAGTGCAGTAAACTAATAGTATCGACCAAGTGAAGTGTTAATAAGAATCAATATAGACCATGTTTATGTGTGCCGTGTAAATAAGTGAGTGGTAAAACATTAGAATCGTGTGTGGCAGTGTGCACAATGATGACAAGTTGATGTTCAGAGAACCCGCACGCTCTGCAAGATGGTGGCTAGAGGAAGAGGGCGCATGCTCTCCATCCTCTTCAGCGCGTTGTTGCTGGGAAGGGCTATTGCAGGTAAGAAACTAGGACTAGAATAAAAATGAATACCTATGCCAAGTAGTTTTTTGAATGTAAAAAGAAAAAAGAAAATTATGAAAATATTATGAATCATCGTAAAATGTCACAAACTGACAATTCGTAATATGATCTGCGTGTAATGTCACAAGCTGACAATTCGTAATGTGATCTGCGTGTAATTCTTAATACGAAATAATTCATCTGTTTGACAGTTTTCTATGGAGATTCGTAAAATGGTCCACAAAAGAATTGCTTCTAAGTCAAATTGCTAATGACAGCTGGGATTCAGGAAATGAACTGCTTTTAGAGGAATTGCTAATGTGGCCGGTTTAGGCCCCCTGATGGGTGGTTTATCATAATTATCATGTTGTCAAACTAAAAAGACATAAATTAAAGGAGGTTTCCAAGTAATTATATACCTAAAGTATATTTTTAATATCTCGTAGACTAATTTTACAGGTGCAAAAACTCCAAATTGAAAAAACAAACAACAATCACTTTAAATGTCAAATTAGTCTACGAGATTAAAAAAAACAGATTTTAACATAGGTTATTTGCGTGCTGCCTACTTGATTAAAATCGATCCAAACTGAATTGACATTATCAGTAGCTTCAGAATAGCAAAAGTGATAAAATATTGACTTCCATGCGATACGAGGAAGAATATCTAAAGCGTCTCGTCGCGCTAAAATCGAGTGAATCGCAAGCCAACTCGAAACTTGCATAAGCCCGGCTCCTGTATCGATGGACGGCGAACTGTCTATTTTATATATTAGCATAAGAAGGCGATTTCAGCGAACGAAATTTAGCCTTCGACAAAGTTGATTCTATTACAAAATTTTGTTCAACTCTTGGAGAATCATGACACTTTAAATATTATTCTTCGTTGGTGCTGTAATTATCCATCTCTCAATCAATTTTGTACCTACATTAAATTACTGCTACATTTAACCGCTTTCCAATTTTGCGCGTATTTGCACGAATGATTTATTTGTAATGTAACATATTTTTTTGTAATTAAATATTTATGTGCGGACATGATACCAATAAATATCGACGCGAACATTAATGAACTCAAACTTGCTACAGACCTATGCTATGCAATGTATATATCAATGACTCTTAATTTTATTAAGAACACTCGAACAAACAAACAGTGGGGAACACTCTTAATTTTCAAAGGCAATCACAACATCGGGACCCTTGTAGATATGTGGACTTAACTTGGTCAATACGTGACTCCATGGTAGTACAGTCATCACCAAAAGGCCTTCACGTAACAAAATAAAAGTGATTTGATGAAAAGATGAAAACAATCGATTGAAATAAAATAATGTTTAAGAAATTAATGAAGCTAAGCTCCACTAATTGTTTTCATCGATACTGTGATAGTTGCACATTATTTGGAGGGATATCGATTAATCAACAGTGTGCTGAAACGACGGTCTTAAGCATTTGATATATATCCTTACTAATCCTTACTAATATTGTAAATTCGAAAGTAACTCTGTCTGTCTGTCTGTATGTTACCTTTTCACGCCTAAACCACTGAACGGATTTCGATAAAATTTGGCAAGGAGATAGATGGCTTCCCGGGGAAGGACTTAGGTTATTTTTTATCGAAATACCACACGGGCGAAGCCGCGGGCGGAAGCTAGTCTAATAATATATTTGATTGCAAACCACACTGTGCTGCCAAGTATTTATTTATTTACTATGGATGACTTACAGCTAAAATAAACAGAAAAAGAAAACTGTATGTGAGACTGACAGTATTGCCAAAATATAATTGGCATTGTAATCCGAAACGAGTAAAATCTTTTGCCTCAGACTGTACATCAGCTTTCAGACTAACGAAACATAAACACAAATAGTTAAAACACCGAAACAAAGTGCAATAAATTTTCGCTAATTAGACGCCGACGGTTAGCGAAAGTAGTAATATGGAATCTTTTAGTTTATGTAACCGGAAAAACAATGGAAATCGCAAACAAACAGCAGCCGTGAGAGATGAATACTACCTATTAGTTACACGTATAACATTGACATTGTTTTATCTGGTTTACAAAAACAATTATAAACATTTTGGATGCTGAACTTTATGCTTATAGTTTTCAGTGAGTACCTAAACGAGAATTTCTAAAATGGCCATTAGATCCGTAGCAAAACTTGGTTAGCCTTAGGCCATCGGGAAAACTCGGCCATTCTTCAATATTTGATAACTTTTCCTTCTACCAATTCGCCATTAGTTTTAGCAGTCATTAGGAGAATAAAACATAAATCTGAGAGCTCGGTCGTGCCCCCACCAAGACGAGCCACATACTTTAACTAAGGTGTAGAGTTTGTGAAGTTAGGGCTTGTAGAGTTAGGGGGTGTAGAGTTAGTAGCTTGGCTCTATATGAGATCTGATAACTTTTTGACAGTGCGAGCCATTCTCGTCTTGGCACATTTTACATGAAAATGTTTTTGGTGAGATGTCATATTCCGAAACACCATGTTTATCTAATCATTATTCACACACAAAAGGCCGTTTTATCAAAAGTGTTAAAGGTAACAGAGAACAATAAAACACTTAGTAATAATAGCACGAATCACTGCGTATTATCTCTGAAGGCTGTTGCAGAAACAAAACCGAACAACGGTTGGCACGATAAATTCTAGCTTATTTCTCGCCGCCATTGTTACTTACCAGATATATTTTGAGTCTTCTCAGAAATGAATCATTAAACAGTGTCGAGGAAGGCGGCGGCGGCCTCCGCGGACATAAATCAATCTAGAACTGACATGCGACATAAAATACTGCTAGGCTAACAAAACAGTAGGAATTACACGTTTATTTTTACTTTTGGCAAAATACACACGCGGGGTGTAAAGTTTTTCCTCATATGGCACTCTTTGGTTTACAAAATTTTTTTGCTACTTTAGTCACTTGTGTGTGTAAACACATCTGCATGTGACAAACATATGCAATAGATTCACGAAGAAAAGTTACTGATTACGAAAGTACTAAGATGGATTTAAGTTTTTTAAAGATTTGAAGTTTTCTCAAATTCAATATTATTATATTTTTCACCAAGCTAGGTAGTTTTAACTAAGTAATTGAGTGTTAAAATATGTGAATTACGTACCGGTGTGAACAATTACTTCTCCCTAATCCTATGTTAGAAGTCATTAAGTTCCTTGGACGTATCGCGCGTAAACTGCGGCCTCGATCAGTTGCGGGCCCCATTAAAAGTGTGCTTAATTAACGTGTAAACTGATGAACTTTCTAATGGATTTTGTTTTTAAGCTCAATTAAGTGTAGTAGCAACTGAGCCTGAGTGATGAATGTCGACCGATAAGTTATGAATACTTAGGGAATTGTTGACACTTCGCTTTTTGAATACAAATGTGTATAATATTTTATATTGGATATATAAGTATCCGAGCATGATATATAGGTACAATAATTTTGGAATGATAATTTCGATTTTCATGTCTACTTACATATTTTTATTTTCTTTTACAAATATTAAATTACAGGATTGAATAAATCTTCCGTTATATCTATTGTACCTACTAGAAAAAGGAACCTATTAAAATGTGCGCATTTAAAAATGTTGTTATGTTAATAAAAATATTTTAAGACGAAACTTCCCGAACTTTAAAGCTTGAACAGTACTCACCAGTACTTTGGTAGCACCAAGTGAAGAGGTTCTTCCATTAGGAAATAGCTTCTTACTCCACGAATACTTTCCTCTGAGCTGTTACTGGTCATATTTTTTCCTGTCCCTACGAAGAAAGTCAACATGAGGTATGATGTTGACTCTCATCGTATGGACACAGACACACGTGTCTGATTACATTCCCACTGGCTCATATTACAGAGAACTCTTATTTTAACAGCTTGCACTATCTTTATCTCCTCTCCAAGCCTTAAAGTTTTCATACCACAAGTTAGGTACGAAAGTTTTACTATACATAGTTCTAATTTCGACCCTAAAAACTTCAAGATTTGTATGATAAAATTGGGTGAGTTACATTGGTCCGGTCTTGTGTATCCCTCATGACACATGGACCCATAATTTGAAGTCTAGAAAACTTTTGGAAATCGGTGAGCATGCGGTGGAAGGCACACAAAGTGGGCAGTTGCAAACTCCAACTCAGTGGAAACGTTCCCAGAATACATAGATGTTTGTTAGCGAAGCTTACCGAAATAGTTATAAGTAATGAAGGTCGGCATTTATTTCTTATAAGTATTTATTTTATCGTTTGAGGGTAATCAATCACAAAATTGGGAGCTAACATATCATTACCCCAGCTAGAAAGTAGGTATTATACCTAGTGTTCGTCGGTGAATTATCGTTTATGTGAGACACATGTTTTACGTGTATTTTTTTCGCGAAACGGATAAACTTTACTATCGTTGATAAATATTATAACAAGTAGGTACCTACATTATACCTGTTTAAAGTTTGATCGTTCCTTAAGTTTCGAACTTCTTTCGAACGGACCCGTATCTACGGTGACGGACTTAGAGAGTAGGCACTACCTACCTTGATACCTTGATTCACAAATAAACTCTGTAATCCGCACAGACCCCACGTGACTAACAATGTGATTATCCCTTGACTTGAGACGATCCCTTTTCGAGTTTTAAATCAATATTATCTATGCAACACAAACATATGAACAGTATAGAAGTTGTGTAAAGTCTTCAGAAATATTGAAGAGGTGTTTTCCAATATTATATTGGCGAAATTGTACAAATAATATTCAAACCGATATACCTAAAGAATTAGGGCTTATGCCCATAACATAATAATAAAACGAAAACTAATTTTCTTTCCAATCTGCTTTATTCTCCTCTAATGTTAGTATTGCATGCTATTATTTTATAATAATTGAAAACTAGAACTTTTTCTCACCGAGCGATTTGGTATCAGCTATCACTTATCTAGTTGACTGACATTCGATTAAACCCATCTTGGCTTATCCTGGGATGAGAATCTTCACAATTTAAGAGACTTTTAACAACCACTTCCATCGTTAAAACTTTATGATGCAATTCTATTTTCAAATTCTTATTCTAATTTTATTATAAAAAGAACCTAAACTTGGTCAAAAGCAATATCAAAATTGACCAAAATCACTGTCTATGAAATGAATCCGAAAAGATCTTGAACATACTCGTACCTTGGTCCACAATAACTAAAAGAATAAACATGATGAGATGAGATATATAACAAATAAAAACAAGGCAAAGAAATCGTATGAGCTACTTTCTTTGGCAGCACTCGCTACGTAAACTCATTCGTTCGTAGCTTATAAGTTTGATGTGATACAGAAATAAGTTTGGCGCCGGAGAGATTCAAGATCCCATAAGAGCGCTTAAGGAAAGTGGCGTGCCCCTGTTTCACTCGGATATATTGGAGGGTTTCCTCACACTACATCCACATTATGTTATTGTACCTCGACCTTACATACTGCGGATTTGTTAATCATGATGTAACAAGATTATGTAGGCGTACAACTTTTGCACAGCTTTGTCTAACTGTGTAGCTAATGGGAAATTAGCTACACAGTTTACACTATTGTCATTGTTGGTCGTGCATCTGTTGCGGGTAAGCCGTATTTTTGGCTTACTTGCGATTTACCCATTTAGTTTGATACATAAATTAAAATATCACTTTTCGTATCAAATTCAATTTGAAACGAAAAATGATATTTTAATTTGAAAAAAAAATTGACGATTTATTTCATACAAAAATATACGTAAGCTAATATCGTGATACGGCAGTATTGGGTCCGTGCCTCGTCCCGAGGGAAAACAGGAAAGAAAACTGAAGAGACAGACTGGGGTGAACTGGTGTCAATCTACCCATGTCACGGGTGAGTTGTTAACTTTGAACTTTATCGAAACTTATGTAGATATTTACCGACCTATATGTTAAATAAATCATTTGTTTTTCGTCAAAGCCAAAAAGTGAAAATGTACAAATAAAAATAGACGTTCCAAGAGGTAGTTTCGTATGGAGAAGAATGGGCAAGAAACTCCACCGTTACTCTTTTAAACATGTTTAATAATATTGTGTTTACATTAATTATATAAAAGCATATGTGCAGACGATGTACCTAGGATAAAATTACTACGTCACACGTCCATACTCAAACCAACATATAAATGCGAAAGTTGCTCTGGCTGTCAAACCTTAACCATTGAACCGATCGTTATGAAAGACAGAAAGCCTGCGACCTGGAAAAGAAAATAGGCTACATTTCATCGTGGATATTTGTATTTAAAAAAAAAACATACAAATGAGGTCGCTGGTAACAGCTAGTATTTTTGAACGGTTATAACGAAATAGTAAATAATTTGTAAGTAAGTTCATTGTGGGATGCTGACTTAAGTGACATTTATTTTGTCCTAGCTGTTGCCCGTGACTTCGTCTACGATCCAGGATGAAAAGTAGCCTACGTCCTTCTCCAGGTCAAGGTCTACCCATGTGCCAAATTTCATCCAAATCCGTTTAGCCGTTGTAGCGTGAAAGCGTAACAAAAAAACAAACTCACTTTCGCATTTATAATATTAGTTAGGATGCAAATAACGAACAGTGATATTATTTAAGAACAAACTCATTAATAACGCTCTCAATAAAGGCTCTTACATACTGGCGCGAGCCTTTAAACTATTATTAAACACGCCACGCACTGAACAATTTTAACATTATTCACACGATTGAATGCGGTTTCAGGCTCTAGAATATTTAGGGCAAAAAGTTAATTCACAGCCAATAGGTATTTACGGAACGAGGTGATCTGGCAGAGAACCAAAGTTGTCGACATAGCTCACAGAATAAGCAAGCTGAAGTGGCAATGGGCCGGCCATATTAGCCGTAGAACCGATGACCGTTGGGGTAGACGTGTTCTTGAGTGGAGACCCCGAATCGGCAAAGACGTAAGCGCCCTTAGGCTAGGTGGAGCGGCGATCTTCGCAGGGTGGCTGGTAGCAGCTGGATGAGAGTTGCCTAGAAAAGAGCGAAATGGCTTCGAATTGGAGAGGCCTATGTCCAGCAGTGGACTGCTGTAGGCTGATGATAAATGCTTACAAAGTCTCTACATTTATTTTAATTTTTTCTTTCAATCTAAGTCAAATGAAAATAACTTCGATTATTCATACTTAACCTTCAAGAAACCAGTAATTTTGTAAGAAAACTTCCATTAAAATAATAATTTGTTCCAGAATGATAACACTCGCTTGTTTTCGTGATTTACGTATTTTGTTGTGATATAATCGTGATATACAATCGTAACCCACGCAATGTAATTATATTATATTGTTAATTAATGCTAACAACTGAAATAAGGCAAGTACTTTACTTAGGAGGCAGCTACGAAAATTACCTAACTATGTTAATTATATAACGCTGCCGCCGTTTAAGATGTTAGTAGTAATTTTCCTTATAATACCCCTACTAATCCTGTTTACTGTTATAAATGGGAGTTCGTTTTGTCTCAGTTTGTGTGTGTATAAGTAATTTGAAGCGCTTGAATTTCGGTAAAAGGAGAAAGAGAGCTTTATATCTTGGCTAGTATTTTTTTGTAACATTCTGATTTCACTACAATATTCATTAACTAAATATTATGTACGACTCTATAACATTTCTCTTTGGCTTTACGCAGTAGGCTTCTCGCAGTCGCAGTCTTATCATATATTACATCATATATTACTTATATTAGAGTCTTCGCAACTGATAAGAATATATACCTAGTATTCTTATCAGTTGCGAAGACTCTCGATTCTAATAAAAGAAGCCATTCAAAAATGTACGCAAAAAATTAAAGGACCGACAATTATCTGTGCCAAGTTTAAAAAGAAAACCAAAAGGTAGCAAATTATATCTATATAATTTGCACCTTCTCTCCCCTCGCAGTCTCCACATACCACTTCCTCATATATGTTCTTCGTTACCCCACGGAGTACGGTATAGTGATTACGTTCCTGATTACCAAAAATTAGTGATCATTCGTTTCTTTAACCGGCATTTTTATATTCAACTTTAAGGCTCTATTTACATTATCATAGAATCAATTTATTGTAATGAAAACCTTTCAAGTATTAACATTTCTATACAAGAAAATAACTTTAGTTCCCAGATTTCAGTCCTGCGACAGAATTACGTAGTATTGATTCGATACCAAAAATCCAAGGATAAATGAACAATGGAGGCATGGAGGCCCGCAGGTCCTTTGAAAGCGAACTGAATACCACGTGGAGAGACATTCAATATAAAGGACATTGTTCTACAGAAAGAAACCAACACATACTTTGCTTTTAGGGTTCCTTTACCGAATGGCGAGTCTCTCTGTTATTTCCTGAATTACAGCTAAGTGAGTCCCATTCCCACCCAACTTTAAGGTTTGAATTTTAAAAGTTTTACAAAAATACTAAAAGAGGACTTAACCGACTTCTTCAAAAAGGAGGAGTTCCTAATTCGTCTGTATGTTTTTTTATTTAATTTTTAATGTTTGTTACACGATTACTCCGCCAATTATGAATCGATTTTGATGATTCTTTTTTTTTTGGTAGGTTTTGTATCAGAGGTGGTCCTATATAAATTTTATTAACTTTGCTTGCGTAGATTTTGAGTTAGCTTCAATATTACTATTTTTCCCCCTGTGTGACAATTTTTTAAGTGACTCCGTCACTGTTAATATCACTTCAGTGTGGGAAAGAGATGAAGCTCTACAGGACGTATAGCTCCATCTCTATCCCCACTGAAGCAAAATTAAAATAATACTGCTGTAAGAGGTGGTTGTAGGCCTCTAGTTTCTGGTTGGTCTCGGAAGTCGGTGTCTTTGCTTTTCAATTTCCGTTTTTTGCCACCGACTTCCGAAATTAAAGTTATTTTTCACTTTTTTTGTGTTTTTGTTGGAAGTCGGTTGTTTTTTTTTTGTAAAAAGTTTTTATTTTTCACTTTTTAGTTGTGGTACCTACCCCACACAAATCCGAATACCAATACATGCTATGTAAATAACAGTGAAGGAGTCAAACAGGATATCGTCTAGATAAACTAAGTGGGAAAAATACGTAATATTGAAGCTAACTCAAAAATTACGCAAGCAAAGTTAATAAAATTTATATGGGACCACCTCGGAAGCATGACCTACCAAACAAAAAAAGAATCATCAAAATCGATTCGTAATTGGCGGAGTAATCGCGTAACAAACATACAAAAAAAAAAAAAAAAAAAAAAATACATACAGACGAATTGAGAACCTCCTCCTTTTTGAAGAAGTCGGTTAAAAAAATAAAATCTTTTTACAAATTTTTTTTTGTTACCTGCAAAGCTCAACTATGCAAATGGATTGACTTATGGACCCAGACTATCGATTTACCTGAGTTTAGTGAACCTACAGTCCATTCATAGTTGTTTTATTTTTAAACTACGGAAAAATAACCGCAACTCGCAATTAGCCAGCCTTTATGAAAATACTGTAGTTTTTTATATGCTTAAGGTTACACACACCTTAGTGAAATACGCGGCCCGCATAGAAGTACCTTGGTCTTGGTCTTAGCTCATGGATGTAGGCTAGATGATCTATTTATATTTTAGCCCAAGCAAACATTATAGTGATTGTATCTCTGATTCAGAGCCTAAAACAATATCAAATGCTTTATTCATTCCCTACCTGAACAGCACGTAGGTAGGTACTGTAGGTAGGTACTATGTAGCTAGACGAAGTTTATTGACAGACGAAAATGAATCTAGCGTTAGTGTCGATAGTTCTCTTGGTTTATTCGATAGTCTTAATTTCTAAGAAACATAATGCTGACGCCTCGTTTCGAATATTTTGGAAGTGGATATATAACTTTTCGAAAGATGTAGCAATTAATCGTCATATCCATGAATCGTATATCGCTAACACATAAGTACGGTCATTATTCACTCAAAATTCAGATACCAAACGGTTTTGAACAATATTTTTCTCCAAACCTATGGATGGAACGAACTTTGATGTAGGTAGGTATACAAAAGATTCGCCATTCTCAGGCGGTTTCGCGTTACACACAAACAAAACTTTACAGAACATTGGATTACGTTGCTCATAGATTCTTTGTGACTACGAAAGGCACCAATTCTCAATGGGATAGAAGAAAATCTAAACATTTACGCTTGCTAAAGAAAAACCAGCTGAATGGTAAGTTAGACATTTATATCACTAAGTGAATAATCCAGCAAAATTTTAGTCACATATAAACGAATGTTGGTACTTACTAAAATATTGTTAGGTATGCAGTCTCCACATGCCACTTCCTCAATATGTTCTTCGTTACCCCACGGAGTAGGTACGGTATAGTGATTCCGATCCTGATTACCAATCAATTTGGCGCGACACGAAGCGCCCGCCAGAGTTCGTCAACGAACAGCGTTCACGATCACGCTCAATTCAGTTTAGATAATAAAAGACGTACTGAAATAAAACAGGAACGAGAAAAGATATACGCTGTAGGTACTGAATTTCTGTGAAACATCCAAATCGCTCTCGGGGACACTTCTGTTTCAATTCCTTGAAAGTGTCGGGCAAAAATTGTGTTAGGTGACGCGCATAACATGTAGCTACCTACAGAGCTAGAGATTGGCACAGCCTTACGGGAAATACGACTATTCCAGTTTCCTGTTGCCTTGGGCGCCGGAAACTGCTCGATATAATGTAGCCAAGCAAGGGTCATCCATTTATCAAATTAACAAAGATGTCTGAGGTAGCTGAATCGAAAATGAGGTGTGAGGCATGAACCAAGGCGAATACAAATACCAAGGTCTACAAGGATTTGGGATAAGGATACCGGGACCTTGGCAACAGGCAACTGAAGGAACACGGGTGGGTTTTAGTCAGTAAAAGTTTGACACGCCCTTCCGCTCCGCCCAGAGCGGGAGAAGTCATTTGATGATTTCGCACGATCAAAAAAAAAAAAATGTCTGTAAGGATAAAATACAATTTATAAAATGCAGGTTTCTAAATCATGACATGCGAGGGTTGGACTAAAAGGGTCAGATTAAACAGGCCGTGTAGGACATATGGTAGGTATTACAGTTTCTACCTAGTTGCGTGGGCTGAGCCTGCAAACGAATAGTAGGGCTTAGGAATATACTTTGCAACCATAACAGCATAATTAGGGAGATAGGCCCCTCAGAAAATTATTCGGAGGTTCGTAATAGGAACTCGTCGGAGTCACGCGGTCCACGTTTCAGCTCCTGAGTTCGGCACCCTTTTGTCGCAGAGTAGGTAGGTAATATTTTATACATTGAACCCATCAAGGATCGTGATGTTGGCGTGTAATCCGCTACACGGGGAACTTCAGCTCAAAAACTGTTCAAATATATTTAGATACGTACTCTGTGAATCACGTGACGTGTTCAGATACCGTGTGTCCCATTAGTAGGTACGCTAGGTACCTACTTACGGGATGTACGAATGGTCGTGCATACGATATAAAATGCATATCAATAATGGATAACATAATCGTGTTTCAAAAAAAAATCGCTATACCAGCAACCTGTGAGAGAACGGCTAGAGGGTGGAATTAACTGCGATGGAAGGAAAAACAATAATTAAGTTCCTTATTAAATATCTAAGTATTAGTTGGCTTATAAACATCATCAAAATAGTGATTTATCCAACTACACAATATTTCGAATCTTCTTGTCTTACAAAACTACTTTTTGTAAAACTCAATATCTATTCTCTAGAACTTATCTCCAGAAATTCTTTGAAATCGAAAAATAAAAGTTAAATAAAAATATATTTACTTAGTATTATTCTAAGATTCTTTCCTTAAAACGTACTTCATAAGCTTTTATTTTCTAGTAACGTTATTACAGATGGAAAGATTCGAGCTTGGCCGGAATACCCGCCTAACTTCGGCTTCTCAACTCTGACTTTACCTACTAAATATTTCTCTTTTAAAAATAGTTTCGGTAGAAGGTGTCACAAGTTCCTGAACCTTTTGAGTGTCGGAATTCTCGTAAAGCTCCGAATAGACATACCTAAATGTATCATATAACAGCGTATTCTCGGTTTCTTAACCTTTGGTATGCCGAACGTGGATCTCGTTGAGAAACAATGGATTTTTAATTGTGTCTGTAATTACGGCATACGACGGGTTAAAGAACACCAATTTGCGCCAAGTAAGAAGAGGATACCGAAAATTACTATTTAATTACTATTATTTTTTGGCTGGCTAACCCCCGGAATCTGGAAAGCTCTGCTGTCTAATCTTAAGGTAGGCATGTTGACTCGGTTTTCCAAAAAAACAACATAGCCAATAATTCGTTTTACAAAAGATTAAAAACAGGCTTTCAGGTGAAAAGCTTGTACACTTTACCTACAAGATATTTAACTGGTCGATGCCTGTATCTAGTGTGAATATCATTCACTCATATTAAAAACTCTTTCATGACGGACAGGAACCGTTTCAGTGAATAAGTTTTTTACGTTTTCGGTGACATTTCCCCCATCAATATTCAATATTACTAACTTTTTATTCGTCATTCGTCTTGCAAACCGAATGGAGAGCATGTGGATTTTCATTTGAGTTTCTTATGACATGCTAAGTATATTGCGGGCAAGATAAACTTTAATAATTCAAAGCTTAGATAAGTAATTAAATCCAGTAAATATATTTCAGAGAAAACTTTAGAATAGTAGGAAAACATGTAGCAATTATGATGAAATATTAGGCTACATATTTCATATTAAAGTAGTTAATAATGGAGGAATACAATACAAGTGGGTTGTATATAGAGATTTATCCATAAATAAAAAACAAACTGTATGCAGTTGGTAGCTCCCAGACTAAATATCAGCATTTTTATCAAGATTTTCTGCTAATATTGAACACATATTCATGTTTGTATTTCATGACACATTACCTCGAATACCTCGTGCTGTTTTTTATTTCAGTTGGTTCCCACAACTTTTGCATCCTGAATACTTTGTTACAAAACTCAGTCCACTGGTATATCTGCGGCTTATGAAGTTAATTCATTATACTCAGTGTTAAATGATTGATCTGAGAGGAGGGACTTGCTTCCGTTCGTTTGGCAACAAACTCTTCCGGTTGAAACTGTTTGTCCGATAGACTAGACTTACTAACTTTACTTTAATTATTAATTTTGTTGTATATTACCTAAAAAGTGCGTTTATATAATACTCATAAACAAATTACATAATTAGGTACATTAACGGCATAAACTTTAAATTGCAGTAATGTCATATTTAATAAGTAGTCAATTAACAAAATGTAGTATCTGTCAATTTAATAACGTAGGTACTTACAACATATAAATTATAATTTTGACATTAAATGATACCTCGCGATAAGAATCTATTAAAATTAAACGACATTTAGGCACCTTGACGAATCGCCATTTTAATAGAAAAGGTTTATTCCAATTAAAAATAAATCTTCTTAATCTAAAAGCAGCATTTGACGCCCATGTTAAATGGTTTAATTGAAAGAAATATTTTTATTCAAATTATATCAATTGTATCGTAGGATAATATATTCAAGGACCTTAAAAAAACGCCCACTCCTTGTATAGGTTAGGGTCCACTCAACCTATCAAATAATCTCAAGTTTAATGTAGCAGTAACTTTTTTGCACCGACATTGATCTCACTTCATGGGTGGTAGGAACCATTCTTTACAGCCGACTCCGTTAAAAATTACTATAGGTCCTGCCACACTTTATTCTAAGGTAGAAACATGTTATGTGAACAGGGCGCAGAATGACTTTTGTTTGTAATGTATCGAAGTCAGTGCAGCGAGCCGAGCCGCTCGATGCGAGCCCGGATCTTCCTCTCGACTGTCGGCTGTTTCGTGAATTTCTTTAAAACGGAAATAATATGCTCGAAGCGAGCGTTCACCGCGTCTTGTGTATCGCCGTATTGTAACCAATCTCACCTCGAATGATAAATTACAAACAATCGTTGCAAGTCAGTCTCCGCCACAGTAGTTCGGTTCTTTGACAACGTTATGCGAGTTTCGAAGAAATACAGAGTTTTTATTAAACCCCAAGTTAAAAAAATTATTCCATCGTTTTGGGTAAAACGTTTACAATGTAACAGTAGTAGTGGTTATAAACATAATATTATAATAGTTTTGAGAACAATGTGAGCGTTATTCATGTCGATTTTCGATTGGAATTGCAGAAAGATTGCCACGAACCCGCAAACTAGGAAAATACGTAATATGTCGATTCAATAAAACTAAAGTAATATAATAAAACAATAAGTGATTGAAAATGAGCGGCAAATATTGATAGTTTTACATTTTCATGATTGATTGATGACTCAAGAGGATTCAGGTTCTATTTCGTATTCTGTTAGTGCACAGTTATGAAGTGGCATCTTAAAATGAAATTATTGATTACATCGCAACTGATTTCGATGGCAACTCCAGGCGCGGATACTTGCTGTTTTTTCCCGACTGCCCCAGGAGGGTAATGTTTTTCGAGAGTATGTATGTATGTTTGTTTGTTTGTATGTTTGTATGTTTGTATGTCTGTATGTTTGTATTTTTGTATGTATGTATGTATGTCTATTTCTTTGGCACGCTCTGTAGCCAAACGGCTTGATGGATTTAACATACGAGGTATCGTTAGGTTCGTCTTAATTGTGGGAGTGACATGGGCTATATTTTTTTATATATTTCATCTGCAAACAAAAAAAAAGAAGGGGAAGTTTTTTAAAAATATAAATTACTATATATGTATCAAATAAAAGCTAGTAATGAGTTAATACCAAATAAATAAATTAATCAAACTAACAGCTTGAAATAAAACAAATTATTTAAAAAAACAAAAAACCTGCCTGCAACAACGCATAACTAAAAAGAGAAAAACAAGTATTATAATCTGTAGAATTATGGTATTACAGGCGGGGAACAAACCAATAAGCTGAAATATGGTGTAACTTTTGTTTGTTCCCCGCCTGTAATACCAAAATTCATAAAGGCACCTGAAGACAGGCGCGACATGAAGATGCGATGCGATTCTGGTAGAACAATTTCTGTGAAGTATCGTGTTGCGGTCTTTATGTTTTAAAAGGGCCGCCACAAGTGATGATACTAAGATACACGGCAACCGTGCAGCAGTTTAAATATACTCCGCCGCGATACAGACCCAGGTAGTTTGATTTTCCGCGCATACAGATCAAATAAACAAAAATGATAAAGTAAATATCGCAGCTCACTGCTAACACGTCTTATTCGATACACGATAAACATAAAACATATTACGAAAATCTATAAAAACAGAAGGGAACATTATCTACATCATCGCGTTGAAGTAGGTAAATAAGTAAGTAGTAATATAAATTTGTAACATGTGTATTACCTACGTGTAGTACCGGTAGTACTACCACACACGTAGAGATGAACGTTATCGTGTTATTCGATACTTGTGGGGTTAAGCTTTTACCTCGCCATTCACTATCTACCAGGACGTGTGCAACATCTCACCCGGTGTTAGGTAAAATTTAATCAGACGTTTACATGCGCAGTTGGTATAGATAAACAGAATAACGCTCCTATTCCATACGAAATATAGAGGTCCAGAGGGTTTTCCGCGGAACTACAATTTGGACAGCTTCAAAAGATTGATGAGAAAGGTAGGCAACACGTATGGGTTTGAACATAACCGTAGGCGGCGCTCACCACATCTACTATCAGGTGGGCATTCTTAATTGCCGCCTATGTAGAAATAATAAAAAACTATAACGTTACACCGATTTATCAACCAACTGATTATTCTTAATAAACGTCACATAATTAACTTGTTATTATCATTCATTTTATTATTTTAACATCTCAAATTCAATAAGTTGGAGCTATTTATGTAGGAAAATAGTGATGCCCCAATTTCATAAACCGTTTATCGAACATACTTGTAATAAATAATGTTTTCTAGAAACATAAACTTGAATTCAAACCAAATACTTTCAGGCGAAGGAGTAGATAAAGTACTTATAAATATTTTGTATCTGTTTGGTTATGGAGTGAGCACAGCGGCTGCTGGGTCCGCAAGCTGCATTGAAATCGGACATCTGCAGAGAATTTTATTTATGTAACTACTACATTACAATCTCTTTTGCACACTCGGCTTCGTGGATGCGTCATTCGATCGGTGCATTTTGCAAAAATCAGACGACATCAATATACATAGGGTCATTAAAAACCGTGCAGAAGGCATTTGAGTTGTTTTAAATTGGAGGGCAAATGGTCATGGTTGAGAAAACAAACTCTACATGGTGCCAAATACCCACCAATATTCCAAAAAGCGGCAGAGATCACATCGCGTATAACCTCGTGTTGATAAACATTGCTATTTATATTCAGCAAACATAGTCCTCAACATTATTTGAGTATTTCATGCAGTTAGTTATTAACTAGCTGCATGAAAAACTGTAACCAAAGACCATTAAAGAAAGCAATGACAAGGTAATTGATTGTGTGTGTTATAGTGCTTAGTGCACGGCAAGCCTCGCGTGATCGCCTGTCGATCGGAAAAGCTTATCACAAAGCGGAACCCCACCTCACCGACATCACCCACATAACCTGTTTACAACACATTACACTCGTATTTATAACCGCCGGAATGTCTTCATATAACTACGCAATCTTATATCCCCTTTTTATCACCAACTGACATCTTATCTTCTGAATATTTCCTTCCAAACGACCAGATTTCGAGGACATAGTAGTGTCCCATTGGAATTGTTGTCCTCCGAAAAACGGCTTTCATAAAGGAAAACTATGTAGGAAAATCCCCAAATATAAAGAAACGACTTAAAAGATAAAGATATATTTACATTTATGTTTAAAGTTCGCTAAGACGAAAGTTTCGAGATATCTTAGCCAGGTATAAGCCACGCTCTCAACATAAATTCAAATTCATTACACTGCAGCAGACATTTAATCATGTCTCTGTACATGCGAGTTACATGTCGTAAATACAGAACTAGTGCATTAAAGCGACTTTAGTAATATATCATACAGGCCTTATATCTAATGAGTTTTCCAAGAAACATCGAAGTAAATGCATCTTTATTGAGTGTAGTTAGTTGGAGTAGCGTCGGCAAGTTAATATTAATGTGCTTGGTATCCGAATGGGCTGTGGAACGGTTCTAATGGGTACAGAGCGCGGCTGCGACGGGTACACTTGAAATAATAAAAATCGCATACGCTGCAGCGACTCGGCTCTTTGTGACAGTTTGTATGCAGGGCGCCCTCGAGCGATCGGCGACTACACGATACGCGATCAAACCGATACAGTGCATCGACCGACGTGCGATAAGCGAGCGAATTATTTTTCTAACAATCCTGTTTACGGTGCACCCAGACACAATAATTGTATTGTTAAATACTGCGATCAGACTTTATTGCTTTTTCAATAAATATGCACAACAGTATAATTATACACATACATACATACATTAACTCACGCCTTCTTCCCATTGGGGTTGGCAGAAATTACAGAACGCCACCGGCTATACTCCTTTTGCGTCGTTTACGTTCATACATCTGGTGATACACGCACGCCGCCGCGCCCGCCGGTTGCGAATACGACGCACCTAACCTTTCTGAAGAACATCACCAATAAGGTCACTGTATATCCTCCTAGGGTGTTCCCTCCCTGCGTTTCCACTCACATCTGCTTTGTAAATACCTTTTGTTATTCCCTTTTCATTCATCCTCTCAACATGAACAAACTATCTAAGCATAATTAATAAGCGCAAGTTAGTTTTGCTATTGACAAACTGCAAATTATAAAATTATCTTTCAGAGCTTAAGATAACTGTTCGTTACAAGATCACTGGAAATATTAGTTCACTAAGAATCAGACAAAGCTCCGCTCTACGAGCTCACCTTGCTTATTATTCATAAAATAAACTATAATAACAATACCATAAATCGCGTAGCACCTTCCGCTACGCCGTAGATCGCCGTAGCCAACGTAGCTAGTAATTATTGTAAGTGTACAAGTATTAGTAGCGCTCGGCTAGGGATCAGTAATGAGCTTTTTGTTCTCATTCTGTCAACCCTCAACAGCCAGAAGTATTTTGTTAAATGAAAGACCCTCCATGAGCCAAATGATGCCTTTCGTCTCGCTCTGATATTTATTAGAACCTTTTGAGCCCGAATAAAGTATGACTCTGTCCCATAAAGATTAGTCGGAATACCTCTGCAATATTAATAAATAATTGAGGCATCCCATTTTCATATTTCAATTGTATTTACAACATCAGTAAACATTTCTTGAGTTTCGCAGTAGAATTCTTATTTTTTTTCACTGTTTCTGAATCTCACGTGTTAGGTACCTAAAAACTCGTGCAGAATACTAAAATCAACAATGCTCGCTCCTTCTTATCGTGGCTTTCTACTTAGTTTAGGCGGCAGCGGAGACAATATATCTGCGGTCGCTTGACTCTTTAGCTTTTTTATTGTGCCCAGATATCGTAACGCAGTCTTAGAACTCTTTCTGAATGTCAAAGTACTCGAAGTGAAAGCTAAACTGTTCAGCTTTATACAGTCTCTTAGGAAACTAAATGAGATAAAAAATTAAAAGTTGTAACTCTATACATGTACTTTCGGTCGTTTTGTCCATTCATCTGATTGCAACCTTGTTCGAAATGCACAAATTTATTATTTTTCAACAATCAATTGCAAAACATTTCATTCATACTTGTTGAATAAATTGAATGTGCTCGTTCCACACAATTTAAGCTATATGTAGCAATGACTTGTAGTTTCCGGCAGCATCGCAGCATCGCAACATCGCACCTTCACAGAAATCAGGCGGTATTCATGGACAAAGTTGGGCGTTGTTCGAACGATGTAATAACTCTCGGCATTACCACAAGAGACTCGGATTTGCATCTGAGCGATATTTGCTAAATCGTGTCGTGGGTTAACGCGCTTAAACTTGAGCAATTTGCGAGAGGACTGAGCACGAGAGCATTTACCACGCTCCTATATAGGTCACCTGAATGAAATATAGCACCCCACGACGTTCCAACACTCAAGTTTATCAATGTCGGGAAACTAATGAGTAACACTCAAGTTATCAAAGGGTAAACCCCCAACGAGGTGTTTTGGCAGACAAATTTAACTTCCGTGAAGTGCGCGAGCAGGCCCGGACCCTGCATGAGCTGTAAACTTTGAATGTCGCTTTCATTCAGTATCTTCCTGAAATAGTTGAGTTATGTTTGTGTAAAACTAACCAAAACTCATAAATAATCATATATCGCTAGTGGTCAGACACAACACAGGACCGACACGACACACTGATATTATTATTTGCTACGTATTGTTTATTAGCAGGAACACGCTGTTACGACAATACGTGTATAGTACAATTAGCCCTATTTGCAATGCAAGTGTAGTTTAGCATTAATCTGCTACAAAGTTTCGGAATCAAAGTGATAACGATGAATAGCGATCCTCATTGTTCGAAGGAAATGTCAAAGAATAAAAAATTCAATGAATATTGAACTAATATAATTTTTTAACTGCTGCACGCTCCCGTTTACACCTCGGTTGACCTACTTACCTGACATTTATCAAGCAAGTGACGACATTTTGTATTACAACTAAAATAAACTTTCAACTGAAGCGTCCCCTATTACCCGACGTAGCGGCTGTTAGCAAAAACTCAGTTGTTGTATGTACGTATACCAAGCATACATATATATGTTATGGACCAAGTAATAAATAGGGGCATTTTTCATATTGCCCGCGCATTATGAATAATGACAAGCTACTTAGGGCGAAATAATTATTAATAATTTAAACTTCCTTATTTATCACATTGCCTCGTCATTATAAATATTGCCGTTTGGTCTTTGGGCAATCTAATAAGACACATGTATTTAATTATGGTAAAGTCATCATAGGTCAGCAGTGTCTATGAATGGAAAGATTTTATTTGATTTTAAATATTGATTCTACGTTTGAAATCAAAATAATAGTAATAAAACCTGCTTCTAATTGTGCTGCCCCTTATGTGCCTAGCATAATAAAAAATGCTCGGTCGATTTGATTATTTCAAAAGTTGTTATCATACTGCCCTTTCATATTGGGCATTTTTCAAACTGCCCTGGCATTTTTTAAAATGCCCTAATAATCACTTGGTCCATAACTTATATATAGCTGTTATATCAAACATAGTTAAATTTTGTATTGTTATGTTCCTGCTTTCTTTTTACCCGACTACGGCGAAGAAAAAATGAGGGTTATGATTTTGACCGGTATGTATGTATGTATGTATGTATGTTCATCTGTTCCCTCATATCTTCTAAACGACTCATCACAATTTGACAAATGAGGCATCGTTGGAAGCGTCTTGATCGTCCGCTGGTTATAGGCTATGTGACGTCATATTAAATTAAAAAAACTTTTTACAAAAAAAAAAACAACAGACTTCCAAAAAAAACACAAAAAAAGTGAAAAATAACTTAAATTTCGGAAGTCGGTGTCTTTGCTTTTCAATTTCCGTTTTTTGCCACCGACTTCCGAAATTAAAGTTATTTTTCACTGTTTTAGTGTTTTTTTTTGGAAGTTGGTTGTTTTTTTTTTGTAAAACGTTTTTATTTTTACTTTTTAGTTGTGGTACCTACCCCACACAAATCCGAATACCTGTTATGTAAATAACAGTGAAGGAGTCAAACAGGATATCGTCTAGATAAACTAAGTGGGAAAAATACGTAATATTGAAGCTAACTCAAAAATTACGCAAGCAAAGTTAATAAAATTTATATGGGACCACCTCGGAAGCATGACCTACCAAACAAAAAATCGATTCATAATTGGCAGAGTAATCGCGTAACAAACATAAAAAAAAAACAGTCAGACGAATTGAGAACCTCCTCCTTTTTGAAGAAGTCGGTTAAAAATAGCGCCCTCTAGAGGACATAAAGTCAGGAACTAAAAAAAAAAAAATGTTTAATCGTACCATGGTGGGTATCAAATGAAAGGGCTTAATGAGCACATTTCAAAAATATAAATATTATAACCCCAAAAGAATTTAAAAAAAATTAAAGTAATAAAAACTAAAACCCAACTACGACTAAAAAGGTATAAACAAGACACCACAGACAGACAAATAAAAAATCCGGAGTCAAACGTAATCTGTTCGATTTATGCCCTAACACGTGTGACTACGGATTTTTAATTTGTCTGTCTGTGGTGTCTTGTTTATACCTTTTTAGTCGTAGTTGGGTTTTAGTTTTTATTACTTTAATTTTTTTAAATATATGTGACTACATGTTTTTGAACAAAACATAACCGAATCCAGAGAGTACATAACGCAAGTTTGAAGTTCATTTATTTTAATTGATTTGCAAAGTATTTTGTCGAATCAGAATTCTGGGTTACAAGGTTTTTATTTGTTTTTTCGTAGGTATTTTGATGTTTCCTCTCTGTCACACTATCGCACCCAAAATACATTTTCAATCTAAGCAATCTGTGGTAATATTCGGACTAACCTAGTTCTAAAAACTATCGTAGAACGCAGAATACGGGATGCGAGAAGAATAACAAAACACGACGCGGCACCTCTGATTTCCAGCGCTGACATTGGGGACATGACATTATGTAAATATTTATATACAAGCCACAAACCGCAGCCGAGAAATCGGGAAACTCTCGCGGGGGCGATATAGAGAACATTCGTTATGGCGCCGAAAATAGAAAGCAATCACGTTTAAAATGTGATTATTGACGCCCCTCAGTAATCAAGGTTCTTTTAACTTAAATGAAGATCGATGGTGTTTGGATGGAGGGATAGTTACGGCACTTTAACTGTTTGTTGTTTGGTTGTTAAGTAACAAAACACACAATGATAAATATGTCATGCTCACCACACATACTTTCCTATGAAAGGTAGATAACAGGACGCTGGCAGTATGCTACCTTAAGATGTACTAATCATACTTAAATTCCTTATCATTGCATATTCCCCTCTGCTTGTCTAGTGTCCGTTTGAACTGACAGCCACTTATCCGATTTACGTGATTCTTTAGTTTTAGTATACTTAGTAAATAATGCGAATGGAGCTGTCTTTAAAATAATTAGTAGGTACCAATATTAAAATGAAAAAAAAACTTGAGATTAACTTGCTATGCTAGAGGGAAAATTCAAGGAAAACAAAATTTCTTCCGCTTATCTTGTTGTGCATTCTGTACAAGCAAATTGGGGAAGTAGATTAGTACAATTATTTTCTGGCTACTAGCTGTGCTTGCTTTAGTAAGTAAACTTAACGTTATCAGCCCAATTATCGCACACGCTGCTTTGATTACCGAAATTAGAAGCTAATACTACTCGTTAACAAATCATAATCCTAACTAATATTATAAATGTGAAAGTGAGTTTGTTAGTTGGTTGGTTTATTTGTTTGTTACGCTTTCACTCTAAAACGTCTGAACGTATTTGGATGAAATTTGGCACATTGGTAGACCATGACCTGGAGAAGGACATAGGCCTTTCATCCTGTATCGCAGACGAAGTCGTAGGCAACAGCTAGTTGTTTATAAAAATATTAGAAGCTCATGCTAAATATTACTAAAGACAATTAAACGCTTACAGTACATAATATATGATTTTCTGTCTTTCCACCTGCTATAGAAACAGTAACAAACGTTACGACCAAGATCCCAAACTTAGAGACACAATAGGAACCTAAAATGCTTTGTGTGAACGTACACGTCCGCATTAGACAATTAGACGAGGGTGCTGGCATATACTCGTACATACATTATCACATCGGAGCGTATGTGCTTTTCCGGTCGTACGATATTCCCACATATTACAGTGTAGGCCAAAAAGACGAACACTTTGTGTGCAAGAAACGGCTCCCTCGGGAGGCCCACGCGGCACCTCCACGTTATTTAAAGTGTAGCCCGCGTGCATGCACTTACGTAACTTTAATAGAAGTTGCATTTTTACATCGTATACTGCCCCAAATGTCGGAATCAATACGGGGTAATTGAAAAATACCCGCAAGCTCTTACGAGTTGTATCATTGAAACTATCTGTTGTATAACGTGTGACTTGAAATTACGAGAGCCAAACTCATTTTTCTATAGAAAATCGTCGATATGGCATTTTTTATGAGATGATTTTTTGGTTTCTTAATCTAAAAGTATTTAAAAATAAAACGTTACAACATTAAATAGAAATAAATATAAGTTCTTAGGCCAGAAGATTCCAGGTGTATTTTTATTGATTAAGGTATGTTGACGCTCAAGATTGTTAATTTGATTGGGACGTGTAAGGTTAGAATCGATAATAAATGTGTCTAATACCAAAAGCTTTGGCACCAAGAATCGGCTCTTCATCACGTTCTTCTATATAAAAATAGATCTACTGGCACGGGACCAGAAGTATCAGCCATGACATTGATTAAAAACTTTTTACATCAAAACCACCGACTTCCAAAAAAACACTTCAAAGTAAAAATAACCTTTAATTTCAGAAATCAATGTCTTTGGTTTTGAATTTTCGTTTTTTTTTCACCGCCTCCCGAAATTAAATTTAGTTTATATTTTTCACTTTTTAGTTGTGGTAGAGCCTGAAGGGTTTACAGTACCGGATCGAATGAAACACTTCTCGATAGTTTAACTAATTATAATAACTCAAGAAATCAAAGATACATTTTGTAATATTCTAGCCCGCATGCGCCAGCCGAGGGCTGTCCCCATCTGTCTTCCTATTCTAAAATACAAACTACTAGAACATTCGAATCAAGCCTTTCTTAACAGCCAGTACAATCGTAGGTTGCTTACTGCATAAAACCTTACAGTACCTACCCCACACAAATTCGGCTACCACTACTTGATAAGTAAATAACAGTGACAGAAACTTAAAACATCATCCATACAGGGTGTAAGGGTAAACACCGTTGTCACTCAAACCATGGGTAGTTGACTTAAATATAAAAATAAATGACCGAGTAACAATAAAAAAAAACGTTATTTTCATTAAAAGATTTTAAAAAGTTTCTATGCGACACCGTGCTCGCTATAATTTTATGTAAACTTAGAGCAACCCTTACTAATATTATAAATGCGAAAGTAACTCTGTCTGCCTGTCAGTCGCGCTTTCACGCTAAAACTACTGAACCGATTTAAATGAAATTTGGTGCACAGATAGTCTAGAGCCTGAGAAAGGACATAGGCTTTTCATCGACATACCACGCGGGCTAAGCCGCGGGCGGAAGCTAGCTTTATTATTAAGTTATAACTTCAAAAGGTGTACTCCTATAAAGGCTTGTAACATGGAGTTATGACCAATCAACAAGTTCAATATCTAATGTGTCTTATTTACTTAAAATAATAACTCAATTAGTCAAAGTGGATTGTCACCTCTTAAATAATTCTTTGTAAAAGTGGGAGTGTTAATAAATTACCCGTGACATCAGTATTTGACCCTCTTCGGAGTCCGAATGGTTCGAAAGCGTGACGGGTTGAATTGACCTCGTGTTTATAACCAAAGTTTACATTAAGACAAGTAGATACTTTGTAAAACATCTACATTTTGTATTGAACGATCTCGTAAAACATTTCGGTGAAATGAACTCGTCTGTTTTGCTCAGGCTTTTCATCTTTGTAGTTTTATCTAGATAAGCCTAACAAGTTAATAAGTAATGAAGAATCGTGACGTAATTTATATGAATATACCCTTGTTCGTGTCAGCACACAGTATGCCGAGCGATTTATACTGAACAAAGGCAAAAGCTGATAACACTTTTCCACTAATATTATATCTTCTTATCATATCTAAAGAGTTCTTATCATGGTTCATGGTTCTCAGAGTGTATAACTTTAACACAAACGAAAATTCATCATTCATCCAAAAATATTAATAATTCATACTGTCACTAAAGAACTACTCACATGCATATTTTTATATGGAAATGGACGGTTCTGAATGTCGAGACAGTTTTACTACGGCGTAGAGGCGTAGCACGAAGACTACTTACTACGGCGTAGAGGCGTACGTAGCACAAAGACTACTTACTACGGCGTAGCTAAGACTACGCAAGCGGGCTACATCACAATCTATCATATCGAGTTCGCGACAACTGGACACGATCACGTTGCAGGCGAACGGTTACTTTGTTGTACCATATTTTATTTGTTATAAAAGTTTTCTCACAAATACCATTACGACTACTTCAAAATCCATTTTCACGCGATACAAAGTTGTGTCTAAAGCATTAACTAACAATTTTATTTGTAAGCTGGGAAACTATTTCAAAAATTAGCAGAATTTCAAATTCATTATGACTACAAAGCCTTAAAGAAAATTTAAATTCATACGATTATTGTAAAAACAATATTATTTTCATCTAACTACTACCAAAGCAAAGCCTAGCTTTTCTTAATGTTTAAATAAATACTAGAAGCTACTTATATACCATTACCACTTGTCCTGCCCGTTAGAACAGTGGTGGTGAGTCGCGCGCGGTTTGTGTGCCCAAACGCGCTCCTTAATACCGTCGTACGGGTAATGTACGCAAAACAAAAAATTCTGTGCGAAAGCTTCGCCTTTTACACGACATTCTTTATTTATGGACGTGCACGCTCGCCCCACTTTACGAATGGATGTTCAAATGAAAGCGAGTTGCAAAAACATTTTATGTAGAAAAATGTGCTAAACAAGCCAACATTATAGCTCCCATACACGGATTCATTTGCACAATATTTTGATTGAAACGCGACCTTAAAATAATACCTACAACGCCTTATTGTTTCTATTTAGACTATAATGTCACTTGATCTCGTTCGGAGGAACCCTATTTTTTTTTCAAAACTAGGTAATGATAAATAAGCAGCGAAACCCAAAACCTGAAACAATACCTACAGCGATCATCACTCCCAAATCAAACAAACGCCGCACAGAAAAATAAACAATTTTCAACGAACTTTAACAGCTGCGGTTTACAACAATAAATATTTTTATGCACGCACAACAGTTAAAGCAACTGTTAATTGCGTTATCAGCGCATAAACGAGTTCCATTCCAACTGATAGAATTGTGTGAATGTGCTCCAAAAGTAAAGCAATCAATCTCTCTGTAAACGCCTATGTTCACCAAAATATCGAATCAAAATCCAATTTAGTGAAGCCGAGTTCCCACTGACGGATCAACCGGAAACGATTCATTCGATATGCTCTGACGTCATGATTAAGTGTCTTTCCGTGTCAATAAATATTAGCACTTTGAATTTTAGATCGAAAATAACATAAATGATTCTGTCGTTCTGTGCTAATATCAGCTTTTTATATCGAGAAGCTTGTTAAAAACAATGGCTCATAAAACGTTTTGATTTTTTTTATAGATTAAAGTTTATTTGATGGGAAATGGATTATTCTATTTTATTCACTAATAATAAAACCAAGTTATGTAATAAGTAGAATCATAAAAAATATATTGAATTAAGTAAATGACGACTTCGACGGCGAAAGTAATTTCCTTCTTATAACTACTGCTTTTGTTTGTACAGAAGTTCTACATATATCGTATTTTATGCAAATGACGTCAGCAGCAGTCCTAGAACTAATGTCAACAGAAATATTATTTGGTCAGTCTCTTTTAATAAAAGAAGCTACAAAGTTACAACTCAATTACAGTTTGCATGTTGGTATTCCGATTATAATCACAATTTTCCGATCATTGACTCACATTTCGAAAAAATCTTTCCCTTCATTATATTTATTATTATGTACAATTCTACTTACCAAGATTTCTCAACATGCAATCGCATGAAAACTGAAAATTATTTCTTTGAACTTTCTACAAAATGTCCCTTGAGCAATTACAGGGGCAATAACATATAATTATTGACATGGTGTGAGGTAATCATGTCGTCCAATTATAATTAACGTTAGCACTTATTTAGTAAAGTTACTAAGGTAATTATAAGGGTAATAGGTAGAACTGTTGACAATAAATATCTCTATAATGATTAATTAATTCTTTATTTTCTAGAATTCACTTTTGAAATAAATGCAAAATATCATAAATAAACCTAAGTACCCAGCATATTTTATTGTAATTTAACTCATTCGTATGTGATACAAATTGTTGCCCCACAGTAATTACTGCATACGACCACAGAAAATGGGGCATCTAAACAGTCAGACAAAATGAACGATGTAGTCGAATGGTCACAGCTGGGCCAACATTTAATTCGTGTTAATACGATATGCTAAGCAAAGGAGCTATCGTATACTTATATACCTAATACTTGGTTGAGGTTGCAGGCTTAATAAAAAGCTATGCATAATAGGTGTAATGACAATGTTTTATTATGAAGCCAATAGAATCGAATAATGTCTTAAAACATCTTTGCTTACTGCTTTGAACTTGTGTGAAGCAAAGAAAAATATACCTATACATAGTATTGCAATCAATAAAACTACTTTCCCGAGCACCGAGTATTACACGAGGGTTTTCTATTTACCCAATTGAGTACGAAGCCCACAAAAAACAAATGGGCTCGGCAAATGGCTCCATCCCAGTGGACTACATAAAGATGAACGCCAGAGTTTAGTCATGACGAAATGACACAGGACACATTAATTATTCTGTAACGCTAATAGCTTGACCACGTAAACCAGTTTGAAATCCCTTTTATGTCCTACATATGTGCCAAATATTGTTTGCTCGTATGTCAGTGTCATAGCTCTCCACCTACCTTACGTGTACGCTCTCAATTACATAACTAAGTAGGATAATCTCTGACGGGTAACGTGTTTAACATCTTCATTTAGCGGTCCTAAGTAAAAGGTGATCTCTGAAAGTACCAATCCGATTAAAAAAACTTTTTCACTGATAGAAAGCTACAGTATTGCCAAGTGCCATAGGATATGTGATATGTATTATGGTAGGCATAGCTGACTTCCACGCGAACGAAGTCGCGGGCAGAAGCTAGTCAAGGATTAACTCTCATTGGTATGTTGTTGCTATCGTTGGCTTTGGTACTTGAACGAAAGAGTTACCAATCGTTGAGCCCCGACCCTACCAACCGTAGCGTAATGTTTACGGTTATTTTGAATAATCCAATTAGAACGAGCCGAGGTACCATTTAAAAAAATATTAGACCGCTTTTTACTTCTTGATACACAGAATAAGTAATAAAAGAAATAACCCGTATCAGGCGTTGAGCCTCGACGTTTATTGGGGTAGATAATTAATAAAATACGTGTTTGGCGAACAAAGTGTTAATGTGTACAAAAAGGTTATTTATATTGTAGGTAGCATTTATGTGCCTAGGTTTAAGTCACACATACAAACACAAACACACAAATCACAAATATGAATCCTAATTATTCTGGGATCATGGGTTGCAGGTAAATATAAAGCCTGATCGCATTTCCAATGTACCAGCCGATATAACAAATAAAGTAACATTTCAGATTAAATTTTCAAAGAAGTCTCGTCGTAGTGTGAGGTGTAACCCGTCTAAAGAGCTAAGCAGTAAATGCTTTAACCCACCACGAACACCACGCGAGCGCACCGGCTTGATTAAACCGAGTATTTTATGGTTACTTCTCATACTACTTACATATTTGATTGGCTACAAAAGCTATATATTATGTTATGTGTTCAGTATAAATTAAGTTTCATCTGTAAGTACACAAGGACCAGTCCGACGCTCGGTATGTTTGACTTGGGAGTCTATTCTGTTTGCCCAGTCCGCGCAATCAGCGCGGCGACTTGTGTGGGTAAAACTATCCTGCGGGCTGCACCCAGCACCACTGCGCTCTAATCGATGCAAATACAGGGTGTTAGGGTAGACACCGTTATCCTTGAAACTTATGGTTTGGTGTCATCTATAATATACTTTTTCTATGGGACCAACTTTGAAATCGCAGAAAAAAAAATCAGCTGTTCCATACATTTTGTCGATTTAAGTGAACACAAATGTATGAAACAGCTGATTTTTTTTTCGCGATTTCAAGCTTGGTCTAATAGAAAAAGTATATTATACTCGTAGATGACACCAAACCACTAGTTTCAAGGATAACGGTGTCTACCCTAACACCCAGTATAAAGTAGACTGGCCGCGTTCCACATTTTGATCGTAAAATATTAGGGATTAAATGGAACGTAATTATAAGGAAGTATTTCAGAATTTATCCGTAAAAGAATTGCATGTCTCTAAAGAGACATGATAAACGTCATCATCATATCAGTATTGACATACCCCTCTCCCAAAAAGTGTCTGTATGTATAGAAGTGAATCGATTATATAAGGGAGGTTGTAGGGCTGGTTAGATAATTAAATGCACATTTTACATCGATCTATCTCTTAACATAGCTAAAGTAATCGACTAAGTGCCGAATTTACCTTCGAACTAAGTTTTCCTCTACCTACTAATTTCGTACCCCAACTTTGGCCCCAGAGTACATTCTCGTGAAGTTTGGTAAACTTGACGACATGGTGTTTCGATAAACATTACAGATAGTATCTTTACAAAGGCGCTTGTGCCCACCTAAATATTTATTTACGACAATGTCAATAGACTTCAACATGATGTCCACCGATATTAATCTTTAGAGTAATTTTTAAATGTACATAATTATATCAACGAAAAACCAACAAATATAAATATAATATAATAATTATAAATTCTAAAATTCAATTCAATTCAATCAATCAATTTAATTCTTCTATTTTAATTTATTTCTTCTTTTGTGGATCTTTAACAGTCGTTACGGGTCGTCAGAAGCCCGAAAGTCTGACAACCAGTCTTACCAAGGGGTATCGTATTACCCAGTTACTGGGTTGTAGGCAGTCTCTCCATATAAAATACTGATATTCAGCTGCATCCGGTTAGACTGGAAGCCGTCCCCAACATAGTTGGGAAAAGGCTAGGCAGATGATGAATTATAAATTCTACAATGAAATATTATGTTTGTGCAAAACATTATTTCATATAAAATATAAAAATACCAATATACCATATCACCAGTGGGATTATCATCATTTTATGCATTCTCAAATTTTGGGTTCCTTACCTGAAAAGTAAAAACGGAACCCATAATGTGATGAAACAAAATACAAACGCTTTGTTACATTGCCATATCAGCACATTGCATGATTATGATTCGTTACGTGTTCGTTACCTACTGAATGCGTTATCGACTGCGATCGAAAATGTAATTTGAAAGAAAGAAAGAAAGAAAGAAAAATGCATTTATTGGCATTTTAACATAAAAAATACACCTTAAAACTATAAAAACCGAAACAATCAATAAAATGCCAAAAGGGCCTCAGCTCAGCATACTGTCAGATGGCAACACAAAGTGTACCACCTGACGCTGATTTTCAGCTGCAACCCACGAGTGTCATACGCTAGAAAAATAATATAGGTTATATTAAACAATTAAAATCTGATATATATGATAGAAGAAAAACAATATATAAAAATACCTAATTAAATGTGAATGTTTATAAATAAAATATAATATTTAAAATGGCAACATTCCGTTTAACCGGCATGGACTCGCACGCCGCCGGCTTAGAATAATCTGTGCGCAAAGCTGTCAAAAATAAATTATTAATTTGTCTGTCGTTTTCAACGTTTTGACATCTGGTTACTTAATTATACGCAATACATTAAGATGGAATTCATTATGATGTAATAACAAAGAATGTGTTAAGTGATTGTGTAGGTATTATTCTTTTCCTAAACAGTGTTTGTTGAGATTTGTGGGGGATGGTGTAGATGACAGCTCGGTAATTTATCCTGTATACGATGAAATATAAAGGGTAAATTAAGAGACATGAGATCAAACAACAGATTAATGACAAAATGGTAAGTGGTTAATTATATTCATATTAGAATTTTATGCACTGTGATTGAAATTAATTATATTACTATTTGAATAATAAATTAAATTAGATTGGTTAATTATTTGAATTAGGATATATTTTATCGAGGAACTATACTTGACAAACCGAAGTGAACTAGAGTAGATTAATTAATTAAGTTTCTAACTTTAAATTACAGAAACGAGATGGTGTTCCTAAGTTTATGGGATGAATGCAGTAGCGAAACACCGTCACCAATATAGCCGGACTCACATAATAGCGAGTTCCCAACAGACCACACCCTAGGAGATCCCAAGCCAAGCCTGCGTGCCACAACCCCTTAGGTACAGTGAGCCAATACTAGTGTACATGTTAAGGTTGAAAGGGAATTTGGTCATGTAAGTATTAGTAACTTTATTCTTGGAATTTGAAGGATTGTACTGATTTCAGGCATCGCATTGGTGGTGAGAGATCATTCCAAGAAAGTGTGCTGTGATTCTGTGCAATGGGCTCCGAAGGTGGGCCGTGCAATTGGCTCCGACAGTGGACAGAAGACTATACTTAGACGGCTTAGACGGCTTATGTATAGAGTGACACAACTACTTTACACAAAACAAAAAGAAACACACACTCAGGCGTTCTGAAAAATAGAATCAAAAAGATAGAATAAGTTGGTTTATATGGCAGATATGTCGGCTCGGATATTTTCCGCATCCTTCTGATGGCCTAATAAAAAATCTCTCAATTTCAATTTGAAAGTTAAGCAACTACTACTATATTTTATGGGAGGAGGGATATTGTTCCAGCATTTGGTAGCTGCGTAGCGAAAACTGCCTCTAAAAGCTGCCGACTTGTGCCGTGGAATGGAAAGCTGTTGAGAACATTTTCTTCCCTCACCGATTCTGTGTCTTCTTGTCCACGATAGTCTGTCATATAAATAAGAAGGCGAATGAGACTTAATAACACCAAAGAGTAGGCTTGCCAAGTGGAGTTTACGTCTAGCTTTCATTTTTAAAATATTGTGCTCATTGAAGAAAGGTGTTACATGCCCCCTAAAGGGAATTTTAAAACAGAAGCGTGCACAGGCGTTTTGAAGTCTTTGGATCATTTTTTCAGTTTTTGACAGTAGTCGTTGGCCATACACCGTGTCTGCATAATTCAGCTTTGATAAAACCAAAGACTCCACAAGCAAGATTCGCAATTCTTCACTAATATAGGGACGGGCTTTGTATAAAATCTTGAGTCTATAATAGCAATTACGGATAGACTCAGATACGTGTTTGTGAAAACGAAGTTCCGCGTCCATGATAAGACCCAAATTACGCGCTTCGTAAACCCGTTCGATAGGCTCTCCCATAACAGTCACACAGCCGGCACAGGGTTTAATTTTACCTAACTGCTTTTCGGTTCCAAAAAGCATGTACTTGGTCTTGGTAGGGTTCAAGGCAAGCGTGTTGGCATTGGACCATTGCACTATGTTTTCTAGATCTGTATTGAGATCGTTTAATGCTTGTTCATAGTCTTCCGGCTTAAATGATATATATACTTGTGTATCATCGGCATAAATATGGTATTTACATTTATTTATATTTTTAACTATATCGGCACAATACAAAATAAACAATACTGGCCCAAGAATCGAGCCCTGTGGAACACCCCTACCCACAGCGCGATGTCTAGAGACAACTGTTGAGCCGTCCGCCCGCCGTATTTCAACGAACTGCGTACGATCGCCAAGATAGCTATTAAACCATTTAATTGTGTCCTCGTCAAATCCATAAAAAGCCATCTTTGTCAATAATAGAGGCACGTTAATGCAGTCAAATGCACGTGAAAAATCAAGCAACACCAAAAGAGTGCACATACCACTATCTTGAGCCGACAAGATATTGTCTGTCACATCCAACAAAGCCGTGGCTGTACTACGGCCCCTCCTAAACCCTGATTGAACATCTGGGAGGATCTTATTTGTCTCTAAAAAATCAACCAATTGCGCACATACTACTTTCTCTAAAACTTTAGAAAGCACCGGCAGTATACTAATAGGTCTAAGATCCTTCAGTTCCAATGCATTTAGAGTCTTCGGCAGTGGTCGCACTTTAGCAATTTTCCATAACTCAGGGAAAGATGAGGATGTGACAGATGTATTTACTAAGGCAGTTATGGCGTCCAATGTCACAGGGAGTGTCAGTAATATCATATTTATGGTGAAGCCATCGCAACCTTCAGCATTCGATTTAATAGTAGACAGTGCGTTCGCGATTTCCTTGCGTGTTGTGGGTCTCAAACTAAACGTAGCACCATTATTTCGCGCGGATTCAAAAAATACAAGCAACGAATTATTAACCGTATCATTACCCGGCACATTCAGAAAATGGTCACAAATTTTGTCGGGATCATTAAAGTGCAGAGGTAATTCTTTATGTTTAGATGGGAGCAGGGTAGACTTTAGGTTTTTCCAAAACGCACTGGAGTCATTTATTTGAGTGTTGATTTTATGTTTAAAGTACGCTGATTTTTCGTAAAATAGGGAACTAGAAACAAGTGACTTTAATTCTTTGTAATATATCTTTTTAGAATCAGATTTTCTGTTTTTTAAATACTCTGCATGCGCTCTGTTCCTCAAATGCATCATAAATCTAACTTCGTATGTGATAAGTTTAATGTTTTAAAATAATTGTGGCTTTTTAATTTTAATTAAATATTATCCATTGTTGAAATCCTCCTGTAAATAATACAATAGAACGAGCATAAAACACAATCTTTCTTCTTTAAAAATGTATAATCGTATTAAAATCAAATGCAAACATTCAGGTTTTCTATTCAACAAGCTCACGGACCGAGAAAATAAAATGGTGTTCGTTATAAAATATGAATAATATTTTAGCGGAGTTCGTTGGCGTTAATTTGTCCCGATTCAACAAACATTTTTGAGACTATCAAGGAGATTAGAGTGCTAACAGCAATAGTTTGTGAGAAAGCTGCAAGCTTTGCTGCTTCGATGGATTAATAGTATATTATGCAATTAGTGAATAAAGGATGGATTTAAAGCGAGGAACATAGATGAATCACAGTTACACATAGTGAAGGTTTCTAACGACTAGCGAGTGATTCAAGTGTTAGAATCCTGAGCAACGCGAGTGATTCATCTATGTCCCTCGCTTAAAATGTCTCGATATAAATCCGTTTTATTCAAGGGTTGCATACTATATCATGACTACGAGAAAAACAACTTGCAACTTGTTGTTATGTCAATGTTATGCCTTGTTTTTATAGTACACCGTGGCATAGAATACATACTCCATAATTTCGATGACTTTTTCTTCGACAACTCATTAAGTTAGGAAAACAGACTCTGCACATCACACAATACATTTCTTTGTGAGACAATTCTTTTGAAATTAGTATTCTCGCATGTAAATTATCTGCAATAAAAACTCATTAGTTTTTTGTGAAATATATGTTTCTAAGTCTTACATTTAATCCTGCACAGCCACGTAGATATCTCTGGCTTATGTTACATAAGGCAACAGAATTAAGAATTTCTTCAGGTGAATAACATCATCCACTTTTATTCTCTACAACAAAGGAAAGCCCGAAGAGGTCGAATTATTAATTCAGGAACTCTTTATGGCAAAGACACTGTGTCTGAATAAGAACTGCATGTGTTTGGCACCAGAAATAGGCTACGAACGAAAGCTCTTTACTCAAAATATCTCTCGAGTGTCGTTGGGAAGGTAAACGATCTGTTAGAAAATCCATATATTTTTCGTACGGAAGTTGCACAGCTGTAACCATTTCCCAGTTGACATCTATAAAGCTGGCACAGATTAATAACCTTCAATGTACAGCACTAAAGAAAGCCAGGTACAGTCACGTCCACATATATATTATGTTGTTTTCCATATAAAACTGTCGCGGAGGTTTCGTGGAATAAATGTTCGTCTTTTCATTCGTTCTGTTTTATATTTTTGATTGATTACGTCCTAATGTCGGATTAGTTAGAAGTTTTGTAAGCGTTTCTTGTTAAAGTTAAATAAATGTTTCTTCTTTACATATAGGCAATTTGAAAGTAATTAGGTACCCACTAAAACTATTAATACCTTTTTTATTTGTAAAATAGGTATTGCACACGGCCCAAACTATTCATATATTTACGAAACGAATTGTAAAAACTTTCTAGCGAGCTCACTTTTGTTCCTTAACTAAAACAGAATTTTGACAGTGACATTACAACTAGCTCTTCACAGGGAATTCATTCAGTTGAAAGTTTTTCTTTGAGCACCTATAGCCCAAAATATGAGCGTGGTCAGGCCGTTCGACTAGGCAGTGCTTAATAAATTATCCGTATGTTATCTCTTTGACCAGTTTCTCCTTATCATTTCAAAGTTATTTAAAATCACTCGCAATTTATAACCTGTGTAGTATTATTATGAAAATGATATTTATTTTATAAAATTAATTTACCTAATAATATAGAGCCTGGAAGGCCTTTTGATATCTACAAGCGTTGAAATTTTTCATACCATATAACCTATTCAGTATCGACATTAGGTAGTCTCATAGATTAATTCAGAGTTTAGACACACCTGCAAACAAACTTACACTCTATAAAAGCTTAGCATAGCATCATAAAAATAAGGATAATGTGAAAACGAATATTGATGAGACATTAAATCAAACGTTATATTTTTATATAAGAAATAGAACATATCCATATCGCAAGTTATTTTCACAATCTCTTGCACTTAGCTTTACGTTATGACCATATCGAGTCCATCGAACATTACATAAAAGTGATTGATTCCCGAACCACGGCAGTGAGACACCGAAGAATTGAGCCCAACTGCTGTAATGATTGCCTATTTCGGCACCGTTAAAAGAAACCTTTCGATATACTTACCGATGTGTCCGCGCGTTCGTTACAGAACCGAGGCGTTTTCGTTTTCTCAATGTAGGTATTCGATACCTAATGATCTATGTGCCATCTGCTCCCGAAGCACTTGTTAACTGAACAGATTACATTGTTAGGGCGAGATCTCTTAAAAAGAATTTGAATATATTCTGGAACCCAGAGCTTATAATTATATTTCAAGATTTCAATTGTTAATGCTCAAACTTTTAATTAAATTCTATGAACAAAATTAATTGTTGGACATTTAACGAGAAATCTCTTGGCGTGGTTTGCGTCCGCATTATTTGCGGTTGCTAGTATTGCAACACAATGCTCTCATAAACTCCTATTGCAATATTTCTGCGTGCCCGCATGCGGTTGAAATCTCACCAAGTAGGCGGGACAAGATCGGAAACGTTAGAAATAGCGAAGCTGGCATGTAGTTTCAGTAGTAACCACAAACAGTAAATGTTAGAGCAGACCATACCTTCCTAATTGATACCTACGCATGAAACTTAATAATTAGAAAATCCTACATGTTTACTGTTTTACATTCATGCAAGAGCTACGAGTTCAGAACAGCATGCGGGCGCAGACAAAACCGCTCCACGAGTTTAGCCCCATCATCCGATTACTGGAAAAATAAACGAAACCGGTTCGAACGAAACAAACCCAGTTTCTATTTGCGCACACGTTTCAACAACAACAGTATTTGAAATTCACTGTTGAAATTAGATCTTCCACATTGATTGTCACAGCGGGTGGTCATTATTTATTTATTCGTCCTAAATTATCCCGATTTATCAGACGGTTTCATAATATAATACTTACTATTCGATGACAGATGAATGAGATAATATATCAAGCTACCCACTCTTTATCTAGTCATCTTACACGGCACCCATCGGTATAGGTATATCGTAAAACTACTCGTAAACAACGCCATATGACTTAAAGCAAAAAAAATTATCACACCAGCAACCAATGGGTCGCTTACTGCTAATGCATATAGAATGATCTGAATTACATTACCTATTCAGTGGAAACGGATGATGAGGAATCGCGTTTTTTAGTTATCTAGTGAATGTATAATGCAGGCGGACGGCACGAGTCGTTTTCCTAAAAAAAAAACATTTCACCTTTTCACGCTGTTATCACTCTTATTCAATGTGTGCACTTCAGTTTACAAGTGTGCTTTCATGTCACTCTTCGTTCTTTTTTTTTAATGTGTAGCTATGATGCTATCTTTAACATATGACGTGAAGACTTTTAGTTAAGTACCAAAAATTTCTTACCTATGAAAACATTAAAACAGCTTATACAATGGTGAACTGTGATTGTACTACATCGAATGAAAACAGACCGCACCTGTATTCGCGTCAATTTACCTGAAATCATGCGCCCCTGTGGCCCCAGTACATAATATTGTCATCATTGGAACGTTCTACAAACAAAATGTCAAGCCTCATTATTCGGTAAACCGGTGTTCCTCTCGAAACCATTACATCGCTTAATAGCTCATAATTTATAATGGGCGGTTAAGCTCGAATTACGCACGATTGTTCACCAATAAATTCCAGGGAATTTTTTGAAAGTCGATGGCGCATTACGAGGTCGGTTGACGAATGGCGGCCATTGTTGTGTGCCTGAAAGAATATAATTATGAATTATTTTAAATGGTCAGTTTTATGAAGGAATTGTCATTAATTACTTATTTATTTAACAATTTACGTACACACATACGAGTAATAAACAGACAAGAAAAAAAAGAACAGAAAAAAAGTACAAAGGTGATGCTTATTTCTAAAGAAATCTCTTCCAGCACGCTTGCGATAGGAAAGTAGATAAAAGATGTAGACACCGTGTGTAAAATTCGTAAGAAAGTACTTCATAAATTTGCATATAAATGTCTCTTATGATCTTTGTGAACAGATTTTTTTAACCGCATAGGCCATTTTTATCCCAATTCCTTACAAATAAATAAGCAGTAAATAAATAACCTATTGCGCTAACTAAGCACAAGTTTATCTAAATCATACTCATTGCTTTTACGATAGATACGTAACTAAGTGGTCGACAATTTTCCACCACTCTTTTAAACCATGCTGTGTGGAACCAATAAAAGAGTACCGTCACGCGCCGCTAACTTCACCTATAATTTTTCCACAAGCGAAACACGATTATGGTTACAAAACAGAATTTGACATTGTTCTAGTCCTAATAGCATATCTAACATAAATAGTCTTTCAACACGAACCATGTCTCGTGTTACGTGTATATAAGTTTATATTAATTATATTGGGTTTGAGGAGGTGGGGACTGATAAGACCAACAGTGACATATGGAAAACAAAATATAATGTCAGAATTGGATTATTATCTATACCGACCATATGGTGGGTATAGATAATAATCCAGTATAGGTGGGTGGAGGTTCGCTGCTTTCATACTGTAAACCAACAGTTTATCGATGATGTATTCATTTGATCGTTTGCAATCGGGGCGAATCTATTGCCATTTATCGAGCAGAAGTAATCAGAATTATAAACCTAGGGCTGTTATACCTAAACAAGCGATGATGCCAAACTAAGTATAAAGCGTTTTAAATTTAACACAACGCCAAGTAGGTACATACTTAAAACAAGGCTATTAAAATATCGTCAACTCTAACCAAGTTCTTAATTGTCTACGAAAGAATATCTTACGTTTATTGCACTTCCCCCAAATTACGAGGTCAAGGAAATAACATCTTGTAACGACTTTATCGAATAAAATATGACTTTACTTAATGAAAAAGGCTGTAGAATTCGATATTTGGAATACAGAACAAATAATGTTAATGAGCACTTTAACAGAAATGAAACGTTTAGATATATTGTAAAAAATATATTTAACTGAGTAAGAAGGAACAAAGAGAGAGGCAATAAGTCAGTTACAAAGTATCGCTGAATAATTCTCGTCTTATGAGCGTGGATCGTGATTTATCTCACGTTTGCGCCTCCACAGTGCTCCTTATGCAATTCATCTCAAAAAGCGTAACAACCTTGACCTAAAACTAGGCAAGACTGAACTGATCAAGATTAAAGATTCGAAAAAAAAAAAAAAAACTTTGGGTTATTACACGACTGCCTAAAAAGGAGTGTAATGTTTTCAGGGTTCATGTATGTATATATGTGAGTTTCTTTATTCCACCATAACTTTAAAATGCCAGAACGGATTTGGATGAATGGGGTATCTTTAGAATCCTTGCATTATCCCGTGTGAAATATTTTTTTTAATCAATATGGCGGCAGTATGGAAAGGAAAATGCCCATTTATCTACGGAGCGCCGTTGCGCATCAAACAATTTTGTATGACAGCATAAATTGGATATAAAAGAGGGGTGATGTCGTAGTCTCAAAGAAAATAAAAACAATCCATTTATTTTGTGGGGTTCTCTATGGGTTCTTTGATTTTCTGTTCAGTTTTAAGGTTAGTTTTGTAACAAATCTTCCACCAAAAAACGCATTCCTTTACATAATTATGATTTGAATTTATATAGATATGCAACAGAAAATAGTTCTAACAAATCAATTAATGATCCCAAATAAATAATATTATATAGGTAGGTGCCAAATGTAGTTTTGTACTTGTAGGAAGTAGAAAATAAAAATGATTGCATATAGGAATGAAATAGTTTTATTAATCTATTATTTACGTATAAATTATATTTTTAAATGATTAGATTATAAAAATATAAAAACATTAAAAAAAAAAAAAAATGTAGCCCACCGGTATCGGGAACAGGGTCCAAGCTACCGGCCAATACGGACCGTGTCCAGGAGTATCGCTTTCTGAATCAGGCCCTTAACCCAGCTGCCCAACGACAGCCTATATAGGTGTTGGTCGAGGCTCTTAGCAAATAAGTCATTGGCTGATACAACTATCGGCACAATGATCGCAGAGTCCACATCTCACATGTCGACCACCTCGTGAGCCAAGTCAAGATACTTGGATTTGTTTATCTTTTTCGGCCTTCTGGAGGTTTCCATCATGGGGGACCGTTATGTCAATGATCATTGCGCACCGCTCTGTTCGATACACTACCACTATATCAGGCTTATTGGTAACAATAGTCCTGTCAGTGATGATGGATCGATCCCAGTACAATGTGATATTTCCATTTTCGAGAACTGGGTCGGGCACATACCTGTAGTACGGCACTTCCGATTCCACAAGGCTGTATTTCAGAGCAAGTTGGTGATGGATAATCCTGGCTACAAGTTTGTATCTATGCAAGTACTCTTCGTTAGCTAGACGAGAACACCCGGAGATAATGTGTCGGATTGATTCTCCCGGTCGGTGGCATGCCCGACAGATGTACTGCACAGAGGACCGTAGTCGTAAAAACGTTCTACACAATCCACAATCCACTGGACACTCACACAACGCAATTATAAATTATTTATTAGCACAACAACAACACGATGATTTGTTTGACAGTGACGCTTTTGACAGTTTACCTTTCACATTTCCCGCGATAGTGTTATCAACAATTAATTTAAATCATCCTGACCATAAGTGATTTGTTTGTCACCTAAAGAAAGATTTGAATAAGTAGAGTAGTATTATTTTAATAAAAAGTTAGAATATTAATAACGAGGAAAAATGTCATAGTTGAAATTATTTTTTAAACTCATCATCCCCTCGTGATCCGATAAGACCGATTAGGGAAGTTCTAAAAATTGGCAACACAGCTTTCACCAAAATACGCCATATAATCGAATAACTAACTAATTAAATACGAAATATTAACCCCACATACGATTTTGATCAAATTGACTAAGAAAAGCTAAAAAAATATTTTATAATTTATGAGTATATTTTTATGGCCATACTCTTACACTATAAAGCGGTTTTGATTCTGGGCAATCTCCTTTCAATTATTTACAAAATGGGTATCCAATTGAAGGCCTTGATGAGCAAATCCCATATATAATTTTTTGGCATACATTTTACATAGGTAGGGTGCAACATAGGTAGGGTACAACATGCAAAAAAAACATTTCATCTTTGGCTGCAAACTATTTAATCAGACTTTAGTACCTACCAAAGCCAAAGATTTTTTTTTTTCATTAAATAAAGTCATATTTAAAAAAAGTTTATTTTCGATAAAGTCGTTACAAGATGTTATTTCCTTGACCTCGTAATTTGGGGGAAGTGCAATAAACGTAAGATATTCTTTCGTAGACAATTAGGAACTTGGTTAGAGTTGACGATATTTTAATAGCCTTGTTTTAAGTATCTACCTACTTGGCGTTGTGTTAAATTTAAAACGCTTAATACTTAGTTTGGCATCATCACTTGATTAGGTATAACAGCCCTAGGTTTATAATTCTAATTACTTCTGCTCGATAAATGGCAATAGATTCGCCCCGATTGCAAACGATCAAATGAATACATCATCGATAAACTGTTGGTTTACAGTATGAAAGCAGCAAACCTCCACCCACCATATGGTCGGTATAGATAATAATCCAATTCTGACATTATATTTTGTTTTTCATATGTCACTGTTGGTCTTATCAGTCCCCACCTCCTCAAACCCAATATAATTAATAACACGACTCCCCTGCTAAAAAACGAACTAAAACGTAAAAAACAAGTTGATAAAATTGTCATTGCAGTCGGGGGACCTCTTAGATTAAAAATTGTTCCACAGAACGGTCCCCCGACTGCAATGACAATTTTATCAATTTGTTTTTTACGTTTTAGTTCGTTTTTTATTTCAGCTTTAGGCTTGCTTATCAGATATACGACTCAGTTAGGCTCTAAATTGGTAGTTCGAAATGAAAAAAATCTTAGTGACTCATCATCATCATCTGCCTAGCCTTTTCCCAACTATGTTAGGGTCGGCTTCCAGTCTAACCAGATGCAGCTGAATACCAGTATCTTAGTGACTGCCATGTGGATTTGTAGATTGCTCTCTATTTTACTTCTTTGATGATGATAACCCCAACCTCTTTATCATGGCGGGTTAAACCCCATTAATAAGTTTTCACACCACCTGCTCGCTAATGTCAAATCTAATTATATGTCATGCAAACTCTTGCAAACTTAACCTAAAACAAGTCATTTAAACCCTAGGCTCTAGCCCAGCAATAATATTGTACTAGATTTCATTATGATCCGCTGGTGCATAATGTGATTTGATGATGTTTTCATACAAATTGAGGTTCCAAATTCAAATCCTTTTTACCTTATAAAAAAACCTTTTTCAATTAGGTACAGCTCGACCAACGCGGTCAGTTTTAGTTGCCGTCGACGAACAAAATAATGAAATTACACAATTTAATAGAGTTGTTATAGTGTCATTGTTATGTTATAACATCAATGTACTTATATTAATTAAATAAATGAAATAAATACTTAGATAAAACAAAAGTAATGACAACAATAAAAACAATCCCGCGTTAGAATATATATGATTTATTTTTTATTGTGTTTTCGATGAAATTGTAGAAGTTTAGAGAGAGAAGTAGAGTAGTCTCGATAGTAGAGATAGGAAAAAGTATCTTCGTCTTGGGCGAGCTTAAATCCCTCGCTGCACTCAGGATTCTAGTTTTAACTTCCTCACTTCGCTCAGGAATTAACTCAAAGCACGCTCTAGTAATCGTTGTTGCGTTCGGGATTCCAATATAAGGCCCGTGACTTACATCACTGCTTTATCCCTTTAGTGAATTAGATGACAGATGACTGCTACTATTAGATGACTGATGACTGATCTTTAAGTCAATCAATCAATCTACCTACCCTAGCGCTTTCCCAATATATTGGAGTCGGCTTCCAGTCCAACCGGATGCAGCTGAATATCAGTGTTTTAAATATACGGAGTTCGAGGTAAAGCACTAGAAATAATCAAATCCTATCTCAGTAATAGAATTCACTGAAATCACACAATTATGTCCATTCACAAACACAGAAATTAAATATACATCGAGCTCAAGATATATAAAATATGGTGTACCTCAAGGGTCAATACTAGGACCACGACTATTTCTCATTTATATAAATGATTTATTTACCTAACGCTATTCGGTTCGCTATGGTTTTATTTGCAGATGACAGTACGGCTCTTTTCACAAATAACAAAAATAAAAATCATGAACTAGAAATAAATAATTCCCTATCTAAATTAATAAATTGGCTTACAACAAATAACCTAAAAATAAATCTTTTAAAAACCCATTACATGATTTTCAAAAATAAAAACGCAAAATCAATTCCTTGATCTATTAAGTACAACAATGAAACTGTATCTGAGGTTACAAGAACAAAATTTTTAGGGATCTATAGATTCTAATATGTCATAGAAAACACTTGTAAATAGTGTATGTAGCAAATTAAATCAATTCTCTTATGCGCTCTACATGCTCAAAAAGTATCTAACCAAATCACACTACTAAGTGCTTATCATGCCTATGTGGGATCCACTCTATCTCATGGGATACTCTATTGGGTATATTTAACGAATAAAGAAATTGCGTTCAAGGCACAAAAAAGTGTATTAGATCAATATGTGGGATACACCAAACAAATTCATGTAAACCTCATTTTATAAATCTCAAGATATTAACCTTCCCTGCTCTATATATCTACGACGCCTCAATTTTAGTTAAATCAAACATCAGTAGCTATGACACATTAACAAGCAGTAGATATAAAAATACATTACGCAATAAAACACCCCACACTGCAGTGCATAGCAATAGTATTTTTTGTATGAGCATAAAAATATATAATAAATTACCATTAGACATTAAAGACCTACATCCAATTGGTATTTTTAAAAGGAAGCTAAAAGACTTCCTTATTAAATAGGCATATTACCTACTCTGTAGAAGAATTCCTTGAAGAAAAATAATTATTTAATATTAAAATGATTGTGATACTTACTACAATGTGATATAAATTCTAAGAATAGTAGGTATAGGTTATTATAAAATGTATGAATAATGATAATTGATATAATATAATGTAAACTGTATATATAACTGGAATATTGAGTATGTTGAATTTTTATTTTTAATTTTAATTTAATACCTAACTAAAAACCATTTAAATTGCAATGCCTTAACAAGCAACTAAGTTCTAAGAACCTACCTATTGTTAACATCTCCAATGTATGTGCCTACACTTATTCCGCAATAAAAAAATTGAATTTGAATTTGACAGCCTATCTGACCTCCAAAATGAGAGGCAATGTCGAGTAGTTTAAAAAAAAAACATAATCTAGTAGCGCCTATCCGAGACGGCTCGGTGAGAATCTAGACAGAACACGTGACCTGACGCAAATAGCACGAGAAGCCTCGATAAAATCGCACCGACCATAGTACCTATATGTGTATAAAGCTGCATACATTAATAGACAATGCAGCTCGTGTTTGTACCTGGTAGAATATGCACCCCTATACAAACCCATTTGATTCGATTAATCCTTTATAAGGACAAATAAAAAACATTCGATCGACCACATTTAACAACTGGTCATCGTCTCGCGTCAGTCAGAACACAATTGCAAGTCTGCAGACTTGCAGTTGTGTTCTTAGCCACTTCCTCTTAATAGACATACCTACATCATTCCAGTATTCGTTTATTTACAACTTTTTAGACAACCACATTTAAATATAATTACTAGATGTTTTCTCTAAAATTATTTTATACCGAAATACAATAATACAAGATGCTTTTAGCGGAAAAGAAGGAAATCTCGCTAATGAAAATTCAAGTAGATCAATGCGAACGCATTAAAATACGGAGAAGTAATCAAATACAATTATTCAGGTGTATCCCTTTACGTATCCAAAGCCGCTCAAGGGGTCGTTAAAGCTTACTTATATAAGATTGAAAACTGCTTGACCCGCTACAGAATGCGACCGCACTTGTGAAATGGAAAAAATAATGAATGCTTAAATTTTTGGAGATGCTCCAGTTCGTTTTATTTAAGTAGCTCTCTCGCTGAAGTTTCCACGTCCCGTGTTCAGCTGAAGTTGAAGTTATCTAGACAGTAGACACCCAGAAACCATCGCCCTTCACTTGAGTGGGCTTTATGACAGTTGACGCGTTGCGTATTTTAAGTTAGGTACCTAATCTCGCATGAGTGCTTAGTCATATTCACTTTATTAGAATTGAATTTACTTTTGTCATACTGACTTCTCTGGTATAAAACCTAATAAATACAAGTACCTTCTATAAAAAGTGACTGATTGAATTATTTTATTTAAATGTTTTTCTCCACTTAGTAATTAGGTACCTACCGTAAACATGGGTCAATTTTCAACATACCTACATATTTAACAACAAATGTGTATTTAAGTATATTTATAATACCGTAACTTCCTCTACTCACATGCAGCGCGGTAATCAACGCTGCCCTATTTATAATTATAGGTATCACTCCACCAGCTAAATTATACGAGTTGGATAGAGTTAACGTCAAGCCTGGATTAATAGGTCAGTATTTATTGTAATATTAGGCTGCCTCGTTGGTCTAGTGGTCGCAAACGCTACTGCTGGGCATGAGGTCCTGGTTTCGATTCCCGGGTCGGGCAAAGTGTTAGTAGCAGCCTGAAGTCTGGATTTGTGCCCAGTTGATGACAATAGGCGTTCCCTCTATTACATGGGACTTAAACATAACTGGTGAAATGTGAGTGCAGTGTAGGTACCTACCATACGTCACGTCTTGTGGTGAAGTTAAGGCTCGTGCAAACAGAAGCGTAATCGCGGGCGCGACAGGCAGCGGTACCTTTGTCGACAAAGGTACCGCTGCCTGTCGCGCCCGCGATTTCGCGTCTGTTTGCACGACCCTTTATGGTATGTTAAGGTTGATGCGCTAGGGTGGCCCGCATGTAAGTGCATTGAATGAAAATTTCATGAAATCGTCAGTCAATACACTTACAAGAACTTAGAGAGTTATATTGCTGATTCTAATGTTTATAATTCTGTAAATCCATATTTGTTACGGCCGCTAATAATATTTAGATCAACATACAACCTGATACTGACCTGCAAATTGCAAAAAACGTAAGAAAATTTGAATTTCGCGGGCCACCCTAGCGCATCCACCTTAATGTTATGTTATTTATCTTTAGGTTGTTATAGAATTTCACAGTGTAGACAGACTAAAAACTCTCACTATATTTAGAGAACTGCTGTCAAAGGTGCCTAATAAATTATTCATGTAAATGAGCATTAACATGACCCGCTGGCAAGTGTTTTGACAACTTTTGGAACTCTAATCCCTTCAAAAATCTGTAGTCTATGTTCAACAGTAGACTCATTTTGGCTTATTATTTATGTAACGATATTGCAGTAATTCGTATTGTGTTTCTCCCATAAATAATTGTACTGAGTAGACACTTGAAGGAAACATAATGCTGAATGCTGCATACGTCAGAGCCGCACTCAAACCAAGTTCTTAGCTCGTGGAAAACTTTAATAACAATCAAGCCGGAGTCCCTCGCATTGTGTTCATAAAGACTGCATCAACACACAAGATATTTGCATCAAAAACAGATACAATCCGTGTAGGGACGTCTCAGAATATAGGTCGAGTATACCGCGCCTTGGCTACTACACAGACCTAGGAAATACATGTACTAGATACTCTTGTTACTGCAAAATCATCTACGTCTACTGCCAAAAACTCACATTCGATTGTGGCTACCGTGACAAATTGCTCTATAGAGCCATCGTTGAAAAGGCACATTCTCAGCATTCTCTTAAGAATCATTTAGTAAGTCTATTACACCAAACGTTGGTTTATCAATATCAATGATTTCAAATTCTGTTGAATAGCTTTAAAATTGTTTTTAAAGCCAATTTTTTCCTAAAAGAGAAATGTGAAATGTATATTTCTTATACGATGATAATAGTTATTTGTAATGCAAGGCGGCAAAGTTGTTTTTTGGCGCGAGTACTTGTATTGAATCCTGAGCGTTGCGAGGGTTTCAAAGGTTCGAGACGCAGAACAAATTTGCTGCCGAGCGAAACACACAACTTTTCACCTCACTACAGCGAGGAAAATGCTAGCTGTCTCAATGCAATGAACAAAATAATATTGTACTTCACACTTTTCGCGCATTTTTTACGGAAGAAAAAAAAATCAGCTATTCCATACATTTTGTCGATTTAAGTGAACACAAATGTATGGAACAGCTGTTTTTTTTTTCTCGATTTCAGGGTTGGTCCCATAGAAAAAGTATATTATAGATGACACCAAACCACTAGTTTCAAGGATAACGGTGTCTACCCTAAAACCCAGTATAAAGGTTTTTGGAGTGAAAACTTTTTTAGGCGCGTTGAGCGATTTTTGTGCTGGCCAGTGCGATTATTCTAAAAATGAGCTTGGCACACTGAAATGAAATAAGTATTTCTGCATTATCAGTGGACCCGGCGGTATATAAAATTAGTGAATAGAAAGGTTCGAATTTTAAAAACTCTTTCCACCTTAGCGGATAAAATGCACTTCTGCACGCAGATTTCGAATGATAAACAGAATCTTTCCGAGCATGTGTGGTGAAGAAAAATAAAAATTCCTGGTTTGAAAATGTGAGTTACTCATTGTTCCTAAATGAGGCACAAACGGACAGAAACGTAATTCTTACGTGAGGTGTGCGAAAAAGGAAAGATCAAGTGCGAGTAAATAAATTAAGACCTCAGCTTCCCTCGCAACATTATTTATATGAACTCAACTGTACAGAAATTGCGGAATCTATCAAACATAATTGGTTCCATACATTGCTAATAAATGTAGGTAAGTATTTTGTAAATATCGAACTATACGTAGGTATGTAGATATTGTAGATAGGTATATTTACAAGTGGTCTGGCTCGACAAACATTCTCGGGAAAAGGGTTTACTCTCTGGAAGGGACATGCCCCTTATGACTCTCTCGGGCATCGTCTAAGATCTGTAGCCACCTGTTTTTTTTATTTAACATCTTTTTTATTGTCATTGCGTCCAATGGGTATCTATAAAAAGAATGTTGTTATTTCTTGTGCAGTGATAGCCTAGTGGTGTGACCGTCGGACTGCCAAGTCAGAGGTGCGTAATTATCACTTGCTTTAAAAACGGTGAAGGAAAACATCGTGAGGAAACATATGCCTGAGAGATATGTCTCGACGACATGTGAAGCCAAGTCAACCCTTGGGCGGCTTTTAAACTCTGACACCAGGTTAGTCTGTAACCACACGAAAAGAAGAAGATTTTTTGTGCATACAGTCTAGACTGTCGAGTAGAGTAGAGTCTAAACATAATTATATTTGCAATAGAATTCGGCATACGTATGAGTGCTATAACTAGCAATAAGGGCTGTGTAGTGTACGTATAGGTATGTCTGTAACCTGGTGGCGAGAGACATTGATCTTTAAATTATAAATGAGTGTTGCGAAATGGGTCGAATCAAACGTACGTGTGATACGAGCAAGTATACCGTGTGTATCTCTGGGAGAGCCTGAAGGAAAGCACAAGTACAACCTTCTGGGGATACCTCACCTATCTACTTAGTATGTTTATATTTCATTTAAGTTATTCCATCCGCTGCTCCGTAAAGTTGAACTGAATTGATTTCTTTAAAGAAAAATAAGGAACGAAATCGTATTACAAGGTACTACTTACAATGTATCTTAACTTAGAAGTGAAAAACTCTAATGGATATTGAAGGCCCTACCTAATTAATTGATCTACGTTATGGAAGCGGTTATTTTAACACAAAGTAGGTTACTCTAACAAAAAGAACATATATTTCAGGAAAATATCTAGGGCCGTTTTATTTTCAAATAAATATCACCTTGACGTAAAATTTTCACAAAAGTATTTTTTTAAGTCGCTCGAAAACAACAAATTACTGTTTTAATGAAACCAGAAAGGTTTTACGATTGTGCGGAGTTTTATTGTATAGAATATTAAATCCACGAGCTCTGAACCGAGAGCCTTTATAATTCATTAGAGAAAAACCTTCAGCCATTGTGTTTATAAGCATACACCAGCTTATGAATAATTTGTGTCCACGACATTAAAATGTCTCGTAAATAATAAACAGTATTGGTTCAATCTATCAAATAAGAAGGTTAGGTACAAGAATATGTGAGTTTTTGTACCTACATAGCATTTTTCAACACACTTCAAGTCATTATATAATTAGTGGAGATGTAGTTTTCCAAAAAAATACCCTAACGAGTTTAAAAACTTACCCCGTAAAGTTCGTATACCAGAAGTTAATGTGTATATACACATTAACTTCTGGTATCTGATTCAAACTCATACCTAGACCAGAAGATACCAGAAGTTAATGTGTACATACACATTAACTTCTGGTATCTGATTCAAACTCATACCTAGACCAGAAAACTACTCAATTTACAAATTCAATGGATCGTAACGTTCTACCTTACCGCTGAACGACAGAGCATTACACCGAAGCTTAGTTTATTGACCAATTCTAGATAAACATTAATTCGATAAGTTACTCGTTTGTTGAAATTACGTCTAGACAATGAAGAATGGTGCTTCTTGATAGTATCGAACTATCGACTAAGTTTAGTAAAGTATTCAAATGCTAATGATAACCGATTGCTCTACAGTTGGTAGTTGAGGTGAAAGAAATTGTAGCACATGTATGCTTGGCTTTGTTACCAACTTCTGTCGTTTAGTTTTACGATAGTTTTGAACTTTTATTGCCTTATAAAGTTACACCCACTAACTTCGGCTGATTGGATATTTTGTATATGTTATGAATTTAATAAATACGTAGCTTATCAGATCACATACCTACATTTTTCGGTAAACTAATGTAAAGATATACCTACATTTAAATATATAAGACTCTATATACCAAGAGCCCAAGTTGAAAAATAACATTCGTATGTTCATCTTAGAAAGTTGTTCGGGGTTATATATAATTCAGAGCGACTACAGTACGACATAAGCTGACTTAGCAGAAAGCTGGAAGCGGTAACACAAGTTACTAATGTTGGATTATAGGATAGTGAGAACACGACACTTGTCCCGACGACACCGGCCACACATTACTCACTGTCTTGGCCACGTCCACGGCATTTGTCACTTAACATATAAATAAACGTGTTGGGACTCTTTGACAACTGAGAAACAAAGAGACAGGTTAACAAGGCCTTTAGTTTCCCTTCAATTAATAGCACACACAAATAACGCTCAAACAACAGTGCGAAGAGAATTTAATTTTATTCTGAAACAATGAAAATGTTTGATGAAGCTGTTATATTAACATACACATGTAGGTCATTCAAAAACGGACGATAATTCCAAACGGGATGTTCGTTCGTTCGTTTTAAACCTGCTGTACGATAAATAAACAAACAGGTGTATTCCTAAGCGTTGACGAGTTTATTAGACATTTACGAGGAGCCGTTGAGTTAACATGACGTTCATGTCATAAGTTCCTAAACTTGTCGTAACTTCTATTGCCCTAGTAGACAATGGCCTTTTGTACTACACTTTAATGTAGATTGATGAATTACTAACGCCTTTGACGTGTCCCTTCTGCACGAATGCAGCAATGGTCGTAGAAATGCGCTGACGTGAGCGATTGTGAATTAGTAAACTGAAACGCATCGATCTGATAGTAGGAATGTTAGAGTAGGTAGTTATCAAACGATTTATAAATAACTAACTTCCGTCAGCGGCGACCGTTTGATATTTTTATAATGATCTGTTGAAAGTATTTTTAATAAAAACGGTCTGGTAGATTTTGAGTTTTTAATTAAAAACAAAAATACTTATCAATACAAATCTTTTCTCTTTCTAATATTAGTGTAGATGTAACGCAATCGTTTCAGACTGAGTTGGTATTTGCATTTTTACATTAAATGGTCTACCAGAAGTTACTAAGACGTTTTGTTCGATGTAAAGACATAATATAAACTTTATAAGTAAATTAAGGATGAAGAACGCGGAAGAATTTGTTGATGCCCTACGAGCTCTTCCTTATATTTTATTTTTCCCTTTGTACATAATGATAGTGTTAGATTGTATATTTTATTTAAAATTGTAGGGAAACTAAATATTAATTAAACAAAACCTGAATCTATATAAAAAAAATATAAATGATACACCCGAGTCGTTTTCATTGGATTTAGTATGATCGTATCAACAGTTCACTATGTGACCGTCAGAGCAAAGTCAGAACCAATGAAAGCCAAATTGAAGACTTTCAGCGATGTTCTTCAGAAGGTGTAGTGGTACTAATTTTAAAGCTCAAACCCTGAGCGAGTGATTCAAGTTTTTATATTATGCAAACGAAGTGGCGGGTACCAGCTAATAAGTTATAAATATTCCCTAAAAAAAACAAAATATCAAAGAAGATTTTCCGTGTCCATGCTACTGGATTCATTGTTTTTAATATTTGATTATAAATACCCGCGGACAGTATACCTACCAGCAAAGCTTATCATAATTGAAGATTATCCGGATTACAACGCCAGACTGCGTAATTAAAATATAGTATTTATCTATATACAGCATTATTTGATAATCATATTATGTTTGACAGCGTTACACAAGGAAAGATTTTATTTTAATTATATACCTATATCTAAAGAGTTAGAGGTTATCATAGAGGTTATCATTTATCATCTAATAATGCTGCCATTTTGTATCAAAATTAACTTGTCTCTGAGAGTATGAGCTTACTGTAATAAAGGTATCTCGAACCCTCAGTTGTCTCGAGTATTATCTAGGTATGTTTATTTCTGAATCCATGTACCTACAGTTATGATTACAATTTCAGTTATTACGTTCTGTGTTACATTCTGAACATTTAGTTGACACCTCTACGTGCCGTGGTTTGTCGGTTGGTATATCTAAGGTTGAACACTGTTAATTTTTAACCGACTTCTTCAAAAAGGAGGAGGTTCTCAATTCGTCTGTATGTTTTTTTTTTTGTATGTTTGTTACGCGATTACTCCGCCAATTATGAATCGATTTTGATGATTCTTTTTTTGTTTGGTCATGGTCATGCTTCCGAGGTGGTCCCATATAAATTTTATTAACTTTGCATGCGTAATTTTTGAGTTAGCTTCAATATTACGCATTTTTCCCGCTTAGTTTATCTAGACGATATCCTGTTTGACTCCTTCACTGTTATTTACATAGCAGGTAGTGGTATTCGGATTTGTGTGGGGTAGGTACCACAACTAAAAAGTGAAAAATAAAAATTTTTACAATAAAAAAAACAACCGACTTCCAAAAAAAACACTAAAAAAAATGAAAAATAACGTTAATTTCGGAAGTCGTTGGCAAAAAACGGAAATTGAAAAGCAAAGACACCGATTTCCGAAATTAACGTTATTTTTCATTTTTTTTTTTGTGTTTTTTTTGGAAGTCGGTTGTTTTTTTTTTTGTAAAAAGTTTTTATCTTGTTATTTTTCAGGGGCTTATGCTAAGCTAAGAACTAAAGTCATCGGTTGCAACTTTAACTCTATAAAATGATTCTTGACATAAAATCAATCTGCCTGGTCGTTTCCCAACTATATATTATGTATATTGGGGTCGGCTTCCAGTCTAACTGAATGCAGCTGAATACCAGTATTTTGAACTGCCTGTCTGACCTCCACATCCCAACTAGCTGTTTGCCAGAATTTTGAGCTTCGGACTTCCCGTAAGACTGTCTAAGATCTTCAAATGACAGCCGGGACCAACAGAATAACGCGCTTTCCGAGACACGATGGGGTCTCGACGTGTGATGGACGGTCACCCATCCTAGAACCGACCGCGGCAAGCCTTCCTTAACCCTTAATTGACCCATGCGGCTGTAATTATTTAGCCACGAGCCGTGACGAGCCCCTGAAAATGAATGTTTGACCTAAATTATTATTTTTTTTTTTTTTTTAATTATGAAATTAAATTTTAAAGAAACAATTTAATGATGCTTTAACTATGCAAGTATCGTAGCAGGTGGTATTCTATAGTTTCTGCCTACCCCCATGAGAAACAGTCGTCAATTAATATATACAATATGTTATTTTGTAAATGTTATACACAATTTTACGTAAAACATAAAATTTTACAATAGCAAAATATAGCATAATCTTCTAACGGAAGGTAATTTGAAACCTAAAGAATCAAAATTCCCTTCAACACAACACGCACATTTGCTATTTTATTTATAGACTAGGTAATGGTACCTATTAGGTATCATAGAGAAGAAAAATAGGGCTCTTTTTCATAGTTTCCACTGTCACGTAGGTGGACATTCATGACAAGTTATTGTAATTATGTTCGGAACCAACTTACGATCTTTTGCACTTACTTTTCAGAACTGTATGTAGGTATACAATTGTTACGTCTTATCCGAATCGCTCTAAGTGTTATTGAGGTATTTTTGCATTTTGCTTATGTATTCACCGCCTTAAAAGGTTGTTTAAACCCTTACACTCGTACAGTCGTATGTTGTACCAGATTTTACGAGTTCAAAGCAAAGAGCCTAATCGTGTTTAGTACATTAGTATTATTAACGACTTTTGGTAGTAAACTCGCTATGATAAATATTTTCATTAGGGTCGTTCGGTACGGATAAAGAAGGGTCGCGGCCATTTGACTAAAACTTTTTTTCAGCGAGAGTTCTTATTCAGCGGCAAAGTAAACCTATTTAGAAACTGCTCCTTAAAATAAGGAGCCCTGACTTTAATAGCGGCGGACAGCGGTTATACAAATATGTACCATGAACATGTATGAACATGTATCTCTAGATCTAAATAGGGCTGTCTTTATTGACATATTCACGCAATACACCTATGTAATTATCAACAAACTTAATGCTAATTAAAAAAAAACTAACACACGTGTAATTTATCGCACACTGCTATTATCCAAGGACTGGCTTTTTATAGAATATTTTTTCGGTCTTACTGCCTTTATACACGAATGTGTCTAGTCGAGTTGAAAATGCTTGGCATTTCAGATTCTTAACTCTAATATTAAAATGATTAGACATTGTCTACCTTTCTAATTGTGTACAGCGGTTCCAACTAAAAGTTGCAATGTAGCGGTGAAAATCATAAAACGTGCAAACCATAAACTGACGGAAATGGTTTATAGCACGCAAGAAGGATGCGAGCTATTTCACGGAGCTTTTCCATTTCACTTGATTGCACATTATATTTCATCGTCAGTTCCTCCCACATTCGAATTGAGGAAATTGTTGTAGACATTGTTGTAGACATTGTTGTAAATGAATGAAGGAAATTGTTGTAGGGAAGTATTCCTGCCTACGGATGCAGTAGTACCAACCTACGTTATTTATTCAGATTACTGAAACCCACAACAAGTAAACAACCACACGTCGGATTTGCATGGATCCGTACTTACATGCGATGGTTGTTACAATAATTATCCTTCTTTATATGTATGTATTACACTTTTACATTACCCACAGCACAATAACAACGCGTATAAAAAGTGTTGTCATGAACCTTGAGTTTACGGAGGCGCACCCGAGAATATTACTAACAAAGACACATTTTCCTAATCCCAAACAGCTAGGTACCGAGAACTTTACATCTAAGTGAAAAGAGTTCAAAATACAATGGAAATACGACGTGGAAAATAGCATGGGTTCTCTTGGATCGTGGGAACAGAAGGGAGCCGAAGCAATTTCAAAAAAACGTGACAAAGGTCATAAAAAAGGACTATGTTGTGCCTGTGACGGGTGCGTGTAACGCACGCCTTGAAATTACCTCCACACTGCTCACCTTTATTTCAGCAGTTGCATGTTGTGATCAGATACAAACACCGAAGCAAACATTTATAATTTTTACGAGAATTATTGAGTAATAGAATATCTATATATTTTGAACTGTCCACAATGACGAAACTAGACTCATAATATTTTCATAACAATTTTACATTTCATGAATAGGTACAGCACAAATTGTTCCTACATTCATTTACAAAAAGGAGGTCCAAAACGTTTCACTAACATTTCCTCCTCATTTACCCCACTCCACCTAACAAAGTGAGCAATAGGCAGTGATATTCTTGTATTTTTTCCAGTACGTGGGCACGCGGAGGTGCGCGTGGAGTTACAAATGGAGCGGTGGGCGGCACGCGGCAGCTCCGTGCGGCTCCGGTGCGTGCACGACGTGCCGCCTCATCTCCTTGACAAAGTGGTCTTCCTCCGACACGGCACCAAAATCTTCCAGTACATTAGGGACCGGAAACCGCCTTATAGAAACTTTACTACGCCCGGAGCTGTGCTCAACGTAAGTGAATAATGCACATTTTCCAACGATCGTGTTAGCTATAACAGAAGAGCTCTCGGCCTGAATAGCCAAGAATAAAATTGTTATTTCACTTTTCTAAGACGTGTAATTTAAAACTAGGAGTGTATTGCTTTTGTATACTAACGTTCATTCTCTCTCGAGTATATACCTACTCGTAGTGTGAGAACGTTAGTAGTGACGTATAGACGTCAGCGTTTTAATGTCTTATTTTATTTCGTAGAAATAGCGACGGTTTGTGTTGGATTTCTGAATAAAAATACATGCAATTTCGCATAGCCGCACTCATCCTTCATCAGTCTCACTTATCATCTCTCAATTTCGTAGTGGAGTTGTCGCGTTCCCGTCATCTCTCAGGAGATGCAGTGACTGTCTGTAATGCATATTTATGACATTACCTCATGTAACGTTAGTCGCGATCTGCAAAGCTTCCTCTCAGTCACAATAATGAACACACTCGCACCAAAGCGTACATTTTGCATGAACGGCGCGGAGCCCGCTCAAACAAAGGCAACAGTAAACTACCCGTACGTACGCCTAATTAATCGACTGGGGGGCACGTCAATTTTGTCAGCAGATTGCATCTGGGCATCATATTAAATGATAAATGATTTTATTTCTATATGTAGGTTACTAATAGGTATTACTAAAAGGTTCTTGTAGGTAAGTAGCTATTTCAGAACTTGCATGCAGGCACCTCAGACGAAGTAAAAAATACTTCGTCTGAGGCAGGCACAATAACATCCAAAGTCAATTAATTGGCCATTGAAAACGCATGTCTAAAATAAAGTAATGACGATTGAAACTACGTAGTTAATGAATCTGTTCGCTCAGATTAAGGTAATCTAGCAGAATTTTCGTATTCATAAAACAATACTATAAAATGTCCTTAGTCGCTTACAATAATATAATATAACTTAAAAGTGACTTCCGTTTCTTAACAGTTATTAAACGTAGGTATATTTAACGGTATCTGGTTTTCTTTGGAGGAGGCCTTCCTTCCTTGGAGGGGTTCTTGCAGCCTGAGTTATATTCTATTTTTTTGTATTATTATAAGTTAAATTTATTTTAGTATTAGGCTTATTGGCACATCTAACCCTATTTTCATATACCTATTTCAAACTCATAATATACTTATGAGTTTGAAATAGGTATATGAAAATTACCTTACTAACATAGGAAATAGTAATTTATGTAGTTCACTTTTGCAAAAAATAAAAGTACTTTCTTTTATAATATTTAACGGTAAAACATTAACCGAACATGAAAGTCATGAAAAGACGTCTACACTATACAGTCTACAGTGTATATAATTACCACGTTGAAACTGTATTTACGTGAAAATTCGTTGAAAAAAGTTCATTCCTTACCCGTTGCACTATTATTTAACTCACTTAGCAACTTAATGAATTAGTTTATGCAAGTTCCAGACTAACAAATGGGCACTTTGAGCTAGATACGTGTTAAACCCCCACCATAAGTACAGCATATTCAAAACAATGGTTATTTTTGTTCTAAACTGTAACTGTGGTTTGTATGAAAATTTATTTGCACTACGAGTGTCTGCAGAATATTTTTCGTATCAACAGGGTTGTTAAACCACTGTGTTGTGAAACTTGGGAGTGCAACTTTAAGGAAAAAAGTCGTTGCATTGTTAAAAGCGAAGAGTGATTTGAAAATAAAGACAGATTGGCATTTTCTGGCTCTTCGCCTTTCAAACAAGCGATAATTTCTTTCAGATCCGCTTTGTCGCTTTCCGCTAGTTAGACTGCAGACGCAGTAGGAGAATCAGAACTTTTTCTACGAACCTCCTTACCGAAAAAAAACTTCTAATAAAATGTTATCAATCACAAAATTCACTTACGAACGTGAGAATTTGTTGTGAAAAGGTTTTTTTTGTCTTTAATAAACTGTACAAATACCTAACTATAATAACTACTTATGAAGGAAATATCATTACAGTGAAAATATTTTTAAAAAAAACTTTTTTCTACTGTGCGTTTACTATTGTCGTCTTCTAAACACAACATTGAGATAATTTTCTTGTTGGTCAGCTCTGTAGAGAGGTCTCGTGTGGATTCAAATGCACACAACAATGTCAGTAGGCATTATGACGTATATTTCTCTAAAGAACCACTTAATTTGTAATCGAGGAGCTGAATATAACCTATCAGCAATAACTATAAAATAAAAGAGGTAGGTATTCTAAAACTATAAACGAACTTCGTAATTGTCCATTTGAGATAGGTACAGTATAGACCGCCTATTAACTTCTAAAATTTTATCTATTTTCTATTGAATATATCAATAGAAAATAGATAAAATATCAGTAGGTACAAAATTAGTGGTACAAAGTTAGTGGTACTGCCAGTCTACCTATACATGTTCCTGTAGTTGGGCAAACATCTACCTTGATTTAACTCCACAATATCTAGTGACCGATGAGAATCTAATTGCCAGTCAGGAGCAACGCTTGCCTAGCGTACAGAGTTATCTATTTATCAGGCTCTATGTTTTGTGCTGCGATTCTAGAAACTGTTTATGTTAACTCAGAAAACAAAATAACATCATGCATCAAGACTGTCATGTTAGCTGAGTCCAGAGATTGAAACAACATGCCTTTGCATCTAGAAATTCTGCGTATTCAGTACTTGCGCAAATCAGGCTTATAAAAACCTTTTTGTTATCAAATTCACATAAAAGTTTCCCGCCATCACATGAGCGGATATGACTAAATTAATCTCGCCAGCTGGATCGATGAACTGGAATTAAACCGGTGACAGTATTTGATTGCAATATTTCGAAATGTTAAAACCGAAAACATTTTGATCACTGCCAGCGTAGATTTTGTGTGAGGTACAACCGCCAATTATGAGCCGCGCTACATTTATTGACGTGTAAGATTTAATTAAAATATTTTAATTTGAAACGTAGATATATTTCGTAATAAACCTTTATTCTGATTAAACAATCTCATTAGCGTTGGTAAAGTTACTTTTTTTTACAGAAATTATTTTAATGGTTTTAATAATTATCCAGATTGAATTAAATCGGTATTTTACCGAATGTGTTCAAAGCCAAATTCAAGGAATTGAAAAGTGTGTACCTACGTTAACATAATGATTTATATGTTTTTGCTATACCTAAATAAAACTAAGGTTGTTGCTGATAAACTAAGCTGGCCTAGACGTTAATCACCCCGCCAAACACTGTTTCAGATAGATAAGATTATTAACCAACTAGCTGCGCCCCACAGTTTCACCCGCGTAAGTCTCGATCCCGCGAGAATATCGGGATGAAAAGTATCCTATGTCTTATTCCAGATCATGGTCTACCCATGTGCTAAATTACATCTACATCCGTTCAGCCGTTTTAGCGTGAAAGCGTCACAAACAAAAAAACTCACTTTTATAGTTAGGATTGGTAAATCTGTTATCTAAACTTTATATAGATGGCATTATCTGTCTGCAAGATATTTTACACATACGTAACGTGTGTACCGTTACCGCCATTAGCAGCTCTCTACAACTTTCTGATTCGTTCACTTAGTTAGACCGTACTACACAAAATTAATAAGAGTATTACTCAAGATTACACATAGTATATTTTTCACTTTCAATAGTCCTGAATATGTGAACGTACCTTAAAAATGTACAGACGTAGGTGCCAGTTGGGTAATGGCGCGGGCGGAGTTAATTTTCCAGGTCAACGTTACCTCGGGGTTACCACACGATTTGACTGTAGTTAGATCTGCTCCTGTAACAGGCAAGTGTTCGCTAGCTCGTTTATTTTGTTATTTTACTTGGGTCAAAGTTAAAAGTGGGTATTGTTCAGCTGTACTGTAATAGAAATAGTACATTTTTATATGATAGAACATAAAGTATAATTATCTTAATAACAGAAGAATATGGAAAATAAATAGTTGAATGCCGATTTATTATATGTCGAATAATAAATCTTTGTAAGTAAGATAAATGTTTAAGCCACCGAAAACAAAAGGTTTTACATCATATTTTGTCAAAGGCATAGTAGACGAAGAATAAATGGATAAAATTGCCAAGGTCTTAATATTTCGTGTAATACCCGAAAATGATTGCCAGAATTCAATCGAAAGCAAAATGAACCCTGCTGAATTGTAATTTACATACAACTTCAAGACTCAATCAAACAAGCCAATAAAATTACGGACTCGAAAACCGTAACCTGAAAATGCGTTTACGGTGTAGGCCCCGCTTGCCCCTTGGATCTTGCCCCTTTGATTAAAATGTCCCAATCACCCCGTTTTTTAATAATTTTGGTGAACTGACTGAGTGGAAAATTGACATTTAAATAATTATTTTGATGTACCCATTCGCCCCTTGCGCCATTTCCTTTGAAATTTAACCAAAAAACGTACAGTCAGACAAAAAAATGCACACATTATGAATAACGCTATGTTTGATTACTTTAATAACTCTATCTGTAATCTCACCATCTCATGACACATATGATAGTTTTTGCTACCTGGCTTACCTATAAGTAATAACAAAAGGAAACTTTTTCATAGGGCCATGGTAACAAAGGGCCTGGTTCAGAAGCCGGCTCCTTGATACGGCTCGCATTGTGAGGAGGTTCCTGTCTCTGCAACCCTAACTACCACCACAACTCCCGACACCGGCAGACCTCTATTCTTTATATTTTTAAATGTTTTTATAAAAATATTTAAAAATGGAAATAGATAAGAAAGAAAATAAATAATCGAAATTGTAATACTATCTTGAATTCATGCAAGCCTAGTACTTTTTGTTAGGTTTTGATTGAAGTTTTAAGAAAACAATATTTATTTTAATATTTTAAAACTTAGAGTGCTGACTGTACTTTTAACCTACTAACAATCGGGGGCGACTGGGGCCATCTTATATTCGAAGGGGCGAGTGGGTACACTTAGGTAATTAGGGACAAGATCCAAGGGGCGAGCGGGGCCTACACCGCGTTTACAATCATTATTCAGCTTGCATGTAAAGTAATATGATTAGATGGTGTAGATTATGGAGTGTTTTCCTAGAGAGCGTTTTTTGACACCGTAGTCAAAGCCCGCTGGCGTCATTTTTATGATACCTACTCTTCACTGCGGCCGTTTTTGGCGGCCACCGCTCTTCTAAGAATCCGTAGCTTTACCATGGAGTTTCTCGCCCATTCTTCTCCATACGAAACTACCATTTGGAAAAGACACTTTTATATGCCGAATTGAAATAAATGATTTGACTTGGATTGAGATGGTGTTACATGTTTTATCGGCTGGTGTAAGATTTAGTGTACCTGATGGGAAGTTATAACACACACGTGTACGTGTAGGTATATTGTCACCATAGCTTCCGCTATCAGCAATAACCGCTTATGGCCGTACCCACCTACCCACCAATTGATGTTGGGTCAAGATAACGCCGATGCATAAGTAATGGCAGGTCGCTAGCCATCGCCGGAACCGTAAGGTTAACTCACACTACAGCCTCGTATCGATACATACCATTGGGGTAACATTGGGGTACTATACTTTACTAAGTAGATATAGGTACTTTTACTTTTTAGTGATCCGTGATCCGCGGCAAAATTAGAAAAATAGAACTTATATTAATCATACGTAACGCAGTGGATTTTCATGTTAGTACCTTCTACCAGGCTTTTTTTAATAATCGGTGGATGGATTGTCAATTTGAAACGAAAAAATTAAAAATGTTTAATCTACAAGCTATCAAAGTGGAAAAGTAAGGATACCCAATAAAACATCCACATAGAGCAGAAAAGCAAGGATTTTTCACGTAATACTGAAATCCTATCGGGCTATATAATAGTAGTAAATGCATAAACATATTTCAGGAATATTTTTCCAAAATGTATAGAAAACGATGGCCACCGTACAGGAAGGTTTTCCTCCGGCACCTTTTCGCTAGTTCACCGTCTAATTGTATAGATCTTAATGAATTAAACGCTTTTCTGTCGACGATTCAAGCGAACCAGCCGGGCATTGTATATCCTATGAAAGACATTCTCTTATTTATTAAGGCCGAATGGTGTAAGCACAAAGTTAGCGTTTAGTAATATTTCGATCACAAATATACCTATGCAGATTTTTATTAGGTGAGTTGTAGAGCTCTATTTATCAATGAACTTGTGCGGAAAAGTATCTACTGCCACCATACTTATTTCTGCCATCAAGCAGAGTCACTGAGACCGTAAAGGTTTGAAGGACATGGGCGCCAGCGTAAACACAGGCACGTGAGACAGCTTAATCTCAGGGATGGTGACGCAGCTGCCTGGTATTGCAGATGTCCAAAGGCGGCGATGACGTAGACGCCTCCTTGCTGAAGCAAGGAGGTTGCTTGCCACTCCCAATATCATAAATATAAACAAAACAGTCCTGCGAAAATATTAACAGCCAGTATTTTTAGAACGCCATAAATAATACTGAAAGTAGGCAAAGAAAATAAAAATAAAACTCCTTGGTGAAATGTAGGCGTGATACAAGTTGTTTTACAACCGCGTAACGTAGAGAACACTTCCTAAGTTTCATTTTCTCATTATTGAATATTATTTTCCCGCAGCTTTCGTGGGGTTGTTTCACTCTCACAAACTTTAGTTTCAAATGTAATTTTCGACGCTTATCTTTTTAAATTAGATTCTGAGCTGAGTTTTAGTAAATTCAACTTTTGAACTCATTTTATTTTGGCAAAAACGGTCGGGTTTGTGTATATTTAGTGTGTGTATACTCTCAAGAATGACTTCTACTAATGTATGATCAAGCACCTAGGTGATTCCTGACCAGTTTAATTTCAACACTCATTGAAAAAACGGAAAATACGCGTTAGGCTTAATAACACCTAACAGCTACGTTCATAATTCCTAGGCTTTATACATACATAATATATAGAGCCTCGCATAAAGTTATAATAAAGAGTATAACGTGTGCGAACAGCAGGCAGTATGCACCTAATGTAAAAGCGCACTTACATTAATTCGGCGTGCCTCAGGTAAGTTGCATTGCATGCACTTTGCTCGTTCCATTCCACCGCAGGAGGGCGTAACAGGTCGACCTCACCGGGTCAATCTAGCGAATTGTGAATATCCGAGAGAATTGTCTGAAGGCCTAACTGCCTAAGTCGAGGTTACGGGCTCCGAATCCCATTGATATTTCGGATTTAATGCTTAAAATAAGGATAGTAATGTTCAAATTAATTAATAATATAGAGGTGAATAAATACTAGTTTGCATGAACATTAATCCGACCACGAATCGGTATGTTTGTACAACATTTAAATACGTTCAAAGCTTTGCATTTTGATAATACGTCCTTTGCGTAGGCCGGACGGTATGCAATTATGCAGGTAGGTTACTCGTTATTTATCCATAATAAAACGTACAAAATAACGCTAATGATTTAATCTACATAATCCATTTAGCTTAAGGACAAATATGTACTTACTTATCAACCGATGAATAAATATTTGAAATCATTTTTCGAGCAACGACCGAGCGTCGTCGACAAACAAAAATCCAACGCAAAGCTTTGCTCAAGCTGACCAGGACATCGATTACTTTGTCCGAATAACTACTAACTTCTTTAATCCCACATTCCTTATTCTATTCAAACACCTAATCGTAATAAGTACCTGCCCACTTGTTGAACCATCCTTGTCGTAAGCGTGAATATTTTCGTGTACCTCTTAACTTAATGACATTCACCTTTTTAACGGTCACAACAAACTCGAAAGGAAAACTCAACGCAACAACAACGTATGTTTGGGGCCGGATTTCTTATAAAGAGATTTTCTTTAGCAGTACTTTTGTTGGTAACTTCTCTACATTAGTATGTGTGTACCGTACCTATCTACTGTAGGGTATGTAGGTCATCATAAACTGACTAGCCTTTCCCCAATTTTGTTGGGGTCGACTCTCAGTCTAACCGGATGCAACTGAATACCAATATTTTACATGGAGCGCCTATCTGACCTCCACAATCCAGTTAAGTATTGGGTAACACGGTACCTCTTGGTTACACTGGTTATCAGACTTTCGGGCTTCTGACTACCCGTAACGACTATCAAAGATCCACCAATGACAGCTGGAACGAACGTGCTTTCCCAGCCACGGATATCAGTTTGTAAAGATGGTCACCCATCCACGGGCGAACCCCTGCAAGCGCAGCTTAACCTGATGGATTAACCCATGCGGCTGTTATTACTTAGCCACGAGCCCCTCGCCTATCGACTGTAAGTACAGGAATAAATTGAACATAGACTGCAATAAGTTGCATCTCCGTGCAGTGCTGAGCGGATAGGTATACCTAACAACAAATAAGTATATACAGGGCGTCCCACGGATATGCCATATGGAGGGAAAGTACCTTGAATATTGTAGATGGAACGTTTAACTGAAAGAAGACATTATTTGAATTAAAAAAAACAATTTAACTGCATTTATAGATATTTAAATAATTACATGGTTGAACCGGGAATCGAACCCGTTACATGAGAAAAATAATCACCCTGTAGCTTTATCATACCGATCGAAAGGCTTCATCATAAGGATTATTTTTTGCTAAATAACATAGTGTCACAAATAAAAGGAAGACCATGAATTTTAACATTTGATGTGAAATTTTGTTCAGAAAAATCAGCATCTAAAGAGTGCGACTTTGTATTCAACAGAAAGGGACTCATTTTGAGCATTTGATAAATTGATTAATTTTGTATTAAACATGTTCAACCATGTAATTATTTAAATATCTATGGTTTAAATTGTTTTTTAAATTCAAATAATGTCATCTTTCAGTAAAGTGTTCCATCTACAATATTCAAGGTATTTTCCCTCCATGTGGCATATCCGTGGGACGCCCTGTATAATCGGAGTATATGTTGTTGTCGACCCCTGACCTGTGATGAAATTGGCCCTACTGCTATATCCCAATTCATATGTCAAGGATGGTATAGGTTTTTTTTTTTTTTTTTAAACCATAGGACAGTCGCGATCGTTAATGTAGCGGTCCATGAGAAAGTAAAAGGCAACATTGTTTACAGTTTAAACATTACACACCGAAACTATTTCAATAAATTGCCCCACAAACTAGGCCCTTGTATTGTAACAAAAGCCACTATTCTATTATCATTCAGTGAGCGTCTTTGTTGGAAACTAATTGACTTGTTTGCTCCATTTCAGATCGCCTTAGCTACGGAAAACTCTATAATCCTGCAGAACTTGGATTTCGCAGCGAGTGGCAGCTACTCGTGCGAGGTGTCACTAGACACACCTATTTACACTAAAGCCTCAACCGAAAAACAACTCACTGTATTCCGTAAGTTTATCTTTGTCAATTGTTTTACTTACGTAAAGGCAGATTTATTGTTGTTAAAAATAGATCAGTCAGTCATGAATCGTTATCCATTAATTATAATAACGTTTATTTGAACTAATATGATATGTAGCCTAATACAAAAATATCTACTTAAAACTAAAGCACACGTTTATAATATAATGATTAGGCAGCTTAACTATATGAACTCCTAACTTCCAAACTAGGTAAAACCTGTATCTCAGAAGTCAATGCTCTTCCATAGTGAATTAAAATACAAAAGCTGAACATTAATATTATAGGACATTTCCAAAACTAATAAAATTGCTACATTAGACCAAAAAGATGTAGAAGAGTGTAAAATATTAAAATTTTTATACACCATTTTCTTTTATTATTTTCATAAAATATAAAAGAAAATCGGAGGGCGATAGGTAACTAACATTAAAACTAAATAAATAAGTAAAGAAATATTGTATTAAGCTTGACAAGAGAGTGATGTGTGTGTGTGTAGATGTGTAATGGTGTGAGGGTGTGTCATGGTGTGGGTGAGTGTATGTGTAAATGTGTGAGAGGTTGTGTTAGTGGTATGTGTGAGATTAATTGATTAATATGATTAATTAATTGAACAAGGTGACACAGAAAGTGTCGCATTATAACTTTTGATACAATCCGCAGATATGTTTTTTTGCAATTGCAATTGTCTCACCAACCGTCACAAAAGTTAGATTTAATTTCAGGAAACTTTTTTGAGTGGTGAAAATTAATATAAAATAACTGCTGAAATAATAATATTTTCACCTCACAAGCTCGGAAAGATTCTGTTTATCATTCGAAATCTGCGTGCAAAAGTGCATTATATCCGCTAGCGTGAAAGGAGTTTTTAAAATTCGAACCTTTCTATTCAATATTCTTTTATTCCGCCGGGTCCACTGATAATACATTAATACCTACTTATTTAATGTCAGTGCGCCAAGCTCATTTTAGAACAACTGGCCAGCACGAAAAAATAATCGCTCAACGTTATCATTTTATTCATAACGCCTCAAGTGTAGTATCCAATACATCACACTTGTATCACAATGTACTATTAGATATCTATTTCCTTCAACATTATTTTCGTAGCAACGCGACTTAAAGCTTGCTCTTTTTAGATATTATATTTTTTAGAGAACTGATGATTTAATCCACACATATTCATCATGGTAAAGAACACACTGAATATACAGTAGGTAATGAATATACTGGTATATTTGTTTATATTAGGGATTGCCACTACACGTGCATGGCTAAACTTCGAAAGTAGTCAAGCATTCATTTGCATACTCTGACTTAATCTGTATTTACCCAACTACCCCTAAAGGAGGGTAATGTTTTATCAATTGTTTTCCCTAAACTGAATACAAATAAAACTGTACCCGTGCTCCTAAAGAATGGCACCTATAAAAGTATTCATTCACTGCCCAAAACATCATCATTAGCGATCATTTAGTATGCACGATGAAGGCCGGCCGGCGCGGCGCGTGAGATGCGTACAAATCAAGTTAACACGCACCATTAAAATCTGACAACACAAATATCATACCATTTTGAACCTTATACCTTCAGCTAATAAGCCAAATTTAAAATCAAGGGACAGTCAAGCAATCCAGACTGAAAGATACGGATAGCTGAATGGAATGGAGCTATTTGGAATCAGAAATGGTAGGTTGATTAGGTTTTGAATTTGCTTTTACCGAATAGAGCAAATTCGGTGAGTCCTGACTTGAATAAATGCAGCGTCAGCAAGACATTTGCCGCAAATAAATGGTTCCTGCATGCTACACAATTTTGAATGCTCACCCACCCCAGGTTATATTTATTTATTTCCCTCAAGTTATATTTCTTATTCTCTGAGCGTAATGCAAATAAAATATCACTTCGTACGTTCTCTTTTGTAAACATTGTTAACATTATTGTTCTCTTTCGTGAAGAAATGTATGTTGGTTATTTCTCCTCTCCGATCATTTATCAAGTCCGGGGTCGAGCAACAAATATCGCGGTCTCGTTTTTATTGAGGAGAATCCGTTTCCGTTCCCTGATACTTTATACGTATGTGCCTGTAAGGTATCCCAGATAATATATTATGTAGCTCCCATGTAGCTAAATTTAAGGTTACAGAAATGTTGACCTAATTCCCTTGAACAAGGCTAAAATAAATACATGGAATTTTAAATGTGAAGATTATAGAAATCACCTTTTCTCACCAGTACGGAGATATTGAAAAATATCGATCATCGGATAACCGGTGAAGCCGCAGACCCAAAAAGTGACCGTAATTTGGAACCCTGCTACGTAATAAATGATTAATCGAGCACTGAAAAGGTTCGGGAAGGAAATACTTCACCCAATGGTAGTAAATCAACAGCTATTTCAGGTGAAAGTGAACATCGAGAATGCTACTTAGTGGTTCTGAAAAATGAAACCAAATAAAAGTACGTAGAGGAAAATCTGCTAATCGGTAGTAACTACTTACTAGATATAAATTATGTTGCATTATGTTTTCATTTATCTACTTTGAGGTAATCTCTAATTTTTTTTCGAGTACTTTGATGATTAGGTATGTGAATCTCTAGCTATTTATGGCTAGCGAAAAGTAAGGAAAACAGACAGAAATACCTAAAACTTTCTCGTATGTATTTCCTGCAACTGTTTAACGACTCATTCGGGTCCTCTTTAACAGGATAAATGAAGAAAGAACATTTTTTGTTTAGGCACAGTTACCTACGAGATTCGAATTTCGTGTGAACTCCGCAAATCTAAAAAAAGTCTTTTTATTATGATTAGGTTATGACAATAATTTCAATTTTAAAAAACTGCATCGGTTTTCGTAGAGAACGATCAGTATAATTCAAATAAATTTCCCAATAATAAGATTAACAAAAACTGATGTGTTAATCGACTTTTGTTGCTGGCTTTATCTACCGTTTTAAATGAGGTATGTCTGAACGCTCTAGATAAGGACGTCGTTTATAAACAAAGACAATACATCCCTTCTTGCAACAAAGATACAATGCAAATGAATTTGTATGTAGTTATGATACACATTGAAAACAAAACACAACCATTACTTATACAAAAGGGACTTTTGCATTTGTAAATGATGTTACAAATAACTAATTGTAGAAATTTTATAATCAATTACTTGGACATAATCCTAATAATATTGTAACAATAAGGATGTATATCCACAAACGTATCACATATTTTCCCTCCGTAAATACGCGTTAATCCCAAGATTAGTAGATATAATGCCTCCGCTTAGGTTACTTCCAAATTACGTCGCATGTCCAAAATAACAATAAATTAGTCGAGAGTGTTAATCCTTTTAAAATAAGGGTAATAAAAACATTATCAGCTTAATTATTATTTATCAGCTTTAGTTAAAAATTAAAGCAGATAAAGGTTAACTATGTAGTATATAAGTCCGAGTGCTGACCGCACACTACAAACATCAACAATGCGCGTCTTTCTAGTCATCTGTCTGTTGTTTATTCATTCCGCGTGGACCCACGACACAGCGGGAGAGGAATCGATAGGATGGCATCGGGAAGTTGGCATAAAAAATGCTGAAAATATAAAACTGTCGGAAGAAGCAGCGCGAAATGGCCGCATCGTTGGAGGAGCTATCGCTCCAGTCTTCGCTCATCCTTACCTGGCCGGTCTACTCATCGATATCGTTGGACTCACTTCGCCGTCGGCGTGCGGAGGATCACTTCTATCTTCAAGCAGAATCCTGACGGCAGCTCACTGCTGGTTCGACGGATGGAATCAAGCACACCGAATCACCGTAGTCCTGGGTTCACCATTCCTTTTCCATGGAGGTGTCAGAGTTTCTGCATCTGCCATTGCTATTTTTCCAACGTATGACTCGAGAACATTCGCTAACGATATTGCGATGTTATATTTACCAGTCCATATTCCTCTCTCTGCTGAAATACAGCCAATAGCATTGCCGTCGGGGCCACTCTTGGAAATGGACTATAATAACGAGCAAGTCATTGCCGCCGGCTATGGAAGGTACTCGGACGTCACCAATCCCACTACAAACACCATGGCTAGAAATGTTTTGCTTGATGTGATACCACTAGAAAAATGTCGGTTATTCTACGGTCACCTGGTGCAAGACTCGAACATATGCACAAACGGCTACGGAGGAGTTGGTATTTGCCAAGGTGACTCTGGTGGACCATTGACGATCAACAATCAAGGACAACAAGTGTTAATTGGCGTGAGCTCATTTGTGGCACGTGATGGATGTGAATTAGAATATCCTTCAGCCTTCGCAAGAGTCAGCAGTTACATCAACTGGATACGGGTACAGTTGTAACTTCAACACGAGGTTGGTCACTTTAGACGGCGCTATCGAGATAGTTCTAGACGGATCATTTAGGAACTTCGAAGGACATCATAAACAAGACAGTGAACTCATTATGTATGCAACGGATAGACTCTATTTTAAAATTTACTTAGACTTAAATACGGACTTAATTAATTACGTGGTTCTATGAGACTATGAATCATGTGCGTGCTATCAATAAGAAGAAGGAAGGAATATGTTTATTTTCTTTCACAGCGTTACCTGCAGGCCTTCCAACAACCTACATGTAGTAAGTGAATTAAGGATTAAAGAACACTAATTGTTTTATTTTTGATTTATTTTAACTTAGGACAAAAAAATTAAACCAGCAATGCATAGAATTACTTTTATAAAATTAAATGCATAATTTTTAAGTTTGTAAAATCTGATTTGTAAGATAAAACGCTGCGACACCCACCACTATGTCAGAGATCTGTACCAATTGGAGCCAACGAACGGACAAGAGACGTAATAAAATGTTCAATGTTTAATTTCAAACCACCCTTTTATTTTATAACTTTTTTCTTAGATTACACTCACATTTTCTAAAACTATTAAATGAGTCTGTTCAGTTTATAGTAGCCTTCACTATCCTACGCAAAGCGTAAAGGACCTATCTCCAAGGACCACTTCGTCAGAGCTTATACAAGCCATGAAATAAACCTATATCCACTGGGACTATTACGAGTGAACGACATGACTACATCTGAATAAGCTTGATATCATTTTAACGGTTTAGAAAATGGTTAACAAATGGTTTCTTAAAAAGTGTACCTGGTGTAGATTGCTACATCCTTGCCAAATCGAACTTTAATAAAAATGGTGCTACCTAAACCTTTAACCAGCTGAATAAAATTTATTAGATCCGATTCGGATTCTATTTATAAAATCTAGAACAAGAGGCCGTCACAAAATGGGGACATAAAGGCCTTGTTCCGGGAAATTCATTAATGGATGACAAAGATCTCGTAAATTATTAATTATCTATTCGTGTAATCTAAATATTCATGGCATTTTGTTTGTATTATGCAAGGGATGAAATGGTATATTGGTGGATATTCGTTTGTGGCGAAGTATTGTTCGCGCTCACAACAATATGCGATCCGGTCGGCGGCAGGGATTACTGCTTTATTGTGCTTACTAGATAAATAATTATATAGGATTAGTGTTAAATATTGAGACTAATGTCACTATTGTTCGATACCGACACAAATATGACATTCAAAATCAGTAAACTATGATCGATCCTGTTTTGTTTCTTCTTATCAAAACGAGACAAGAACCCCAATTATTATGAAAAGCTAGTGTCATCGTCAATTTCAGCCGAGATGGCTTAGAGCTTGCCAAATAATTAAAGGCCGACAGTATTTGCGGTCCATAACCAACTACAGTGATGATGACGATGAATTAGAAAATCATGATTGCGCTATTTATTCGCAGATCCCCAAAAGCATCACCCTAGGATCGACTTCCCAACGCGCTACCTTAGCTTCGGGGAGACCCTACGAGCCAACTGCACCACAGCACCCGCCGTACCAGCTCCACATATCACATGGTTCATAAATGGAAGGAAGGTAGGAGTAACCATCCTTTATTTGAAACATGTTTTAATTATTTCTCTAGAAAAAAGACTAAAAGAGGATACACGGTTGGTAAGTTGGTACGCCCGCGCCGTTTCCAAAGGCGACGTAGCGGCTTGTAGCGGCTTGTAGCACTGGCTACGAAAAATATTTGCGTTATTTGTTCACTTGAAATACTTTGTAACTCTTTCATACATGAGAATTATGATTAATTAGAGTTTTACATAAATAGCGCGATCGCCCAACGTGTACTGGGGGCTACTTTTTATATAATACCAAATTAAATCTAGTGTCTAACATTTTTAGATGGACGAGCTAGTAGCCCACTCCCACAAGTTCCGCGTGCCGATGAGCGAGCGCAACGGCAGGCGAGGACTACAGAGAACCTTTGAGTATGACGCCGGGTTCAGCAGCCCTCCACCTCTGCTGACCCTCACCCACGCCTCACACGTCGCGACAAGGCCGCCCGGCTGCAGCTTGAAGGAAAATCAGGTGAATGATTATGATGAAATAACATCATAACATTACGGTTAAACGGATAAAACTCAATGGAGTAAACATCTACATATAACCATGAAACAGTCGGCAACAAAATGAAGCTGTTTATGCAGGTACCCATACCTATGTGAGTCCGTAGATATTTGGTATAATCATACATTCTTTTACTTGTGATACAATTTTATTGTGGTTGCAAGATTATAAATACAGTACGGCAATTTATTGCCACCTTATTTTTAACAGTGACGTACAAGTACACTATGAACAACGTAATTAAATTCTGAATTCAGTCTAAAATGACATGAAACATATTTTGTTTACATACATGTAGGTGTACATCTAGATACGATGGTGGCACAAGGAAATTACTTTTATGCAAATTAACCATTATGTTCGTACGTGCACGTCTACCTACTGTCGGGAATACGTGGAGACACATGGAATATTTTTCCTTATTTACCTCGAATATACATGTTTGGAGAACTTCCATCTTAGTGCTTTTTCCCCCGAGGCAGTGAAAGCGGCGTCAGATGTCAAACGTTCCCCGCGGTGAAAAGTTGACACAGAACATCTTGTTGACATAAATAAATACTTAATTCTCAATCAATGGGTGGACTAGTGTTAGACAGCAAACGTTGTGATTCCTACTATTGTTGTTTATATTTTTTTAGTCGTAGTTGGGTTTTAGTGTTTACTACTTTTTTTTTTATTCTTTTGGGGTTATAATATATATATTTTTGAAATCTGCTCATTAAGACCTTTCATTTGATACCCAACATGGTACGTTTAAACAATTTTTTTTTATAGTTCCTTACTTTATGTCCTCTAGAGGGCGCCATTTTTAATTTAATGTGACGTCATATAGCCTATAACCAGCGGACGATCAAAACGCTTCCAACGATACCTCATTTGTCAAATTGTGATGAGTGGTTTAGAACAGGGATGCACAGACCACGGCCCGCCGGTCGAATACTGGTGGCCCGCCGACAGCAAAAATAATACTCTCGTACATTCGAAAAATATTGAATTCTATTCCAGAATAAAACCAAATAAAATATGTTCGAAAAGTAATTTGAATCTCGCGCGCGCGCTCTTAACTGCGCTTATCGGTGCGCCGTGCATGCGTCGGTAACAGCGGTCGGTAATGTTCGTGCCGATCTCGGTTAAATTCGTTTTCTTGAGGAAGCGCCGCGGCCGGCGGCGCGGCGACGACGGCAGCGCGGTGGCGGCTTATCCACGGGTTATATTGTTAGAGCAAGCGAGATAGCAATAGTCCCCAATTCCCGATTGCTCGAGTAGGTAGATACACGAAGCTTCCAGAGTCGGTTTCGAGATTTCTCCAGACAGTTTTCGACTCTATACGCGCGGTATAAAAGCCACGCTAACCGCAGCGACCGACAGTCCGACATCGAGTGGTCGCCCCGGGTGAAGTACCTGGGTGTAACCATCGACCGTCGGCTCACAATGGGGCAACATGTCCGCAATGTCGTCGCGAAGGGCAGGGTTACCCGCAACCTGCTCAGGCCTGTGCTCTCATCCCGCATCCCGGCGCGCGTCAAATTGAGCGTGTACAAGCTGTACATACGCCCAATTCTGACGTACGCCGCCCCGGCGTGGTTCGCCCTCACGAGTGAGGGCCACCGCAAGCAACTCCGCACGCAACAAAACTATGCGTTGTGGACCATAGTGGACGCCCCTCGCTTCGTGAGGAACGATATAATCCACCGGGACCTCGGGATCGAGAGCCTGGACGAGTTTGTGCGGCGCCTAGCGACGGGGATGTTCGCGCGTGCCGACGCGTCTGCCTGGTCCCATATCAGGCAGATCGCACCGCTGCATGCGCGCCCCCCAGACGCGAGGCGCTTGCCCCGCGACCTGGTTGCGGACACTGCCGCCCCTACCCCGGACTGACGCCTCGAGTGAACCGCATCCAGGTTACACGCGGGTCACTCGAAACAATAAGACTTCACATATGTACTCATACATATGCTACGTAGTGTGTGCTAAGTTAATATAGGCATACTGCGTAGCTGATTACAGACACCCACTACTAAACAGACGCCTAAACACTACGCGTGCGGGCGCGATTCGGGTCGCGACGCAAGCCATCAATGAGCGGCGGTACACTACAATACAAGCCGCTCATACACACATAACCGTTTCTCCCTCAAACCGCGAACGGCTAGATCTGTGACCGGGGAGAGGGGTCACTAGCACCCTTATACTGTAGGAGTGTCGAGTTGGCATCTCAGTCGCGGGTCGCCACCCGCCGGGCCTCTCTTCGGAGTCTCACCTGGCGGTGACAGACCGCCGAGATGTCGTGAAGAAAGCGACGCTATGTAATAGCGTCGTGGCGCGCCTACAGTAAAACACATAGCAATCACTCACACGGACGCGTTAAAACACGCGTCCGACTAATTGCCGTACGTCGATTAATAGGCAACCAAAGTGACGGGCCCGCAGTCGCGGGTCACAGTATGGCCTCCGCGGGCAGGGGGCGAAGCCCCGTTCCCGCTCGCCACGCCCCCTTACGGGGACGTAGCGACATCCACCGACCGACAGTTCGGTTTTAATTTGAGTGAAGTGTCAATAGTTCTAGTGTAGATTTTAACTCGACTAGCCGGTGTCATATATTTTGATCCACATTCAACGTAGATTTCCCGTCAAGTGCTGTGTATAATTGTGTTGTGAAATCGTAAGTAAAACTCTGTTATTAATAATAAGTGTTTCCCTACATATTTAATCAATTATTTTTGGTAATTTAAAAAAGGATGGGTAATTTAAGTAGGTACTGTAATTGTTTTTAGGTGCTGTGTTAATCCTAGCCAGGATTAGAACGCAACATGGACAAGCCAGCGCGTAAAAAACGTAAGGTTAAAGATGAAAATCGGCAGTTTCAAGAAATTTGGACTGAGAAATACTTTTTTGTATGGTCGCATAACAAAGCCGTTTATTTAATTTGCAAGAATTCTGTTGCGATTGCAAAGGAATATAATGTAAAAAGGCACTATGAAACGCAGCAAAGCAAAAAATGATGTCTTTAAAACAGGAGCTTGTTGGTTAGCAAGCTATGTTTACAAAACCCATTCAAGATTCAGAAACAGCTACAGAAGTTAGTTATGAAATTTCTCGAATGATAGCAAAGCGAAGTCGCCCCCTTCAATCATGGGGATTTTGTAAAAGAATGCATAGAAATTGCCGCTAAGAAAATGTGTCCAGAAGCAGCAAAAAAGTTTGAGAAAATTCAACTGAATCGTATGACTATCCAAAGACGAATTATGTCTTTGTCAGGTAATATTGCGGAACAATATGAAAAAACTAAGATCATTGAATTTTTTTCATTAGCACTCGACGAATCCACTGATATTAGTTCCACAGCTCAACTTCTCATATTCATACGAGGTGTTACTCAAGATTTTGAAGTCTTAGAAGAGTTATTAGGAATGTGTTCATTGAAAGGTCCAGAGGAGTTGATATACTCAATGTACTTTTGGATGAGTGTTCAAAAACTGATTTGGACTTATCAAAATTATCGGGAGTTGCGACTGACGGTGCTCCTTCGATGATTGGTGTCAATTCTGGGCTAGTTACTTTGCTGAAAAAGCATCTGCAAGAAAAAAACATAAACGCTGAAGATCTCATGCAGTTTCACTGCATTATACACCAAGAAGCCCTCTGTTCTAAAAAAATTGAATTTCAAAATATCATGAAAGTGGTAGTTTCGACTGTAAATTTCATAAAATCACGAGGTGAGTCCTCGTGATTTTTCACAGGCAATTCAAACAATTCCTGGATGACATCGAAAGCGAATATGGAGATTTACTGTATTATACAGAAGTAAGGTGGCTAAGTCGTGGATTGACACTGGAACGATTTCTAAATTTAATAGAAGAAATTGGAATATTTCTGGCGGAAAAGCAAAGGGATGTCCCGGAACTTAAAAATCCTGATTGGTTGTGTGATTTGGCTTTTTTAGTTGACATTACAAATCATTTGAATGTCTTGAACACACGGCTTCAAGGCAAAAATCAACTGATATCCCAGCTCTACGCTCATGTATCATCCTTTCAATGCAAGCTGACACTTTTCAGATCGCAATTGAATTCTGGAAATTACAATCATTTTCCAAATTATAAGAAAATGGCTGAAAAATTCAACAAAACTGCGATTAATTTCAGTTATGTAGAAAAGCTAGATATTTTGATTCAATCTTTTCAAGACAGATTTTCGGAGTTTAAAAAAGTGAAACCTCTGTTGGACATATTCAGCAATCCTTTCACGATTTCAGTTGAAAATGCGCCAGAGTCAATGCGGTTAGAAATTATCGACATTCAAAACGACCAAGATTTACGCAACAAATTCAACGAAGGAGACTTGCTGAACTTTTACCGCTGCATTGATAAAAATACGTACAAAGATTTGCGCATAAACGCTCTGAAATGTGCCAGCTTATTTGGTTCTACCTATATATGTGAACAAACCTTTTCAATACTAAATAATATTAAAACAAAAAATCGAAACCGCCTTGCAAACGAAAGTTTGGGAGCAGTTTTACGTGTTGCTACAAGTAAATTTGAGCGAAATATAAAAAAGATTGTAAGCACTATGCAGTGCCACGCTTCAAATTAATAAATTCTTTTTCAATTTTAATACATTATTATCAATTCTTTATTGTCTTTAATTCTGGGCGGAGCGGAAGGGCGTGTCAGACTCTTACTGACTAAAACCCACCCGTGTTCCTTCCCTTGTTTGCACATTTCGGGGCCATGGTTCCCCCTTAGGATATCCCGCAGCATTACCTATACTACTTCTGGCGGCCCGCCATCAGTTCATAATTTGCCCGAGTGGCCCCTAGTCTTAATAAGTCTGTGCATCCCTGGTTTAGAAGATAGGAGGGAACAGATTAACATATATACATACATGCATACATACATATATATATACATACATACATACCGGTCAAAATCATAACCCTCCTTTTTTCTTCGCCGTAGTCGGGTAAAAAGTAGACTGATTTTATTCCCTGCTGAATTAAAAACTGAATATTTTCACTTTTATCATGGTGATTGCAGAAATCAACTTTTGGATTTACGCTCTATGAAGATTTGTTCCTATGGGTTGTTACCATTTGGTAATATACCTTATTAACGAGACCAGACGAAACCAAAACCGATTGTGATTAAGCTGGTATTTTGCATCCTTTGGAAAATAAACAAAAAACCTACAACTTTTCTATTCTGTACTTTTCCAGATGGCGGAAATAAAAGAACACGAAGAACTGAACGTTATTCATATGAGCAGTCGACACAAGAGTCGTAAACCAAGCAAGAGGGATCTTTATGTGACCGTATCGGAGCTACAAATAGTGGCCACGGGCAGGCTGGAGATTACCTGCGTCAGCACGATACCGGAGTTTAGGAGTATCGAAGACAAGTTCGCCGATGTCAGAAACGATACTGTTATAGGTAAGACATTAATGCCCGTTTTCGCTAACATTAGGCATTCATAATTATAAAAACGGTATGCCCGTTTTTATAATTTTCAATGTTACGGAGGTTTTAATTACTAACAGTTAGGTAGGTAACTATCCTATTTTATACGATCCTGACCCCACTAATCCTTCATGGAGCAAAGAAAACTTTCTATTTCTACGTCTTCAGTCATCAAAGTCTACACAATTTTATTGTTATGCGCAACGAAATACTTACTAGGTAGGTACATGCGGTTGTACCGCATGTAATATTCCATTCCGCGTAGGGACATGTAGGTAGTTGGCGTTCTACAATTTTAAATAACCTTAATAAAACACATCCTAGAGCTTCTAGAATACAATTAGGAATAAATTATCCCTTTGATTATGTATATTTAATTAATGTAGGTATATATTTGACTACCTATTTCTAGATAATCAAATACTAGTTCATACCGATTACCTAGTAGGTAAGTACCTACAGTCAATCAATCTGCCTAGCCGTTTCCCAACACGAGCTTAAAGGTATTACATATTAACGCAAGATTCAAAAGCCATTTTCTCCTAAAGAGTTGATAGATTGTTGGAGAAAATCGCTTTTCCGTAATACGAACCACACATAGGTATTATCCAAACCATACTATTATGAAATAAGCCTTTTCTCAATGATGCAATTTTTATATTCAAGAGAAAAACGATTTTGTGTTTTGCGTAACTGGAAGGCATTGATGCTCGGGACTGTACACCACAAACCACGTTCAACATAATTTATTTTTCAGTAAATAGGTATTTCCATGAAAAAGCCATAATTATAGCCATGGCCGAATGAGGTCGAATGTTTCAAACATAGGTAATTAATGCAATTTTTTTTTTTTACTTAGGTTCCTCGTTTATTTTAAATGCGTAAGTAACTGGCCACAGGCGAACGAACAATTATGAAAAAGCCATTTAATTTTTCATTTTATTTATTTATCGTCGAATAAAATGGCGATATTTTTTTTTTGTATAAAACTGCCAATACTTTTTATTTTTCTTCTATTATAAGTACCTATAACCTTTTTCTATAAAGTTTAATAGATCTTATTTTACACTGGGATAAAAGTTAGAGATTAGCCCATCTAGAGTTGCACAACAGCACGGTCATCATCATCGTCATCATTTTGAGCCTTAAGATGTCCACTCCATCTCTTCATCATAGATTTGATCACGCAGGGAACTCCGACCATAGCCCTCTTTATTGCCGTTTGCGTGACTTTTGTATGTATATTATGTCTTCTTATGAGGCCCATTGTGAGCGAACACGTCATGTCACAGGTGCCTAATCACAATGGCCATGTTTCTTATAGACATTTGATCACATTATTGACCCTGTTAACTTACGATTGGTTAGATTTTTTGTAACAGCTGAAATAGCCTCGACAACTTTTTATGCTACAACGGACACGGTCATTGGCTGATCATTCATAAAGTATGTTTCTAGTAAATAAACAGAAGATAGGCACACTAAATAACGCAATATTTCTCTCTACTTCCAGTTGATGTCATCAAGCCCTCAACACTGTCTCAGCCGTCAGCCAACCTGACGGTGGCTGACTCCAGCACCTCGGGAACTTCAAAAAAGTCTAAAAACCTATTGTCGTCTCTAATTTGTATTATATTCATTTGCTTGCTCATATTTGCTTGATAGAGCAAGTCATTAAAATTAAATAATGGGCTGTGATAAAATATGTAGTATGTTCGTATTATACATAATTCTAACGCGCGTGAGTGAAAATGTGAATATGATAATCGTGTACAGGCACAAAAAAGAACTAAAATTGGATAAAATCAGGAGGCCATACGATAGGCACTGCTAATAAATCTAATAATTATGTGGCGTAGGTTCGTTCCATGAGTCAAACATGAATCCGTAATACCCTACAGTACCTAATTCAACGATAAGATAACAATGAATTAACATCACGTTACCTACAAGATCAGCACTCTAATTGCGTAGGTAACACACGATCAATCACAATCTGTTTAATTTTGACAGTTCAACAACATTCATTGCGTTATTAACGTTGTTGAGCAGACACATTTTTTGAACGTATCAAGCAATGGATTAGTAATATCCTTCAAAAGGATTCAGATTGTGATTGATCGTGTATTACGCAATTAGGGTGCAATTTAGTAACAATTTGAATTTCTAAATAGTACCTAACTAGGTATATCAAGTAACGTGATAATTATGGAACGTTGTCTATTGGGAGTATTGTGACTAGGTGCATATTTTTACAGGAACATTACGTTAGGCATTATGAATGTCAACATGTCGACACAGACAAGCAAAAAAATACAAATGAAAATTGCCATTGTTGTGCCTAGAAGACATTTTCAAAGTCGCCAAAATAACATATCATGTCCGTGAGAGAACATTTTAGTGTAAGTAGTTTTTATTAGGATACCCAAGATATTACTAAAGAAACCAAAGTGCTTAATTGTATAAATGTTGAGCTGTAGAATCAAATGTGATGAATGTGGAGAAACCTAATCTAATTTTGTCTTATTTGGCAACAGACTGTTCTTGCTATAAGTATAAAACATTTGAATTTCTTTTAATATGTAGGTATCTATCTACCGGGGCAAAAGATACGAGAATGTAAACTCACTATAATTTGTTGGAAAGTGGTGCGTGTGCTTCATGTTTGTCCTTTCGGGGGATGCCCACATGTCTCTAATTCGGTATCGCTGAACGTATTATGTAAAGAGAATTATTTGATGAAACGCACTCTAACGGTGTGGGCTCTAGCTCGACCTCGATCGTTCCAGCCGTATCTTTCTAGGCTCTGGCTTGTTAGTAACATGAAAACATTAGCAAAATACCTATTTAAGTTTAAACTTTGCTACAGAACCACCACCAGTTAGTCCAGTGAACATTGGTCTGCGTAGATGTTCCATTGCCTAACCTACATCCTCAAATCTTTTTCCACGTGCCCATAATTAGATTACTAAATACCTACTAGGTATCTAGTTGATAGTAGTAGGTACCTACTTCGGTCAACTTCTTATTAGGAAACAATTTAAAAATTAAAAAAAAAAACATTTTATCTCAAACCAATTTACCTATCTAGTTAAAAACTTTATAAATACGTGCCTACCCATTCAAGAACGAGGCTTTGGCAAAGAAGTCATAGACAATGTCTCTAGGATTTGCCTATACCTACGGTAAAGCTAGAAACTGGATAATATTTTCTAAAATTATTGAAGAAGACATAATTAGGTACGTACCATACCTATGTTTTATTTATTGTACTTACGCCCAAATATCGCAGAGAATAGGTACTGATAGGTAATATCGTGTCCCATCATCCCATCAACCCAGTAACTGGTAAGACTCATTGAGTCCCATCCTCATCCCATGGACCTTACAAACAAGCCTATTGCCAATGCAATCAAGTGGGATCAATTTTAATTGTAAAGGATGTTGTGTAGTTTTATGTGAATAAAGTTTGCTAGATGTAACAAGAGCTGATCAGCTTTTTTACTTACCTATTCATACACCATCCTATAGGTTTAATTTATTTTCTCAGGATATTCCTATTCATTTTCATGCCACTTCATACCTATGATAGAGCCTATTTCGTAGATATTTTTCCAAAACAAAAATACTCTTTGTCTTTGGCTTTGTAAAAGACGATGTATGTAGGTAACTAATGTGTCCCTCTTTAATCAATATAGTTCTTCCAATATAAAAAAGAAATCCTTTCATCTAATATTAAGACGTTGATGGACAGGGATGTTGCGGATATCCGCATCCGCAAAATTAAGCAAGCGAAGATTTCGTTCGATAACAAGATCCGACGCTTTTGTTATTGTTCATTTGTTTCTCTCAGTCATAATGTGTTTAATTGCGTTTATTGTATAAACATTTCAGTTTTCGAGTGTTATTTTGAAATTGTGATTAAACAGTGAGCATTGTGTGCTATGCGAGATTTCTGCGGCTGATAGATTATTTAAAAAGTGAATTTACAATGCCACCACCGGCGCGGTGACATTTGGAAAAAATCTCTTAAGATCCGCATCCGCAACATCCCTGATTAAGACAGCTTATGAACCTTAAATTAAATGTATATAGGTAGATATATCTACTCAGAAGAATGATAGGTACTTATTATGTACCTAAGTACTTACCTCTAAAGAAAAAGATAACTTGCAAATAGGTAATACCCATTACATATCAATAAATACCTAGGTAGGAAGGTTGGTACTATTATGTACCTACCTAGTAATAAGTAGGTAGGTATATCCAAGTTCAAAGGACATTTTTACACATTACCAACATTGTGTTCGTCATTGTTATAATTATTTTACTTCTTTAGTAAATAATTTTATTTAAAAAACAACATTCTGTCTGCTTATTAGCAAACAGCAAATGCAAAATCAGATTTACATTGAGATAAAAGTATTCAATACTTCCGATAATCCACTCAACTCACTAAATAATAAATCAAAAGGCATGATCTAGGTAACCTTCAGATTGTTCAGATTATGTAGTTGTAGGTGTTACCTACGTTAAAATGCATTAATTTATTGATTTAACTCCTTGACCACATAGTGCACGTTCTTATTCTGTCAGTAAGTACCTACCCGTTCATCGAATGAGAACTCGATGAAATGCGTAGTTATAAGTCTGCACTCATGCAGAAACCCTTAAGATAGTTTTAAATATGCTGCCTCGATAAATATGTAGTTAGATAGGTACCTTTAAATAATTTTAACGATGATTCTAATAATGTAAATAGTTAGGGTAAATATACTTAGGTAAGTAGCTACATAAAAAAAAATTAATTTTACCAACTGTAAATATTCATTTTTACACTTGCAACCTACCTACCAAGGATTAATAACGAATTCTGAAATATTGATATAGGGTAAGTAAGTACTTAGATAACTATTACCAAATGAAAGTAAACGAAATAGATAAGAATTGTATCTGTACATAGAAAAGAATTTACCTGACCTAAGTACATCGTACTATCAGATCCAGAAATGTTTGTTTTCTACACTTGATAGTCGTTATCAGGCTAAAGTAACATTGTAAGTGTGTCAAGTAACATTACGGGTCTGACAGTACAGGCAGTCAACTTATGATTGTCATCAGCGAAATAAATAGGTAAGTACGAACCATTCTTAGTAATATACAAACCAAAAACTTGACCTTATAATGAAAACGAAACATATCAATTACTTACCTGTCTTTCAATAACTAATTAGTTAGGAAAAATAATAAGTTTGCAGAATAAGCGTATTTACACAAATTATATGTCTTTAATAGGAATCTACCATTAAAAATGTGCTGTACATACCTACATAACAAAAATGTTATGAATTGTAGCGAAAACAAGTTGCTGTCCAATGTGTGAATTTTAAAATAACGTTATTTCTTCTTCATTATTAATTAATTATTGATGTTTGGTTGTTTTAAGTGTTACTTACCAACGATTTTGTAATTGACATCAAATTGTGTGAATACTCGTAGGATAATGATTTGATAAATTAGTATAAATGGTATTTGTTAAGTTTTTTTGGAGTTTATCTCTTCTTACGGACTCTTAACTAAACACAAGTGCATGAAGTGTTCACGATCTTCAATGAAGCAATAGGGTACCTACCTCTAAGTAGGTAGCTTTAAGGCTCTTACATACTGGCGCGACTTGTCGCGCAAAACAATTTCTGAGAAAACTTCACGGCGAACAATGCAGCGGCGCGGCGTCGCGTCGCGCGATAAGTCGCGCCTGTTTGTGGGAGTCTAGATAAAAACATATGTAGGTAGGTACTACGATTTTCCTACGTAATAGATTGAAGTCTACAAATTCTAATTGACTGTGGGAATTCATGCACTTATGCAATAATGACTTGTAATTTGAGCGACAGGATTCACAGGATCAAGATCACTATGCTCATTTTACAATGAGGTGTCGGTTAAGTTTTAATTTTTAGCTGATTAACTTAAGTACTTAACATTTTTTTTTATAATGTACCTATTAATCGTGTAGTCAAAGAGGTCTAATACAAAAATGATATGGAGTGTTTGTGCTGTTTGTACTTATTCGCTTTATTAAATTTATTAAACAGGGTCAATTTATACGAATCTCCGCAGATGCGATAGGTGTCAATGTCCCCAAAAAACCTTTGTAAGTGTTATTTTATCTTGTATGTAATCGTGTTTAGATATCGATACTTATCACGTCTGCGGAGTTTTGCTCGCAAATTTTATTTGCCCTTGGTATGTTCATCGAAGTCTCCCTGAGTTTAGTGGCTTTACGATTGTCGTTTGGAAGGTTCAATTCGTTACTAAACGTTACTTTGTAAGTAAGTACATGCAAAGTTTTCTTTATGATGTAAAATTGAATTTTATTGTTTGTTATGCATTAAAAAATAAAAATATACCTACCTACAATTAGTGAATCTAAACTATAAAATATTTATAAAAATTAAAACAATAATTGTGTGTGTTTTAATTTCACATTCTCGATATTTCGTCATTGAGTCCTGCGAGTAGGTACCTACCTAGATAGGTAGTAGATATTTACCCTCTTATTCATAAACGTTTCTTAAAGTTAAAGAGACGTATAAACGTCGAAAATGTATGGTGAAACAGTTGCTAATTCATAACTTAACTTTATGCAGCGTGCGTTTATGAATAAGGCGGTTAGAATATTAATTACATATTTTGTTAAGTAGGTACAGAATCGAACCATAGACGTGGATCCCGTTTTTACAATTGCAGTAGCTTTGACTATTTAAGGCTCTTACATACCAGCGCGACTTTTAACAAAAGAATTTCTGAGAAAACTTCACGGTGAACAATGCAGCGGCGTCGCGTCGCGCGACAAATCGCACCTGTTTATGGGAGCCTTTATACTAAATGCTCTTATTTACGGACCGTTATTAGTTAAAATTAAGACTCTTGTATCTTTACCAATAATGAAGCAAATCCCTCATAGCTTTGCATAGTAGACCCTCCCATAAGGACTTCCATTATGGTAGGCGGTCTTACGAATCTATTTCTATGCCAGTTTGGCAATAAAAAAGGCTACAATTGGTAAGCGTAACGATTCGTTTTCGTTTAGCATAAGTGTGGTAGGTATATAAGTTATCTACCGCTTGTTCTAGGTAGGTAGGTACTTTGTTTGCAAATTAGTAAGTAGCAGTGTCGAACCTATTGAACTGTTACGATTATTCATATGCAAAAAAGTAATTCAAAAAACGAAAAACCCAACTGCTAAAATACCTTACCTACTTAGCTGAAAAGAAAATAAAAACTTTTTAGTTTTTATCAATTCTCATTACAAATTACATTTTGTAATCACCTTTCAAAACCCTAAATTTTGATACCCTACTCGATAGGGCAGGGAGATTTTTTTAAACATCCTTTTTGGCGCCAAAAACCCCCGTGTTGTATTTTAATAATTTTAATATAAGTACCTACCCAATGACACTCGCGCAATAAAGACGAATCTAAGGACATAAATCATTCATCAAAATCAGTTCAGCCGTTTAATAGTTACGAGGGAACATAGCGACGGACGGACACACATACATACATACAGGTGAAACACATAACCCTCCCTTTTTGGCTTCGCCGCAGTCGGGTAAAAAGCACCTGCATAACGTTCACTGAACAAAATAACAACACTAGAACAGGTTGGTATTAAACTAGGCCGATGCAGATAAGACACCGAACAATAAGGAGGTAAGAAACCTAACAATGGGCAGGTAAGACAACTAATACCTACTACTAGGCAACAAGTAAGACGCAAGACACCTAACATCAGGCGGGTGGGGTACCTAATATGTTAGGATTTATGCAGCGCGCCAGCACTAAGACCGAGTACAGGACTAGTCTCTTTGAGCATTAGCTTCGTTTGGAGAATGATTAAAAAAGCGATAAATACTTTTAATATACCTCTTTATTTCATTTCAATAACAACTAAATATACAAATAATTTAAGAATATTTTAAACGCTGAAAATAGAACATCTATGACACAGTGTTACATGGTGATAATTATCGCCTGTTATTAGGAATACTTACATGACAGATAACATTACATATCTACACTATTATCTCGACAAAAATCTCGACAGCCTACTAAAGTGCACGTTCATGCATGTTAATAGTTTATGCATGGCATGTACAAAGTGACGACATAATTTGTGTGCATAATAAAAAAGTGTACCTATCTATAAGTTCCTATTAATTTCACGTTCTTTATTGATTAAAGTGCCTGCTACACGATTGCCAACCTCGTCCCCGACAGAGGTGACCTTGGTTGGCGACCGGCAGAGCTGTTTCAAATTTGGTAGTAAACCACGGTTATAAACCATCAAGGTCACCTCTGTCGGGACGTGGTTGGCGACCGTGTAGCAGGCACTTCTATGCGTGCCTTTATCGTTACACAAACCAAAGTGATAGCGACGTGTAAAATATGCCATAGGCCTATTGGGTTCTTTATTATTATACGTTTAATAAAATTTTAAATTGCATTTCTAGCATCAATATTTTAAACATTGCTGCCTTCGAGCACCATCTTTCTTTACACATAAAACAAACTAATTCTTGAGACTTACCTTAGTGTAAGCTGGTAAGCAACTGATATAACTGTTATTTCATACCCAAGGCAGCAAAAAATAAAATAAAATAATGACTTAGGTTGCCTAGACGAATATTCGTACTTAATAAATACTTTAACCAAGGGTGGTCTCAAATAAACAATCGTATCGGCATCATAGCGTAAGATATTCCATCCATCTCTAATTGGAAAACAATAAGGTAATCTATTATGCCAGCCAAAGTAATCAATTGCTATTATAGGCGTATTAAAATCATGGTATTTTAAATAAGAAAGGTTTTTATTTTACAAAGCGCTACGACATTTTGCTACATTATTAGATTAGACATTACATTAGACATACCTACATATCATTTCATTTTGAAGACATAAGTGTTTCGGAAACTAGCTACGTTACAAATAAATTGATACAATACATGGAAATCTAAAACCTGTGTGGTTTCTAAACCACAAGTAGATCGAATTATATACCTATGTTCGTTATAAAATGTATCGTGCGCGGAGCAGTCTAGTACCTAGCCTTCATAGTAATTATGTATTGTTTGCCACTGAACTAGGTAACTTAAGTCAGTAAGTTATTCCTTTGCAAACATTTTATTCTGGCAATAGTTTAACACCTCTGCATCTTTAATACACTAATCTATTTATCACATTTTGATATACCTAGACACATAAAATTAATAGACGCTTAGTAAATTGGCGGTAACATAATATAATGCAATGCAATGCATACAATACAATAGGTACATATAATATGTATAATATATAGTTAAGTTTAAGAAATAAAATTTCTGCTGTCTTAAACTAAATTCTACTATTAAAGTTTCAAATACGAAAGCTTGCTAAAGCTTACTGCATCATGTCATCGACAGCATGGTAGCTTCTTAGTCAAAAACAGAATTTGATAATTTATAAGAAGTAGAGTACCTACTCTGATTAGGTTAAGTGTATTATTACTCATTAAATGTATCGTTTATGATCTGTTTTAATTATTATTTGGTGTCAATCAAGCAGGTGAGCAGCCCACCAAGCAGCGTCATCAAGCAGGTAAGGACAGGAGTCGAACGACACAGTTGTCCCATTCCAAACACTTAGGTTTATACAAGAATCCATAGCAAAGTACCTAAGTAATATAGGTATTAATGTATTCAATAAATGTGCATTATAATATTCGCTATAGTTTGATTAGTATGCCTAATTAATATAAGTAAATTGACAAATTAAACATGTCCCACTTAATGGTAATAAGTGACACATGTTGTATGGAAGAAGTATTCTTCTTTCTGATACACGGTGATTTTGATAATGCAACTAACACATTTTAAAATTCGATAGGAGTCATTTAAGATCGATATTAAATTACTTAACTTTAGATTATTCTAATATTGTGTTTTGATTATAACAAGAAAAAATCTCTAATTTTAAAATATAAGTGTACAACATCAAAAGATGAAAGAAGGTTACATACGATTCGAAGATACAAAGTTCACGGAATAGAGGTAAATACTATACGAAGCACAAAAAAAGCTATAAGGGGTGTTACACACTTGTTGGGGTCGACATGATTCGGCACATACGACTGTGCCGATTCATGCCGACTTATTGTGTAGCACGCACGCCCGATACGACTAAATTATTTTGAAAAATAATCAAAGTAATATTAGGGAGGTACGGCTAAGCTAATTTGAATTGAGTAGGCTGAACGCAATTGCGCAACAGTAGCGTAACAAGAACAACTTCGTAGGAGAAAAATTTTGCTAACCTACCCTCTACATTCCGGTAACTTACCAAAGACTCAAGTTTAATTCTTTGTTTATTTTATAATAGACTTTTTCTATGTAACTGCCTTTTTGCTGGTTGCAAATATTTAATGTTGCTTGTAATAATTTGGTTTTCTTTATTATTTTTTTATACTTTGCTGTCCAACTGTTGAACAATTTGATTTGAAACTACTTTCGTAGCTATGGAAGCATTTGGTATAAGGAAGCGGTCCATATCTTTTATCAAGAGATTGTCACCATCTGGTATACCATACTTGAAGGTAATTAATTCAGGATGCCTTTTTTTTGCAGTTATTTTAACAATAGTCGACAAAGGTCTTCTAGACATAACTTTCGCGGCGCCTCTTTTGTTTGGAATGTCGCGTAAAACGATCAAGTGAGTTTCCGAAACTACTAAGTACGAGTCATGCATATATCCATTAAGCAGAACTTCTTGACAAGCGAAGCTGTCAACAACATTATGTTCTCTCAGGTAGGTTTGCATTTCTACAATTTCTTCTAATGAATCAGAATCAGTAAAGTCTCGCCTGAGACTGTCTGATCTTGAGTCATCATCTTCATCATTAATGCTAAATACTGGAGGAACATTCCTGTATCTTTGCTCCTTTCTATCTCCAGCAGATACATGCCATTCCCCATTATTGTACGTAGAATTTGGATTGACAATATATTCAATTAACTTACCCCTAACCTCTTGACTCTTTGCTTTCATTGCTGAAGACAATTTACTGAATAACTGTTTAGCTGGAATATTATCCTTTACTTTGTTTTGGTGTATTTCTGCACCTTCATTATTGTTATTAGGTGCACAAACTAAACAAGTGGATGGATTGTGTTCCTCCAAGCAGTCAGTCATATGAGGACCAAAGTAGTCATGAATTGCAACAAATCCTCCCTCTAACATAGAAACATGTTTAGTATTTCTTTTTAAGAAGGATGCAACTACCATGTGGGCGTAACTATCTTCCTCTGTCCTACCAGAACCAACAAAGCAAAGGTGTTCGCCAGCTGCAAGAGAGCCAGCAGCCAGTGCTTGTTGCTGAGCATTCAGTAATCCTTGAACTGCTGTGTTGAATGCTGAAGGTTCTTGTAACATCAAGTTACAATCAAGATGAAATGCTGTTGACAAGTGACCAGCATTATATTGCTCAGAGGGGCGACAGTCAACCAAAAAGAACTTGACACTGTCACTGTTTCCGGAATCTAAAGTTGCACTTTCAATTAATTCATGTACAGCTACAGGAAGACATAATGCTTGAGAATAGAGTTTAGAATTAATTTCTACTCCACTTTCAGAAAACAGTACTTCTAAAACATCTTCACGGAATGATTGTGGAGTTTTTAATGAATAATAATGTGCAAGTGAACAAAAGTCAGAAACATCATTGGCTTCTAAATCTGAAGGCATCTGAATTAAAGTTTGAATTATAGCATCTTTGTCTTCATTTTTCATTTGCAATAATTGTTCTCTAGCATTAATAATCATTATCAAGCAAAGGAAAAATATAAAAAAAGGATCAGACCTTTGAAAATATAAATCCCACATAAAAAGCACTACCTCTAGACTGCATGTACCAGCAAAAAGAGATCTCAACCACGATAAACAATACTGCTCAGGAGTTATCCGTTTAGTGTCTAAAAAGGAACAGAGCTCTGGATCATGATATTGAAGAATTAATCGTAATATATGAAATGGAACACCATTCTTGACACAGCCTTGTGGAATGTACAGCTTCAAAACTTTTTCAAATAAATTGTATGTATCAGATCTTGGCAATTTTAAACTGAGTAAGGGCAGCAAAATTTCAATCCAGCCATTATTGGCACAGTAATTGATGGATTTAGACTTACAATAAAACGTTATTATGGATTCAATATCTGAGATGACTGAGAGTTTATCATCATCATCATTTCCAAGTCGTTTCACAAATTTCTTCACATCATCCCGGAGTTCGTTTTGATTTGTTAGATCAAATATTTCATCAAAAGAAAGCAGTTGATTGCCTGCTTCTTGGCAACTAAGACAAAGGAGCCAGACATCTGGACGTAAACTTTCTGGTATCTTCTTGCCTTTAGTGAGTACATTAATTTCTTGTGCTGAGCAGCCATCCAGAAGAGCAGACTCCAATTCAATCAACCTAAAATAAATATCTTGATATATTTCGTATAGTTTAAAATTGGCTGTTACATATTTGCTTGTAACCTCAAGTAATTGGGAAAACATTCAGCATGTCAGGAATTTAAACAAATGTTTATTCACTAAGTAACCTTGTACTTGTAAAAACATTACATTGCTAATACTTTACATCAGAAACTAGTAATATGTTCTACATAACTCTATTAAAAGAAACTGTAAAATTAAATGGTACTCGATATTTACCAAGTACTGTCTTCTTCACTAGCCATCTCATTAAATTTTCGTGAAAACTGAAAATTATTGTTATCACAATTTGCTTCCTTCACTTCTTCACTATTTCGACTGACTATAATATTTTCACACATAAGTCATCAATCACGGCACTACTATACGAAAAACATCATTGTATATTTTATTCACGCGTAACACTTTAAATTGTAGAAAAATGAGTTTTTCACATCAGATTACTTAGATTATTGCACGAATATTGTAATCAATTGTAATTTTGACATTTTGTAGTTCCACAACACAACACACACAAACAAAAGTAAAGTACTGGAATAGAATGATCATAGAGATCCATACCAGTTTGAACTAATTTAAACTCTAAGCTTATTGGCTAAAAAGCTATTTTTGGGTTAGGTAGAAATACGAGCATCACGCAGAAAAGGCAAACGTTCTATAGATTCTACTTTTCTAAATAGTACATACTAATTCCATGACTTTTAACAGTTTATAAACGTCAATGTCAAAAGCATGGACAATTGTCAATTTCATTGACAATAATATAATGTGTGATTGTTTGTGATGTTGATTTTTGTGGTGCTTTTGTTTGTGCCGGACTCGGACTTGATTGGATTTTCAATGGGCGGATAAATACGATTCAAATAAGAATTTTGAAGTAGACGTTGAGAAATTATTATTGAATGGGCTTGTAATAAAGCCACCTAATTCAATACTGGATCTGAGGAATTTTGAGTGGAAAATGACACAATGCTCCAATTTGTTTCCCAATAAAGAGGCTTTTATTGTTTTTGCCCTATATATAATTCTCTTCGTATTTCAAGGTAAGCTTTAGTTTATTATTCCACTATTGAAAATAACTTACAATCCAAGCATAATTATATTTATCACCAACCAGTATGAGATAAAATATTGTAAAGGATGGTAGGTACATGTTTAGTTTGACTAACCAAGTATATACCATCTGAACTAGAACCCAATAGCCCTAAGTATACAAGTGAAGATAATAGCTGCAACTTTTGTGGGTCATTTATTTAAAGTTTTGTGTTTTTTTTTTTAATTTGTGGAAGTTTTAGGATTACCTGAGACGTCAAACAGAGCCCTAGGTCATACCAGCTTGTTTTCCTTCTTTTTTTATTCGTATTTGTGATGTGGTGGAAGCATAATTAAAACAAAAAGGCAACAGGAAAATTAACTGAAACACATGAATTGTAATCTACTAGGTACATAATCCTTGTTTAGGTATGTGTTTTATTGCTACTGATAAGAAAACTTGAAGTTTTTCCATAACTTCTTTTTATTGCAAAATGCACAAAAACTTAATCAACTGTATTTTTGTATCATGAGTTTCATTTAGGTAAACTGTTCAAATACCCCTTTTTCCACTAATCTTTATTAAAACCCTGCAGGAAATAGTAATTTTTTGGCCATTGTTGTCTAATGTAACAAACTTGACCCAGACTCTCACACTAACCAAATTTTGACATAAATGACACATAGCTTACTTAAATTTTCATCAAGCCCATGGTTGTCTTTATACCATGCCATATACTATGAACAAGAAATCATTAAAAAAGTTATACAAATGCATGAATATTCTTGCTGTTAATTCTTTTTATTTTTTCAATTTTATATATGTCTTGTTATAGCAAGAGTATTGTATAACTATTTGTTATGCTTTGCAAACAATGGTTAACCTTACATAGAAATCAAGGTAGGTAATGTACTAACAACAATCAGCGTGTGTTTTGGATTTTATACTTCAACAATGAATGCATGTATACTATGGTCAGGTTCTTATGGTTCAGTGTTTATGTGTTACACTGAGTAGATTGATTGATTAGAATAATCATGTTAAAAGAAAAACATGTTCTAAAGACCTAATCGATACTATACCTACTAATATAATAAAGCTGAAGAGTTTGTTTCTATGTTTGTTTGAATGCGCTAATCTCTGGAACTATCGGTTTTGAAAAAGGCTTTTAGCTTTTGATAGCCTAATTCTTGAGGAAGGTTATAGGCTATTTAACATCACGCTACGACCCTTAGGAGCCGAACAAAAAGAAAAAGGTCAGATAGAACGATAAACGAAAACGAAGTAAAAGCAAGGGCGGGCGATGCGACGCAGTGGATCCGGGGATTCACTGACAGGCAACACACAACCTAAACCACTGGGTCTAAATCCTCTAGCCTAGAAGTATGAAATTTTGCAGTTTAGCACAAGAGTTCTCTATAATGTTGTATACAGCGAAAGTGAGTAGGTACTAAGGTAAAGAGGTTAACATTATAGGCGTTGAAAACTTGTATGGAAGTTCGTAATTCTTATCGATGGGATATCCTATCAGGTACAGGGCTTTTCATCTAATTGACTTTGATTACTTATCTGATTTTCAATAGTGCCACAAAAATAATATGTAAGGAAAGCAGTGGTAGTAGCCCCCTATTACTTATTTATACTCTTGGGGCAGTAGGCAACTGAGCCGGTGAGCGGCGCGGCGGCTTCACGTTCACGAGTCCGTAGCTTGTATTTTTCGAATGAAACTAAAACCCAGGTATATTATTCCAGGTGTGTTTGTTACTGCATCGAAAACAGAAAGTGGCGGCTATGACTACAATACAACACTCGTGGTTTTCCTATCAGAACTACTTAAACTATGTATATCAGCAATATTGTACACTTATAAGAGAGAGTAAGTACCTATACATATTATACTATAAATTTTTAAATACATGTAGGTAGTAAATTCTTTCTTAATAGATGGGTAAATTCAGCATGTTCTTATACATATATCACTTGAACTACAAGTGTCGCCCTTAACGCTTGGGAATAAAGGCGCCTTCGATATCAAATTGTTACCATGGACCTGCGGTTTACTGCACCCCCCAAATTAGAATGGAGACACATTTCGTCGCGATTCTTTATATTATTATTAAATTTGTTTTTTAATACTTGATACTTACCTACACATTTTATGTAAGTTATTATTTATTTATTAAAAAGAAATACTTAAGTGCCAAGTAAGTATAAATGCCAAACATCTGGATCTCTATCTAGGTACCACTAGTCCTACTACCTAAATTATGGAACTATTGTGTTCTCCTGATTGCAATACAATGCTATTTTGCAAAGTAACAATAGTTGGTATTCTTTATAACATTTTGTGTTATAAGCTGCAATAAAATAAAATAAATCTTCTATAAATTAGTGTTTATTTAATGCGACGAAATTCGTCACTCCAACATGTGCACTGCTCTGCTCCTAAAAGCATTAAGTAGGTGCGTTCAGGTCAAGTAATCCGCCCTTATCTGTAAGGGTAAGGCTTGTCATGAACACATTAATAATAATATAAAATAGCCAGCTTCACATGGCGCCGGTCGCCCAACTACAAAAACTTGAGCGTAAGCGCAGTTACCAAATACCATCCAAATACCTACCTCGTCAAAAAGTTACTCTGAACTCCCGGATCTTTGTCAAGATCTTTTATTAATTTATACAACGTTTTATTTTTTTAATCCCCTAAATCTTGGGTATTATTGAGAACATGTCAAAGAATCAACTGGCATAAAACAATTTATTAAATTTTTCATGAATTTTGTTTTTTATTATTTTTATTTAAATATTCAATACCAGATGTATGTATAAGATAATTATACATATTTACCTCTCGATGTGTAAAGATCTAAATTTCATTGACAAGTACGAGTAAATCATTTCAAACCAATCATTCACATTAAGGTAACTTTAAGAAAAACTTAAAATAAAAAACACAAAATAAAAAAAAATTACAAAAAATAAAACAACCGACTTCCAAAAAACACTAAAAAAGTGAAAAATATCTTTAATTTCGGAAGTTGGTAGCAAAAAACGAAAATTGAAAAGCAAAGACATCGACTTCCGAAATTAAAGTTATTTTTCACTTTTTTAGTGTTTTTTGGAAGTCGGTTGTTTTATTTTTTGTATTTTTTTTTATTTCACTTTTTAGTTGCGGTACCTACCCCACACAAATTCGAATACCTGCTATGTAAATAACAGTGACGGAGTCAAACAATATATCGTCTACATACACTAAGTGGGAAAAAGACGTAATTATTAAAGCTAACTCAAAAACTACGCAAGCAAAGTTGATAACATTTATATGGGACCACCTCTGAAGCATGACCAACCTAACAAAAAAAGAATCATCAAAATCGATTCATAATTGGCGGAGTAATCGCGTAACATACAAACAAAAAAAAAAAACATACATACGAATTGAGAACCTCCTCCTTTATGAAGAAGTCGGTTAAAAATGCGACGTTGTCATATTTTTTTTTATGGACAGAAATAGTCAGAATCATCATCAGCCCATAGCAGTCCACTGCTGGACATAGGCCTCTCCAATTGCACACCATTCAGCTTGATTCTCGGCAGCTCTCATCCAGTTGCTACCAGCCACCCTGCGAAGATCTCGTCGCTCCACCTAGCCTGAGGGCGTCCTACTTTACGTTTGCTGATTCGCGGTCTCCACTCAAGAACACGTCTACCCCAATGGTCATCGGCCAGAAATATTCAGAATAAATTTTCTTTTTTTTTTTCTTTTTTCAAACACTCCCCGTGTTTTACGTAAATAATCGTGACTTTGTCGAATTAATTTGTATGAAAAATGAAAAAAAATAACATATTCCAGTTTATTCTTCCACATGTTCTCATTAATACCATAGAGTTACGGGATTAAAAAAAAAACACGTTGTATATTACTGTTATGTTATAGGGAACAAATACTTTTTATCATTTTTCAGTTTCTATCGACAAAATCATAAACCGTATGTGATGTATATGTAAGTACAAAACAAAACACATCCGAATTAAGAGTAGTTAGATAATTCACCCCTAATATCCCTAAAATAACGAAGCTTTAATAGAGCACATTCTAGTACAAAATTATTTCTTGAATCAACTCAGCCTATCACAGTCCACTACTGGACCTTTTCAACTTTTGCAACATCTACCGGTCCTGTGCCTTCCGCATCCAGTCTGTCTAAGCCGCCTTTTAGGGCGAAAACGCCAGGATAGCCCACGAAATTCAACACACAATCTGACACTGATCTGTAAATTGCAAAAAACGTAAGAAATAGTGAATTTCGCGGGCTACCATAGCGCATCCCCCTTTTAATGGTCGGCAGTCTATCTAGATAGAGGGCATCTCACGCTATGCTTTCCGGTACGCCGCCGACGTCTTCATCTCCACTCTATGAGTCGTCTCCTTCAGCGACCATCGGTCCCTCGACGGACATGCCCGACCTACTGCCATTTCAGCTTGCTAACTTTGTAAGCTATGTCGGTAACTACGGTTCTTTAATTTGTCCGGTTTTTGGATAATTTAATTCCGATTTCATTCAATGATAATCATTATTTCTTACAGGTACCTACTTACTACTTAATAAAAACATTCATTACTTTTTCTACATATTTAACAAATCCTGACGTAATAAGTAAATGTAGATACCTACTATTTATTTGCAAACACCTGTGTGGCCATAGATCTATAATAGCAGACTAGAAAAACGCGCTTAGTTGTATGGAGAATAATTTTATTTTTATTAATTTATTCAGACAACATTAGAATCTATATTTAGATGTAGACCTTGACTGGGCCTGAGCCATTAGTTTCCTAGTCGATATTTGAATATTTTCATGATCAAGGTAGACCTTGACTGGGCCTGAGCCATTAGTTTCCTAGTCGATATTTGAATATTTTCATGATCAAGTCCGACCAGTATCTACTGGATGTGCTGGCAGTACTATTACAGTATTTCTACAGCAAATCATATTTTGAAAATTGTAAAAAATACGTAAGAAATTGTGAATTTCGTGGGCTACCATAGCGCATCCCCCATAACATAATGGTCGTCAATCCCTCTAGTCTAGATAGAGGGCACCTCACGCTATGCTTTCCGGTACGCCGTCTTCATCTTCACTCTATGAGTCGTCTCCTTCAGCAACCATCGGTCCCTCGCCACTTCGGCTTGCTAACTCTGTAAGCTGTCGTTAAGTCTGGTTCTTTACTTTGTCCGGTTTATGGATAATTTAATTCCGATTTCATTCAAGGATAATATTTCTTACTGTTACCTACTTACTACTTATTAAACCTACATATTCATTACTTTTTCTACATTTAACAAATCCTAACGTAATAAGTAAATGTAGATAAGTACCTACTATTTATTTTCAAACACGTGTGGGTCATAGATAGTTGTTATGAGAATAATTTATTTTTATTAATTTATTCAGACAACATTAGAATCTATATTTAGATATAGTCGTATCGTAGACCTTGACTAAACCTGAGCCATTAGTTTCCGATATTTTAATTTTGCTTGATCAAATCCGACCAGCTATCTAATTCCGTAACACATTTTCGTAAACGATTAAGACTAATCTGTTTCATTTTGACAACTCAACAATATCAATTGCGTTATTTACGTTGTTGAGCAGATTTTTTCTTTAAAGCAATGGATTAGCTATCTGTTTCAAAACGTTACAGATTGTGATTGAACGCGTATTACGCAATTAGGGTGTACCTAGTATCAACGGGATGTGCTGGCATTGGTTGGCAGTGCTACTGTTACTGCCACAAATCATATTTTGATCAAGATACATCTGACAGTGACACTGACCTGCAAATTGCAAAAACCGGCCAAGTGCGAGTCGGACACGCACGAAGGGTTCCGTACCATTATCTATGAAAACAGCAAAAAAATCTCGTTTGTTGTATGGTAGCCCCCTCAAATATTTATTTTATCCTGTTTTTTAGTATTTGTTGGTATAGCGGCAACAGAAATACATCATCTGTGAAAATTTCAACTGTCTAGCTATCACGGTTCATGAGTTACAGCCTGGTGATAGACGGACGGACAGACAGCGGAGTCTTAGTAATAGGGTCCCGTTTTACCCTTTGGGTACGGAACCCTAAAAACATAAGACAATTAGAATTTCGCTGGCTTCCTTTGCGAATCCACCTTAATGGTCTTCAGTCTACCTATCTAAATTAGAGAGTTGTATTGCTGATCCTAATGTTTATAATTCTGTAAATCCATATTTATTACGGTCGGAAATAATATTTAGATCAACATACAACCTGATACTGACCTGCAAATTGCAAAAAACGTAAGAAAATTTGAATTTCGCGGGTTACCTTAGCGCATCCACCAGTTGAGCCCCATCATATGGACCTACGGCAGTCCTTTTACCGTAGCTTAGGTTGTCCTCGGTGCTCTTAAAATTATATTTTATGGTTAGCCTGCCTCGTCATGCGCTTTTGAATATGCATTTTTTTGTAAATATTATTTGTGTATGTAGATTGTGTGTACTTATATGTATATCTATTAATTATTTTATAGCCCGGTCGAAATAGACATTGACCCTTGCATAAATTCACAACAAGCTGAAAATTTACAGGCACGTAAGGAATACCACTCTAATGAAATCCTGAAAAGGCCCCATTGATTCCGTGTGCAAAAAAAAAAATTCAAGGTCAAACGTAATAATCGTTTGGCCAAAAAATCCAATATCAATGGGGACTTTTCAGGATTTCATTAGAGTGGTATCTCTTACGTGCCTGTAAATTTTCAACTCGTTGTGAATTTATGCAAGGGTACCCCTATTCTTTGGGCTAATTTGACCGGGCTATTAAGAACAAGTACGCAAGTGTTATATTTATTTTGATAAATATTTGAAAAGATGTTAAAAATTCATAATGGATTAAAACTCCAGTTCTTGTTCGGACATCTACATTTTTAACAAATCCTGACTTAATAAGTAGATGTAGATACACATTTTATTTTCAAACACCCGTGCGGGTCGTAGAACAATATTAGCGTGACACGCTTGCTTATATTGTCGTCACGTAAAAAGAACGTTGAGCCACAGTGCAGGGGATGTATCTGCGCACGGGTACAGTCGCGTCCTAAAGTAATATAATATAAGTGTAAGTACTTTGGAATAGGCAGGTATCGATAAATCGGTCAGTGCGCAGGAAAACGGCCAGCGTTCTTTTTACGTGTCGGAGCCAATACACTTGCTTACACGAATATGAACATAATATGTAGCAGGCACTGAAATAGGTTAGGTTAGAAATGTGACCTACCACGCGCCAGCCGAGCGAGCGGGGTGCCGCGGCATTGGCCGGTGAGCGCTACTATCAAGTTGTTCGCAGCTAGGCAGGCTATTTAGTATTAGCGCAAGGTGCGTTACGTCGCAAGCAAGTTTGATACCAGTTCACAATTCTCGGTATTATTTCTGTTAGATTATAAACTACCGGAAAATAATGCGTTGAATTGTAAATGGTTTGTTGCAGTTAACAATTTTCGATAGTTTTTGTACCAATAATATTCCGCAGGACCAGGACTCGTCCGAGCACCAGATAACTAAATACTTCAATTAGCCGTAGCATTTTGTTTATGGCGGCGTATGAAATGACAATTAAATGTTGTGGCATATAAAGTGACAACGCAATTGCCGCGATATAAGGTTCACATTCGTAAGAAACGGTTACTTAAAGTCGGCAAAGTAAAGTCTGTAACTGCGGTCCGTGAGTCTCGCCCTCAGTAATACCCTGTATAATCTTTGATATTCTTCCTATTACCTACAGGGTGGTTTCGGGAAATCTTATTTAATTATTTTAGTTCGTTATTAATGTAATAAGTATTATATTTTTCTACTTTCAGAAATAAGCCGCATATATTCAGAGCCATTCTCATAAACCATAAGCTGCTGATGCTGTACTTTATTCCATCCTTGTTGTACTGCTTCTACAACAACTTGGCGTTCATTAACTTATCCCACTATGACCCCACCTCGTACTACATCCTGTTGCAGTTCCGAGTTGTGTTGACAGCTTTACTCTTTCAGGTAAACTAATTTCTTATATCGAGTTTACAGTGTACAAGTTGTGATACTTGTTTTCAACAAGTCTTGTAATAGACTTGTCCAAAATATGTCTCATACATGTATTAACGTGTTCCAGACATGTTTTTTTAACTATAATATTGTTCACTTTTCGACATTTTAGGGTTGTTTTGATACAATAAGTCTGCGGGCACAAAACTTGCGACGGCCGAGCGATGGCGGCAGCGGGGCGGCGTGACGCGGGGCGATCAGGCAGCGATATCAAGCGCGGACATGAAACAAACTGACGGGCAGTCGCGGTCGATCGCCCCGCTCGGCCGTCGCAAGTTTCGTGCGCGTCGCTATAAAGGCTCGTACAAACAGGCGCGATATCACAGGTGCGACAGGCAGCGGTACCTTTGTCGACAAAGGTACTTAATGTGCAATGCTTTTGTATAAATTGCCGTCGCGCCGCCCCGCCTGACATGTCTGTCCTGAGTGTGAATTGGGAAAAAGATTCCAATTTAATCTATTTATTTTCGTTGCTTCCAGTTTTTATTCAAACAGAAGTTGGCCTTTATGCAGTGGATATCACTAGGAGTGTTAACAATGGGATGTATGATCAAAAATTTTGATGCAGCGTCAATTCAATCGAAAGGGGACACAGATCTTTGGTCACAATTATTCAATATTTATTTCTTATCTATAAATTTTCAGAATTTCTGTTCATGTCTGGCTGGTACCTATAACGAATATTTGTTAAAAACAAAAGGTTCTAATGTCGACATATTCCTACAGAATGTATTTATGTACTTGGACTCGGTAATCTGTAACTTCTTTATTTTAATGTTTAAAGGTGAGTTAGGAACAATATTCAACGATTTTAGTTCATTAGCCGACACTTTTGTAATACTTATAACGGTAAACAGTGCAGTGGTAGGTATAGTCACTAGTTTCTTTTTGAAAAACCTAAACTCCATTTTAAAAACATATGCGAGTGCTCTGGAACTGGTAATTACAGCTGTAGTATGCTATATATTATTTAATATTGTAATAACACCATTTACAGTGTTATCAATTTGTCTAGTCAGTATCGCTGTTGCTATGTATTTTAAAAATCCGGTGAGTAATGTTAACATGAATATGGCGGATGGAAAAGATAAACTACCGCTTTTAGAAGTTACTACAAAAAAGTAATTAGATGTAACTAAGAGCGAAAGACCGTATTTTGCGTTTACTTTTCTAAGTAAAGATCGCGTTGTATACCTTATTTCAACTAAAGTAATGTTCATATTCGTATGCGAATGTGAACAAATGTTTCATCATACTAATTTAAACCTTATCCTTATACGAGGAATATTCATTTTTGTATGAAACGCTTACTGTACTTAGCAATGTAAAAACAGGTGCAGTCTGAATCTGGCCATTACCTACCTACTGTATATAGTTCCATGACGTTGATGAGAAAATGATATAGTTCCATGAGATCTTTCGTAATTTAAATAACGACGTAGGTATACGTTACAAACGTAGTAAGTGTAAGTAATCAAAATATCTAATAGAATAGTTCGTTCTCCAAGGTAAAATATGCTCTATCCAAAACTGACATTGCTTTATTATTTTACTTGTACTTATGAAAATGCGAATTAAAATAGTATTATTATTACATAAATGATTAATTTATCAACGATTTCAAATGCTAATCAGATTTCATGTGGTCATAAAAAATCTCAACAATTGGAATTGCAATCAAAATACAGATACCCTGAGTGCATTGGCGGCCCAGTGGTAGCCCCGACTTACAAGTTGTAGGGCGGGTTCGAACCCAGACAGGCGCCTAACTTTGTGAAAAAAAATGCACTGCTCAAAACGGTGAAGGAAAACATCGTGATGAAACCGGCATGTCCTAGAACCAAAAATCAACCCGCACTGGGCCCGCGTGGTGGATTACTGTCTGCCCACTCCTTCTCGAAGAGAAGAGACCTGTGTCCCAGCAGTGGGAACATTATTGGCTGATTATTAATCAAAATACTTAGGTACGGTCAGCAAAAAAATTATTGCATGTTCAAAAATGATTTCGTTGACATAAGCTACAGCTGATTATACAATTTATAATAGTAAATACGTCAAGCTTAGACCGCCACCGCCCATTACACTCATCGAATCCTCATTTAACTAGAAGGCATAAGAAAAGAAAGAGGCATACATATCACTAGGTCTCAATTTATAGGGATCGGCTGTGCACGCGTGTGCATTAAGAGGAAATAGGGTCGGTCTTTTCTCCATACAAAAAGTCATAATTCAAAGTTCGGCTCTCGTCTATTTCCTCCTCCAATATTGGACCAATTTGAAAGATATTAATTTTATAAATTGATAAGAGGGATATTTACTGTTGTCAAATTTGTACAATAGGCCTCTAATGACAGCGGTCTAAACAGGTAATTTTGAGCATTTTTGGAGGGTTCTAGACTTCTAGAGCTTCTACAGATATACTATCATCAAAACGGAACATAGGTCACGGAACAGGCATAGATATAGTTGATATTTATTTTACTGTAAAAAATCATTGCTCTAAGGCCATAAACCAGAGAGAAAAAGAAAACAGGCGGGAGCGTTTGTATGGAGAGGGGACCGACCCTATTTCCTCTTAAGTGAAACCAGGGATATATACCGCGGGTCTCAACAGTCGCATGTCGTTATAGGTACTTTTGTAAGCAATAATTACCAATTCTGTTATTTCAGATCAAATATGATTAATTTATGAATTTTATGTAAGTAGGTACATAATATTTTTAACTATTAAGTAAGTACTTGTATTTGCGTGATAGGGTCTAATTATTAAAGAAAAGAAAAACAGTTTTTGAGGCGGACATTTCGTTAGGTAGGTAATTCTATTAAAAATTATTTGCTTATCATAGAATCTCATACCATGTTGATCTTTAAAAGACATTTTCTTTTTTTTCTAAATTTATTTTAGGCGTTGGAGTTCCAAACGCACTTCTCTAAAATCGTCTTAGAGTTATAACGCGGTTACATAATCGTTTTACAATTAAATTGTGTTTAGTGATTAGATCGGAACGCGACTCGAATCACGCTTCACGCTTGCTAAAGGCAAATTAATGCATATTACCATTAGTTCCTACGTAAAGAAATTACATGTACGTACTTTCGAAAAATTTACCCAAAATAGGTTCCGTATATTGTTCAAGGAATGGGTACAAACTGGAAACTAATTAAAATAAATATTCTGACCACTCAATCAATGCTGTAGGTTGTACTCAGTACATACTGTACAATTTTCTGCTGTAAAACCGCGGCCAAACCCTTTAATACTCTTCGACTACTTATTATTTAGGTAACTTGTATTTAATACCAAAATTACATTGTATACTTACCTACTTATTTTGTATGATGCTCTTGTATGTGATATGACTGGTATTTTTGTAATCTAAGTTTGTAATTCAAATACATTGTGTTTATTATTCCCAGTGTGTTCACAATTTCACATAGGTATACTTAGTTAATTGATTCAGGCGTGACTTTGCGGAAATCCATTATAAAATACAATAGACGTAGCTTTGCGTCCAGCGCTCGGTGTGGTAACACGTCGCGTTCTGGTTTGCAATTGGTCAATCGTCATCCTGAGGATGCCTCGTTGAGAGGTGAAACACGTGTCGATTTCTTACAGGGTTTTTTAGGACTCTTGAAGAATAGTCAAGCGGAATTGGTTACTAAATATATCTACGTCTATTGTATTTTTTAGGTATACTTAACTTAAATTGTACAAATAAAAAAACATGTCTCAGAAATTGAAAGAAACAACTTTAGTAGGTCGTCCATCTGCATCTGCACGCCAGTGGCTAACACGACTACGAAAAACAACCTTACTGTAACGACATAATGGTGCTGTCTATATTAAATTCTAACCACAGATGTACGATTAACTGTACCTAAAGGAGTAAACCCAAAGAACATTTACTATGTTTAACTCAACATTCTAATATAACTTAAGTATTAATTAGCTTAAGATGATTGATGTACCTACTCGTTACTAAGTTTTAACTATAAAAATAAACATTTCAAATAAAATGAAATAGGTATTCGAATAAATATTGTGAATATTCTTATTGTTTAATACTTTCACTTCACACATCTTGTTTGAATATTGACTTTACATACAGTTATCAGTGGCCTTACCGTATGGTATAAAAAAATTGTGATAAACATAATTTGTGTTCTGTTTGAAAGTTCGTATTCAGCCGAACATTCAATTAACTTTGCCCGAGGATCCGTGATCGGTGATAAACTTCTAAAACATAGAAATATGTAAGAATGTCCACAAACTTTAATTTATTTTAATTTACCTCAATGCAACAGGAGGCGATCAAGACATGCACACTATTATGTTATACCAACCTATTTTCCAATATTTTTGTATAATGTTATAACTGTGCCATTTTTATTTATTATAGAGATTAGCAACCCCATCACATAAAATATTTTAAGTATTAAAAATGTTAATTTGAATTTTTTTCATAAAATTTCTATAGAGTGTAGATTGCATTACCAAGTAACAAAATATATACTTCCAGATTGACTAAATAAAATAAACAATTTTAATATACCTTTTATTTACACACTAATGTTTACATAATTATACTTTAACAAAAAGCACATTAAATTTATATCTAACTAATAGATACAATCACAACAAGTCAATAATTTAAAAACAAATAGTACATTATCACATCTGGCTGCACTTAGAAATATGTAAGAATATTTACTTTTATTATTATTTGTCAAAAAATGTTGTCTATTGCAACTATTTAATGAGTGATCTTATTTACACATACAAGTGCAGTCACCTTTGTATTCATATCACTAAATGTAACTTCTTAAGCCGAAGTAACTGGGTCCCTTACTTGTTTGCTTATTTATTTCCCATTAAGACCATAGCACTTGATACACTTTAGTTCCAAACGGTACAAACTAACAAACAGAAAACAAAATGAATACTAAGAGATTAAAAAATTTAGTTATGCAGCAATTGCAGCTATATTTCTCTCTTAACTGCAAGCATAGTGACGCCAAAAATGTGTCTGGTAATTATGCAATACAGTGATAAAAAAAAAGGATTATTACTATTCAATTATTTAGCTTATAGGTGATATTTTTGCAAAAGGTAAATGGAATACTGGGATAAAGTTGTGCTTTGAAAAAAAAAACTATAGAATATGTCAGGTCACCAGATTAATAATTATATGGGCTTGTAAAGCAGTGTAGTGACATACTTCTTCCTGTACCGGTGGGTTGCTGATAATACCATAACACCATCTTTTATGGACAATGCATACAGGTGATTCAACATGACGTGATTTGGTTCTGGTAACAATGTTGGTTCACACTGGAAAAACATAAGACAACTTAGTACTATAGTAGTCTAAATCTAGATTTAAAAAAAAAACAACATAAATTTCGCTCAGTAAATAAACTAAGCAGTGAGACACTTACAGACAGTGGTGTATCTTTATTCAGAATTACTTGTAAGAGATGAGGTGGTAAAATAGGTGGGCCTGAAACTTTCTCCCATGGCTTTGACTGTGGTATCTCCTGAAAAGTAAGAAATTATACATAAAGTATATATAGACAAATTATACATTCAATCTTAAAATTACCATAGACAATATACTTAACACAACTAACTATTTACATTATGTACTAAATTAGATGACTGATTAAAACTTACTATACAAATAAACAATTAACTAAAACATGGAAAACGTCACAAACGGACAAACGTCGAAAAATTCCTCCACATCGCTGTCGGCTGGTAATGTACCCAAGAGACAAATTATTGATAATTTTAGTATATTAGCTTGCTATTCGTTATTTTTCCCACATACCTGAGAATACTCTGTTTGGGCACTGCTGTGAATCCCTTCACTATCCTTTGCAAGTGCTTGGAAGACTTCAAAATCTGACATTTTTACTGTTACCAAATTATTTTTACTACCCATTCCATTGTCCACTACCTTCTGTAACAAGTTTATTATCGGCCTGAAAATATATATTCTAAGATTTGCAGTTACTAGTCACAAGTTAAAAGCTACTATAATTCTAGACAAGCTTAAATGCTTAATTTAATAATTATCTGTCAAATGATGATATATTACGCTCAATGGTTTTCACGATTATATTTATTGTTGTTTTGAGTGTATTTTGATCTATGAAACATTTGTTCAAACAACATTAATTTGCTGGGTTAATGGTAATAAATATATACTATTTACAGTATTACTGTGCATTCTTTAAATTTTAATGTTTAAACTAAATTTTTAATAAAACATACCACAGTGGGGTCATGTCGCCATTCACCATCAACAAAATATTTATACTGATGTTCACCTTCAGGTAAATCAATTATTGTTACAAAGTCTCCATGGGACTTAACCATAGGAATTGTTTTCCAGTCGGTAAATGTTCCACTAATATATACCTGGAATTAAAACGTAAATTAATTACACTACATTTAATAGAGAAGGATCAAGTGTTACTGAAGTATATTTTACTTACTTGTTTGCCCCCTCCTTCCCATTTAAAAACAGTTGGCAAAACTTTAACATCGTCAATAATCTTACTACCTTCAGTCAGAGTGTTGGACCTCTCTCGTGGCCCACTATATTCTACATCACTTTCAGGAACAGCCTTGGTATAATATGGGGCACCATCTTCAATGTTATTTTCTTCATCTCGACCAATACGATCATCGTCAACCTTTTTATCAAATGTAAATGCTTCTCCTTCTTTGGCTGGCGAGGACGGTCCTACATCAGGAGCCTTCGTCACAGCGTCTCTGTGCCATTCTTTGGTTTGATTACTTCCTGCGTTTCCCATTGTTTTACCAATACTCCCCCAAAATCTTTTTTGTTACATACAAGCAAATCTTCCAAAATCTTCTACGACTTTGTAATGATTGTGTCATCTGTGACACTGACATGACATTGACATTTCATGACTTCATGGTCTTCATGTGATGCACGAGTTAAGTGCGTGATAGACGTGCGTACTTATAGTACGCGGGCTTTATGTTCGCGACCTTACTCTGCTCGTCGTCGGTGACACACGTGAAGCTTTCACAAAAGGAGAATGGGCCCCTGCTTATGGGGTTCTGCCCTGAAGCCCAATAAAAATAACATATATACCAATGGAAAGATCTTTTCAAGGGGAACCTTTCCTTCTAACACGATTTTTGCCTATTGTTAGTCAGTTCGGAGTAATTGACCTAAATGGGTGTGAATAGTTTGGCATCGAAGTTAAGGAATTTTCTTGGCTCAATAGCCATAAGATATACATCAATGGCTTTAGCTTTTTGAGGGGAACTTTTGCTACTACTAACATGACTATTGCCAATTGTTAGTCAGTTCGGAGTGGCATAAATAGGTGACTATTTCGGTACCAAAGTTAAGGAATTTGCTTAGCCCAATAGCCATAAGACATACACCAAAGGAAAGAATTTTCCAGTGAACCTTTGCTACAACACGACTTTTGCCAATAGTTAGTCAGTTTGGAGTTAATTACCTAAAAAAGTATTACTAGTGCGTCACCGAAGTTAAGGAATTTTCTTGACCCAATAGCCATAAGATATACACCAATGAAAAGAGCTTTTCGAAGAGAACCCTTGCTTGTAACATAACTGTTGCCAATTGTTAGTCAGTTCGGAGTTAATGATCTAAATAGGCACTTTAATTGCGCACGGAAGTTAAGGAATTCTTGGCGTCCAATAGCCATAAGTTAAATACCACTGAAAAGAGCTTTTTAGGGATAACCTAACGCTACAAACACGACTTTTGCCTATTATTAGTCACTACACAGTTAATGACCTAAATAGGTGATGAATTTCAATCATGCTTAAGGTGGATGCGCTAGGGTAGCCCGCGAGATTCAAATTTTCTTACGTTTTTTGCAATTTGCAGGTCAGTATCAGGTTGTATGTTGATCTAAATATTATTAGCGGCCGTAACAAATATGGATTTACAGAATTATAAACATTAGAATCAGCAATACAACTCTCTAAGTTCATGTAAGTGTATTGACTGACGATTTCATTAAATTTTCATTCAGTACACTTACATGAACTTAAGAGAGTTGTATTGCTGATTCTAATGTTTACGGGCCACCCTAGCGCATCAACCTTAATTACTCGCATTTGGAGCTCTGTAGCTCCTTTCGTACTAACAGTCGAGAAGAACGTCATATCACGAAATATTTACTTTGAAGAGATCTTTCCATTGGCATATATCTTATCTCTATTAGTGGATGTGGCATGCTTAACGAAGGCTTAACGATTTGTACTGCCGATCGACTCTGAAAAACATTGTTCCCAAAAGGGAATCTAAGAGGCCAACGTTTAAAATTTCCGTTTATAGGTTTGCAAGATCATGTTTGCAAGGCTCCAAGTTAATAAAAAGTCATTTCATTGTCTAAATACCTGAATTTCACTAATGCTTAATTACTCATATTTAGAGCTCTGTAGCTCCTTTCGAACTAACAATCGAGAGAAGCGTCCTATCACAAAATATTAGCCTTGAAGAGATTTTTCTATTGGCATATATCTAAACTTTATTGGGGTACGCGTCAGGCTTAACGATCTGTCCGGTCGACCGACTCTTAACAACATTGATCCTAAAATGGCATCTATTGGAGACCAACGTTTAAAAATATTCGCTTATAGGCTTCAAAGATAGGTAATGTTTGCAGGGCACTGAATCATTAAAAGTTATTAACCTGTTAAATCCGCCGAGGAATGCGCGTGTTTAATTGACGAAATACCGGAATTACAATAATATTTAATCACTCACATTTAAAGCTCTGAGCCCTTTCGTACTAACGATCAAGAGAAGTCTTCAGAATAAGAAAAAATCTTCTTGATGTGATCTTTCCATTGGTATATATCTTATCACTATTGGGCTCCAGGGCAGAAACGCCCAATCTCCTTTCATTGTCAAATTGTCTCGCTGCTCACGGCGACGACGGGCGAGTAAGCTCGCCGAGCCATATGTACACGTAATTGCTCACACGTCTATCACCCCTTTTAGAGGAGTGACGTATTATAGGTTTTAAATCGAGTTTGAAACGAAAGTAGATGATAGACGTGCATACACGGTCTACTTGATGGCTGCTGGCACTTACCTATAACTGTCTAGCGATGGGCGTTTAATCAACGAACTAGTTGAATGAACGGTTGATCTCCTGCCAACGTATTAACGTTAACTGTATAGGAAAGAATCAACTAGTTGAATTCGTTATTGACGTTTATGAATTTGACTCGTTATTCAAGTAAATTCGAGAACGCAAACGCAACGAACTGAGCAAATTAAAAAACTTCCGTTAAAATTTACATCATACATTGCGAGCGACGGTCATGTCATAGAATTTGAACTCTAATTAACGCACATATTGTAAATAATAATTGATTTGTGTCCATAGAATCAGATGAGTACAATTTATGTTTTATTGCGAATTATATTCAGTCAGTCCTAAGCCTGAAGAAAAAGTATGAAGGGAAGGTCAAATAACGCATTTATAATATTAGTTAGGATAAGTTAGGATTACATTACATAAATCTTAGTGTACTATACATCTGCACGGCATACAGGCGTGATGTTACATTACCTTCTGGAACCAGCCTAAGTAGAACCATCAATGAAACGTTTCGTAATTGAATCAAAATGTTTCAAAATTAGCATTATATCAGGTCAGTAGGCTCACAGACTAGTTCAACTTGTTGAACGTCGCGGCGTTGAATAAAAACCGTTGAATGAATTAACGGTTTAGGTACTTTGTAAGTTGACATTAGTGCACCACGTTAGCTCGTTGACGAATTTATCTACAATGACGAACGTAAATCAACGTTGACGTTTCATAACGGAAAAACTTCAACGAGCCGATTTCAGCCGATACTTTGACAGAAAACACAGATCTCAACATGTTATAGTGAATGTTTCGCTAGTGCAAACGCACGGTTAGGCCGTGGTTGTGCATTGCTTGCTTGAATCCTTGAATTGCTTTTTGTACGTGGCATAAGGAGGGTCCATAAGTACTTACTAAGTCCTTACTTTAGTAATCCATGAGCCAATACTAATGTCTCAACTCTATTGTGTGACGGTGGCGACATCTACAGTCACTCCATCGTTTCAACTTTCAAGTTGTTTCTTTTTTATTCAATACACTTCATTCCATTGTGATAGCGGGTGTCTGTGTAGCGTATGGCTCTGCGTACTATAATATTTACATTATAAGCATAAAAGTATAGAATAAAATAATGAACGATGAAAAGCAACCACTGCTCACGGGACCCAACAATCCAATTGAAAGTGTTGAACAGACAGTAGAATTAGTGACAGATCCAGGTTCTAGTGAGAAACCTAAAGATTATCACCCAGGTTCGGAAAGATGCTTAGAGCATCCGACTTCCAACTTCGATACTTTAATTCACCTTTTAAAAGGAAACATAGGCACAGGAATATTAGCAATGCCAGATGCTTTTAAAAATGCTGGCCTTGTACTTGGTGAGTGTTTACATTTTTGCGTATACAAATATCGATTGTTTACTGCCAGCCAATACTTCAACAATCCAGCTCTTTCATAAAAGTGATGCTAAACAAACATTTAGCAATAAACATAATATAAGCAAGTAACAGCTTCATAATAATTTTATTTAGTACTGTGCCTTTATTATAAAATAACTCTTTCATTCCATTTCAAGTATATCGTAAAAAAACACTACTTATTTAATCAATTTGAAGTAAATTTTTTCATTGCTGTGCTGCTGCTGGTTGTGCTTTGTTTATGTGTTGTTTTGTTTTAATAAAAATGATCTATTTGGTAAAAAAAAACAGATTTTCTTTTCCATCTAATGGATCATTTTTATTCAAGTTCAATATGTCTTATATACTGATACCACCAGTTTATATGAATAATTAGTGTTTCCTCCTGCCTAGGTGTATTTTCGACACTAATCATTGGAGCAATATGCACCCACTGCATGCATGTGCTCATAAAATGTGCACACGAGCTCTGCATAAGAAGTCAAAAGCCAGCCCTTGGTTTCTCAGAAGTTGTTGAAGATTCCTTTGCATCTGGACCAGTTTCTTTGAGACCATATGCAAAAAAAATGAAGTAAGTTTTTAATATTGTTTATAAATTATGAAAAGCTGTGTTATTTTAATAAGAGTATTAACGTAATTTAACTTACCAGTAGCTTTCCTCAATTTATGATAATCTAATATCACCAACATTATTCCTAAAAAATTACCTAATTTTATTTGTTATGATCCAGATCCAAAACAGTGGATTTTCCTGATGTGTTGGATTTATCTATCTGTAATTCAATACTGCGGTACATAATTTGTATTCAAAGTAAGACCATGAGTACAAAGTACCATCAACCAAATAGCTACCAAATTATTTTTATTCACAACAATTGATGCAGCATTCCAAAAAATTTAACAATTGATGACACAAGATTTGTACTTATCAATATTCTTTGTTTATAAATACACTATTAGGGAGTTTTACAGGAAAATTGTTACATATTTGAACACTTATAATGTGACTAGCTTTTGCCCGCGGCTTCGCCAGCATGGAGGTCGGAAATTATCTCATGGGAACATACTACTGGGATAAAAAGTATCCTATGTCCTAACCCAGAGGTCATGGTCAACATGCTAAATTTAATGGAAAGTTGTCCAGCTGAGCCATTAAGAAGTGTAGAAAAAAAAAACTCACTATCACATTTTAAAATAATATTTAGGAAGAATATTCTGGTTTGTTTAAACCAAATCTCAGCTATTATAAATAGGAAGTATATTTATTTCCTATATTCCAGACACATTAAAGCTTATCTAAAACACATTACAAAATTATCCCATCACACCATTTGCCAATTTTACTCGAGTTTAATTAATGTCTGTTGTATGATTTCATCAATCACACAGCTCAATGACAATTTGATGTGTCCTCTGGAATTTTTATAAATTGTGTAGTCTGTGTTATGACTCAAGCAAACAGAAGTTCAAAAAAAATAATGTATAATTAATAGAACACAGTATTTTCACATAGTATTTCAAATAGTAATTATGTACATTGAAAATTTCCTCTTCCTAGTAATTAGGTTTATTTGTTATCATTGAGGAATATTACTTGCAAACAAACAATAAATGTCTGGCTTCATTATATTGATTAAGATATGGACAGATTTACTAGCAAACATTAATGATGTTGATAAGTAGGCATGTTTTATGAAGTTTCCTTATCTATTTCACCTCAATTATTTTTTATTTTTGATACCCCTGGACCTATCGTATATTTACAATATTTTATGAATATTTAAATGTCTCTCATTACCAGATTCTTATTGTGTGATGTGTGTGTGTTTCATACATTCACATTATAACATAAGATAATTTTTTGGTATGTAGCATGTCTGGCTTGAGTTTTATCATTAAGAACAGGTTTTTTTTAAATAATAAATAACACTTATGGCAATATGTATTGTTTCAGGAATGTTGTCAGTGTATTTTTGGTATTAACACAATTGGGATTTTGCTGTGTATACTTTTTATTTGTTGCCACTAACCTTCAAGACACACTGCATTTTTTTCATATAAATTTAAGTGTACATGTGTACTTGGCTTTATTATTTCCGCCAATACTTGCCCTGGCTATGGTGAAGAACTTAAAGTACCTGACCCCAGTTTCTCTGATCGCCTCTATAATGACTGCTTGGGGCCTTGTGATAACATTTTACTATATACTTCAAGATTTGCCACCCACCCGTAATGTGAAAGCATTTTCTAGCTGGCATCAATTACCTTTATATTTTGGTACAGCTATTTATGCATTTGAAGGAATAGGAGTGGTGAGTTTAATTTTATATTAATGTATGTATTATTTGTATACCCTGTAGTGCCAATTTGTAATTCGTCATTCCCATCCTTTTCACCACCTTATTATACCTAATAATTTTGTATGTAGAACGCCAGCTTTGAATTCTTTGACTTATCGGCAGCGTAGGTAGGCTGTAGGTCAAATCGGAGAAGCAATTAACGGCTAATGCTGTAAGAAATTTGCGCAAAAATCTTCCAACACACGTACCTAACGATTTACTTGCGCAAGCCTTAATTTGCGTAAGTAAATCGTTACGTGTGTGGCTACCATTACGATTAGGATTATCGGGAAAAGAATAGCATAGGAACCAGACTACCCGTGATCAGTATGTTTTCAAATTGTCTCCAAAACTAACTATTGATTTAGCCCGCCAGTTCTCAGTGTTGGTTATACGAATTACCAAATAGGTAAACTGATCAGAGCGTAGTAAACAGTCAGTAGACTCGACAAACCTCTACTGTAGCGCACTGAGACTCGATTCGAGATAGTTATTTAAAACTGAGACTAGGCAACCTAAAGTAGAACAACTGGACATGACCACGCGATCAATAGCAGTTGTACGCGTTAACCGTCTGCTGTTTCTTCATTAAATAGGTACGTGAAAATATTCTAGAAATTTACATTAGAATGCGAAGAAGCTGGCCCAGCTTCATTAAAGAAAAACCGGCCAAGTGCGAGTCGGACTCGAGTACGAAGGGTTCCGTACGATCCTTACATATTGTAAAACAAAGTCCTCCGCCGCGTCTGTCGTCCTGTACGCGATAAACTCAAAAACTACTGCACCGATTTTCATGCTGTTTTCCCCAACGGATAGAGTGGTTCTCGAGTAAGGTTTTAGTATATAATAACCGACATCCACGCGGGCGAAGTCGCGGGCATCAGCTAGTTATCCTGTGAAAATTTCAACTGTCTAACTACCACGGTTCATGAGATACAGCCTGGTGACAGATGGACGGACAGCGGAGTCAGGAGGAGTAATAGGGTCCCGTTTTACCCTTTGGGTACGGAACCCTAAAAACGAATACCTTCGTAAACGGCTGTTACACAGGCCGCAATTTTTGCACGTGATGCCATTAAAGCTTGTAATTGTGGAGAACGGGATACCTAGCTATTATGCCTGGTTTATACGATGGCAGTGACAGGACCCAGTGCCTCGTTTCGGACCCAGTCAGTGGGTCAGTGGGAGAAGATACCGGCCCCGAAAATAGATGGGTAGGTTAGTCAACTGGACTGACTTGAGGGCGCGAAGTTTGCACTGGGCTGGGTTGAAAGTTGAAACTAGTGTATCTACACGAGCCCAGTTGCAAGTCAACGCTGGACTGACTTACTGTACTGTCACATTCACATTACCGCCTCGTATAATAAACCTGCCTTTAGATCTCAGAGTTACTTATGGTCCAAATTATTTCCCAAATGAAAAATAATGAAAACTAAGCAAATAAGCGAATCACCTTGTTACAAAGCTGCGTAGAGAACGACTCTCGCAAACGCGGTCAGGCACAAATAGGCAAAAGTAACGGTGTTAAAAAGTACGTACATAGCTATAACTATGTATTCCCGTTACTTTCGTAGATCAATCCTCATTGTGCGATTACAATGTGATCCAATAAAACCTGATTGTTTTTTGCAATTGTATAGGTAGTAATTATTAATACTAAGTACAGCAATTTGAATGACCGACAGTTAACCACAAGAAACAGGTTTATGGTAATGGTACCTATAGGTACTCTCAATAGCTTGTTGTAAAACCTGCCTGTTTTTTGTTAGGTCAATGATATTTAAAACTTGATTTTAAATGACACCACAAATACATCATTGACCGTGATTCACTAAATATAGGCGCAATTTGCCGGTTAGTTGTAAGCCAATACTAACCCAGGTTCAGGAAATGGGTAATTGAACCTAATAAATCTGAGACGACCGGAAGGATAAGTTTACGGAGCGGACATGGGTCAATGCCGATGCACGTAACAGCCAGCACTCTTATTTTATCCTTGTTTTATACATATAATATTAAATAACTCTGTTTCACTCACATAAGACTTGATCCCGTGGGAATATCGGGATATAAGTCCTTGTCCAGGTCACGGTCTACCCATGTGCCAAATTTCATCCAAATCCATTCAGCCGTTTGAGCGAGAAAGCGTAACAAAGAAACAAACTCACTTTCGCATTTATAATTTATAATATTAGTTAGGATGGTTTTGTATGTAGGTACCTACTGCTGTTGGTGTACCAATAGGTACATAAATCCGAAGTAAATTATTAAGTATACCCCATTTGAAATAAGATTAGACATTAAAACAAACCCTTTTACAGTTCGTTCAACCGATTTTGACTTCTATACCGTAGGCATAAGGATAGCATTAAAAGCAAAAAAAGTTACACAATACCAACTATCTACTGCGGCTGCCATTTGTCATGCCACCAACCAATAGAATTCAAAATCGGTTGAACGGAATGTAAAAAAGGCTTATCTATACGTCTAATCTTATTTCAAATGGAGTATTATAATAATAATGACCCCACCGCCGTATCCCTACGTTGACGTCGTGGTGGGGCTTGCGCGCTCCGAACTCTAGGTCTGTGCCGGTAGAGTTTACTTTGCTGGGACGTGTCTAGAGTGAAGAGCCAGACCAAGAGAGATACAGAAACCCGCAGGGAAGCATGTGGCGAGCTGTTGGGCAGTAGCGATCCCACGGACCTTATCTCCCGGGAGATGTCTTGTTCCTCACCTCTGGCTTGCCTTTATTGCCGGCTAGAGTGAACACTGACGAGGGACAAAGCTCCCACCTCATCCTTGCCAGCTTGAGTGGAGAGTCGCAAGAGCAAACGTGCTCGGAGGAAGGAAGTATTCCAGTAAGTGCTCGTAGGGATCTTGACCATCTTCCGGGCTCTGGGATTGTTCTGAAAGCCGTGGAATACCTCTCCACTCCTCAAGCACCTCAGGAAGTGTTGCCCCCTTGTCTATGTGCTAGCAACTGTTTTTGGGGGCCCATTATTGAGTGTGCACTGTGCAAGTCACCAAAAATGGCAGGGGCCATTTTATTATCCATGTATACCATAACATTGATCAGGCAGAGAACATAACTTTTCCATAGTTCTAGTTAACCAATCCACTATAACCACCCAAACCCATAACCCAATATGTTTTGTTTCCATGTTCTACAATAGTCCTATACCAACCGGGGTATGTCCTTGGGTGCACTTGCATAGTGCATACAGGGATAATCGTCGGTTGGTAACTCATTCCTTTTGTAATTGTCTAAGGAGCCTCTGCGAGTTGGCCCGTACTCGTACGACTTCCAAAAGACCGGGACCCCATGGTCCCGAGATATGTAAACACATAAAAATAACAATATTAATGTTGTATAAAGTAGATGCAACTCTGCGCACCTTCTTAATGTCGTGTGTGGGGCAATGGAGGACGGTCCTTCGCTATCCAGGATGTACCCAGAGGAATAGCGAACCGATAAGGATCGAGCGAGGTATATTCCAGGGCGACAGTTTGAGTCCACTTTGGTTCTGCCTGGCCCTGAATCCTCTACGTACACTGCTGGTTTCGGTCAGGTTATATCTCACCTGCTTTACATGGATGACTTGAAACTGTTTGCCCCCAACAATTTGCTGATGGAGCTACTGAAGGTAACCGAAACTTTCAGTAGCGCCATCAGGATGGAATTTGATGTGCACAAATGTGCGGTCATGCATGTAAAGCGAGGGGGAATTGTGGAATCCGTGGGAACCTAGTCTCGTATTTCATATACCTAAGATCCCTCACCTCAATTGAAACATACAAGTATTTGGGTATGTTTTGGGAAGCGTTAGGCATCAACTCCGTCGACATGAAATCGCTGAGGGGGCGCTTCTTTGGCCGCCTGAATAAAGTATATTAAATAGTCTTCTATCAGGCGGTAACAGGGTACGCGCCTTCAACGGTTGGGTCATGCCGGTTTTGATGTACTCTTTCGGCATACCCAAATGGACTCAAACGGAACTTGACGCCCTGGATAGGTGGGTTCGCGCTCTGCTGACCGCAAATCGGATGCATCACCCACGGTCATCGGTGATGAGACTGTATATCCCGCGGAAGTGCGGAGGTCGAGTCTTCTTAAATGCTAAGGCCCTGTACAACCGTGAGGTATGCAGTCTCAGGGAATACTTCCTAAAAGCCGACGTGTGGATGCACCGAGATGTAGTATCAGTGGACAAGGGCCTCACCCCGCTTTCTTTATAATAAATAAATAAATAAATTCATTTATTTCAGGCAAAACCCATATTACATAAAAATAAATTTCACAATACCGCAACAGAATAAAAAAACAGAATAAAATGTCAATGCAGTTAAAATAAGTACAAATTATATAGGTCACAGAATTAACATTAAAAATTAAATAAAATTAATAAATTTAAATAAAATGTCAAATGCAATTAAAATTAACGAATGAGTTATATAAATTATACGGGTCACAGAATCAATATTAAAATTAAATGTCACATTATAAAGGTCACAGAATAAAAATTAAATTAAAAATAATAATTTCATCAAACAAGTCATTATAGAATGTAGAATACATGTAGGTCAGTGTCAATGAGATTAAGTGCCCTGGCTATACATGTCTGTTACAGCATTGTCGTATGTAGGGACAGTCAAGTCGCTCAGCGATCATTTTCAGGACAGTATTGGAGCTGGCCCGCACCCTGCGCACTAAGGACGCGCACCGCTTGCGCATGGTGGCGTGAAAACAGTCGGTGCGCGCTTCCGCAAACATGCCCGAAGCGCTGCAGAAGCGGGGGAGCCTCAACACTGCCCTGAACGCGTTGTTGTACTGGACGCGGAGGGCGCTGTAGCAAGCTTGTGTGTAGCGGGCCCACAGGCTGCACGTGTACAGTGAGGTGCAATATGCCTTGAAAAGGGTGATCTTAACTTGATCAGAGCAACGTGCAAACCTGCGAGCCAGCATATTTGCTCTTTTCGACAGGGCCCTCCGCTCCCGTTCGATGTCAGCATGGTCCTTGAAGTCAGCCGTGACTATATGCCCTAGGTACTTAAACTTATCCACTCTCTCTAGGGGAACACCATTGAGAAAGACTGGTGGTACATCTTCCAGCCATTTAGCACCGCCGGCTCCAAAGACCATGCATTGGCTCTTGACCACATTATATTTGAGCCCATGCCCACACGCGTACTCCTCACAGACCTGCACCAGTTTCCTTATGCCACAGATCGACGCGCTCAGCAGCACCATGTCGTCAGCGTAACTAAGATTATTGACGCAGACACCATCAACGTGGCACCCGACATGAAGACTGCTGAGCGCGACGACCAGCGCATCCATGTAGAGGTTGAAAAGGGTTGGCGAGGTCAATCCACCCTGCCTCACTCCACACTCGAGCTGATACGGTTCCGACATTGCCCCCGCCCATCTGACGCTGTTGACCTGGTGCGTATACCAATACTTGAAGATAGTCACAAGTTCGGGCGGCAGGTTAATACTGTTTAGTTTCTCCCAAAGAATATCATACGCAACCAGGTCGAAGGCCCTGGACAAGTCGAGGAAACACGCGTATACAGGAGTCTTACGATCCGTGTAGTATCTGACGGTATGCTTAAGACACAGTATGACACTTTCTGTAGACAGTTGAGGTCTAAAACCAAACTGGTTATCGTGCAGGCTTACATATATATTCAACTGTGTGTTAAGCAAACCGTCAAATACTTTGGCTATGATGGTGGCTAGGGAAATAGGCCTGTAGTTAGTTTTATCGGCAAGGTCACCGGTCTTATTTTTCACAACAGGCACCACCACAGTCTTCATAAGATCCGACGGCAGGTAAGAGTGACTCACGCACAGTGAGAAGAACATCGCTAAAACTCTAGAGATATGTGGACCAGCATGTTGCAGGTGTTCAATGCTGAGCCCGTCGTGACCCGGGGATTTGCCTCTCGTCGATTCCTTAATAATGTTATTCACGTCTTTAGCAATAAACCTTACCCCGACTGCATCGTTCGGCAACTCAGCATCGAAGACCCCACCCGCAGACCCCAGAGGGGATTGTATAGTAAAAGCGTCCCTAAAGACATCAGCAACGTCTTTATGGTCACTTACGCCATCGATGCTCACAGGTAGGCCTGGCTTAACATTTGCTTTGCTCGTGCTTTTCCAGAAACCTCGAAAGTCACCCTTGGAATGCTTTTCAGCAAGGGTGTCCATACGAATCTGATCCTCACGATCTTGGCAAGCCTTCAGTCGTGACTTGAATACCCTTCTGCTCTCACACATTTCTTTGGCTAACGAGAACTGGCGCAAACCTATTGTATTAGATACTAATGACCGCAGGGAGGTATGGCAGAGCAAAGAGCTTCACGGGCGCTTTTACCGGGTCCTACATGGGCCCGATGTAGACTTTCTAGCGTCCGTATCCTGGTTGCTATTCGGTGATCTCTTTGGGGAAACCGAAGGTTTTGTCTTTGCGATTATGGACGAAGTTATGATGACGAACAACTACCGGAAATATATTGTGAAGGACGGTTGAAATCTGTCGGGCATGCCACCATCCGGGATCAATCCGACCCATTATTTGGCTGCTCTGGTCTGGCTAACGGAGAATACTAGCATAGGCACAACCTTGTAGCCAGGATTATCCACCAGCAACTTGCTCTGAAATACAGTCTTGTGAAATCTGAAGTACCGTACCAATAGGTATGTGCCCGACCCAGTTCTCGAAAATGGCAATATCACGATGCACGATGTATTGGGATCGATCTATCATCACAGACAGGACTATTCTTGCCAATAAGCCAGACATAGTGGTGATAGATCGATTAGAGCGTCGCACAGTGATTATTGATATAGCGGTCCCGTATAACGAGAACCTCGTGAAAGCTGAAAAAGATAAACAGAATAAGTATCTTGACCTGGCACGCGAGGTTGTGAACATGTGGGATGTGGATACAGCAATCATTGTGCCGATAGTCGTGACGGCCAATGGTTTAATTGCCAAGAGCCTCGACCAACACCTATGGAGGCTCTCGTTGGGCAGCTGAATTAAGGGCCAGAAAGTGGTACTCCTGGACACGGCCCATATTTTTAGGAGGTTCCTCTCTCTGGAGCCCTGACCGCCGGTAGCTTGGACCCTGTTCCCGATACCGGTGGGCTACTATTTTTTATATTTTTAAATGTTTTTATATTCCAATAGTTAAAAATATAATTTAAGTAATGTAATTAATTAAATAAAGGAGATAATAATAAATAAATACATTAAATATTATTTTAATTCGTTAACGCGCGGTGAATCCGAGATCAGTGATACAAATAAAATAATCCACACAGGAATCGTCTGCAGTGTTTCTAAAGTGTCATAAATAATATACTGGTTTTAATATCTCAAACCCCTGGAATGTAATTATAGATACAGCTTTATGACAATAATAAAGCTCGTATGACGTCAGTAGCATGACATAGTTTGGTAGCGATGCAGAATTGCCAGGCATTTTGATGTCATCGTTACTCATGAATGCGCCATGGTGACGCAATGCTTTTAAGTCCTCGGTAACAACAGAATCCAGTAAAAAACATTGATACTCTCGTAGTTTGTGTTAGGTAGGATTGATCCAGAGTTGCGATATACGAAATATTCTCATTATTTGTAATATTAATAAAATAGACTAGGTAAGCACTTCATATTGATTCTTCTCACTCACATGTAGGGACTCAAATGAAACCAAACTACTAATCAGTTATTATCCACCCTAGCATAGGATTGCAATGCAACTGCAGTAGGTAGTGTTTCAATGTTATGTTGCACTCGGAGCTACCAGCAGTACCAGCGACTATATGAATATGTCTGATTGACAGTAAAGCTGTTGGAGCGTCCAACTGTTAGTGCACTAATGCACGCACACTATAAAAGTGCGAAGACATGGCGCGAGTTTAAGACGTAGCTGTCACGCATACTATCGTAACACACGATCAATCATAATCTCAATCATTTTGAAAGATTCGCTTCATAGGTTCGAAAAATTTGTCAGCTCTGCTCGACAATGTAAATAACGCAATAATTTAATGTTGTTAAACTGTCAAAATGAAACAGATTGTGATTGATCGTGTGTTACGCAATTAGGGTTCTATTTGTTTTAGTTATTTTGCAGCGCGACACTATATTTGACGGAAGCGTTAAGGGCCTACCCAACCTCAAATTGCTTAGCATGATCCTCGTTATGCCGAAAATACTGCAGCATTAATTTCAAATAAATATATATTAAAGTTGAGGATTGATACTAGGTCCTATGTTTGACGAAAACACGATTACATAAAATTTTCTCTATAGAAAAAGTTACCTCTAAACCGAACTATAAACCGCTGGTACATATTCAAAAACACTTCAAATTAGATTATGAAACTTTGCATAATAACTGAACTAACTGTAAAGCAGGTGTATAAGGGAGGCTTGGAGCTGCCAGCACCGACCTCCGTCTCGCTCTCACTCAAGCGTAGTATGTTGCGAGCGAGATAAAAAGTAAATTTGAGCTGAGGTAGTATAGGCCTTTAAGCAGTGCCGTAACTAGGGCGGTGCGAGCGGTGCCCAGGCACTGGGCGCAGACCCTGGAGGGTCGCAGAAATGACCAGACCAGGGCCACTAACAATACCTATTATTATTTATTTACCCGTGGGGAGTCGCGTGGTCCGCGTATATTCTTCTTACAAATAAATAATATTATCAATATTAAAGATGATGAGATCGTAATAATAATCGTTAATGTTGCTGTTTAGTTACAATTTATTTGAATTTCCTTATTCAAAACTTTACCAAGGACTTACAAATTAAGTTTACAAAAACTTAGTTTTTGGATGATTTATTTTTATAGACAATCCATTTTATTGTCAGAACCGGTTATGATTAGAAAATATTTCAAGGGCGCGGTTATAGCAGCTCGCACCGGGCGCATAAAAGGCTAATTACGGCACTGCCTTTAAGTACTAGAAATTTGAACGGGCCTAAAACAGTAGGGTAGTAGGTAGCACTAGCTAATTATCTCATTCCTACTAACTTATGATGATGAAGTAGGTAGTTCGATTTTAGTAGGTACCTGACTATTCGTAAACATATGGATTGGTGTAATTCTCAGGAACCACCGTCACTGTTTTGTAAAACCCTGAAAAATCAGTATATGTGCTAATTACAATACTTACATAATCAGAAGTCAGTGTACTCGATTTGTTTACGTATAACCCCATATTGTATACCACGTACATGTCTTTTTAAACTGCAGCACAAAGAAAACATAACGTTATATTTATACCTTTCCTTTTTTATCGAGACAGCCTGCATAATTAACTGCTTTTACTAATTAACCTTATTTTTTTTATTTTTATTTTATTTACCTCTTGTATTATTTATATGGAATGTATAATAATTACATCATAAACTAATTGCAGATCTTACCTTTAGAAAACAATATGAAAACCCCTGAAGACTTTGGTGGCTGGAATGGAGTGCTCAATACTGGCATGGTGATAGTAGCCGCACTGTATACCGCCATTGGATTTTTTGGTTATTTGAAATACGGTGAACGAGTGCAAGGAAGCATAACACTTAACCTGCCCAGCTCTTTGTAAGTTTTCAGTTAAAAAAGCATTATATTTCAGTCTTACTAATAGCATATTGTCGACTCTAGAATGTCTAGATTACCGTTCCGTTGAACGTCGACGATCTTTCCCGTGTATGTGCGCTTCCGCGTCTTACTGTCCACCTAAACATCCATTGCAATCGTCCTTTACACTATTTAATTCGATAATTTATCTTTACAGGTTAGCGCAAAGTGTTCGAGCAGTTATGGCAGCAGCAATCTTCTTATCATACGGACTACAATTCTACGTACCTATGAGCATTGTTTGGCCATACACGAAATCGAAACTAACGAACGAACAAGCACTTAAACATGGTGAAGCAGGAACTCGGTTTGTGCTCATATCAATAACATGTAAGTGGATTTTTAATTTAGATCATGAAATTATTTTTTAATTAGAAGTCAGCAAGTTTATCTTGGCATATATAGATTACTTTATTATTGTTGTACTCTCCTACAATGTCTGCTTGGTTCGTAGGTTATCTAACTTGGACTAAAACAATTGGTAGCGTCACATATACCACCTACATAATATTATCTATACTTTATTCACATCATTACCACATGCCTATCGTTGTTATCAAACAAATATTGATTTTTACCTCATTGGCCTATATGCTGTGGGAAGTACAATCAAATTAAAAGTCCCATACACGTAATAATTGAACTACGATATAAGTACCCTAATACATAGGTGACTAATGATAAGCCTTATCTATTACAGTTTTAGCGGCGGCTCTGATTCCCAACTTGAGCGGAATCATTTCTCTGGTGGGCGCGTTCAGCAGTTCGGCGCTCGCCCTGATCTTTCCGCCGCTTATTGAGATAGTCACGTTCTGGCCCGACCAACTGGGGAAGTACCAGTGGAAGCTGTGGAAAGACATCGCAATCATCCTCTTTGGTTTTACAGGATTCGTATTCGGCACTTTTATTAACGTAAAGAATCTATTTTTTAATTGATTAGCTTACAGATCAATTCTTGACAAAATATGAACCAAAGAGTTATGTAATATTGTATGTTGATTTATATGATAATCATGACAATAATTGTGTGTAATAAATGTTCAAAAATATTTTGCTTTATAAAAATATTTACTTAGCTTATAGGTGTTGATTAATTGACAAGCTCAGCTTATTTTTACACGTTTATTTTATATTTTACCTTTTTAGTATTGATATATCAGGAATATTTAATTGGGTATTATTTAAAAGTTTTGATAAACAGAACATGGGCTTGTACTCATGTATTCTTGTACCTATACATATACATGTATACCTATTACGTGTACATTAGCTATAATTTAAAATTTGAATACAGTCAACTCTGGTACACTTTGGACAAGTTTTTGGATAATTTCTGTTTTATTTTGGAGCCGTGAGGTCTCAAAACGTGACATGGTTGCATGTGTGATCTTTATGGTTTGATACCATGGATCAAACGAAAAATATATCTACTAAAGATACAGAGAATGTGGCTAAAATTGCCGCGATTTATGAGATTCCAAATTGACATGAATTCTTGTGTAACATTAAACCTCTTTTAATTTAGTGAAATAAAAAAAAGAGAGGTGTAATTCATGTAAAACAGGTTTTTTTCGTGAATTACAAAAATAGACTAGCAAAACACACACTATTGCTATCATTTTATGAACAAATTTAATAATCATTGACTTGTTATGGACTGACAGAAGGAACATAGTTAAAAAGCTAAAATTTTAAATAAAGCCTAAAGGAACCGTTAAAGATTAACGCCTTTGTTGTAATAAATACTTTTGTTTGGCAGAATGTCAATTGCCAACCCTGTAACTCAAAAAGGGAAGATGTGTTGTTTAAAAAAAAAACGTAAATCATGTTTTTGCTGTATTGAAAGGTTACCCGAGTTGAGTGTATGTATTATGCGTATAATTTTACTTAAAGCAGCTTACCAAAAAGATACATATTATTATTTACAATTTTACAATCCACTGTTACACTAAACAGTCTAAACTAAACCTATATGATGTTGTACCTGTTGGTATTTCTATTATGTGATCGTAGTACCTTCCTATTTTTATATGTAATTATTAAATTAAATTATTTTTCTTAGATAACTTTAAAATCCTCGTTTAGTTTTAGAACTAAAATCTATTTACAGCACCTAAATGAAGAAATAACTAAAAAAATATCATATTAATAATATGTAAAGTATCGAATATTTTGATCTTCATAATGTTTAAAACAATATAAATATATACTTACTAGATGCATTTACAAAAGGTGCTTATGTAGTTCAATGTGTTTGGTGTCTTTTTAAGAAATTGTGCTTAACCCTCTTGGCTTAATGCCTTGCATGTGTTGCTTTAAAATCCAGTTATTTTAAACCCCGTTTTGAAATAGACATGGTTAAGCCTTATCTGTTATGTAACACAGTGTTAGAACCCGCAGACATAGTGTACAGGCGTTAGAGCACGAGACCGCCTCGCAGTAGCGGTCATTAATAGTAACATAAAATAGAGAGTGTCAGGTCACGCTTAACGCGTGTCTGCGCGGGACTTAATAGGTAGTTAATTTCTATAAAGACAAGTTGACTAAATAATAAGCATTTATAATCGATAGTGGAGCATGTTATTAATTTATACATTTTATAATCACTGTTATGTTACAAAGTTTATAGTGATCTGTAGGTAATAATTTACTGTTATGCTACTGTACTGCAAAACTGTATAGAATCTGTTATAAAATAATCTCGATTATGAAAATATTATAGTTTACCTATTTAGTGGTGATGTACTTATGTCAAAGAAAATATAGTCGTGGAACAAATGATCCGTTTGTTTTCCTACGCTCACCTGTAATAATTGAAAAAACCGGCCAAGTGCCTGTCAAACCACGCACAATGAAGGGTTCCGTAGTAGTTGTAACATTGTAGATGATAAACTTTTTCTCCCATACAGAATATTGGGAGAACATGTTTTTGCAACTGCAAATGTTAGTTGGTTGATTATTACTCGGTAACTTGTGGAGCCTACTTAGCTGTGATAGTTTTCCTTTTAATTTCGTTATATATGTTATGGACCAAGTGATTATTAGGGCATTATAAAAAATGCCCGGGCAGTTTGAAAAATGTCCAATATGAGAGGGCAGTATGATAACAACTATTGAAATAATGAAATCGACCGGGCATTTTTTATTATGCTAGTCACCTTTGAGGCAGCATAATTAAAACCAGGTTTTATTACTATTATTTTGATTTCAAACGTAGAATCAATATTTAAAATCAAATAAAATATTTTCATTCATAGACACTGCTGACCTATGATGACTTTACCATAATTAAATATCTGTGTACTATTAGATTGCCCAAAGACCACACGGCAATATTTATAATGAGGAGGCAATGTGATAAATAAGGATGTTCAAATTATAATTAATTATTTTGCCCTAAGTAGCTTGTCATTATGCATTTTTCATAATGCCCGCGCATTATGTCCGTATTTTTTACTTGGTCCATAACATATATACTACCTACTGCCGTGATTATTTTCACATATCCACAACCAACCATTTAGCTGGCAGGGGGGGCGGGGACTTGACTAACAAAAATGCTTAGCACTCTAAAGCTTAATATTTGTGGTTGAAATTGTTTGAAATCATTTTTTGTTTGCGTTTCTCTTGGTATATTTATTGAAAAAAAATGAAAAATGAAGAACGCAAAAGGAACATTTATTTGTTTTATATTTTAGAACATTCTGAGCATTCTACCAGAAAATATACACGTGACCGGGCTGCAACGTATACGGTACTACCCGGCCATAAACAAGTGCTTTTTATCAAGATATATTTGTGGTAACTGCATTTAATCTATTCATTAGTACTGGAAGAGCATTAAAAGAACATTTAATTGATACGTCTATAAATCACGAAATCGACTGTGGCCGGGCTGCGGCCACCCAATGGGATTGAAGAGAAAAAAAATTCAATCACCACATTAGGTGTAGGGGAGGCAACCTAAAAAATTTTTTTTTTTCTCGATGTTATTTTACACGATTTATCGGCGTGATTTATATGTGTACCCATACCAAATTACAGCTTAGTAGAGTCTCTGAGCTAAGCTGCGGACAGACAGACGGACATGGCGAAACTATAAGGGTTCGTTGTTGACTACGGAACCCTAATAAAAACCGGCCAAGACCGTGTCAGACCACGCATCCTGAAGGAGACGGAACCCTTCCTCCTTGGGATGAATATATTCCAAGAACAAACTTAACTTAGTAATTGAAAAATGCTTTACCATACATCGATTTACGTCACGGTATAAGGTCACGGTCAATTCTCCAACAGCAAATGCAACTTAAAAATATTTTTTTTGGAACGGCCTTATAAGCTGGCAGAAATCGTCATGCAAAAACTGTTAATAATACTTGCGACTGTCTTCTAATTTAAAAAGAAAGAAAGAGAGAGAGATAGTGAACACCGGCAGACGACAACAAAAAAAAAGAGTAGGTAAAGTGATTAGTGTCCGGATAATAAAATTGTTCTTATCGGCCCAAGTACGTTGCATGAGAGAGAGCGAGAGAAAAAGTGTGATTTGGCCAAAATGTAAATCCAAGATGGCCGCTCTGAAAATTTCCAAATTCATCATGATGTGCATATCATGGGTGTTGTTTTCATAGTTTTCGAGGGTGCTAAAGTCGATAGTGGGGTCAAATCAAAATGTAATCCAAGATGGCGGCTTCGAAAATTTACATATTTTTCATATGGGCGACATTTTCATAGTTCTCGAGGGTGCTAAAGTTTTCGATAGTGAAACCTTTTTTTTTTGAGGGTGGGATGTCATCAAATGACTACTCCCGCTCTGGGCGGAGTGGAAGGGCGTGTCAGACTTTTACTGACTAAAACCCACCCGTGTTCCTTCAGTTGCCTGTTGCCAAGGGTCCCGGTATCCCTTTTGGACTTTCCCGCAACCCTTGCAGGCATCGGTCCTGGAACAGAATGCTCCATCGACCCGGGCCTGGTCCTATCGGACGGCGAGCTACCCATTGCTCGCCGTCCGCAAGCCCGCACGCGATTGCCGACGCCCAGGGCGCCTCTTGCGGCGATGGTTACAGGCGTGAGGGCGCAAGCTTTGCCTCTCCCTCACGCGTTCCGCCTCCTTCGCGAGCATTACTGCTTCGCAGAAGGAGGTGGCTTCCCATGCCCTCTCGCTCCGTACCATGGCCTGGACGAAGGCCGGACGCGAGAGGTCATTGCCGCCAATCGCCTCCACGAGGACACGGCGGTGCTCCGCCCAAGCAGGGCATACGTCCACCGTGTCCTCCGGGCGATCCACACAGTGGTGACACCCGGGCGTTTCCTCCCGCCTAATCCTACACAGAAACCTCCCGAAGCTACCATGTCCGTGAGGACCTGCGTCAGGCGCAAGGTGTGGACGCCGTGGCGTCCTCACTAGCCACTCCTCAAAGAGAGGACTTATCGCCGCTATTGTGGCGTGCCCAGCACTGGGTTGCAACAATCGCACTCTCAATGCCGCCATGAGATCCTGCCGGAGCTGTGTCCGCTGTGCCGCGATTTTTTTGCGGCAGCGGATTTACGCCCCGGCGTTTCGCGCCACTCCCAGATGTGCGCGAGGACTTTCGCCTCCAGATCCCATGGCAATAAATCGATTGAAAATGCATTCAAGTGATGAAGAAGATGTGTTAACACATGAGTTTATGAAAGAGAGGGCGGCCGGTATAGTAGAAAACTTGCTAGCCAACAAATCACGGCTGGTTTATATCAAAGCGAGTGAGTTTTGCAAATGGAAAAATGAAAATCTTCTAAATGAAAAGCTTCTGGCACATTTCAGTCTGTTTTCCTAACTTATTTTAAATGAGCTCTCGAAGAACAACCGACTTCCAAAAAAACACTAAAAACGTGAAAAATGACTTTAATTTCGGAAGTCGGTGGCAAAAAACGACGATTGAAAAGCAAAGACACGAGGTTTTTTTGGAAGTTGTTGTTTTTTTTTTTTTTGTAAACCTTTTTTATTTTTCACTTTTTTAGTTGTGTTACCTACCCCCACACAAATTTGAATACCACTACCTGTGTCAATAACAGTGACGGAGTCAAACAATATATCGTCTACATACACTAAGTGGGAAAAATACGTAATTATTGAAGCTAACTCAAAAACTACCTCTGAAGCATGACCTACCAAACAAAAAAATAATCATCAAAATCGATTCATAATTGGCGGAGTAATCGCGTACCTAACATAATAATAAAAATAAACATTCCTACAGACGAATTGAGAACCTCCTCCTTTTTGAAGAAGTCGGTTAAAAAGAAGTCATCATTCATTCATCATTCGTAGGACTCTCAAACAAACGTTGTTGTTAATTCACTCATCTATTCATAATGTTATCTGCAAAATTTCGTACTACAGTAATAATACAGTACCTAGTTTTATCAGAAATAGACATCACAGGAACAGACGCATTTTCCCCCAATTCTCTGATAACATCATTATTTATAAATACAGCTTTCAACATTCGAGTATTGTTTACACTTAATAAAATGTTCTGGTTATTCAAGAGCCCAAAACAATTTACATTATGTGTTTAGAGCAAATAGAAACTGAGTTTGAACAGTTTTTGTGAGCGGTGTCATAAACACGTAAGTTCGGGCGTAACGCCTGACGCCTGACGCCTAAGGATATTTCTGACGCTTGAGAGGTTAAATCTTTCTTTTTCTCGTAGTCATGGTCTAAAATATAGTATGCAACTCTTGAATAAAACGGATTTATATCGAGGGCCATGAATCACTCGCGTCGCTCAGGATTCTCACGTTCGTGACTCAATCATCATGAATCACTTCCTACGGTCGTGATTCAGTCGTTAGAATCCTTCACTTGCTCATGATTCATCTATGGCCCTCGCTTTAAATCCGTCCTTTATTCACTAATTGCATAATATACTATTTTGATTTTTTATTGTGCCTCTTGTACTGTTCGGCCTTTTTTAGTGCATATTTTGGCACTTTCTTAGTGCATATAATCCGATGTCTAGTTATTAGACATCTACTGGGTGTTAGGGTAGACACCGTTATCCTTGAAACTGGTGGTTTGGTGTCATCTATAATATACCTACTTTTTCTATGGTACCAACGTTGAAATCACAAAAAAAAAATCACTTGTCCATACATTTTGTTGATTTAAGTGAACACAAATGTATGGAACAGCAGATTTTTTTTTTGCGTTACACCGTTATCTTTGAAACCACTAGTTTCAAAGATAACGGTGTCTACCCTAACACCTGTATAAATATATTTCTGGGATTCCTAAATATTATGGAATTATTAAGATTTTACCATCGATGATAAAATGATTATATAGCAAGGATCTTACAAAACGTTTCGAACGTGGTCATGGCCAGTGTGAAATAGCGAGAATATCATCCCAATTTCCGAACGTGCGTAAGAAAACACGCAACACTACAGTGAAATGTCATTCACCGACAACAATTAAAAAATGTCGGAATCGTGTCAAGACGGTAATTGTCAAGGAAATAATGAATTTGGGCCGGACGAATCACCCACCAAACTTATCGTCAATTACATTCCTGAAGTCATGACCCAGGATATGATGTTCTCGCTATTTTCAACAATGGGTAAACTGGAAAGTTGTAAATTGATAGCGAACCGAGGCTATGGGTTCGTCGAGTACTCTCGTCCTGAGGATGCAGTCAAAGCACGTAAGGCTTTTAACGGTCTTCTAATGCAAAACAAGACGCTGAAAGTGTCGCACGCATTGCTGAATCCGGAGTTAAAACCCCCTACGAAACCAGAAGCCGACTGGAACCTCTACGTATGTAACCTGCCTAATGAACTGACCTTGCAGGATTTACATGGACTATTCGCACAATTTGGTAAAATAGTTAATTCTCGTATAGCAGCAGGAATAGCATTTGTTTTATATGAGCATCAGTACGAAGCGGAAAGAGCCATTCAGAACATAAATGGCACCACACCGCCTGGCTTTCTACACCCATTAACAGTTAAGTATGCTAATAAGAGTAACCCTCATAAACATAAAAACAATAATAATAACTTTCCTAAAAGTCCTCTTGTGAGACCTTATCATTGGATAAATCATATGAACGCCATTGGGGATCACAATTCTCCGAGTACATGGTCTATATACATTTATAATATTGCTCCAGAAGTGGAAGAGTTGACTCTGTGGCAGCTTTTTGGTCCATATGGTGCTATTGTGTCTGTTAAGATAATCAAAGATCATTCAACTAATAAGAGTAAAGGATTTGGATTTGTTACGATGAGAAATTATGACCAAGCAGCGATGGCAATACAAGCATTGAATGGATATGTTCTTCATGGCCAACCTCTATCGGTTAGTTTCAAAACCCAGAAGAGATAATGCTTATGTGAAAGACTTAATAAACTTTACAATATCAATACAGTAATAAATAGACAAAAACAATACCTAATTGATTGGCATTATGAAATATTGCAAATAAAAAATAAATAGTCTCGATTTCTGAATTTTGTGTACACACCCTAACCGTATGTGCAGTCAGTTGACTCTTGTTGAAAATATTATATTACTTTGAGCTATCGACATTGTTAAGTTTGTTTATGAATAATAATTTATTCGGTTTGCTCGTTAAATGTTTCAAGTTTACTAGAAGTTTAAGATTGTATTGAATATGATTGTTGTTTGGAAGTTCAACATCAGTTGTGAGCTGTAATGCTTTCATTATTTTAATCTTATTATTTAAGTATAATAAAACCATTTTAAAGAAAGTGCTTTTACAAGATCTAACTAATTGATAAGCCACATTGAGATGTTTAATCAGCTACTAGTTTTAGTTGTACACTTTTTATAACATGATGTCTATTTAGGTAGTGAAAACGAAATCTAGATTATATCATATTTATACATTTAGTATAAAATTTGCTGAATTAAAGTTCATTTTCACAATTTTAAATTGTGTTTTGATTTTCTTATTACCTGTTCCTATTTTCAGCTTTTGTACTAGATAGAGAAATTGTTAACGTCATTATACATATTTATCTTAGTAAAATTTATTGATGTGATTTCCATTCATGTAGCTAGACAATACAATAGTATAATGTTGGTAAGTTTGAAATAAAATTATGATCATAATATTTTTATCCCTAGGTGAAATAAAATTAGTTTTTCCCATATCATTTCAGTTAATAACCCACTTTCATAGTATTGCCTCACATGTTGGGCGTGAACTATTGCAACATCTTAGCATTCTTCTCAAAAGATGGCGCTCATCACCATTACTTTAGTTTCATGATAGACTATTATGTAATTATTAATAATTAAGTGTTTCAATGTCCTCCAAAGGGTTATGCAGAGGTGAACAACCTCAGTTATGCCATGTACAAGGCGCTATGAAGTCGTCAGAATTTTGACACAGGAAGAATACTGAATAATAGTAAACATCATTCTGTATCTATTACTGCAAAATAGCATATTGGGTACCTATTTTTTTATTCATATCTGTGTAGAGTAGTAGTAGTAGTAGTAATATTTTTTATACGTAGAGTAGGTTACTAATATTGTACCAATCGTTTTTCAGTCTCACCAATCGCAGCTTAAGGTGGATGCATAGACAGGCCTCGCCATACATTTTTGAGGTGTTGTAATCTCCGTAAATAAACTGTTTCTGCAGAATAAAAGCAAGTATAATGAGACTTTATAATGTATTATGTTCGCATAACGCCAAAATTTTATAAAAAAAACAGTATTTCTAGGAGAATTAGACCCAATAAAAAACGAAAAATCTTTACATGTGTGAGTGACCTGAATCGCGCCATCTAACAGAAATTTAAAGAATCACCGAGAAAGAGTTATTTGCTGTTGTCTTACGAGTTTAAGTTCGGTAAATATTTATAATAGATGGCGTTCGAAAATTCGAACAAGCCCCAAGGTTACACGTCGAGTAGGTAGGTAACGCAGCGATGCGACGATGCCATTCATACGCACCCCGCATTGTTGCCAAATTGCTCCAGTGAGTCTTGACAACTTGCGAATCGTTTCCAAAATTGTGTTTCTAGAAAGTTAGCGCCGGCGCGCGGGTTTGCCCGCGGGTTTTACATTTTATGATTGATAAAATGTTTTTTATTAGGGAATGAGAAAGAATGCTAGAAAGTGAAAAAAAATATCTGCGATCTGCATTTGGTTCACACAGATACAATACTAATGTAATTATTGTAATATCTACTTTAAATATAAAGTACCTAAAGATTTAAAAATCTTTCTACTGTATGTAAGTAGGTACTGATAATACATTTTATGACACAGTTAGGTACTAATTCATTGGTTTGGGTTGAATAAAATCAGAGAATAGAAGTTCATGTAAACTTAGGGTATACCTAAATCAGGCGATCAGTGTAGGCAAATTTACCTTTTTTTTTTCTAATATCCTACCTACCTACGCAATGGTGACACGTAGGTACTACTTACATCTATTGATTGAATCATATTTAATTTACGTGAAACCATCAAGATAAGTGAATACACAGACAAACCACATTGATTTTTCATAACAATTGCACATTTTAGTATTATTAGCACAAGTCAAAGTGCGTCGAGATAAATTGGTCTTGCCATCTAAGAAGTTTACCAAGAAAAAGGGGAAATAAAACATAGGGCAGTATTTTAGTAGTAAGTTGTAGGATGTGCTGATATTTAAAACGATTAATGATATAGGTACAGCAGTGGTGGCTCTGACTTACAAGTGAGAGCCACCACTGCTGTACATCATTCATTTATGGTTTCGGGGTTTTTAACTGTCAGCGAAATGACGTTCTCAAAATGGTAGCTGTAGTTCCAATTTCGCTCGTCTGAACAGCTAAGTAAGTAGTAAGCACCATTCAGGTTTAGAATTGGTGACTGGGGCTACTACTGAGAACCATTCATACGAGTGCCATCCGTGAAAGAGTTTTTATTTAAAAGTGAAGTGTTTTTGTGTTTTATTGACGGTAAGTGTTATTTTTATGTACAAAGGATGCTTTTCTGCTTGAAGGTGATACAGAGTTATATTATAATAGTAATTACCCTTAGAACTTAAAAAAGTGTAAGATTTAGAAGAGGAAATACAAAATCAAACGTTAGTAACACTCGTTGATTGTCATCACATCACATACCTACCTACTCTAAATTTCAAATATTTCCCCCTAATAGGGACGTCAATTCTCTCTAAAAACTCACTTTGCCTGTCCCAGAGGGACGAAAGGAACAAAAAAAAAACTCTCTGAAAAAGATCCGTTACTGAATTGATTCGAAAGGGAATATGAAAAATCGATTCACAAATAAAGAAATGATTTTCCAAAAATCAATCATTCGTTTTCGATGAAATTCGCAATGTAAAAAATCCGTATTTTTACGCAAAAGGATTTGCACTGGATATGCTTCGTAATTTTCCCGCCACCACAATTCTTAACAATTCAAACAAACAAAAAACTGATGTTCTAGGGTGAAATATCGATTCCCTGTATCGATTCAGTACTAGATATCGATTTGAAAAAACGTTTTTATTTGTTCCAAAAAATCGATTCTTTGCTCAATCGATCTCAGATTGACATCTCTATTTCGTCTGTTCTCATGTTCTGTCAGTTGTTTTGCAAATTTTCACACAGCTTGACAGCTTGATTGATGGTGACAAATGGTGGTGTTATTTCTGACTAATACAAATTTCTTGAAGCATTTCATAATTACGATACTTTTGCTGTTGTGTTTAATTATACTTTTTGATTACAGATTGAATTGCAACTCTGCCTAAGTTGAATCCGACTAATAAACTTGCCTATATACGACATATTATTATGTATTCAGGGCCGCGAAAATCACGGAAAAAAGTGCAAGCAACATTGAAAAGACATCATGGCAATTCTTCTAATGATTTTTAGTGAGTAAATCAGATTCCCATAAGATTTCGAATCAGATTTACGTGAATGTACCTATGAGTGTATTTGATACTCGTTGGCCCGTGATGTACCTAATGTCTTCGTTTGCCGTTGGTTTGCCAATAAAGCAGAATTTAGCTACTGTAAAATAAATGTTCCTCTCTTTTTCAACCGATTTCCAAAAAGTAGGAGGTTATCAATTCGACTGTTTGTCCACCGATTTGTCAGCCAATTGTCGACCGATTTTCAAAATTCTTTGTCAAAGTTTTTTGTCACAAATGAGGACCTGATAATGGAATCCCAGGGAAATTGAGGGAAAACCTCAAATTTTATTGGCATTTTCAAAGTTTTTTGTTGTTTTTAGAAGTCGGTTGTATTTTTTTCAAAAAGGATTTTTTCTCTTCCTATGTTTTAATATTTATATTTTATTTAAGATTTTAGGTAATACGAAACTCCCTCTGTATGGACGAAATATTTTGAGGCCTAAATTGATGAAATTGACACTAGTAGCGCGAAAGATTATTGTTCACAATAGCAGTCAGCCAGGTTCAATGGCTGATGATTTAAGGAATAGTCCACTTCATGTATTTGGACAGCATGAAAAATGTAAGGAATATTACTGTTCAGTGAAGCAATTACCACCTGACGAGAATAAACAGCAAGACAACCAAGTAGAAATCCTAAGAAATACAGCACCAGAGGTCTGGGCTCTTATTTATGCTGCAAATGAAAAAATTGCTTTGAAAGCTGGACGGTTGTCTAACGAGACAACAAACGTTGCAGAGAATTTTATGAGTGTCATTAATAAATTTAACTGTGGAAAACGACTCAGTCTTGGAAAAGGAGGCTCTTATCAGCGGCGTGTTCATGTAGCAGGTAAATAAGTTTTTTTATAGATATTTTAAAACAATATATGAAATCTCTAGCAACCCCTATGATCTATGACTTCTTCTCTTCATAATATAAGAGGTTTTTCTCAACTTATAGAACTTTCAATGGTCATCAATGAAAGCTTAGGTTGCAAACAGACATGTATGTGACTATGATTTGGTTTTTCAGGATTGTCTCATTCTGTAGGACATAAATGGCATCAAACTGCATGGAAAAAGAAGACAACACAGAGCCCTGGATAATATTTAAAAAAATATGTCCATCAAAAACAGAGAAGTAGATTGCGCCAACAGAAAATGACTCGAAAACGGCTTTTTACTGAAAAGACTAAAACTCAACCTGATAAGGACTATGGCCCAGAAGCAAGTGTCCCTGTCGACATTAATGAGGTAGAATTAAAACGGCTCTGTGAATTGAGATTGCTTAAATTCCAAGAAGATACACAAAAAATAGTACTAATTGAAAACCAGACTGTGGGTCAACATGATAATGAAAAGTATCTCTCATACAGATCTGACCATCTCACAGCAAGTCAGTTTGGAATGGTAAGATATCAGCCATCCTCTTATTGTTTCTTACTTTCTAAGAAGCCACAGCTCAAGCCAGTACAAGAATTATGATTGTCACTTTGTTCATTTTAGGTTTGCAAACGTCGTAATGCCACACCATGTCACAATCATGTGAAATGCATTCTCTACAAAAATAATATTTGTACTAAAGATATGATGTATGGACAACAAAATGAACATGTTGCAAAGAGCATGTTTATGCAACAATATGGCAAAATTGTCAGGCCATCAGGTCTATTTATGGATGAAGACTTTGGATTCTTAGCAGCTAGCCCTGATGGTAAGATTATTCAATAATAAAAATATACAAATAACTAGCTTTTGCCTGTGATTCCGCCCCCTTGGATTTTGTGTGTCGCGTGGATTTTTTAATTTGGTTCAGTGGGCCTAAAAACTGTTCTTTTTTACAGGTATTATAGAAGCAGAAAATAATATTGTAGAAATAAAATGTTTTCCCTCCTTGAAAAGGAAATCTCAAAATATTAGAGAAGCATCAGAAAATAGAAATTTTCCTATTCATTTGGAAAATGATGTTTTAGTTATGAACAAAAAGCATAATTATTATTATCAAGTAAGTAACAAAGATCATTATTTCTTGGTTCATGTATGTATAAATATAATGTATTTCTTGGATTGTTTCTCAGCTATTATTATTTTGATTCTAGGTCCAGGGTCAATTGCGAATTACCAAAATGAGTAAATGTTACTTCATTTGCTTTACATCTGTCACCCAACCATTGACTGTCATAGAAGTTAACCGGGATGAGGAATTTATCAACGCTATGATGCCGAAGTTGGTAACGTTTTTCAAAACATGTGTACTGCCGGAAATTATTTTGAGACGAGTTGAGAAAAATGCTAAATGTCTAGACATCAAGGAATTAAAAGGTATGAAAAATATAAGTCTTACTCATTGCCTAACTTATTCCTCAGGTTTCTGAGGTGTGGGTTCAGTAAGAATAGTCTAACAAAACTGTGTAAATTCATTTGTTGCAGCGAAAACTGTGTCTCCCAGCAATTGATTCAGATCGCACGGAAATGATATAAATGGAGGTAAAAAATGACAAGCAGAAGATTGAAACTGCGCGGCGACGGCGGCGCAGCAAAAAGTAGCGTGTAGAAGAGAAGATATTTTATTATAGTATTTTTTATGTATCTTTGTATGGTGGTACGAGTCGATGGTTCGAATCCAAGCCGACACTTTGCTTTGTGTAAATTATTTCATCACCACTGTTCAGAGGAGGCCTGAGTCTCAGCAGTGGGAACATTATAGACTAATTATTATGCTATTTTTGTACGTAGCGATGTATAGTTTATGTTATTTGTTAGTTTATAAGATTTTTCAGTGTACATATGTTTCACTCATGTATTTAGGTACCAGCCAAACAATTCAATTGTAAAAGAATATTTATTGTTCAAAGTTGTATAATAAGTGGGTATTCTTGAAACATAAATGTTATGGTTAGCTAGTAACCACTTGTGTGTTGTTGTGTAAGATACTTACACTTACGTGTGATGTTACATAAATTGTAATCTACGTACATAATTCTTTCTAATACTAAATTCAGAATCATAATTGTAAATATCAAAATATTGAAAAAAGGTATGTTATCTTTGTGTGGTGGTACGAGTCGATGGTTCGAATCCAACCAGAAAATATTTAGGTAAATGCAGTGAGAGTAAATAAAACGATATTTGTATGAAAATATTAACCATAGATAAATATTATTAATGTATAGTAAGATACAATAAAACGCTTTACAATTGAATACATAATCTTTTATTTATTTAGTACAGGTCACAATTCATTTACACGTTAGGTACTATTTAGGTTCAGTCACATTACTACAACCTATATAGGTACAATATACCTTTATTACCCAAAATAATTTATCTGAATAATTTGTTATGGTGAAAAGGTATCTGATATCGAGCCTAGAAACAAAAGTAAGCATATCCCAATAATTATATTATTAAGAAATAGATTGGAACATAACAATCCTCTAGTAATTTAAAGTATGCTTAATTAGTAAATTAATATTTGTTTTCAGTTTTTGCTATAATGTAAGGATATTCATCTTATAAATAATTTGGTCCTCTTTCTTTAAATTAACGCCATCTGGACATTTTAATTTCCAACCATGTTTGAATAAAACGACATCTAGTGGAGTCGGAAGTTACTACTATTTACTTTGCATGTGTGTGTAAAGAGTAAATTCATGCGGCTAAATCATTATTACGTTCTAATCTTTGTATGATACCAGTTAACAAGCACAGTGATGATCGTAAAAAATCAAGTTAATGCCCTAGGTTTCGCATAGAATAAAGTTGTTTATTAAAAATTTCTATGTTAGGTGTAAAAATTGAAAATGTTCGAAATTGTGGATGTGTCGCCATCTAGCGGCAAAATGGCAGTGAGATCATCTAGGGATCCACCTTATTTTACCCTTTCAATACAAAATAGGATTTCGGCGTGAAATTTGGATTCTGCTTTGCAATCGTCAATGCCAATGGAAAAATGGCCAAGAGCGTTGTCCAACATTTCAGGAGCTCTGGCTCTGGACAAAGATTTGGTCCCCATTATTTATGTAGTTTATTTTTATTTTATGGAAGGCTTGTTTTTAGTTGTTTGTAATGTCATCGTAGTGGCTGTTCAATACTACATTAGTCAGGTGTCTTATCATGACATAACACGGATAGTAGATAAATCATGGTATGACACCTGACTAATTCGAATCTGAATAGAACCCGGGAATTCACGACTGGCGGTCGCGTTTGCAACCACTGCGCTGTGCGCATGCGCTGTATTTTGCAGTTAAGCTGGTTGCATGTTGCAATTGATCAAATATTAGATTATTCAATGGGTTGTTTCATTATCACATTATCAGTTCTAATGGTTCAAGGTTTAGGCATTAATCATAAACATCACGAAGTGATACGAGCATTTAGCGCCATCTATCGATACGTTTTTAAAACATGTTACATGATACTATTTGTTTTTTTGTCTTCCATCATCACATAATATATTTCAATTAGGACAGGCTTTAGAATCAGTTAAAAAATTTAACAGAATAGAAATTCAGCTTCTTTTACTCGTGTCAATTAAAATAATTTGAACTTTGGTTTTACTTTCGATAGCTCTAGGGCGCATGCTCTGGAAACCATAAATCGATATAAAAGTAATAACCGTGTTAGGTGCCGGAGGTCACGCAATCTCTTATTTGTTTTTACTTTTGTTTGAGAATAGTCCTTATAATTTTTAATAGTTGGAGTAGGACAAAGTTTCACAGTGCGTTCGTTTGCCGGCGATACGGCCGTGGCGGACGGAGAGGGATCCGTGGTGGCGGGGGGCGTCGGCCTCGCCGTGAGTAGCAAGGTAAGGGAAGTGCCCAGTCCATGTTCCTCTCAGTTCATAGGATTGTTCATTAATGCCACCTATGCGTGAAAAGTGGCTACCTATGTTTGTGCCCGGGAAATCGACATCACCACCTAGCTTAGGAACAGTACCGTATAGCTGACGTGTTATTCTAGTGGTGATTTCGAATTACGTAATAAAACACGATGTACTTTTAAAGTTAATCTAATATTTAATATGTAGAAAAGTGTGTATCAACTTCATGCTGTGAATATAGGTAATAGCGAACTCGTAATTACACCGTGACAAAACTTCGATTTGTGCTATAATTTGCATCATAATTTGTCGTAGGTACCTCTACACTTCGCACGGAGCTAATTACAAGACACATAATGTTAAAGGTATACCTAGGCTACTGCAAACTATTTTTATCAAAAAATTTAGATCATAAAGCAACGGTACTTTTTAGTTAATTGGGGACAGCAAACTATTATGTCGATAAAGGTACATAAGTACCTACCATGCAGAATGCCCGCATTGAAATCGATCGTCACAAGTCACTAACTGTCTGCTTCCTGCATAGTGGTGGATAATGCTCCATTTCGTTTTACATTCGTTATCTTATTCTGATTCCAGTCCCATTCCTACCTAGTATTTCGTGGAAGTTCACAGCAACACGTTATTTAGGCCCTCCAATTTCTGCGTCACATCGTAGAATCCAAGAAGATGCAAGGCAATAGACGGGTGTGGTTGACCACTTCCCACCCCCCCAATTTGAGAGAATCACAATCAGAAGCATTCAGAATCTCAATCTAGGGAGTGATCATGATCATCCACGTCGGTTGCCTTTTAAATTGTATGAATGTAAAATTATAATATTAGCTTAATTTAAAATGAAGTTGTTACTTATTGCCTCTGGTCCAGACTCCACCCGAAGTAAATTCCTGGCCTACGGCCTTGAGCGGATGTAGGTACCTATGTTGGTAGTAACTAGCGTCCTTTCTAATGATGTCCTTCTGTAGGTGTACCCAAGCCCGGGGGCGGCGCGCGGCGTGTGGGCGCTGCCGCAGCCGCCCCCCTGCACGATGGCGGCGGAGGAGGCGCTGCCGCCCTGCGAGCCCATGTCTCCCGACGCACCCGCCGCGCCGCCGAGAACCATCGCCAGCTACAACCAACACTCTGACCTACATCAACTTATATTTGAAGCTGTGCGGTCTGGGTTAGAGACTTTACTATTACTGTTAGCCTGTCATCATCCCACTGCTGGTCAAAGGCCGCTCCCATGACTTCAACTCTTGCGATCCAGGGTTAATGTCGTCCACTGATTAGAATCATCTTTTCTAGTAAAAATTCAGTAAAGAAGACGATACTTACCTAGATACCTAGCTACATCCGGTTTCTGTAACGAAAATGAACTCGTAAATAAGCTAACAAATTGTAAACCGCTGCTGTATAAAGGCTCTTACATACCGGCGCGACTTTTCGCGCGACGCGGCCGCGCGCCGCCCCATTGTTCGCCGTGAAGTTTTCTCAGAAATCGTTTTGTTAAAGTCGCGTCGCGCCTGTTTGTGGGAGCCTTTAAGGTTGATTGAATTCAACAACCAATTAAGTCACTTGACATGGGTTTTATTTTGACGCCTCATTGATTTTCGTTCCAGAAACCGAGTGTTACCTACTATGTTAGGCTTTGGAAAAAAAGAACCTAGGTGGAGCTAAATATATAAACATCTCTAAAGCATCAAAAATGATTGAGCAATTTCTTTTAGCGAAGTATCAGAAATCGAGCGCCTGGTAGAGAAACTTGGCGTAGAAGTGTTGAGCGCCCGTGACCAGCATGGCTACACGCCGGCTCACTGGGCCGCACTGGACGGCAGCGTCGCCGTTATGCGCTATCTTGTCGAACGAGCAGCCCCCATTGATCTGTCTTGTTTAGGCACCCAGGTAATTTATTCTCTTCTAATGAATAAAAATCGTTTATTCACTGATGCACAACGCACTGCCTAAACCGCTAGGTCGAGAAGCATGCAAGAGTTCTTTGAAAGTGAGCACTCTGGAAGGATTTTTGAAAATTCTCCCCTAAAAGGATTTAAAAGGGGATAAAAGTCTGTATCGAAGTTCGTTATTTTTGCCGATGAAAATCCTATCGGGCACATGGCTAAAGTAACAGAAGCTACCAAAAGACGTGTTACAGCTAATTCAAAACTGCTGTATCAATAGAGCTAAGATACCAGCTGTTATTGAGTCAGATAAATAAATAAATTATAATGCACATAAGTACTTATCTTTTACGTAATATATCCTCTAGGGCCCCCGGCCAATACACTGGGCCTGCCGCAAAGGACACGCATCGGTAGTTCAAGTGCTGCTACAGTCTGGAGTAGCCGTCAATGCTGCCGACTTCAAAGGTACCGTACTAAGTTGACGAAACTCATTTCCTAACGAGACCAGAAGTGCTATTCTATACAAAACTCACTCCCATCCCACACATCCCACAAACTCAGTCCCCTGATGCTAGAGATTGAGACCAACCGATCCATGCTAATTAATCATATAGGTATGCTTACTAGGCAATATATTAGGTCTTTACCTATGAAATTGCCGTTCTGCAGTACTGGCCATTTCAAATCAAAATAATTTTTGTTTGGCTAAGAATTCTAATTTCAAATTAATTTTATTTTAAAAACATGGATTTATTTTTTCAAAAGTAGTCATTTCTTTATTGATTAGTGTTACATTTTCATCGCATTTCAATCTTTTTCGTCATCATGGATACGTTAAAAATTCGAGTAATTATGGAATATGAGTACCGTCGTGGCAGCAACGCGGCACAAGCGGCACGCAACATCAACGACGTTTACGGAGCTAACACTACAAACCAACGCACCACCTGTTATTGGTTTGCTCGCTTCCGTTCTGGAAATTTCGACCTGAAAAATGAACCTCGCGGTCGTCCGAAGACTTTGGTCGACAATGACGAATTAAAGGCGATTGTGGAAGCTGATGATACACAATCTACGGCTGAATTAGCAGCAGCTTTCGACGTTAGCGTCAAAACAATATTGGTCCATTTGCGTCAAATTGGCAAGGTAAAAAAGCTTGACAAATGGGTGCCCCACGAACTCAATGATCGCCAGCGCGAAGTACGCGTCGAGACGTGCCTTGCACTGCTCAACAGACACACAAATGAAGGAATTTTGAACCGCATTGTTACCTGCGATGAAAAATGGATTCTGTTTGATAACCGCAAGCGCTCAGCAAGTTGGTTGGATCCTGGTTCAGCACCTAAACAATGCCCTAAACGAAAACTTACCCCTAGAAAAGTGATGGTCACTGTTTGGTGGTCTAGCGCCGGTGTGATTCATCACAGCTTCTTACCAAACGGGGTGAGCATTACTGCAGATGTGTACTGTGAAGAACTGAACACAATGATGGAGAAGCTGGCGCATCTCCAACCAGCATTGGTCAATCGCTCGTCTCTGCTGCTCCTGCACGACAACGCGCGACCTCATACTGCACAGCAGACGGTCTCCAAGTTGCAAGAACTGGGGTTGGAAGCTGTCCGTCATCCGCCCTACTCACCAGACCTTGCGCCTACAGACTACTACTTTTTCCAGAATTTGGATTACTTCTTGGCGGGAAAAAAATTCAATACCCGAGAGGCAGTACAAAATGCCTTTGAAGAATTTGTTGCCTCCCGTCCAGCTGATTTCTTTAAGAAGGGCATCAATAAACTGCCACTGCGATGGCAAAGATGCATTGATTGCATGGGTGATTACTTCGATTAATACAAATAAAAAATTCATGAAAAAAATTCGTTTAAATTTTTTCATACAAAACGGCAATTTCATAGGTAAAGACCTATTACTTATATGATTTCATTTGTATGGAGTGTCGGGGGAGTGCCTGTAGACTCCCCCACACGAAAACGAAAACTCCATACACACGCTTATTACTGGTCTGAGAATTAGTATGGGTCTGGTCTGGTTAGAAAGTGAGTGAGAAATCGTCTACTACAGCCAGGCGCGGTCGCTGCCCAAGATTTTGGGGGGGATCACCATTGTTTGATAAGTACACTAAAAACTTTTTTTTGTATATGGTCATCGGGTTCACTGTGTCTAAGTACCTACAGTTTTTAGTTAGTAGAGCACGTAAATCAATCAGCCTCTCGACAGCTTGAATGATTTTGGGGGGGTCATGACCCCCAGAACCCCACTCTCGGACCGCGCCTGTGTCTACAGCTATTACGTGCAAGTGCACCTAGTAGTTGTAGTAGGCGAGTTCGTTTGTATGGAGTATTGGCCTGTCTGCACACGTTGTATGTGTGGGTAGTTTTGGCTATACTGAGCTAAGCCAATCACGGAATGGCACTACTTCCTGGCTTACCTACTGCTGCGAGTGCGTATCGCTTCGAATATAGTAATAGTTATTTTATTATTCTTTGATACAGGTTTGACCCCATTAATGACGGCCTGTATGTATGGCAAGACAGCGACGGCTGCATATCTCCTGGGCATGGGAGCAGCGACCCGGCTGTCAGACATAAACGGAGACACTGCCCTTCACTGGGCCGCGTATAAGGGACATGCGGATTTAGTACGATTACTGATCTACTCAGGGGTCCCTTTACATTGCACTGACAATTTTGGATCCACACCGCTACATTTGGCGTGTCTATCGGGCAACTTGACTTGTGTGAGACTGCTCTGTGAAAAGGTATGACGTTTAGTATTGTTAGTATCGCATTCCGTGTCAGAAAAATACAACTGTAATAATGTTTTTAGGTCAAAGCTGAACTGGAACCACGTGACAAAAATGGGAAAACGCCACTGATGTTGGCGCAAAGTCACAGACACTTAGAAGTGGTCAAATTGTTGCAAAAAGAGATGAAACGCAAATCACACTGGATGCCGCCCCTATCCGAACTGTGGGCTCTCTTGTTCGGGGGTGCTGGTGACTCTAAGGGCCCCCTACTCTTCTTCTTGGTATCAGTACTTCTTTGGGGATATCCTATGTACGTGATAAGATGCATACCTCTCACATGGAACACGCTACGTCTTTCACATTACTGTTTCTTGTACTGGAATGCGATCATGTGGCTCAGCTGGGTCATTGCCAATAGAAGGGATCCAGGCTATATCCCACAAAATTCTGAGACGTATTACAGAGCTATCAGGCAGATTCCCTACTATGATAAATGGAAGAAACGGAACGTGATCTTGTCACGATTGTGCCATACTTGCCGATGTCTGAGACCGCTCAGGTACGTATTTACTATTACTTCTTTATTTAATTGACCTAGGCTAGAGCCAAATCATGCACAAGGCAGGTAAGATGCTGTGTTTTTAGGCACCTAACACCATCATGGGTAGAATCGCTCAATGAAGGAATTAAACCGAACGCCAGCTCTATTTGGGTGGTTATTATATTTCTATCTTTCACCGATTGCAGTGTTCAGTTACAGTTTCAATGTATTGCTACAAACAGTCGCACCTTTAGTGCCGAACGCCTCTGTTGCTAAACAATTGGCTGCGACTTATCTTTGCTCTTCTTGTATTTTAGTACCTACCTAAACTTAGATAGAACTAAGTTATCCTTAACCTACAATAGAATAGACTTCTACATAGGTACGCAAGTAACGAGCTCACTGAATTGATAACAGCAAATTGAAAGTTAAAATATTATAAATTCTAACTTTTTACTAACAAATAATTAGGTAGGTAGCACTTTAAATCAATTTTCAACCGGCTTTTGTTTGTGAGCATGTTAACGTTGCGTCGTCATTAAAATTCGATATGCTAGCTATTTATTTTTTATAATAATTATTTACATTGCAAATTGCAACTTATTCTTGAAATACCTACTTGCTTGTAATAATAGGTACCTACTTACTTAGCATTGGCATTTATAACTTATTTATTAGAGAGTGAGTTATCACATACAGCTGACTGGTCTGATGGCCCAGGACAGGCCTAAGCACAGCCCAAAAAGCATTCGAAAAGCTGCAGCGACTCGCATGCGTTGCAATCAACAGCAACGAACGACACCCACGGTCGCCCTACAGGCTATGCTTGGACTGCCCCTCTGCACCTCATCGTGCGGGAGGAGGCGGCTCTAGCCGCCTTTAGGCTCCACTCATCAGGAACCCTAAGCAAGGACTCCAGAGTTAAGCACACACGCATAAAGGAAGATACGATCAAACGTAGGCCTTTGATGGCATCACCCTGCGACAAAGCCCCGAAAACATACCACTTTCAAAGGCATTACAGAATAACACTCAAAGAACAGTGTGACTACTCAGGCCCGGGAGAGTTGAGAATATACACTGACGGATCGAAGACTGACTCCGGTACCGGGGTCGGAGTCTTCTCACATGACCTAAACATAAACTCATCCAGCCCGCTAGTAATTCTCAACACCGTCTACCAGGCGGAGTGTGTGGGCATCATACAAGCGCGGTCCACGCCATAGAAGCCAGAAGAGTTACGGACACCCACATACGTATACTCTTCGACAGCGCCTCAGTTCTTCAATCCCTACGGAAAAATGTTATTACCTCGAAGCTAACACTAGAATGTCATAATGCACTAGAACGAGTATCAGTATCTAGCTGCAACACAGGATCCAGTACCCCAGTCTATGGCCCGGAGCCTATCATACCCATACCCTTCAACCAAATACGCAGTTGGCTGCAGGTTACCCACACACAAGCGGAGAACTAGTGGACCTCGACACCAGGTTGCAGGCAGTCCAGGGAGGCTATGCCATCCCTGGATAGTAGGCTAACCAGGCGGCTATTACGCCTGGATAGGAACGGCCTGCGCCTGGTGACGGGGACCATCACGGGACACTGCTCGCTGAACAAACACTTTCACACAACAGGCATAACGGACAGTCCTCTGTGCAGGGCATGCATGGAGGCTGAGGAAACTGTCGCGCACGTGCTCCTCGAATGCGCGAGCGTCATCCAGATCAGAAAAGAAACCCAGATCTTTCACGGATGTTCTGAAGAAACCAGGAGATTTAATTAACTTCTGGAGGGAGGTGGACTGGTTAGAATAACCACAATCGGCCGCCATGTCCCAAGCATAATGGTCCACCTTAAGGACTGAGTGCAGAAACCAAATCCCTAACATCAAACATAGGAGAGAGGTATTAGTATACCTATTACCTACTCTCCTTTCAGCATGGACGGATTAGGACTAGGTAGTGTAGCAAAAGGTTGACTGGTATATTCACCGTGCAAATTAACGAACACCAATAAAATTAAAAATATAAAGTGAATCTTTCATTATTTCATAAGAATTACAAGGTATATTCACTTACATGAGAAACTTAAAAGGAAGAGTTAGAGCGAAGTTTTATGGGTCAGAATCATGAGAATCATTAATATTATTACATAAAATTAAAAACCTTTTACTAACTGTGCTATAATGCCTAATAGCCTGCGAACTTTCGCGCATGTTCTCTAACTCACACTAGCTTCATCGTGTCACCAGTTGGTTCCTAAAAAATGTTACGCAGGCCTCTGCGGCAAGTTCGCAATTGCCAAGTTATATCGGCCGTACCTATTGTAAAACAGACAAAACTTTGCAAAGCAGTAGGTGTTAATAGTGAGTATATCAATGAAAATATCTCACAATGATCTGTTGGACGAAGCAATACTTGAATGTGATGATTAATTAATAAAAACAATCTGGGCTTCGATTCCTAGGGTTTTGCAGTAGAGGAAAGGCTTGCATACCTCCTCTTACTTGGAACTGAAACATGACTGACGACAAGTCGGTATACATAGGTACTACCTGTATATTTGCCTACTCCTTAGGGAAATACGAGGCGTGATATTCGGTAAATTCAATGCTTTGCTTGTCCAGGGCTAAGCACTGTCGGATCTGCAAGCGCTGCGTGGCTTACTTCGACCACCACTGCCCATTCATCTACAATTGCGTGGGAGTTCGCAACAGGATGTGGTTCTTCCTGTTCGTCATGAGCGTGGCGATCAACTGCACCCTCTCCATATACTTCGCCTGCTACTGCCTGCTGCTCGAAGGCTTCGGACTGCTGTATGTCTTGGGCCTACTGGAGGCAATCACTTTTTGTGCTCTGGGGTGGATCCTTACTTGTACTTCCGTAAGTCGATAATTCTTATTTTTTCGCGTACCTAAACCATTACGTAAAGACAAATTTAGTTTCACAGAATCTGAATTCTTAAGAAGTTAATAAAAAACTGCGGTAGGTCTTATAAAGAACCTCACTCAGTTAACAAAGAGGGAACCAATTTTTTTTTAACAAACAAAACCGGAAAACACCTTTGTTATTTTAGCGTCGTCAGACGTCATCGTCCAAATAATAAGAATTTTAAATTGTTGCCAATGTTTTTTGATGACATGAAAGATTTTCGTTTACCTACATAATTTCAAAGCAGGAAAATCGTCTAGATACCTACTCAATAGTAGACACCTAGACGACATGTCTAGGTGTTATCGCCTAATTTATTTTTCTATTTCAGATTCTACACGCCTGCATGAATTTAACTACAAATGAAATGTTCAATTACAAAAGATATCCCTATTTAAGAGATAAACGAGGTCGTTACCAGAATCCATTTTCCCGAGGACCTATAATGAACTTGATAGAATTCTTCGTGTGTTTGCCCGACAAGTGCGATGAGCAAGATATCTTTCACGAAGAGAACATATGATGCGAGGCGCTATGACACAACGACCTTACTAGAAAAAGGTCTCAAAAGATTACAAAACAAAAAATCTCATTATTATGAACTATTTTTGCTAAGCTAAGGTTCAAATATAATCTGCGTCTACGCAACAATTTTTAGCACTTATAAGCAACGTATGAATGAGTGAATTGGGTCGGAAGTTAATACCTATCAAAACGCCTCACTGATAAATAGAAAGACGAAAATAATAGCTCCAAATTACCTACAAAAGATACAAGCAAACCGCTACCCCAATTTTGTCATTAGAAAGTTATAAAGTACAAGTTGAAATACCACAGCACCGCTCACATTCTTCTATAGCTAAGTTTAAAACTGGGTACGTGTAACTAAATGAGGCACATGTGCTACCCGCCTTTACTTACTGAATGATGAAATGAAGACTTTATGCTAGTCATGCATTTCGTGTCATTGACTCTGGCAGGGCCACCATCAGGGATTTTAATTTTGATTACACAAAAAATTAGTAGCTAATTAGTCGAAATTTGTCGCCGAATATCAGAATTTGTCGGTCACTGGTTCAAAATATATAAGGGTTTATAGGTGGCCGATCTGGAGTCTCCCCAGCAGGGTCACATTTATATCTCAAAAACTAGTCGCAAAATTGCGACTTCAAATTATTGTGATATAAATGTGGCCCTGCTGGGGAGACTCTCTCCAGATCGGCCACCTATAAACCCTTACATCTTTTGAACCAGTGATCAACAAATTCTGATATTTTGCGACTGATTCCGACTAATTGGCGACAAAATATGGGAGAAAACAGATCTTCGCTAGGTGCCCTAGTTTACCACCTAGTTTTAGTTTTTTAATTTTAACTTACCACCTAAGAACACATTGTGGAATGCAAATAAAGTATTGAGTATTGAGTATTGAGTTTTTGAGATATTAATGTGGCCCTGCTGGGGAGACTCTCTCCAGATCGGCCACCTATAAACCCTTATATCTTTTGAACCAGTGACTGACAAATTCTGATATTTGGCGACAAATTTCGTCTGATATTTGGCGACAAATTTCGACTAATTAGCCAAAAAATATTTGTGTAATCAAAATTAAAATCCCTGATGGTGGCCCTGCCAAAGTCAATGACACAAGCATTTCACCTCTATAAATAATTATTATGATTGGAGATGAATAATATTAATTTATAAAAAAAATGCTTTTTTATTAATATACTATTTTACTCATGACGTTGTTGTTTTTATTATACAATCAAAGATCTTAGTATCGTAATCACTGCGGGACACGCACGTGGGCAGTAGGTTATCTTACTGGCAAGGCTGGGTTGTGTTATTATTTAAATAAAATAATTATTTGTTACTTTGTGCTACAGTAATATAATAATTATTTTCAAACAATCTTTTGAACAAATAACTAATTAAGTATTCAAGTGAGCTTGATGATGTGTGTAAAGTTTAAGAATGAAATGGCATTCTTTGAAAGTTACAAGTTTGCATAATAATAAAAATAAAATAAAAATAAAATAATTTCAAACATACTTTCTAAATTAATATTACCTACAATTGTTCACTTTCCGCTTACATATAGGATAATTTGTTACCCTTCTAATTATCACAATTCTCTTGCACATCAGTCAATAAAATACACGTTGTAATAGCACATACGTATATACGAGTAGATAAATAACTTACATCACATTAAAATCAGTAGCGCATGAGCGGCCTAGGAGTCAGCCCAGCTGATCCAATATTCTATTAACTTCTAATATAAATATGCTCTATGCGGTATTGTTTGTAATGCAATCGAATCATAAAATCATTTAAGTTTCGTGAAATTCTACGTAATCTACAGAATCATGCATACAAGTAAATTAAATTAAATAGCCGTTTTACATGCAATTCTGTATCTGCTTTTACAACATGAAACAAATATCTTAAGATCTTATATACCACATATTTCACCAAAACAAAGTTCATCAGCGTTTCTAAAATATTATCAATTTACTGGGACTTTAACAACTTAAAGTTGGTACTTAACTTCTTACAAATGCAAAAGACTAGTTAACTGCACAATCAATTAAATAAAAATAAAATAACAATATGTGGTTTATAATACTGATGTGTTACCTCAAATTATTTCTATCACATAGAATAACTTGCTCTGACATCCATAAACGTTTAGTTTACTTTTAAAAGTATGTTTGTTAATTTTCAATAACATTTCAAATAATTTCTGTAATTATTTAGGGTGATCCTAAATTTTGAGAATATAAGGCGATTTATGATTATAATGATTTCTGTATTATGATAGCGAGTCCTAGGAAGTCCGAAGGGTGTATTTTAAAAGCTGAAACCACAAACAGTGGACCGTTTGACGGCCGTGACCGCACGCCTCACATAGTGGCATCTAAGGAAGTACCGCCACAACACAACAGGGTCACTAGCTGCTTGATATTCAATAGCAAACTTGTGTTTGATCTATTGCTCGAGGTGCATTCAGATAATACAATGTATGCTTCACAAGTATTTCTAATGTGTCTACCTATTTTATAAATAGATTTTTAATCTCTAAATATCTAATAAATAAAATTATTTGAATTTTACTGTGGGTAAATTGTACCCACATTAAAACCATGCATTGCAACTAATCATCCTTAGGATTGATTCGAATAGCGGCAGCGATTTCTTCTTTGGATTGATTTTTGTCTCCCCAACCCCACAGATTATGAGAGCCGTCGCCCGTACGCTTCACCCTGTTCTTGACGATATCCTGAGAGACAGTCTTCATGTCGTAAGCCCAACCAAGCTTTGCAAAGAAGTTAATGAAGGTGGTTGTGAAGTTCAATTTGTTGTTGCCTAGCTCAGCAGTTTTGTAATCCCAGGGGAAGGTGTGGTGATAGTTGTGGAACCCTTCACCGAGAGCGAACATCGCTACCGACATGTTCTCGGAAGGCTTGATGCTCTTGTCATAGGGCTTGTCTCCCCATTTGTGAGCAGCCGAGTTCACGAGCCACGTGACGTTGAGGATGAATGCGTAACGGAACATGGCCGCCACAAAGAATGCATTGGTCCAGGTTTCGCCCCAAAGGTACACTGGAATCACCGTGGGCATAAGGAAGCAAGCCAAGGGCATCAAGAGCAGATAGTACCTAGAAAAAATATCAATAGGTTAAATCAGGTCGATGTATCTTAGCTTCATAGATCAAATAAAATCATCAAGATCAAGACTTTGTTTTGTTACTACCACATTTTTAACCGACTTAAAAAAGGAGGAGGTTCTCTATTCGTGTGTTTTTTTTGGGGGTTGTTGTTACTGTTATTTACCCGGTAGTGGTATTCGAATTTGTGTGCGGTAGGTACCACAACTGAAAAGTGAAAAATAAAAATATTTTACAAAAAAAAAAACACTAAGAACCGAAAAATAACTTTAATTTCGGAAGTCGGTGACTTAAATTGAAAACCAAAGACACCGACTTCCGAAATTGAAGTTATTTTACGTTTGTGTTTTTTTTGGAACTCAGTTGTTTTTTATTGTACAAAGTTTTTGAGGTTACAATTAACTGCATATTAGGCCTTCCAAAATACAATAAAATTAATATTTTATTTTTAACTCACTATATTATGCGTCTTCATTACCAAATTTTCATAATAAAACGGTTGAATCTCTAATTAATCCAAGTCTGAATTTATGCAAGTTCTACAACTAAAAAAAAAACCTTGATCTTGAACTCTTATGTGTGATCACAATCCACCACAGAAAACGTGATTTTTTAACTTGAACTCGAAAACGTGTGATCAAACACGCGTAACGTGTTGCTTTAACAGAAAGAGAAATAAATGGCTGCATACAACTTGTCAGAAGGCATTCATAAAATAATATTTAAATAATAACTTTTTTTACTTTACTAACTTTTTCTGGAATCTGAGAAAGGGATCGGAGAGTAAGTCGCTCATGTCGAGTCCTTTGCCCTTTTCTTTGAGGTCAGGATGTTTCCTGACGAGCAGCCAACCAATGTGAGAAAAGAAGAACCCTCGGGTTGCATTGTGAGGATCAGCATCGGTTTCAGAGTACTTGTGATGCATGCGGTGGTCGCGAGCCCAGTCCATAGCAGCATCCTAGAAAATAATAAATCATTTATTATATTTTTTCTCAAATGTAACTGAGGTTTACAAAACTAATACATAACTACGCCTCTGTCTTCCCCTAGTTCCCCTTCGGCGAATACAAAAATTATTATTATGTCTACAGGTAAAAATTTTGAAAAACTTTTCATAATAGTCAGTAGGTAACTTTAAATAAAACTGTTATCAGAGTTCTGCTGACTCCATAAGGAAAGAGGACGGAAAAATCATTCGTCAATGCATGACAAACAATAGTCGCCTTGAAAGCCCATTTCTAGGTCCCTTAGGAAAAATTATCACTTATGTTGTTAGTTCCCAAGGAACTTACAAATGATACTTATTACAATAATTCAGAGTATTAATAAACTAAAACTCTTCTGTAGGTACACGCCATAAAATTTTAGAATATTAATAAAGAACCTAGTCTACAAAAACTAGTAATGATTCAGGTAAAATCTTCTTTCATTGTGACTACAGTTAGTTATCTATACATATTTAGATAATTTATTCCGGAAGGTTTATGTGTCTAATACGTTAATATTGAAGTTACATGTAACTACGAAATCTAGATGTTTTGACAAGTCGTAAAAACCGTGCGAAGCAAGAGCGGGTCTATATAGCAAAAAAAAAACTCATGGTAATAAACAATGTCATGTGACACCACTTATATGACTCAGTCATTTAGTAGCATCACCTACCTATGCTATGTTACTACATACGCATTGTATGTATACAACATCTATGTATGTTATCATGATTTGTCTCTGGATGCAAAAATACACTGAGTTACAAAACATTATAAATAAAATAGCATATTTGCTGTTATGTAGAAATATTTTTTTACAAGTTATCAGTATTAACAGTGCCTAACAGTAAAAAGGTTAATAAACTGCACATAGGTAATAAGGCTACATAAATTACTGCATAGTTCTAGAAATCATTAATCATCTGCCTAGCCTTTTCCCAAGTATGTTGGGGTCGGCTTCCAGTCGGATGCAGCTGAATACCAGTATTCTACATGGAGCGAATGCCTATCTGACCTCCACAACCCAGTAACTGGGTAATACGATACCCCTTGGTAAGACTGGTTGTCAGACTTTCGAGCTTCTGACGACCCGTAACAACTGTCAAAGATCCACGAATGATAGCCGGGAACAACGGCTTAACGTGCTTTCAAGGCACGGAGGAGTTTCGATATGTAAAGATGGTCACCTATCCACGGACCAACCCCGGCAAGCGTAGCTTAACCTGATGGATCGACCCGTGCGGCTATTATTATTTAGCCACGAGCTCCTCCACAAGTTCTAGAAGTCATTCTAATTAAAAATTTCCATATTATTGAATCCTTACGTCTATCTGTCTGTCACGCTCTCACGCCAAAACTACTGAACCGATTTAAATTAAATTTGGTACACAGATAGTCTAGAGCCTTAGAAAGGACATAGGCTACTTTTTATCGACATACTCTATTTTTATCGTCATATCTAGTAATATTATAAATGCGAAAGTGAGTTTGTTAAGCTTTCACGCTAAAATGGCTGAACAGATTTGGATTAAATTTGGCACAGATGTAGACCATGACCTGAAATAAGGCATTGGATACTTTTTATTCCATTATTCCCATAGGAACGAGATTTACGTGGGTGAAACAGCTGGGCGCAGCTAGTTCATAATAAGTAAAACTACAATGTTTTCGTACCTACTGCAATAATAATACAAATCAACTCATTGGGCAGGGTTGATTCAGAAAGCGGTACTTCTGGACACAGCTTCCAATGTTCAAAGGTTCCTGTCTCTGGAGCCCTGACTGCTTAGCTTGGACCCAGTCACTATACTTTTTAATGTAATGTGATATTCTAATATTTAAAAATGTAATTTATAAGTATTTAAATGGAATAAAGCACAAATAAACATTTAGTATCTTACCTGGAAGGCAATGGTGTTAAAGATGATCAGTATCACTTTGAGCGGCCATTTAGCTTTGTAGGACTTGTGGGCCCACAAGCGATGTGCTCCAGCCGTGATACCCAGCCCAGACATCACATACAAGATGTAGGCTGAAACATACAACACGCATTACTATTGTTACCTGGTTATTATGTAAATAAATGCACTATTCAATGCAAATGTATTATGTAACTAAATTAAGAACTGTAATCTGCTGTATCAATTAAGGAGGTTTATAGTTTAGGACTATATTTAGCGACAATACTCACCAAATACGTCTGTTTGCCATTTAGCAGAGAAGAGGAACAAATAGCCGCCATATAGAGCTGCTAAGTGAAGATATGCGAACAGTAAGATGTTCCTCCATACATATTGTTTGGGCTTGTTGTCTGCTTTTTGCACTGGCGGGGTGGCGAGGGCCAGGTCCGGTGTCGCCGCGTCGCTCTCGAAGAGAACTCCGTTCACATCCTCCGCTATGTTTGGAGCCATCTTATCGAACTTGTGTACACTGAAGACAAACGAAATAAATTAGTTCTAAAACACTAAAGTGCAATAAAAACGCTAAGATTACTTTGCATGGTTTTATAGGATTTAATTGCGAATTGTTTATCGTAAAAGATTCCTACAAGTATTAATATTGGCACTCTCTGCAGTCTCTGAACTTCAAGTCAAGTCAAAAAATTCTGAAATAAGTTCGATTTAACACTAATTAGGAAGGATTCAGGTATTCTTATGTCAGCAGTTATCTTGTTCTACAGTCAAACATACGAGTAGTAAGTCATAATAACAGGGATGTCCGTAAAATTATATTAACTCAAGGTTTTTTTGCACCTACCGATCTCAGAATCAGCTATCGGATGTATATACTCGTTTACGGAAAAGAATGGAATATGGAATACGGTAAGGATTTACTGTTCTGTTTGACGTTTAGGGAATAAGGATGCACACTGCATAGATAAAGGTTAGTTTATCGATTGTCGAGAAACACCATAGTCGATAAACTGCTGCGCGTTATCTAGGATTTAGACTCTATCTTTTTTTTATTAATGTAAATAAATACCTGATCAGTAGAGGATAGGCATGATACTACAAAAACTATGTAGAGATGGATGGGTAAGGTAAGTCCAGGCTCATCCATGTGACATTTTAGGATAAAATATACAGAAATATAAATTAATAAATTAAGTAGGTATCTCATCAGAATTACTGATCATGTCAGTTGAATGAGGTAGGTAGTTGGATTTAAAAAAAATAGACAATCTAAAAGAGCATTCATTCTGGAAGTGGGCAACGTCACAGGGTAAAGTCGCAAATAGATGTCAATTGTTTCGCTGTTTTGATTAATTTGGAAAAATTGGCAATATTATTGTAAGGAAATATGAAATAAGGCTAACTAGTGTACTAAAATGTTGATTATGAAACGCTCTGTGAATTCGCAGTAGGTAGGTAGGTAGGTACATAGAGCAGCAACTAAGTTATAGGTCAGCGAACGTGTATATCTAGCACGTAGCATTTGTAGCCAAATAAATAGGTAAGTAATTAATTTGTGGCCTTGTATGACCTGTTAGGTACCTACCATAAGTACCACGGATAACTTTATAATTATAGTCAGCATAGTACCTACCCATCTACGAATGCCTACGTTAGTCATCATAGTCATTTCCAAAAAATACGAATGTTCAAAAATTCTTTAGTTTGAGTTCTGCGAATTTGAGAAGGCGCAATTTTAGTCTTCGCGATCGCGAGTAAGCCAGACAAAAGTTTTGGAATCGAGTCTTGGAAAAAAAAAACTAGAATGTACCTACGCCACTTATATAGTCGTAAGCTCAGAAGTAGGTAGGTAGGTAGGTACTTACATATTTTTGCACCATGCGGAATTTTGTTCGTAAATTCTCGATTGTAGTACAGTACAGGTAATCTAATCGATAGGTAAACACAATGGTGTACTTAGTGCGGAAAACCAATTTTCTGTAGGTAAGCAAATATCTAAGTATTCATGCTGTGCCAACAGAAAAAAGTTTGCGATCCACATTCTAATTACCTATTGAAAATGTTACTTACCTACCTACTTGCTTAGCTTTTAGGTGAGTAAAACCTACCTACGTAGGTAACTAAAAACTCATTCAATCGAATATTAATTATAGGTATTCAATTAATCATTTAATTTTAGATAGGTTAGTATAATAAAATCTCCGACAATTCTATCTTTTTAAAAAGAAAGTCCTTTTCGACCTTCAATTAGATGCACTAATGTTATTTGCAGCCTACACTACAGGTGAGACGCGGTGAGAGAGGGTTAACCCACTTCACTATACAACTGCCAGTTATTATCTCCGTAATACCACGACTGACAACAAAAACGAAAAAATAACGGTCTAGCTATTAATTAAAGGAAATAAAAATATTAAAACTTACCAATAAATAAATGTAGGTATCAGTCAATCCTTAAAAAATTGCAAAGAGCAATATTAATTACACTGTTAACAGAGTGATAAACCAAGGATGAGTGGGAATCCTTCTTCGTTGGGAACGTTTTATATAATCTGATAATGTTTAGCCAAAATAACAATAATATTAGCAACAAACAGGCCGGCCGGTGCAATCAATAAGTTCACGTGTTGGACTGTGGACTTAGTATAGGCACACTCGTGGCGATCGTTTCAGACTGAGTGAGTGGAGTGGTATGGTAGGCGCAGCCAACGCGCGTGGATTGGACGGCGAGGTGGCGCGATGTCGACGACCACGTCACTAGCTCGTCACGTAGATGGCACGATGTACAGTTGTGATCAGGCGATAATATGGACGAACTTCGCAGAAGGCGGGAGTTCGAACTTTGGTAAGGCTATTATGCAGTGTAAGTACATAGATATACTGCATAGTTCAAAGTTCTTGTGGGCGACGTGGTCATTGCGCCATTAAACTAAATGTTGACACTATGACTGGTTCGGCTTTTAGTAGACTGTTGTTATCCTAGGATGAATCCTATATGCCATTAGAAATAGGATACCATACTTAGAACGAAAGCATCTAAGTAGGTACCTATAGGTAAGTATGTAGAAATTTATTCTGTGCTCTATTTAACAACACATAATAAAAAACCGTGCAGGCTCTATGTAAAATTGTCCAGAAGTGAAATATAGTATATGTTTGAAGTAGCTGGTAGGTAACGTAAATCGCACGGCGGGCGCTCGTTACAAAAAATGTTTATCTCATTACAAAACGAGTCCTAACTTTAATACAAAATTGACAACATATGGTCTAAAGTCAGTTTTTGTACTTTTGAAAACCTAAGACGGAATAAAGTTCAAATAGGTACCTACGTTTGACTCTTAGATTATAAAATGTTTGGACTACTAAAGTTAGAACTAGTTTTTTAGATGGTGGGTCTTTTTTTAAAATCTGGATGCCGACCTCGATCTTCTTTCTACTTGTCGTGTCGCATAGATAATATCTTAGTAACTAACCATTTTACATTGGGTGCTATAATAATAAGAACTTAGGTACCTTTACCTTGTGCTTTATGTTTCTACTACTTACCTACCTACATTTGAATCAAGCAAAGATGCTACATTAGTAAACAAATTGTTAGGAAAGGCAAAACCCGTCATGTAGATAAGTAGGAGCAATGGACGATTCCACTACAACAGAGAACAGCGTAACATAGGTACTTAATTGCGTAACCTATTTTCTTATAACCGACTAAGACTAATCTGTTTCATTTTGACAATTCAACAACATTCATTGCGTTATTTACGTTGAACCGATTTTTTTATCGAACTTATGAACCGATTGTGATTGGTCGTGTATGAGGGTGCAGACTGGTATCAGCTCCCTAATTGCTCTATCAATCACAAACTGTGATGATTTTGAAGGATACTGCTAATCCATTGCTTCATATGTTCAAAAATTTAATTTATGTTACTGTAAAGATACATAATTGTTACGCTTTCACGCTAAAACAAAGTAATATTATAAACTAGCTGCGCCCCGCGGTTTCATTCGCGTAAGTTTTGCTCCTGTGGGAATACCGGGATACAAAGTATACTATGTCCTATTCCAGGTCATGGTCTACCCATGTGCCAAATTTCATCTAAATTCGTTCAGCCGTTATAGCGTGAGAACGTAACAAACAAACAAACTCACTTTCGCATTTTTATGTTAGGATAAAAAAATCGTTTAAGTAGGTACTTGGGTACCTACCTATACTACATCAGTTACCAATAATTCCCTAGGCAATCGGATAATTCATTCAGTAGTGTCGTTTGTGAGGCGATCTATCATATTTATAAATAGCGTGGTGCACGCAGCAAGCAGAGTAGCGTGGTGTCCTGGGTTCGATTCCCAGATCGGGCTGTGGTCAGTATTTCTATTAGGAATTTCTCAGTAGGTAGTTTGGGGAATCTGCTTATGCCTTATAATATGATCATTAACCGACTTCCAAAAAGGAGGAGGTTCTATTTACATCTAGTTACCGTTAGATCACATCTCAAGTGCCGGTTCCGTATTTTGTTCAGGCAGTTTCGCGATGACTTTTGACAAGGAATTTTCCATTACAAGTTTATTGATGTAAATGATCCATTTTCTACCAACTTGCGCTGCCACTTATTCAATCTAGGATTCTAGGCTGACTCATGGGCAGACTTGTGCGAATATAAAGGGTCCCCGAAACGATCAATTGCAATTTTATTGTATTACTTAATATTGTCAATCACTTCAATATTGCATTTGGTAGACGATCGACTTAGTGCAACAATGCGTATCGATCACGTAAAAAATGACAATTGCAATTTGATCGTAGGTATTCTAGCGCCCCACACAGGCGAAAAATCCATAATTGTTCGCAGAAATCTAAAATACAAATTGTGTCCGAAACCGGTTTTCATTGTTTAGATATCATCTCAATGAATATGGCTAGCTATAGCGCGAAAAAAAAACCCGCTGTTCAGTACATTTATGTTCGCATAACTCGTCAAAGTGTAGGTACTGAACAGCTCTTTTTTTTTTCGCGATTTCATATTTGTTCCCATAGTAAAAGTTGTTCATAATGATGTACAATGACTCCTTAAGAGGTTGCTGGTGTTTTACCAATACCCCTGTATATGCAAGCAAAGTAAGTGCAAATCCTAACTAATATTAAAAATGTGAAAGTGAGTTTGTTTGTTTGTTACGCTTTTACACTAAAATGGTTTAACGGATTTGGATGAATTTTGTCACATGGGTAGACCATGACCTGGAATAGGACATAGAATACTTCTTATCCCGATATTCCTACGGGATCGAGACTTACGCGGGTGAAACCGCAGGGCGCAGCTAGTTACACAATATTTTTATCCAAAGTATGACTTGTTAAACGGTGGATGTGTTTTGCGTGTGTAAGCTGCGACTTCAAACCATTTTTAACCGACTTCTTCAAAAAGGAGGAGGTTCTCAATTCGTCTGTATGTTTTTTTTTGTATGTTTGTTACGCGATTACTCCGCCAATTATGAATCGATTTTGATGATTCTTTTTTTGTTTGGTAGGTCATGCTTCCGAGGTGGTCCCATATAAATTTTATTAACTTTACTTGCGTAATTTTTGAGTTACCTTCAATATTACGTATTTTTCCCACTTAGTTTATCTAGACGATATACTGTTTGACTCCTTCACTGTTATTTACATAGCAGGTAGTGGTATTTGGATTTGTGTGGGGTAGGTACCACAACTAAAAAGAGAAAAATAAAAGCTTTTTACAAAAAAAAAACAACCGACTTCCAAAAAAAACACTAAAAAAGTGAAAAATAACTTTAATTTCGGAAGTCGGTGGCAAAAAACGGAAATTGAAAAGCAAAGACACCGACTTCCGAAATTAAAGTTATTTTTCACTTTTTTTGTGTTTTTTTTGGAAGTCAGTTGTTTTATTTTTTGTAAAAAGTTTTTATTTTGTTAAAGTTTTTGGTGGTTATTTTAACTTTAATGATGGATTCTACTCCTGGAGATAGGAACTTTAATAATATGTATTAATAAGCTGGATTTTAAGTGTATTTCTAATTAATTTTCCACTTAATTTCAAGTCAATCGCTATTTTGAAAATATTAAAAATAAGAACAGTGTAAAAGTATAAAGTCCTGCCGAGTCCTGCGTTGAAAATTTATAGGTAATAAGTGTCATACCTTGAATAATTGTATTATGATGGAAATAGGTGCGCGTTTTTGCGCAAAAACCAATAAATACCATTTCTATACTGAAGTAAAATTTATGCAATAATATTTTCTTTTTTACTTTTATCAAACTACTAGCTGCGCCCCGCAGTTTCACCCGCGTAAGTCTTGATCCCGCGGGAATATCGGGATAAAAGGTATCCTATGTCCTATTCCAGGTCATGGTCTACCCGTGCCAAATTTCATCCAAATCCGTTCAGCCATTTTAGCGTGAAAGCGTAACAAACAAACAAACTCACTTTCGCATTTATAATATTAGTTAGGATGAAGAGATTTGCATAAACAAGAAGACCCTCATTGGGTACTACAGAGAACTTACTTAACGAAAGAACTCGGAAAAAAATCAATTCCTTTATAAAAAGGCGACAAATGCTCTAAAAATGGCAGAAATAGGTATCGAATGAAGTAAAAAGTAGGAACATTAATTATGAATTGCATTTAGAATGCATTTTTATTATTCATTGCATTATTTATTTAAATAATGCAATGAATATTTAAATAAATAATTTTGTTTATTTTAATCATGTAGCGTTTTATTTATCACCCTGTATAATAATAAATAAAATAGTAAAATTTTTCTAATATACACACATCAACTCTGTCTAGGGATATTTCAGGTTTAGTAGTAACTTTAAAAGTACTTGTTATAAAAAGGTGATTTAAACGTATATCGTATATATATCCTGGCACATTTCTTTTCTGTATTCTAAATACAAATTAAAAAAAAAAAAACGCAGGCGCGGTAAAATTGAATTAACTTTATCACGATTCATTTTCGTCTCTGTGTGTTTTAAAGACTAAGTTATTTTTATTCGACATTTTAATTTTCTCGCAAGTTTGATGATTAAATTGATACTGTTGGTTTTTCCTTTACCATGGAACGCCGACATTTAATCAGAGAAGAGATGTTGAGAGCAATAAGCACGCTGGAAGCGGGCGCGATCGAGTGCAATGTTGCCGATGCCATTGGCACCAGCTAAAGCGTCATATCAAGATTGTGGTCTCGCTACCGGGACACTGGCGAGGTGGCTGAATGGCACGCTGGGAATATTCGAATTACCACCGTAAGACAAGACCGATTTTTACAAATAACGGCGAAAAGATAACCTACCGCTACAGCTAGGCAATTGGTTTTGAAGTTACAGTCGGATCACCAGGTGCTGGTGAGCGATCAAACTGTGAGAAGAAGACTGCACGAAGTCAACCTTCATGCTCGTAGACCACTTCGGATTCCAGCACTACGACGATTACATTGGGCAAATGAACATTTCGCTTGGAACGATCGCCAATGGGCTAGAGTGTTATTCTCTGATGAATTTCGGTTCAGCTTTCATACAGATTCACGAAGAATACGTTTTTGGCGAACACCTGGACGTGAGAGCCGCCTGTAAAATCCCCAGGAAGTCCATCCATACCAAGGTGGGACAATAATGGTATGGGCGGGAATACGCCTAGGCGGGAGAACCGACCTCGTTTGGGTTCACGGTAACTTAACTGCTGCAAAATAGCGTGAGGAGGTACTGGAATCTGTAATCCGACCTCACCAGTTGCAAATTGGTCAAGATTTTATGCTTATGCATGGTTATGCCCGTCCACATACAGCTCGAGTGGTAATTCAGTGGCTGCAGTAACATAATGTGGCAACCCTGGACTGGCCCACGCAGTCCCCGGATTTAAATCCAAGTGAGCACGCGTGGGATATGCTCCAACGAAGGGCTTTACAAAAATTTCCCGAAAATCTGGTGACAGACAGTGAACTTTTCATGCATCTTCGTCGAACCTGGGACCTTATCCCACAAGGAGATATCGTTAACCTCATTTTGAGTTTGAATAATCGTTGCAGATGCGTTATTAACATCCGAGGTGCTTTTACAGATTATTAATGTTTATTTTATAATCAATTTAATTTGATTTCTTTATTTAATCACCGAAAACAGAAGTAATATTTTTTGCACGTTGTTAACTTTTTTTAGTTCTACTATAAAACTCTTTTTTTTTAAATGAAAGTTTGATTTTTATTTAATTTCCTATTAGAGCATTAAATACTGCGCATTTTGATATAAGTTGGTATGTAATAAAAAAAAATAAGTAGTTTCTTTGCAATACTTGAGTAACTAAAATATCCCTAGACAGTGTTGATGTGTGTACTATGCATTACTGATAATAATAATTAATATTAGGAAGTGCCTCCGCTGCCGGCGCCGGTTACTGAATTGGCTGCCGGCGCTGACTTTGGTTGTCGGTTTGGCGTATGGAGTAGATAGGCAGGGTAGGCATAATTAAAAAACATGTAATAGAGCATTTGTTTTCCATATTCCAGTAATAAAGTCATAAAGTACTATCCGAAACTGAACTAGTAAGATTAGGTTTAATAATTTTAATCGCAAAAAAGGTTAGGTTAGAACTGTGACCCCCTACGAACGAGCCGAGCGAGCGTAGCGAGCGGTGCCGCGGCAGCGGCCGGCGAGTGCCAAAACCGACTAGAATATGTAGAAAAACATATTTTAGTTAGTTGGGGTTCTGAATACTGGAAGGGTTTCTGTTAAAAGCCGCGCCGCCGGTGTCCATTATGGGAGCCGGCAGCCGATGTTTTTAATCTCGGCTGCCGGCAGTAATGTCATTGCCGGTTCCCAATGGTGTTATTTTTGGGAGCCGGCGCCGGCAGCGGAGGCACTCTCTTAATATTATGCTAAATAAAAAAAGATAAAAATAGATTTCTGCCATCTTTTATCGATTTTTCGCCTGTGTGCGCCCGGGCCGGTCGCCACCATCGCTCCCCTCTGAACACGGCCCTGCTCATGAGTTGGTTTAAGTAGGTACTCCGTACTAGTAACGTTTGTATCTACTACTAATCTCTATCAATCTATGTCTAAAAATCAGTAGTGTCCCGATATGAGCTAAGCGAAGTTTAGTTACTCGGAAAATAAGTCCAAGTGCCTGACAACAAATCAAGAAAAAGGTTAACCTTTTTCTTGATTTGTTGTCAGCCACTTAAGACTTGTTGGACTTAGCTATAGATATTATAAATACTATATAGTTAGTGTATATTAGGCGCTACAGAGGTACAGAGTGTACAGACACATCTTTGTATTTGATCATTAATTTTGTACACCTGTACCTAAATACTTAAATATAATTATGTATAAACATTTAAGCGATCTAAATTTGTAGGTATGATGTAGTCTAATTTTATTCAGGTATATATTCGCGAGACAAGCTTCCGTCACGGATTGGCCTGAGCAATCCAATGAACGTGCGACTCTGCATCTAACATCTGATATAGGCCCGTTGATGAGATAATCTGGCAAGGCTTTATTTAATGCATTGATTTACTGTAACCGTAAGAGTTAAAACAACAAAAATCTGCGACATAATAAAATAAAGTTACTAATCTCTTCAAAAATGATTTCCTCTACCTACTTCGTAGGCGCTGGTGCCGCAATTACGGTGTAGTATCAACAAAATAATACCTAACCGATTAACTCTTGCGCACATAATCAGGCTGTACCCAAGTCCAAAGATCGCATATCATAGGTACGTGGAGCGCGGTAATCGGCTATCCGCCAAGTTGCAACGGGTATGTACCTCATATGACAAATAGTCGACGAAGGCGCGTCATCTCTGCAAGAAGCGGTGAGCGGCTAGATAGTCAGAGGTCTATTAAATTTGTCCATGTTAATGATCGGAGTGCAGGTATCTCAGGATTTCTCATTAACTTGGGCAGGAAGTATTAGTAGCTAGTAGTATCAACCGATGATACTGCTATAATCAACAGAAGCGTCAGCCAGGCGGAGAAGCTCACTACGTCACCTTAAAATCTTTAGATTCCTCTGGTTTCCTCGCAAAAATCTTGGAAGTATTTAACATGTACTGTTTCTCAAAAGCTCTCTGAATCGCGAGATATCAGTGCAGAAAGGCATTTCTTGCTCTTCACTTTTGTTTAAATAATAAATTAAACTCAGAATAATTAATATGTATAAAACATATATTTCATAACTTATAATAAACAGGTTACAGACGAGCGGTACTTTGATGGCTGCAGTTATCCCTACCGTTAGCAAAGTGGCGCTCGTCTGAACGAGTGCTCATACAAATAGATTAGGTATGTCTTAAACACACATCGGCGTAATTATTCAAGATAATTTATGTAATATTTTATGTCATACCAGTATTAATTATCATCAATTCATCACCAACGAATACCTGGGATTTGAACATTAACGTCATATATCTTTTATAATAATCTAAACATAAACATAATATTTAAATTACCAATTGTGATCGATCACTAATAAGTACTCTACGAATTTTATCGTGCTTTACGCACTAGCAAAGCATCCATCATGATGATTCGAATCGATTTACTTTATTTGGTAAATATTATTCGTTGAGGTAGTGAATGTCATTTGTATCATCATAATCGTGGGAGAGTAGAACTTCTGGCCAATTCGTGGTGGCGGGCGGCAGGAGCGATGAGGGACAAAGCAGAAGCTCCTGTATAGAGCCTAGCGTGTAGTTGCCGAGGCAGTTCAGAACCCATTCGTAGTTAACTGGCACGACACTCTGCTCCATTGCGAGGTCTGAAACAAATCAAACATTTCACAACACTATTTTATCACCGTATCCTTTATTGCTAGACTAAATAATTATCTTCTTAAAATAATGTTTTGGCTTTGATAATAACATCATTTTGTCATTAAAGTGTGGGAACTGCATAAAAAATCAGAACCCGCCTATTTAATTTAATGTACTTTAACCTAATTTATATTATGTAGATGAAGTCATCAAGATCACCCCAAAATTCTTAAGTGCAATCCCCACGCGACTTTTCGCTGTGAAATTGTTAGATGCACGCTGGATAGCCAGCGTAGTGATGTCATTAAATATACGAGTTGTCCAAAAACCATCGAGACGAGGAACCAAAACATACTCTGCCCAGGTTTATTTGTTCCGATGTTTACTTGACGAGTTTTGTTACTATGTAGTTACAGACATTGTTTTTATTCTAGTTTTTAAACGTGCATGCATTTGGCACCAGCGTACTATTTTATTTATGTGCTAATAATATAGCTCGAACTGTGGTTTATATTTAGGTTTAATAACAAAGTATACTTTGTCTCAAAAACTAATCATTCAACAACGTACTAGTTTAATTGATCGAAATGATGTTGTTTCTGAATTCCTAAATGAGCCGTAAAACAGAGCCATATTTTTATGCAAGTCAGTTCCCCAATGGCGCAGAACATTTTTTTATCAAAGGAAGTGTAGAATAGATTGCTAAATAAAATATGTACAAGCTCAGTAAACCCAGGCGTTTGGTTAGATTGCTTTTCTCAAATAAATACATTATCGGTACATACACATTTTATTCAAATGGATTTCAAAGTGAGCATAAATTCCGATAGCATACCTACCTTTAAGGTAAGTACAAACTTTACGCACTATCGTTCACGCATATTAGCCACGGTACGTGATATAAGCCAAAATGTTAAATTAACGTTTAATACTCGCTTATTTCAAACATACTTACCTACCTATAGCGTGTTCATGACTATAATTAGAAAAGATCAGCACGTGTACGATTGTGCCACACTTTTTGTAAAGAGCAACGTGTTCGCAAAATAATAGGGTAAATTGACATACGTGATTAAATTAATTAAACTTGGATGTTGAGTGGTCTCAAGTGTGACTGTTGAACGCGAGGTCCTGGGTGACCTGGGTTTGATCGCTGAGTCGGGCAGTGTTTTTCCGCCAGAAAAACTCTGAACAGCTCGGTGGTTTCGATTCTAGATTTGTGATCGTTTAGTGGCAATACACGTCTATTATTTTCACTACGATGGGGTGTATAAGCTGAGGTAATGTGGGTTTTTTATACTCGGCTTACCTTCGGGGTAAAATAAAAGAACAATAAACTATAGATTGCGCTAGAGACTAGAGATCTCAATTTCACGGCTAATTTTCTTAATGATAAGGGCCCTAAATATAACTCATCATTGAATCACATCTAATCTAATGTACACGTCATACAATTACGTTTCTAAACTTCACCTGACCCACTTGATTTCCTTCCATCTTGCCACCATCACAACAAGTGAATCACTAAACAAACAAAATGCCGAACGATCGTAGTTCAGGTTATTTCTGTGGAGACATAACAACACTTCGAGGGATTCTCGAGTATGGATTAGTAATTGAGTAGGTACTATCGAAACTGATTGCCGGCGATTAGATTTAGAAGACTACCTACCCACGATGGACGCTTGGATTAAAGTTAAAAATTGCCTACGCTATAGGCCAGTTTTCGACACTCTTATGCCTTAATAATTGTAGGACCCACCTATACTCCATTTGAAATAAGATTAGACATTTAAACAAACCTTTTTACAGTTCGTTCAACCGATTTTTACTTCTATACCGTAGGCATAAGGATGGCATTAAAAGCAAAAAAAGTAACACAATACCAACTGTCTACTGCAGCTGCCATTTGTCTTGCCACCAACGCAATAGACGTCCAAATCGGTTGAACGGACTGTAAAAAAGGCTTATTTAAATGTCTAATCTTATTTCAAATGGGGTATAGAGTATATGATCAATACATTGCCTGCCACCTCAGGTAGCCCGAGAGCAGGTTTTGTTAAAAAAAAAGTGTATGCGCACTTTATTTACTTTCTACTCCGTGGGCCGTGGCGTAAGTGTTCTGTTTATGCATATCAAAATTAGGATGAAAATGTTTTACTTAAACACTAACTCAGATGAAAGCTTTCGCACTGGGTTTGGGTATGCTTCAGATGTGGTCCCCAGGGCCGTAGCCAGGAATTCATTTCGGGGGGGGGGGGGGGGGGGGTTAAACTTACCAACTTTTTTTTAAAGAAATCAAGTAGGTATTTCTGATTACAGAGAGGTTAAAAAATAGTAAGTACCGATTTTTTTAAAAGAGTATTATTTTTAGAACAGCAATTTTCCTCTTTCTCGGCAATGAAAAAAAAAATATTGCGAGCTAAGCGAACTCGAAATTTTTTGCATCCTGCTTCGAATAAGTTAGGCTTTCTTTCTCTTTGACCGATCATACAGAAATAGAAGTAAGTTTATCGACTTACGCAGAAATTTTTGAGAGGGATGATGCAGAAAAGGACGCAATAGCGAGCGAAGCGAGCTTGAAAATTTATGCACCCCGCCTGGGAGAGGCTAGGGGAGGTTAAAATATCTCATAGAATGCTAAAGTTGCAAGAATTTATTCAATACAAAGTTAGAGTCGAAAAAAAATACAGTATTTAAGGTATTGTCGACGTCACATCATTTCGTAATTAAGTCATGTCGAAGAAACGTTTTGTCGGAATACAGTACTGTCAAAATAAAGACGTGTCGGAGTTCCGTAATTTCGAAATAAAATCTTGTCTTAATACCGTTTGTCGAAGTTCAGTTTGGCAGTCATTTGTAAATTATAAAGTAGGTACGCCTATGCGAAATAGATTACAATTATCTGTATACGGAGGTACCCTAGGGGATCGATCTCTGGATTGAGATTCTAGTTTCTCGCATTTCGGGGGGGGTTTGAACCTGCCTACGGCCCTGGTGGTCCCATATAAATATTATTAACTTTCCTTGCATAGTTTTTGAGTTAGCTTCAATATTACGTATTTTTTCCCACTTAGTCTATGTAGACGATATATTATTTGACTCCGTCACTGTTATCATCGATGGCAAAAAAAGAAACTTAAAAATTAAAAAAAAAAAAAGCCGACTTCCAAAAAAACACTAAAAACGTGGAAAATAACTTTAATTTCGGAAGTCGGTGTCTTTGCTTTTCAATTTTAGTTTTTTGCCACCGACTTCCGAAATTAAAGTTATTTTCCACGTTTTTTGTGTTTTTTTGGAAGTCGGTTGTTTTTTTTTATTTATTTTTATTTTTCAGTTGTGGTACCTACCCCACACAAATTGGAATACCTCTACCTGCTATGTAAATAACAGTGACGGAGTCAAATAATATATCGTCTACATCAAAGAGAATATAAAGTCTTTGGTCTACATAGACTAAGTGGGAAAAGTACGTAATTATTGAAGCTAACTCAAAAACTACGCAAGCAAAGTTTATAAAATTTCGGTTCACAATTGGCGAAAATATCAAAGAACATACACAAAAAAAAATACATACAGACGAACATAGAACCTCCTACTTTTTGATAAAGTCGGTTAAAAAGTGAAAAATAACTTTAATTTTGGAATTCGGTGGCAAAAAAGGTAAATTGAAAAGCAAAGACATCGACTTCCGAAATTAAAGTAATTTTTCACTTTTTAGTGTTTTTTTTTAAAGTCGGTTTTTTTGTTTAGGTTTCCCGTGCTTTCCAATGTTACGTAAAGGGCCGTATATGTTATTACTTGTTTTTTAGTACTGATTCACCGTGAAAACCTGTAATTCGCTCTATGTTTCTTGTATAATTGTTATCCATCTGTTATAGCTGTTGGTTCTCCCATAAATAAATAAATTATCCTTACAAGTAAAGCGATCCTCTTGCGTGCGCTCCGGTTCGGCCAGCACCAGTGCGGGTTGGTAGGAGTCTTCAGATATTCGGACAAGTTTAGGATCTCCTGCTACGCGGCCGCCAGCGGTCAATAGCATGTTCTAAAACAAACAAAGAAAAAAAAGGTCGATTGGTTTCAACAATATTGTTTACTTCCAATCTCGTGCAAAAGTCATGCGACTAATAATAACCTAACTCTGCGTTCATGTTTTATTAATAGAGAAGATATTTCCAGCAGATTATTACTAAGTAATACAATAAGGTCATGATAACTAACCCTATAATTATTTGTGACAGGTTAAAGATCGTAACTATCCAAGCCAGCATGATGCAAGCGTGATCAAAACCACCCTGGAACCAGCTGATACTTGATAATGTTATAATGAACTTACATTCTCATATTTACATTGTAAAGGATACTGGACAGTACATTCCCATTTTCCATTGAACCCCTCCCTAGCGTGATCTTAAGCGCATACAATAGCGTACTTATGGGTGCAACCACACTGCCATCGATATTTACGAGTGCATGTCAATCGACTCAAATACCAATCCATGTCTAAAAAAGAGGACACTCGATATCTTCAAAAAGAATTAATCCCAAAAACATAATATTGCAAAACTAGATATGAGAGACACTTTTTATCTATCTATACCATGTGCCCCTCCAAGACATAAATCCTGGATCGGCACAGTTCAGTACGAATAATAAATGAAGCCCGAAAGCCTGTCTCGTCCGATAGTTTTGGTGTTTCTTCTATGTCACATATTTGTGCTGCAACTTGTATATGTGTTATGGACCAAGTGATAAATACGGGCATTTTTCATAATGCCCGCGCATTATGAATAATGACAAGCTACTTAGGGCAAAATAATAAATTATAATTTGAACTTCCTTATTTATCACATTGCCTCGTCATTATAAATATTGCCCTGTGGTCTTTGGGCAATCTGATAATACACAGGTATTTTGCACGGGGTGCGGGTATCGCGCGGGGTGGGGGCTCGCATTTCGGAGCCGCGCCCGCTCCAGTCCGACTAGTCAGTTTTAACAACAGTTGAACATTTAATTATGGTAAAGTCATCATAGGTCAGCAGAGTGTCTATGAATGGAAATATTTTATTTGATTTTAAATATTGATTCTGAAATGAAGAGATCCGTAGTAGAAGCAAGGTAACCGACATGTCCGACATAGCCCCAAGTATTGCCAAACTTAAGTGGCAAAATGCCAACTTTCAAGTAGAGTTCAATTAAAATGAGTGAGTCTATTGAAGAGTGCTCAGTGAGTGAGTGTTTTTTTACTTTATCTTTAATGTGATGTAACCTAACTTAACTGTTTCCTTTTACAAAAGCTATTCGCTTCTGGCACATCGCCGTTCGCTGCCGCGGCAAGCTCGCTTCGCTCACTCGGCTCGTGCGTTGTTAGTCATACTCTAACCTAACCTAACATATCGTAACCTAAGATTGAAATGTTTGACAAATGATAAATGTCCCAAACGTTTTGTGTTGTTATAATAATCAGCATTACAATAATTCTACCAAATGAAACGTTGTCATACAAAAAATTGCTAATCGTTAGTTGTCAAAGTGAAACATCGGCGAAACGTTGGTTGGCAAGTGATAATCTGCCAAACCATTTTTGGCAAAAAGGCAGGATACCAGGCCTATGTCCAGCCGTGGACGTCTTTCGGCTGAAATGATGATTGATAAAACGTTTGAAATTAAAATAATAGTATTAAAATCTGGTTTTAATTATACTGCCCCATAGATGACTAGCATTATAAAAAATGCCCGGTCAATTTGATTATTTCAATAGTTGTTATCACATTGCCCTCTCATATTGGGCATTTTTCAAACTGCCCGGGCAATTTCATAATGTCCTAATAATCACTTGGTCCATAACATATGCATTCCAAAAATGATCACATAAATATTAGCTGTCATCTTGACGACAAATATTAATGGATGAATCATGAAATCAGATATAACTGTCGAGCTGTGTGTGTGAACATGGTAATATATTTATGCTCGTGACTGTAAATACTTGAAAAACTCGCCGACTAACTTCCTTCTTTACCTTTAAAGTTTCGGCGTCGAGTACACTAAAAGGCGGCATACAGTAAAACGTGATGCCTTCAAATAGCTTTTGTTTCGCGATCCGAGAGCGCCTGGGTCCTGGTTCACCTGTGCTATCTAGAGCTTCGTACAGTTCCTAGAAGGACAAAACAAAAGAGAATATGATAAGTATTGCCTTTTTTGCCTTAAACAACCTAGCAGTGTCTAGTGCTCTGTTTTTGCCTGAATCCTAATTTCAACGCACATGTTAGAATGTTACATTGTTTGCCATTATTTTGAGATCAACTTTTAAATCGGGACTGATTAAAGAACTCTCAAGTCAAATCATTTATTTCAAGTAGGCCATTCAAAAATGTATCGTCATTTACAAGAAAATTTAATTTAGGTTCGCCTTCCAAAAGGTAGTTTCGTATGGAGAAGAATGGGCAAGCAACTCAATAGTTACTCTTTTTAAAATGTTTTACAATATTTTGTATAAGTACATTAATTATAATTATTATGACGAAGTACCTGGAATAAAATTACCATCCTACAATAGGTACAAAATATTAAAAATAAGCAACAACAAATGATGATGATTTTGTCATTGAATGCTTATTTTTGTGAGATACATGATGCTCACATATTTGCAAATATTGCAACCGTAGACGATTTTTCCTATCATCACTACTTATTATAAAACAAAGTCCCCGCCGCGTCTGTCTGAACGCGATAAACTCAAAAACGACCGAACGGACTTTCATACTGTTATAGGCTATTTAACGCGTGATGCGCTACGACCCTTAGGAGCCGAGCAAAAGTCAAACAGTCAGCGCGGGCGGGCGATGCGACGCGGTGGGTCTGGGGTCGAGGGAGTTTGAATGTCGTGGAGTGGTGGAGCTTTAGTTGAAACAGATGCTAGATATTTCCAGACCACTGACAGTAAAGGCCTTCGCAGACGACGGACTTTTCTCCGCGGCGGAGAAAAAAATACGCTCCCCGAATAAAATGTCCGCCGCGGATTTACCGCGAACTCAACGCACACGGTGTGCGATATTTGTTGCCCGGAAATGCTTTTTTTCTCGAGCGCACAACGCAGACTACAGTCCGCCATGTGCGTTGCTTCGCCTAGCCACACGAGTTCTATTTTTTTCGGGGACACCCCCGTACTTCCGGTCCACTCTCTGCATGTCCTCGGTTATTCGGGGGACTTTTGTACGCGGTACTTTTAATCCCTCGTTTGTGTTACTCGATACAGTTGTAAGCGATCTATTTTTAGCGGATATACCTAAAGTCCGCGGACAAAAATTCCTCGTCTGCGCAGGCCTTTACCGACAGGCCGCCATATAGGTAGTCTGTTCAATCAAAGGCGAACCTTAACCTTTGAATGAACTCATTCTTCAATGTATGTGATCATAACATACATACAACATTTACAATGTTGCATCACATTGTTACAAGTCCATCCCATCTCGTATCACATCTGATGGTACTAACTACGCAGTTAAATACCTACTTCTTTTCTCAGTATTTGTACATTTTGCACTGTTTGATAAGCTGATGACACATTAGTTTATTTATATCTGTTATGCGCCAAGTTCATAGGCATAATCATCATGGTTCATTATCATGAATTATTGAATTGTGAGACCAACTGAATATGATTCTGAGTCATAGGATAGCCAAATTTTGTTTTAGGCACATATTATGAATAATAATTGCAGTAACTTTGAGTTTTAAGAGGCTATCGATACAAGAGCAGGGGTGGCGCAGTGGAAATGGCGGCGACTTGCGATTTGTAAGTCGTACGTTCAGACAGGCAGGCACTTTACTTGGCGTAAATTAATTCGTCACCACTGCTCTCAAAACGGTCAAGGAATTAATGTACCTAGACCTAGAACCAAAAATTCGTTTAATTCAAAAGTGGGAACATTATAGGCTGATTATAATCGAGCCTATATGATATGATATCAAATGGAATCGGTTAGCGGAGCGTGAGATGCCCTCCAGCTATAATAGATGGTCTTCACCTTCAAAAGGCCGTTAGGTCATACTGGATGCGGAAGGCGGGGAATCGAGTGCGCAATTTGAGAGAGGCCTATGACCACAGCAGTTAACAGTTGAGTTTTTACTTTTCGATTAACAGGAGAGATATTAGAAATATTATAGTGTAATATTTTACCTCATTAACTATTTCTTTAGTCTGCAAGCATTGTTTGACCCACTCAAATGTCACAATCCACTTAGAAGCCGCTAATGCGCACATGTATTTTACAGATCTGAAAGTAAGGTAGGTATATGTTAATTATTGTGCTAAGTTCGCTACACAGAGGATCATTAACGATAAACGGAAAATGTATGATGTAATAGGGTATGAAATATACGCACAATATTCAGAAAGCATAATAATAAAAGCATTGAACCTGAATATCGTCACAGTAAACAAAGTTATTGTACTGATTGTAAAGATTAAGATTGCATAACACATGCAATTAACAGAAATTTTGAGACTATTCTGAGTGACAATAAAATGGTTGGATGCAAATCTCACCTTTGCGATTTATTCTCTTCATCAACACCTACAATCAAGTGTGTGATGTCCTTTGAATACTTGTCCACATGCCTCCACTTACGTTCATTACAAAGAGCTTTAACTTTTGCTATTTCACTTAACGTTAAACACGACGCAGCTAAACAATATCTTTTGTTATTCAACCCTAGGTTCCTAGCAGTGAGTGGTCGCGCTGCGGGCGTGGTAGGCGTACTCTCAAAAGCTTTACTCATAAATTCTCTTTCTTGTGTGGTCTTAGCAATCACGTCAGTAGTGGGACAAAGAGTCTGCTCAGGGTCATCATCATCGTTTCTATTTTCAAAATTAAGTGATTTTCTAACCATTGGTGTGGACTTATGCTTAATTTGGTCTGCGAACTTGCTGATAGTAAGAGGGGTCTCCAAAGCTTGGTTTTGAACAGCAGTCTCAATGACAGTCACATCTCTACTACTTTTGTTAGACTCGGTGACAGTATCTGTTAAATTGATGATACTCTTCATGGTTGAGTTGGATTTTCTTAGAGAAACCTTCTTCGTTTCACTTAAACTTATTTGCGATTGGTTAGATGTACTGGCTCGTTTCACTTTCGGGATTGATAAATTCCTAGAAAGAATAAAATAAAATCGACATTCTTATGAGCTTTTCTGAAAAATATTAGTACCTATCATCAAAATACATAAAATATGTATTTTAATTGTGTCTACCCTGAATACATACTTTTGTGGTGTTTCTTCAAAAACACTCTTATCATCATCATAGTCTTGAGAATTGCGAATTTTATTTGTCTTGATTATGCCATCATTGCTCTCCTGTGTAGAATTCAAATTATGACATAAAACTGGTGTTAAGAATTCTTCAACCTGTTGTGGAATCTGGAACATTAGATACACTTTAATTAGAAGCAAAACATAATATCATATTATCATAGTATCATAAGGGGCAAAATGATGTTTTACATAGTTAACAATTAGGAGATAAACTATAATTTTTAACACAATACAATTTTTTATGGCGTCTGTGTCCAAACTACTCCAACTGTAAAATGCTTTTATGAGTACAAATGGACAAGTAAAACATGAACACATTAATACTCACTCTGCCAGTTTTAATTATTTCTGAATTTTCATCTTCCTTTTCTCCAATAGAGAATACATTTTCACTGTGCCTTTCATTGAAGTATTCATTTAAATTAGGTGTTATTTCAACATTCATTTGGCTTGTTAACTTTTTAATTGGCTGCGTTTTTGGAGATGAAATTTTCATGGTTGGTGCTGGGTCCTCATGATTTTTGCCAGGTCCTTTATCCTTTAAAACAGAAGCACTGCCCACTTCTTGACTTTTTCTGATATCTTCCATGTCTGCATCAATGCTGGCAAACACTTGACCCATAATAGCATCATAGTTTATTGGTTCACTATCAGTTTGTACATCTTTAACAGTTGTATTTTCTACTGGGTTCATTTTGGTTTTCTTATTTGTAGGTAACAACTCTTCATCATTGTCTCTATCACGTTTTTCTACAAGTTTTTGAGTTCTGAATTTACTACGAACTGTTCCTAATATTTCTGAAGGTGCATGATCTTTCAAAATTTGAACATTTGCTTCCTTAACTGAGCCACTATTGAAAATATCTAAATCATTTAAGTCATCTATATTCTCTGTCTGCTCAACTGTTTGTTTTGCTTTCTTAACTTGTGGTACTTTGGTGGGAATGTTTTTAGGACTCTCTTCTTTGTCATCAATTATATCACACTCCATAATATGAGATAGTTCTTTTTCCACACTTTCAGTGATTTCAAATTGAGCAGTTGCTGTATCCGCTGAGGCTGTATTCTTTTTCCCAGATGTAGTTCTGTCCGAATTGCTTTCTACTACTTGTAAATTCTTATTTTGAATAATGTTATGTAAAGGTTTTTGTATATTTTGGCTTTCATTTATGTTAACAATAACAGTTTCTTGTTCCTTAGTTCTATTATTTTCTATATTGATGTCTATATTAGGTGTATTGACATCTTTCGGCACATAGACATTATTTTTATCTGAATGATGTGGGTCTAGGGATGTCTGTACTTCACGGTCAGTGTTAATTTTTACTTGGACATCACTTTGTTTTTTCTTAATCACAATATTGGTTATTGTATTACCAACCTTAATGGTAATTTCAATGTCATCAGAATTTTCGGAAGCAACTGGTTGAACAAAATTATGGTTGGTTAAAAGGTCAAACTTATTTGTCTTTTTGGGATTTAATGCACTTTTCCTTATAAATGGCATTTTAGTTACAGCTGGTATGCGATTTTGATTTACATTTTCGGAATGTTTAGAAACAGTCAAATTTTCTTTCTCCTTGATATTTTTTCTATTTTCATCATTATGATTATTTGGAGTAATGTTATTTACTGTGTTTTGAACTTGATTTTTTACAGACATGCTCTCTGCCTCTTCCACTCTGTCTCTGTGTTCTATTTCTATTGATTTTACTGCAGTGTTTTGATAAGCATTATCACCTTGCTGATCATCAACAGGTGCATTTAAGTTTATATTATTTACTTCATTTTCTTTATTTGTATAGTTTGGTGTGTTGTCATCAATGTTGTATGCCAGTGGAGGCTGTGGAGTAGTCACAGGTGTATAGATGGCAGGCTTCAAGTTCTGTGTTTTCTTAACCATTTCAATTGAAACATTCAGTTTGCTCCGATTTTTCTTGTTTAACTTACTGAATTCTTTTCTCATTTTTTTTACATTATTCCAATTTTGTTTGGCCTTTTGTGATTTCTTATCATTATCACCACTCGAGTCTCTAGATCTAGAACTATGCATGTTAGAAGATAAGTCATTCACCTTGCCAGTGACATCATCATTTTTCAAATCCCTTTTCCTAGAGCTCCTGCGAGGATGATCTGTAGTATATTCAGAGTCCTCTACAAAAAATGGTTCTATATCCATAGGTCCAACAATATTCTCTTTTTTTTTTGTAGAGACCTCAGGTTCTGGCATTGGTTCTATTTTGTCCCAATCATCTTGTGGTGGTGGGATATGAACCACTTTTGGGGGTGTTGCAATTTTCTTAGTGTCTGTATGAATTATGATATTGCTAGCTGAAACTCCTAAAGGATTGCATGGTTGTTGTGATTCTTGTGAGAATGTTTCAGAATTTTGAATTGGAGCTGAAAAATGATTTTGAGAGCTTGTTAACCAATCCTTTACATTTTTGTCTGGATCTTTTTCTGAATCAATTTCACCTGGTGTGTCAAGATTAAATTCATCCACTGAAATTTAATAATTATCAATAGAATTGCAAATTAAAATAGTAGGAATGTAAAATGCAAATAATTATTTATTTGCATTAGCAATGAAAATGACAGAAATATTAGTCACATAGGTGTATTAAGTACCTACCAACCTTGCTAATACTTGTGTAAGTAATGTTTTCTACTTACGCTTGATGTCGAAAAGTTTTTCAAATGCATCTCCAAGCACTTGAATGTGGTCTGTCAGTGTTTGAAGTGGTATATTTAGCTTCAACATCTTGCGCTCAAGATGCGTTGCACAAGCAGGACATGTGCGGCGACCTCGCCAGCAATTATGACACAATGTGTGGCCGCAAGCTGCAGTCGCAGGTGCTATCAAGTATTTACAACTAAAAAATACAATAGATCGTGTTTTTAGTCTCTTATCAGAAATAAATTGTGAGAAAACATTTTGCATTTGTTCATAATTATATTCAATTCAAAATAAATGTTGCACGTCATACCATTCCAAACAAGTTACATGGTCGATTTGTTGAGACGTTAATTTTGATAACTTGGCCAAATCTAAGCTCTTCAGGCTCATTTTCCTAAATAAAGCAATTTATTCATTAAAACTTGCACTTGTTTCTCTCGACAATAAAAACAATGTTTCAACCTTGGAACAACTACCGTTAGTGCAGACTGGTGCAACTTACAGACTTACAGAGTAGTGCAAGCCAGCAAGCCTTCCAATTTACTAACAGCGGCTGCCGCAAATAAAGCTCACAGTTTACCTATAAAATGCCTTCAACTAGCAAAATAATCCGTAATTCCACAACGAAAAACAAAAATCATTAATAGGTAATTCCTCCTTTATTTTTTTTCCCGCCCTTGGCGCTGTTATTATTGTCTGTCAATGTCAAATTGGCAATGTCAAGAATGACAGTAAAAAATATGGCTGGCTGGCTTGTTCCACGACAAAACCACAGAGTTAGCAGGACAAAACCTACTTGGTCTCTGTCCCTACGCCGAAACCACATCGCGAACTTACTCGGATCGCCGTCGGTGACACATATCGCGATGTCGTCGACTGAGGAACCTTTGTTTTATTTAGGACTAGCTGTTGCCCGCGACTTCGTCAGCGATCTAGGATGAAATGTAGTCTATGTTAGGAGTGAGGCATATTTATCGTCACAGATAGAAATCACAGATATTAAAAAATAGCAGATAACAGTTGCTCCTAACGATAAAAAATATCTGTGACTTAAAATCACAGCTCCTCAAGACTTACCGCGGCTGTTACTGTTAAAACTTCGGATACGATTTTCGACTTTAACGAAAAGAAATAAAGAAGATATTCAATTGAGATTTAAATACGTATTTATCATCCGTACAAAAATAACAGGCTGTTATTTTATAACAGATAGATACGATTTTCGACTTTAAACCAAAAGAAATAAAGAAGATATTCCATTGAGATTTAAATACGTATTTATCGCCCGTACAAAAATAACGGGCTGCGTATTTATCGTCTGTGCAAAAATAACAGGCTGTGATTTAATAACAGATATTTGGAGCTGTGATTTTTTTGTCACAGTCACAGTGATAACAGATATCTTATTTAACCTGTTACAACCCATCTCTAGTCTATGTCCTTCTCCCTGGTCATGATCTACTCTTGTGCCTTTCATTCAAATCCGTTCAGCCGTTTTAGCGTGAAAGGGTAACAAACAAACTCACTTTCGCGTCCTAATTAATATAATAAATGCGAAAGTGAGTTATTTTATTTTTGGGGTCATCATCATGCGTGGCGTCAGTCTCAGACTTTCAGTCATTATGCGAAGGCCGCACACGACTATATCACATTATAATGGCGCTGAAGATCACGTTATTTTTTGTCCGTTTTGGAAATCTGCAAGTGGAACTATTGTACGTGGCTTATATTTGTATTTTTTTGTGTTCTCTAAGTTGCACATAATCGGGTAGCATCTTTTTGACCTGCATAATTATGCCTACCATAGGCTAACTAACGACCCAACTTGGTGCCTCTGTTGTGCCTTATAAAGCTGGGGCAACATTGTCGCGTTATCGCGAACTAAACTTCTCGCGCTCTCTCTCGCACACCGCTCGACGTCTGGCTGAACAACAGAGGGCGGCAATGTAGGCCCAGCATCACAAATACAAAAACTTTTTTTCTCTAAAAGGGATGATAGACGTGCGTGCAAGTACGCGTACTTATGCCTCGGCGAGCTTACTCGCCCGTCTGTCATCGCCGCGAGTCGCGAGCCGCGAGTCACGAGCCGCGAGCTGCGAACCAATTCGACAATGACATTTTGAGCAAGCTTCACGTTTCACCGACGCACAGTGGGCTGAAAATCGATCTTCATAGACTTAGGGATCAACTAGGTATTTTTTTTCTTTTTTCGGCAGACATAGGGTTTAGGTATCGTATATTGATCAATTTAATGCTATTTCAGTTTTTAAATAAACGTTTTTCTTTACTTTAAAGCACTTATTTGAAAAAAATGTATGGAGAAAGATGTAAAAAAGGATATATTTCGACTTCGGTACAAGTGCGACACTTATCCTTTGGCACGATTATACTCCTTATTTTTTTGCATTTTTTGACATATCGCACAATGCGCGGACGCGCTAGATTTTGGAAGAAAAAAAAATGTGTTTTTAGAATATAAAAAAGGTTTTCTGTTTTGACTTAATGGTTATAAATACATTATATGAATAGATTGTAATAGCTACCGGTTAACCCGTCGTTTGCCGTAATTTGAAATAAAACTAAAAAAACAATCATAATTAAAGCTAGAAGCATCCTAAACGTCTATATCAGATTCATCAGACTCTGTGTCATAATAATGAATATCATCTATGTCACAGAACTCAATATCATCCTGTTGCTTCGGCTCAACAATGAAAAGATCCAAGGTTTCTTGCCTCATCTTTGTTTTATGTAAAGCACGATGCAATAATGGCCGTGTTACAGAAACGTACGGATCTGAAGTCAGAAGCATCATCTCCATTATATCCACATTCGTGCTCGTCCTACTTACTTTACGTGACTGATGCTCTCTGTATCTGCGAAAGTCTTTATTACGCGCTTCAGATGCTTCTTCAGACAGATTCCCAATCGGTACAATGGAGTTCTTGATGATACCAGCAAACTAAACCCATTTCTGCCGAAAAAAGATAAAAATTAGTCTAGTCTAGTCCCTAAGTCTATGAAGATTGATTTTCAGCCCACTGTGCGACGGCGCGGCGAGCCGAGTAAGGTCGCGAACTTAAAGGTACGCACGTCTATCACCCACTTAACCATAGAGAAATGGACTCACCATCAGAAAAAGTTTATGTGTATATGAAATAGCAACACTGTGCACTATCTGTCAAGTGTAGTCAAGAGGAGCCGAGAAAAACGGAGCTTATACTGTAAAATTCAATAAATTACGCTACGAAAAACCTAAGTAAGACTAATATTATTAAAATTAAATGAAAGATCATGTTTTACATTTATCGAATAATATTTTTTGTCAATATGTAGTTTTTAGTTTGCTATCAAAATTATTACATAATCCGGGATTGTTTTCTTGATAAAAAGAGTGTTTTAACTGTTCTCCCTAAAATAACATTTGAATGTAACTTTTCGCCTATTTTTTGTTAATGAACTATTTATCGTTGTCATTTTTTAAATCTTTTTCCATAGTAAAATAGTTAATCTTATAGGTTAGAAAATTTAGATTTTATACATAACTCAGGTTCAAGGATTCCTCATTATTTTGACCATTCTCATGTTGAAAAATGGTTACGGACTTTCAATAACTAAAGAATCATTCTGGATCAGTGTTGTCCGTCATTTGCAAGTCTATTTATGTAAATGGTACATTAAATTGTTTACAGAATGGCTCTGGCATTCCGCAATGGGTTGAGGACTGTGGCGAGGAGGCTGCAAGTCCGTAACTACGCTGATGCTGCTAAAGGCGATGAAATGGCACTCACATTTGCTGCTGGCAACAAGGTTCTGACACCTCTTTTATTTGAACCCATACATGTAGTATTCATTTTTATTTAAAATCTCTAAATAATAATTGAGGAAAGATGAATGATTATTGATGTGTTCAGTAATCAAGTTTGAAATTCTGCAGGTATTTTATGACAAAGTAGTTGTCAAGCAAGTTGATGTGCCATCAATGAGTGGAGCTTTTGGTATCCTGCCCAAACATGTGCCCACACTCGGTAAGTGCATTAAGGGTTTTTTTTTCTAATAAAATGTATAAATCAGCAATCAATTGCAAATTATGGAAGAATGAGAGCTAACCTATCTCTGTGTCATAATTTGTGTAAACTACTTAATTTTAAAAAATGCTGAAAATATTTCATTTAATCTGCATATCCTCCTAGTCTGTATGTAGTTCACCTGTCCTTGGTCATTCCTTACAAAAATCATTGGAATACTCATATTGAGTGGAGGGGCACAGAAAGATAAAATATGTAACTTTTCAAATGACAATCAGACCTTTTAGCGTGAAATAAAATGTAACAAACAAACTCACTTTCTCATTTATTATAATACTAGCTGCGCCCCGCGGTTTTCACCTGCGTAAGTCACGATCCCGTGGGAATATTGGGATAAAAAGTATCCTATTCCAGGTCATGGTCTACTCCTGTGCCAATTTTCATCCAAATCAGTTTAGCCGTTTTAGCGTGAAAGCGTAACAAACCAACAAACAAACTCACTTTCGCATTTATAATATTATTAGTTAGGACTAACTTCCGCCCGCGGCTTCGCCCGCGTGGTATGTCGATAAAAGGTAGCCTATGTCCTTTCCCCAGGATGTCATTCACTCCTTGCCAAATTTTATGGAAATCCATTCAGTGGTTTAGGCGTGAAAAGGTTACATACAGACAGAGTTACTTTCGAATTTATAATATAAGTATGGAAGTATGGATTACTTAGGATTAGTTGGGATAATGTAGTTTCTACTTTTCTAGTTATTCTAATTGGAATCTAATTTACTCTAAAAAGGATCTTTGCTTCAGTAGATGGTTGCATTACTGTAGCCATAAGCCTTCTAATATGAATATAGTTAATATTCTAGTGCTTTTACAGAGTGATAGACCACCAAACTCATTCCTAGAATTTTTCTCTTTATCCTACACTTGGAGTGTATTACTAGGTGTATGTTTGAAGGATTTTTTAGTGAAGTCAAAATTAATTAACATTTTTTTAAATAATGCTTTTTTAGCTGTCTTGCGGCCTGGCATTGTTACTGTGACTGAAAACGACGGCAAGATGAATAAGATTTTCGTTTCCTCCGGCACAGTCACTGTCAACGATGATTCCTCTGTTCAGGTAGGTTGACTCTTCATGATCATGTTGTTTTCAGATTAATATTTTTAGTTTATTCCTCAATCAAATAAGAGACTGTCATTGTCTGAGGTCATACTAAACTTTTCCTTGACAAGTCAACTCATTCTATACAAATATCACCTGACATGACTTAATTGAAGTTATTTTACGGTTAAGGTCTCGTCTATCCAGGTTGAGGATCTTGTGCGAGTGCTCAAGCAGGTGTGAAATATCAAATATTTGAAAACGCCGTTTGAGTCTATAGTGTAGTGACAATGGCGGGCGCCTAGCGCAACGGTTTAGCTAACGTCTATTGTTTTACCATGTGAAAATACGTCGTATATCCTCTACTTCCCGCTACAGCCTTAGGCACCGCGCATTTATCCTGGAAAAGGTCTTCACAATTATGACGAAAGGTCAATCCTATTTATGTTAATCGTATTTTATTATATTGTTCATTCTCACCACAAACAATTCCTTCTTTATCTTTTAACAGTGTGTATTTTAATATTTCAGGTCCTCGCTGAAGAAGCTCATGCCTTGGAAAACCTCGACCGCGGCGCGGCGCAGGAGTCCCTTAGCAAAGCTCAGTCTGAACTGAATTCTGCTGGTAACGAGAAGGTAGGGCATAACTTTTTTGAAGCTCTTTTTACAGTTAGTGGAAATATTACCAATTCTTCCTAACCGTTTAATTTATTCCATTTGGTAACTTAGGGGCCTGGCAATTCACAAAGCTACATTAATGTACTGGTGTTTTAAAGGAGAGGTAATTCACTACCATAATGTTAAAACGTTTGTCCATCAATGCGTTATTGCTAGAAAGTCAATCCACACCTCTACTACTATCCTAACCTTAAATAAATTTTAAAGTACTGGCTGCTACCTGTGAGATAATCATGTTGTCATAACCATAACTCAACAATCCATTGGTGAATGTTTTCAATAGTGGCAGTAAGTCGATACAAGACAAGCAGTTCAATTTAGAGGACTGTGTGTAGTAGTGGTTATGGTAATGTCTTGTTCCTTTATTCAACTACATTTTGTGATTTTGCAGGCTAAAGCCGAAGCAGCGATCGCCGTGGAGGTCGCCGAAGAGATCCTGAAAGCGGCGTCTGGTTAATGTGTTCATCACTGCCACCAAACAGTTAGGGTTAAAAGAACTATTTAATATTTACGTTTCTGTATAAATAAACACCGTCTCCAGTAGAACACATGTATTTTATTTATATTAGTTATAAATTTATAAGTGGTAAACAATTAAAACAACATTGCGTAGTTGATATTTGAGTAGTTTATTTAACACAAATCAAACACTTTGGTACAGTTAGTTAGCTGTGGTTATCGATGTCGTATCGCCATAATAATAATTATAAAACTTACAAGTCAAGTAGCCGCAAACCAAACGCACATCGACAAAAGCGAAAATATCATAAACAATTAACCCCTCTGCTACCAATACAATTAAGATTATGGTACAAATTTTAATTGATTTTTTATCATATAATTTTGAATAAATTTTATTTATTTTGTTCACATTTCAATTTTAACTAGATTTATTCATTAAATCGAATTCTAATTGGAAGGTTAAGAGAAGATTCTGTTGCTAGGAAGTCGCGAAACCTAACTACAAGCCTACCTTGCGAAGCTTACACCACAATACACAACACATATTGGGAAACACCTAGAAAATGACACTCGAGTGTCTTACACCTAGTCATCTGCGTAATATAGAAGGATAAAATTACGATTATGATTAATAAAAATGCACCTTACTGTACTAGATTAATATTTTAAAAGATTATTTTAAATTCCATGTCAGCAGTGTTTGTTACGTTTTCGATGGTGTCATACGTTGAGTAGTTCCTTGCTGTTTAGATAGGTAACTGTTTATTATTATCATTATTATGGTACGCTTCCTGTATTTCTTATTTCATTGCGTTTCAAAAAGTAGTCTAATTGATTATCATTAAATTTTACATAATAATGTGTAACGCGTGTTACTAACTAGCTACGGATTATATAGTACTTTGTTTAAAAGTTGATTAATTACTAATAAAGAAATTTATGTCTAAACTTATGCTAAATAGTATATTCATAACTGCGAAAATCAAAACCAACATGTTTGACACAAATAGGACGTGTGGCAATAACGAAATGACAGAGAATAATTAAAACCAATAACGTTAAAAGGAAGCATCGTTACAACCATTCGGTTGTGGTTACCTAATATTACCATCCTAAGAGTATAAATAAAGTTTACGTCAATATTATTCCGTGTAAAAATTAAAAAATGGGATAAAAATACAAAATATCACATACATTATTACATGTTGAGCTTAATTTAAATCGAATCCGACACCCCAAACCAGATGCATTTTACTGAAGCAATTTTTAAATTAAGCTAAACAAATAAGGTTAACTACAATTAAAATGACAGAAAAGTCTGTAGTAAAAATCTATCAAAGTTGGGCACGTTGGATCAAGGTATATATATAATGTGTTGGACAGGACATGAACGCGTCACCTATCTATTTAAGCAAATATATCAATTTGAGATAACTACCACAACCATAATTTTCTGCTTTTACATGGTAATTCTACAGTGACGCATCGTAGGTTTCTCTACTCTGGAAAGGTAGAATCTAATTTGTACATGACCCAACTTTGCAACCCTACTACAGGTAGAACAAAAAAACACGTTAATAAATTGAAAAATGTCCAGCCAACTAAGTTGGGGTAAATGTAAAAGTAAATAGCAACACAAAAATGCGACACACAAATGAAACTGTAAAAAAGAGTAGATTTGGCACGAGTATCACCATCTTGCTGCATGCGAGACCAAATCATAGAGCGAAGTTGCAAAAGAAGGTGTGAAAGATTTATAATGAAAGATTCTGCTTAAGCCTGCGAGCGGAACATCAGCAAGATGGTAATGGTCCATTAAATTAATTTATAAAATGTGCGTGTGTCGCCGCGCTGAGACACGCGTTCACTTTACAGGTTACACTGCCACAGTATCGTAGGCTGTGAGTCCCCCCCGCCCGTGGACTGCTTGCTGGGGGATTGGGGTGGCTGCTTCTGGTCTGAAAACATAGTCCCAAACATTAATGAACATGTTAAAGCTTACCTCTTCAATGTTTACGACAGCTGCCAGTATTTTTTACATTGACATTCCCTTAATATTTATTTATTTATTTTGAAAAGCAATCGGGTTGAGCCTTAATATCGATAGACAGGCATGGATATACTTTTTTTTTAAGCATTTGAAGGAAAACTATAGTCTTGCTCATCTAGAGGGGCGAGTTTTTTTCTATAAGTAACACCAACATGTCCGCCCGCTTGGCGTCTATTTACAGTGCTTTATAATTCTAATGGTATGTATAAAATGCAGCTACAGAAAATAATGGTTTGGGGAAACTATTTTTTGTAACCATGTAATTAAATTATAAGCAACTATGCCATCCCGCACGGACAAAAAGTAACAAGTGCCAGGGCTCTGTTCTATTTCATATTGGGCTATCCTCATATAAAGTAATGGGTATACATGGTATGTACATTTCATGCGTTCGTTAACCGGCAACGCAATCTTCACAAAATAAAATCAAACTAGCCGAGGTATAAATAAATTATTCGCCTTACCATTCATGGAGCAAAAAATAACATATTAGTGCACATTGGTTCAGAATGTTAGCCACATAAAGGTTAATTACGGAACAAAAATATCAGGCAAAAATAAGGTGGATTATATTCATTTAAAAAAAAAATCATTTTCACATACTTTGACTTACTGTTTCCTGTAGATCATGGATGCAGAACATAACACATGCTTAATAACGAGCATAGACTAGTACACAATGCTTTATTAGGTAAATATATCTATCACGTCACAAGGTACTCGTGCTAGCGCACACACAAGGATCCGGCTTATGTATTAGTAGGTAGTGTATTTAGTGCGTGTGAGTATGACGGTGTTCAATCTTTAAAGAGGCGATTTTATAAACTCTCGTTAGATTAATGGTATTTTAACTAGATTAAATAAGATTTTTATTACTTATCTTTATCTTTATGCAGTTAAGGATATTAAGTTTGTAAATATTTCTGTCTGTGCTATATAAATAACTGAGAGACAGTGAACAAAAAATTGTGTCTGAGTTATAGGGTACATTGTGCAAGGCCTATCAAACTGACCTGTCAATGAGTTTCCTCATTTCCTCGCTGTGCAAGCCGTCCTTGGCAGTGTGGGCCCTTACTGCAACAACACACAAGTCACGACGCGCTCTATACTAGCCACGACACCCGGAGCCGCCTTCTACTCGACATCTCGAACAATAACCACATTGCGTGCTCCATTCTCTAAGTGTACTAGTTTTATCATTTTATCATTCAGTGCTTATTGTTCGCGCATGTCTATCTCCAAAACACGTACTAAATATCTACATAATCATTTCAAATAGAGTGAATTAGTTAACACAATCACGTCTAAGCACATAAATAGAAAGTTTAGATAGATCGATTCAAAGAAAAGTAATTAATGAATTTTCCCATTGTTGAATCTTGCACTTGTCAAAATTAATCGACGACCTAGTTTGATTTAATTTTTCTATTAAAATCTTTAATTTTGTCAAGTGCTAAAACCAAAAAACAGTAAAAAGTACATAATTTTGAAAAATAAATATAGTTAAGCCAATTACAAGAACGCTAATCTTGAAGCTTTAATTCAATTTGTTATTACTGATACAAATGTTGCATGCTGTCAGTCACAATAATTAGAAACATAAAGGAATCAAATAACTTGATCCAAAAATTTTACCGTCTTCTGTTCAGGTGACACCCAAGTGTGCATAAACCAATTCAACAATCAATTTCAAATTAACACTAGAGATTTGTCTAAAGTTAAGGCAGTTTGGAATAAATGAATAATAATAATATCAAATATTTTTGTAAACCATACTTTTTTGTTCTCGTTGCAAGTTTTGCTGGGTATTAATTTGTTCAATCGGAGATAATTCTTTTACAAAGACATAATATATTTATCAAAATCTATGATTTAATTCGTCGTTAACCAGAGTTAATTCTTTTACAAAGACAAAATATATGTTTAAATTCTTGTAAGTATTTTATTAAAATTAGTACTCAGCAAAAAGGTGAAAATATTTTATACTTATATTATAAAGCAGCATACAATCACTGAAAGCATTGTGACAAAAAAGCAAGATTCTCTTTTATATAAACAGGTCCAAATTGGGCCCCTTTCAGAAGTATTAATTCAATACTGTTGAGAGGAAAATTTTGTGTTTATTTCCAATAGTTTTTTTTAAATAGGGAATAAAGACATGTTTATCGGCTAGTCGATGTTTCAGTTACGTACCGGGATAGTTGCGGGGCTGGTCACATTCGGCTTCGGAGATTTCGTTCGAATCCTTGCTCTCATTGAAGGATGAGGAGCAGTTGTTGTCGTTATTGGCGTTGCGCGGTGGGGGTGGGGGAGGCTCGGGAGATCCGCCGCACTTGCGTGTTCCTAAACAAACAATGACATTTTACGTGTTCCTCTTTCCAGGAAAAGCAGATCCACTTCCACTTCGCATCGGTCAAATGCGCTTTATCACTGTAGCCCAAAATTCTCAAACGACACTTAACTTTAAGCCGTTTTCAAAATTGAGTTACATAATTGTATCTGAGTCGCCTGATACTGTCTCAAAAATATTGTGCTGTAAACCGTGCGTCTTGATGATCTTACCAATGCTGGGGCGAGATCCGTAGTGGTCGGAGTAGGGAGTTCCATAGGCGCCGGTGTACTGTTCGTCTTCGGGAGCGCAGCAAGCGGGCTCATCGTACTCGGGGCCGCAGGCGTACATCGGGCGGGAATAACGGGCACGCTGTATACAATATACAGAAGGATTAATACACGCAAAATCTGAAAGTTCTCTACGTTCAGTTATGGACATAGGTTTAGGAGGATCTCTCATACTACTGTGCATCTACTCTACTGAATATAGGTTCAGCTATAAATTGTTTTTTTATCAAGGCTTGAGCTGTGTGTGCTTGCTGCTGTGTGTGTATCTATTTAAATACACATAAGATGAACTCCTTCTTAGTCTGACAAAACAGTCTTACCAAGGGTATCATATTACCCAGTTACTGGGTTGTGGACGTCAGATAGGCAGTCGCTCCATGTAAAATACTGGTATTCAGCTGCATCCAGTTAGACTGGAAGCCGACCCAAACATTGTTGGGAAAAGGCTAGGCAGATTGATTGATTGATAAGATGAACTTCTTATAAATCTCAAGATTTTGACTAAATTATGTAATAATACTTATAATCTACTGAAACATATTTGACAATTGCTTTAAACAATATGGTAGTAAGGAGATTTACGTATTGGTCCTCTTCAGCGCACGTGGCCGGGTCGTCGTATTCGGGAGCGGTCGAGTAGATGGCGCTCTGTCCTCCCTGAGAGTTCTTGCGGGCATAACGACTGTTGGCGCGGGGCTAGTAACGACATAATATAAATTAAGGTTCAGCTTTAAAAAAGCTAAATTGTCATAATGTCTTAAGGTGTGTCCAAACATTGCGTGGCAAGAGCGCGGCAGTAACACGCGTCGTTTGCAGGACACATTTCTGCCGCGCTCTAGTCAGGTAAAAATGAAGCGTTCGCGCGCGGCTGTTGTCCAATCAAAGCGCGTCGAGCCGCGGGGGGGGGGGGGGGGGAGGGGGCACTAATCACGATTGGACGCGGAATAAACACAATCTTGCTGTACATCGCACTCGTCTCCACAGAGTAGGCAACTCGTTCATGGGTCAATGTATACGCTTTTATAACAAACTTCCCATTGACATTCGAAACTTACCCATTAAACGATTTAAAAGCTGCATTAAAACCAAACTTTGTAGAAAAGGGTACTATAAAATTTCAGATTATTTAGAAGACAAAAAAGCATGGGATTGAGCTGCTCGCTCTGCTAAGCATTGTAACATTTTGAATAATATGGAAAATCATCAAAGTATATCAACCAGTTTTATTTACAAATTGACATTATTGAATATTCTATACAAAATGACATGATTACTTTGTAAAGTATTTTATTATTGTGAATGTGAGGACTATGTGAATTTTTTTTTTTTTTTTTTTTTTCTTTCTCAGTTAATTTTATCATTGGTCTGGCAATTTGAGAATTTTATGCGGCCTACCCAAATGTCCTTTCTTTGGTATTGTTCGTCAAGTCGCTGAGCTCCTTAAGTTCTGAGTTGAGCTCCGCCATTACTGACAAATGCTTGCACTGACTGGACAGGTCCACTCAAATCTGTGTGGTTCTTTCCTCAAAAGACCATTTCAGACTCGAATTTACATGGTCCTCATATGGCTTGACCAAGATTATGTCTGGACTTTAAAAGAGACTGTGACCTCTGAGTTTGTTTCGGCCTTTCTTCTCAGAGTAGTCAGATAGGAAACGCCGACCTCATCTAGCTTATTTTTAATATTTTTTAATATGACGTGTAAAAGTGATTCCAATATCCTATTTACAGAATAAACAATTTCATTTCATTTCATTTCATTTCATTTCATTGCCGCTTTATGTTTGGACACAAATCTTTAGGCGTTTGAGAGGAGTAGATTGGCATAAGTACGGTCTACGCGAATCGCATTATATCACTCACTCAAACCATTTATTTCAATTACCTAAACCAATTAAGAGGCATTTTTGAACTGTTAACAGTTCAAAAATGCCTCTTAATTGGAGACGGTCAGTCAAAAAGATGAAGCTAGTTTCATTTCAAAGCGTTAAAGGTAACGCTTTGAAATGGGAAACTAGCTTCATCTTTTTGACTGACCGTCTCCAATTAGGAACCTTTTCCTATGGAGAAGAACGGGCAATAAACTTCATCGACACTGCGACGCTTCCATAGTAAACCATTTCAGTATGTAAAGTAAAGCTAGTTCCCCACTTACCATGCTCTGTGAGCCGGCGCGCGAGTGCGCGGGGTGGTGCGGGTGCGGGTGCGCCAGCGTGCCGGCGTGCGCGGGGTGGTGGTGCGGGAAGGCCAGCGCCTTGCTGGGGTCCATCTCCTCGCGGAAGCCTAGCAGGTGGAACGTGGCGTAGGGGCAGATCTCGTCTTCCATGCCTGTTCAAACATAATAAAACATATATTACGAAAAAAAAAAATCACTCATTTGTTCGGAAGGACCCCTTTGTCGACGCGACCACGCGTTCGGTTGCGCCGAACAAAATGAATACGACGATCACGTTCGGATAGGGACGCAGCCTTAGACATGTTAATTGTGATTACATCCCCGGAGTAACGGTTTGGAGTGCTGATTCGGGAGAACGCTGTGTCTGCTGAAACAGCAGCGCAGCTGACTCAAAAGACGGAATATAATACGAATTAGTACTCCAATTTGTGAACTGCTCTGTGGTTCCATTGGATTAGTAGCAGTGTTATCATTCACTGGAATATGCAAGGAATAGTAGATATTCTTAACTGTAGGTAATACATGCTAAAAAAATGTATAGTATTTAGTTGTCACTCAAAAACACGCAACAAACATAAAATATATGTTATTAAGTATTTTACCCACCTATGTTTATATTTTGTAGAACTAGTATCAATAGATAATTTACAGTGCTATATATTGTAGTTACTCGCGCTTTTTATGAATTAATTAGTTATCATCGAAATATCTGCATTTTGCTAAAAGCAAATAAAATAAACTAGGATTAGAAAAGTGCAAACAAAAATAAAATAAATACCAAATAGTTATCATGCAAAAAAATGTATATTGTTCAATCTCATACTCACTCATTTGTTGTTAATAGCAGTTCATTCGGATAAATACCTCACGATTATCATTCACTTGGAAACCAGAGGGGGCAATTCCCGTAATTTTTAAGACCATTCACATTCGCATCTCATTCGCAAACTGTCAAAAAACACTATCAATTTACCAAAATTTTTGACAAGTTTGACAGATTGCGACTTGAAAGTGAACGTTTTAAAAGTACGAGACTTGGCCTTCTGATAAGTATGGTCACCCCAATCTGTATTATACGTTTAATTTACAAATATAAACTGTAAGTATAATACAAAATGTTGTGACCTTTTTTTAATGTCATAACATGAGCATAGAAATAAAATCTACTTTTGGAAATAGTTCAGGTTTAACCTTAATAATGCACTTGACATTTTTTTAATAAATGTTCCAGGTTACGTCTGCCGATATCTGCTGGGTGATAACTATTGGGCCACCCAGAATTCGCCATTATACAGGGTGTGAAAAGAAAAGACCCATCACATCACACCACAGCCGTTATTTTCTTGTTGGTGTGAAAAATCGCTGATTACAGTAACGCGCAGACGCGCAATGCAACGCACGCAGAACATCATGGGGAGCCTGTGCGGACATTAATGCTATCTTTGTTTTACAGAAAAGGGCTATTCGAGCCATTTACAACCTAGGTCCAAGGGATTCCCTTCGAGAAAAATTCAGAGAAATAGATATTCTGACTGTAGCCTCACAATATATATTTGAAAACCTATTGTATGTACACAAAAACATATCTAATTTTAAGAAAATGTCCGATATTCATAGTTTAAATACCAGGAATAAACACAATCTTGCTGTACATCGCACTCGTCTCCACAGAGTAGGCAACTCGTTCATGGGTCAATGTATACGCTTTTATAACAAACTTCCCATTGACATTCGAAACTTACCCATTAAACGATTTAAAAGCTGCATTAAAACCAAACTTTGTAGAAAAGGGTACTATAAAATTTCAGATTATTTAGAAGACAAAAAAGCATGGGATTGAGCTGCTCGCTCTGCTAAGCATTGTAACATTTTGAATAATATGGAAAATCATCAAAGTATATCAACCAGTTTTATTTACAAATTGACATTATTGAATATTCTATACAAAATGACATGATTACTTTGTAAAGTATTTTATTATTGTGAATGTGAGGACTATGTGAATTTTTAAATTTTTTTTTTTCTCGTTCTCAGTTAATTTTATCAATGGTCTGGCAATTTGAGAATTTTATGCGGCCTACCCAAATGTCCTTTCTTTGGTATTGTTCGTCGAGTCGCTGAGCTCCTTAAGTTCTGAGTTGAGCTCCGCCATTACTGACAAATGCTTGCACTGACTGGACAGGTCCACTCAAATCTGTGTGGTTCTTTCCTCAAAAGACCATTTCAGACTCGAATTTACATGGTCCTCATATGGCTTGACCAAGATTATGTCTGGACTTTAAAAGAGACTGTGACCTCTGAGTTTGTTTCGGCCTTTCTTTTCAGAGTAGTCAGATAGGAAACGTCGACCTCATCTAGCTTATTTTTAATATTTTTTAATATGACGTGTAAAAGTGGTTCCAATATCCTATTTACAGAATAAACAATTTCATTTCATTTCATTTCATTTCATTTCATTTCATCGTGCTTATCGGTGCAGGCCACTACGTAGGCCAGGTACAGGAGTTTTATATAATCAGAGTATAATGTTCGCACTGCTGAGACACAGGCCTCTCGGTGAGCGGGAGTGGGCCGGAATCCACCACGCGGGCCAAGTGCATCTTGGTAGATGTCACTTATCTTGGAATTTTTGAATCTAGGACATACCGGTTTCCTCACGATGGTTTCCTCCACCGTTTTGAGAACAGTGGTGATGAAATAATGCGCCCGTTCGGGTTCGAACCTACGACCTACAACTCGTAAGTCGGGGCCGTTACCACTACCACTGGGCCACCACTACTTGCAGGAGTTTTTGGGTGTATTTAAAGTTAAGTATAATATTTAAAACTTGTTTTGGTGAAAAGTAAAAAATGGTTAGAACCAAGAACAAGTGAGTCTAGATACACCTCGGTTTGTATCGTGACAGTTTTTACTTGTATGCTCATGTACTTTGCATGCGGTCCCACTGACCTGTGGAGGCGGTGTCTCCGGAGCCCGCGCGGCGCAGACGCCGCACGCGCTCGTAGTGGTGGCGGCGCGGGTCCCACGTAGAGTGCGCGCCCACTGAACCACACTAACGTTACGCATGCGCTAACACCCCGCTACACCGCTCTAGAATCCTCCCACTCACTTTTCAGATTGTCTACAATTTTGCTATATCGGACAACAGAGGCCGTATAGGGAATTGTCATTCATATTGCAGTGCGAAAAAGGGATGGCAATATGCCCTCTATAATTTAATATCTTTGTAGCATATCCGTGAAACACCGAGGTGTTGCACGGATATCGCTCTTTGCTGCACTTGTCAAGATTTTCAGGCCTCGACTGCTGGTCAAAAATGATTATGTTGAATAATGTCATTTGACAGTTGAAAGTGAGTGAGATTATGCTTGAGACGATACCATAGAAATTTAGGGGAATTACGTTTGTGCCAAACCGTCATATCAACATAGCTTCTGAGTTTTGCACTTCTGGTAGATCCGCCAGTCAAGTTGCATATAATTAGAATGATTTAAATTGTTTTTTTAAGGCACTATATAGGATTATTGGTAAAACACCAACAACCTCTTAAGGAGTCATTATACTCATCATTATGAACAAAAGTTGTTCATAATGATGAGTACTATGACTACTTAAGAGGTTGTTGGTGTTTCACCAATAATCCTGTATAATTATGACGAGATTGACAAAACGTCAAGCTGAAAATGATAAAAATTTAAAGTAATAAAGTAGGCTAAGCTAAAATAATCATAAGGGTTTGAACATCTATAACTTGCAGGTAAAAAATTGCGATTGGTAATACTACATAAATCAAAATTTATAATAGCTGTTAGGGTAAAATAAATTTCTTGATACCTTTACTGGACAACAAAAATGTACAACATAGCTTTCACCTGACATTCACCACTAAGATATGTATCTAAGAAGGTAAGAAAGAATAAGTATTGAAGCACAGAGAAGAATCATAGCAGAAGTCGTGCAGTAGAAAGATAAGTAAAAGAGTGTAAATATAACCGTTACCTCTTAAAATATCGACGCTTCCTTACAGGTGAGGAGCAGCTAAATTCCTATCACTTGAAAACATAGGGTGCTTTGTGTGGGGTGAAACGTGAAAGAAAGAGTGTAATACGTAGGTAATACAGTCACGTGCCGTTTTAAGCCTACCCATGAAACGTTAAGTCGCAATAGCGTGCTAAATTATCTCGAGGCACGCGATTCGAAAGCGCGCGTCAGCTTTGACATGGGAACCGGGTCATCTAGTCATACAATCACCCCGATTGACACGAACTTTGGGATACGATTGTATTTAAAAATTTGTAGTGAACAGTTTTTTTGTAACTGCAGCAGCATCAAGAGTGTCGTGTAAGAAGGCGGTGTGGCATACTCACTGATGACAGCCTGTCGCTTGACGCGGTCGCACGTGTTGTAGTTGGAGCCGGGCACGGGCGGCAGCTTGCGGTTGGGCGGCGCGATGTAGCCCAGCTCGTCGCGCAGCCCGCCGCGCTTGTCCAGCGTGCCGCCTGCGCCGCCTAGCGCGGCCTGCGACGCGTTGTATACTGCGTCGTCTGGGACCATTCATTTAGTAACTTGAGGATCTTATTTTGTAGTTAAAGTTAGATGTTGTTGTGTCACCGATTAAATGTGAGTTCTTTAGTTTTTTTTATTAATGACGAGCAAATTATATTAAACTGTGAATTTGGTAAATCAACATACAAAACTAGAGCTTTGAACGTAGTTCATGCTAAGGATGATTATATTATGTTAAAAAATAAAGTCAATGGGTAAACTATGTTATCAAAATTGTTAACTAGATGATTAATGATTAGGTCAAAATTAATCTACATATGAGATAATTCGAATTTGGGTAAAAGAAATAGTAATGAAGCGGTGTGCCATGCCACCATACATACAATACAAGTCCTTCTGACCTCGCAGGCGGTGCGGGGTGTTCCTGCGAGCTAAGGTCAGACAGATCACCACCACGCCTACGATGAAGACCACAATCGTTGCCAAAATGGGTACCAAGACTTCAGGTTCAAGCCAAGCCTTGATCCAGGGGGGCAGTTCCTTGTCAGAGCCGATGTTGCCAGGTAACGGAGCAATAGTTCCTATAATACACGAACATTGATAGATATTTACCTTTGTGATGGTCCCGGGCGCCTCGAACCACGCAAACGACTACGATAGCAATGATGATGACAAGTATCGCGGCCACTACGGGCACGATTAGGTTAAGGTGCGACAAGATGATCTTGATAGTCTGTTCCGTGGTAAGAGAGCCGTCGCCGACCTCGCGCGCGGGCGCGATCGTACCTGAAATGCAAGGCCCACGTTACAAGAGCTATTTATTTTGAACTAAAAGACACCGGAAGAATGATTAAATTATACTAAAAAGGCGATGCATTTCAGGTACGTTTTTGGAGTAAAAATCGATATACAGTAAAAGGGCCATACAGTATGTAATGAGTAATGAATGTAGCGGTTATCTATAGTTTCAACCTAAGAGACTATCGTCATATTTACTATTAACCTTTTGACCGCCACGTCAAAAAAAGCAAAAACGTGCCCTCTGCGCCAAGCTACGAATTCATCCTTTAACCTTTTGAACGCCACGGTCGGGTATAGGCGACACATGAAAACGTGCCAAACACGCCACAGTCGCACTATGTTGCCGAGAGCGGACTAAAACCAAATTTTAAAGTTGAAGGTAGATGAAAAACAATTACCGGTCTTGCAAATAGAATATGTATGATAAAGGAATCCAAAATACGGAGAGTGTAGTTTTCTAATAAAAATTACAAGATATCATTTGTCAATGTACGCTTTCGACAGCTACCGTTTCAAGAAGCGAAAACTCAACGTAATTCAAGATAATACAGATTTGATATCTAATGTTATTTGCATAATCAACAACATGGATTCAGAAGTTCAAGGTATTGTCTTTTAGATAAGATATTAATGTTCTTGAAATAAAAACATAATGTATGTAGTATGTATAAAGACAGTTCCAAATAACGACCATTAACACGACTAAAATCAAAATTTACAAGGGCATTTAGTTTAGTTTTTTTTGGGCCCACAGTATTGTAATCGCAGTATGCTTAAAAAAAAGATACAGATTTATAATTTTAAATGGTAGATTTTTTAAATAAAGTCTAACCGGAATCTAATCTAATCAGTTAGGTAGTTAATGTCATAAATGCAAAGTAAATGCATGTATTGAAGCGTTTATAAAGATTTTATGACAAAAAAAAAAAAACATTAACTTAACAAATCAACTTAACAAATCCGTTTTTATTAGGTAAAAAAAAATACCATTGACGCTGCAGCAGGACCTCCGGTATTTAATCCCATTTTTATGTTTGCATAATCTCGCGTAAATTAGTTTAGAAATCGACGTGAAACAGATTAAAGTTCTTGATTTTTTTCTTGTCAGTTTGACTCTAGTGATGTTACTCAGTCATTAACGGTCCGACAATCGATTGTCCCGATTATCGATAACTCAATTCAAGTTGAATCTAAGGTACCTACTTACTAGGGCGAGGTTTCCACATCTTCGTACGTTTGAAACGCACGCAAAAAAAACATTCATACCCAGATTCAAAATAAAGCAACCGTTCAATATTGGTACATTGGGGTTTAAGTCAGTTTCTCCTACTCACATTCCACTCTCAATCTGATAATCAATGACGATTTTAATCTCAAATTACAAGTTATCGACTGACATCAGTAACCCTCAGAACATGTATTTTCACTCTTATTAAAACTCTGTGACAGTATTTTGACGGTTTATTACTCGAAATATATCAATTCCCTGGTTTATTACCTACCTACTACGTATTGAATTATAGAATTAAGAATGACGAGATGACAGTGTTGGTGATATATATGTAATCGCGGCTATAACGAGTAGCAACTCGAGATAAAATTAACTCGAGCTTTTATATTATTTACTGGAGTATCGAGTTAAATAAAATCGAGCCGCATCACTATCTGACACTGTCAGAAAGACAAGTGTCAAGGGGACAACAACACATCTTATTTTATGTTTTCAGTTTCTTTCGAATTGCATGAATTTCATATTTCTGTTTTTCTTGTGTATAATTGAAAGATTATAATGAATACGGAATCTTTAAGATGGTACAGCATTTAGTCCAGAAGTATGTTGTTTAATTGTTCAGTGAGATTTCAACGTAATGTGCGAAGACATTGTCCGATGCTACAGATGTGCTGTAACTTGTGAAAGCTTTTGTATCAAGGGCACGGGGGTATCAAGATGAGAAGTGGAGCGACCTGCGTCTTTTTTTGATGAAATACTATCTATTTCTAAGTCGTCTGACGTTGAAATTGATATACTTACAGTAATAAAAATGCTTTGTTACATAATGTGCTTTTTGCTTTCAATAACCGTTCAAAACGCCCAATATTCCTACTAAATATTACAGAACAGTGCACTATTATATGTTGGAGTCCCTATTTTTTTTTTGTAGGTATTTGCACTGAATTTTTGGCTTGGCGTGGAAGGGGCGCCGATGCGTTTACGCTTTGGCGTTCAAAACGTTGAGTCAGTCTTTTAATTAAATTGGTAGGTAGAACATACCATTTATAATACCTACATACAGTGGCGTGGCATGACTAAGTAGTACATTTCTATTCATTTGTTTTAGTTGCAAGACGCTTCGCCGTACGCACCGCGCGAATTCGCTGCGGCGAATGTCCCATGGCCAGGCGGTAAGGTGGATACTCGGAAACGTATGTCCGAGAATTCACCCTACCCTAGTTGGATAAATGGAATTAATAGGCTTAGGGTGGATTCTCGGACATACGTTTCCGAGTATCCACCTTAGGGTGGATGAACGGAATAACCCGTCGTTTTCAACTCCTTGTAATAAAGGTACAATTTTCATGATTTCCCAATCATAATACTTCAATATCAAAAGTTTTATTTATTTATTGTTAAAACATAGGTTACCGTCGATATTCTTGTTATATTGATTGCTACCTACATCACTACGTGTCACGATATGATGACTGTGGCGTTGAGGGCACTATGTTTTTCGAACTTTATAATGGGTATTAGTTTTTGTCATCTTATGTTACTCACACTCAAACCATGTACCAAATAAATGACCGAGTAACAACAAAAAAAAAACGTTATTTTCAATAAAAGATTTTAAAAAGTTTCTATCCGACACCGTGCTCGCTCACTAGCGAAACAGCTGACAGAATGACTGGGGGTCGCGCTCGCGGCCGGTCAGGTCACGTCCTGCACACCCCACCCGTGTTAAGACGCAAGTTCGTTGCCCTAGCGCATAGGGTGAAAGGGTGAACTACTCTTGTGATAAAATGCAGATTTTCTTTAAAAAAAAAGGTTACCCTAACACCCTGTATAAAGAAGTTCAACTAATATAAATTAGGATGAGTCAAGGAACATAATTAGCAAAGGAAAAAAAAAAAAACAATGTTGTTTTATGAGCTTTATTTACGTGTAAAAGTCTGTCACGTAGTCGTGACCGTGGCGTGCTGGGCACATTTTGGTTTGTCATCTATACATGACGGTGGCGGTCAAAAGGTTTAAAAAAGTAAATGGCGTGATTTCCAAAATGGAAGATTACTTACCGCCGGTCATAGTGAGAGTTGCAAATTCGTATTCAGCGACATTGAATCCAGCGTTGTTGTGGGCGGTAATCCTCAACACATACCATGTTGCAGGTTCCAGATCTATACATGAAAAAAATCAACATTAAAGCAAACCTTTTGTTTATTGTACTGCATATTGTAATTATTTTGTAGGAGTACGCACCGAGTACTACGAAGTTTCCGCCAGGTTTCACAGCGTTCGAGATTTGATTCCATTCAGCAGCGCCCCTGTTACAATTATCATTTAATTTTACTAGTTATTTATAACATAAAAGCAAAACTAACGTTTGGATATCACCCGCAAAGGACATAATTTGTCTTATACTGGGTGTTAGGGTAGACACCGTTATCCTTGAAACTAGTGGTTTGGTGTCATCTATAATATACTTTTACTATGGGACAAATCTGGAAATCGCGAAAAAAAAATTGTGTTCACTTAAATCGATAAAATGTATGGAACACCTGTTTTTTTTTGTTGCCATTTCAAAGTTGTTCCCATAGAAAAAGTATATTATAGATGACACCAAACCACTAGTTTCAAGGATAACGGTGTCTACCCTAACACCCTGTTTAATTACCGCCAATTCTATTATTATACTAGAATAATATATTATACTACATAAACTTGGTAAAACAAATCGTTTTTGTAAAAATATTGCTAAATAACAAGCAATATATTATAAAATGAAATAAATATTATAAAATGAAGTAGCTTTTCGTGTTTGTCTGTTTGTCCGCGTTGTTCTTCTAAACCACGCAACAGATTTCGATGAGGTTTCACCATCGTTTAGATAATTTATTCCGGAAGGTTTATATTATATATGTACTAGCTTCCACCCGCGGCTTTACCCGCGTGGATGTCGGTTATTTATTATATACTAAAACCTTCCTCGAGAACCACTCTATCCATTGGTGAAAACAGCATGAAAATCGGTGGAGAAGTTTTTGAGGTGCAGACAGACGCGGCGGAGGACTTCGTTTTATAGTAACTTCGTTTGATATTACGTTAATATCAAAGTTACATATAAGTAAGAAATCTCGACATTTTGACAAGAAAAACCGTGCAAAGCAGGATTGTCTACACAAGAATAAAATGCCACGACTGAATCAAGTGGCTCATGGGACAGCCGCCGTCCAGCCACTGCTTGAGGTGCAGCGTGACGGACGAGCTGCCCACCTCGATGAAGTTTACTTACTTCTTCTTATTCTCGACGACGAAGTGGCTCATGGGACAGCCGCCGTCCAGCCACTGCTTGAGGTGCAGCGTGACGGACGAGCTGCCCACCTCGATGAAGTTTACTTACTTCTTCTTATTCTCGACGACGAAGTGGCTCATGGGACAGCCGCCGTCCAGCCACTGCTTGAGGTGCAGCGTGACGGACGAGCTGCCCACCTCGATGAAGTTTACTTACTTCTTCTTATTCTCGACGACGAAGTGGCTCATGGGACAGCCGCCGTCCAGCCACTGCTTGAGGTGCAGCGTGACGGACGAGCTGCCCACCTCGATGAAGTTTACTTACTTCTTCTTATTCTCGACGACGAAGTGGCTCATGGGACAGCCGCCGTCCAGCCACTGCTTGAGGTGCAGCGTGACGGACGAGCTGCCCACCTCGATGAAGTTTACTTACTTCTTCTTATTCTCGACGACGAAGTGGCTCATGGGACAGCCGCCGTCCAGCCACTGCTTGAGGTGCAGCGTGACGGACGAGCTGCCCACCTCGATGAAGTTTACTTACTTCTTCTTATTCTCGACGACGAAGTGGCTCATGGGACAGCCGCCGTCCAGCCACTGCTTGAGGTGCAGCGTGACGGACGAGCTGCCCACCTCGATGAAGTCGGCGGCGCGCGGTACGGGCGGCTTGGAGCCGCGCGTGCGCGCTATAACCACGTCTGAAGCTTCGCCCGTGCCGATGCTGGGGAAATGTTACGATTTTATGGCGCTTGTACTTGAAAAACAATCTTCTCTCCATTGTAATTAAACTGACTGTATTTCTTATTTGGTTATGAAGAGAAGCTTTTATTTCTTCAACCATTTCGTTAACTTATGATACCAATTTGTCAATGAACTCTTAGATGTGTCACTGTGGCGGTACCTTCACACAAGCGACTTTTGCTTGTCATTAAACGCTGTTCATCATTTTATAATGAGGGACATATCCATAAATTATGACTAGTATAATTAGAGAATCGCTTATCGAACCAAGATAGAATTTTTGTCATGCCATCCATAGCTCTAAAATAATTTGCGAAGAGTCGTGCAAGTAAAAAGTTATGTTTAGATAAAAACATTGAGTTAAGACCTCTTACTAAAAATAAATTGAAAATGTTTAATAATAATGTTCTTAGCAATCTCTTAACAGCTACTTTTGATTCACAAGACCCCAACATAAACTATGGTAGATTATTTTCTTCAGTATGCAAAGAATTCAATAAAGCATGTCCTGTAAAAAAAGTAACAAGTAAATACTAAGCCAAAATTTAATGAATGGGCCACTGCTGGCATTAGAAAAAGCAGAGACATTTTATATAATTTATATTACGAAAAGTCATTTGACTTCTGATCAAGTTGTTCATAATTATGTAAGGAACTATTCTAAGATATTTAAAAGAGTCTGCGTCCAAGCTAAATCTAAATTAATAACTAAAAAAATTTAATTCTAATAATAAAATAAAAACTGTGTGGCAGGTAATTAACAAAGAAACTGGAAACACAAAACAACGTGATCCGAATGAATTGTCTCTAAAAATTAATGATGAAACCATCTCGGATAAGTTAAAAGTTGCTGAGACACTAGAAAATTTCTTTACTAACATCCCAATAGAGGTTACGAAATCTCTCCCCTCTTCATCTTTATTATCAGATTCTCTTTTCAAAGAAAACTTTACTAAAGTCATTCCAAGTTTTGCGTTCAAGCCTATTTCTATTGCCACAATTAAAAAAGCATTCACAAGTCTTAACTCAAAAAACACTTTAGATTTATGGGGCATCTCTGTTAGGGAAAAGGTGTTATATCATTGAAACCCTGTCCTTACAGGCATATTTAATCAATGTTTGGACACTGGTACGTTTCCTGATTTAATGAAACATAGTAAAGTTGTACCAATTTTCAAATCGGGTAGTAAAAGCGATCCCTATGATTATAGACCAATATCTGTATTACCAGCATTGAGCAAAATCTATGAAAAAATCATGCTAGACCAGATGTCACATTTTAACTCAAATAGGATTTTACATAGTCAGCAGTTTGGTTTCACGAAAGGTAGGTCGACGACAGACGCGGGAGTAAAACTCATCAGTCACATTTTAGAATCCTGGGAGAAGTCCCAGGATGCAATTGGCATCTTCTGTGACCTCTCAAAATCGTTTGACTGCGTCGACCAAAATACACTGATATGTAAATTACACCACTATGGAATTCGTGGACAAGCTGTTGATCTAGTTTATATAAATGACCTTCCTTACATGATGGCTAACTTATCGTATATAATACTATTCGCTGAAGACACTTCTCTTATTTTTTAAATAGATAAAAAATATACAGATGTCTCACATGTCAACGACAGTCTGGCTATTCTTTCGGAATGGTTCACAGCTAATAATCTTTTACTTAATGCGAACAGAACTAAATGTATAAGGTTCTCATTATCAAATGTACCTCAAGTGGGTCTAAATCTAAAACTTGATGGCAAGAAACTAGATGCAATTACAGAAACTATATTTTTAGGAATTACTTTAGATTCAAAATTACAATGGTTACTTCAGAACTCTTTCAGGTAGACTAAGTTCAGCTGCATATGCAGTAAGAAAAATAAGGCAGTTGACTGATATAGCCACAGCTAGGTTAGTATACTTTGCTTATTTCCACAGTATTATGTCTTATGGCGTTCTGCTGTGGGGATCGGCAGCTGACGTAGATTCAATTTTCATTTATTTTTTCATTTTTACAGAAGAGGGCAATACGCGCGATCTATAAAATGCATCCTCGCGAGTCCCTTAGAAACAAATCCAAAGAAATTGATATACTGTCTCTGTCTTCTCTCTATATCTTTGAAAGTATTTTGTATGGTCGCTAAAACTTACTTGACTTTTCAAATAATAAGCGATTTCCATAATATAAATACACGTAGTAGACGTGAAATTGTCATACCCAAATTTAGATTAACTAAAACAAGCAAGTCATTTCTTATAAACAGTATCCGCTTTTATAACAAGTTGCCTAAGTCGGTTACAGAACTTAGCGATGGAAAGTTCAAAACCCATATCAAACGTGTCCTTATCAAAAAAGCATATTATAAGATTAAAAACTGGAGGAGCTCGTGGCTAAGTAATAACAGCCGCTAGGGTCGATCCATCAGGTTAAGCTATGCTTGCCGGGGTTGGTCCGTGGATGGGTGACCATTTTCACATATCGAGACTCCTCGTTGTCTCGGAAAGCACGTTAAGCCGTTGGTCTCGGCTGTCATTTGTGGATCTTTGACAGTCGTTACGAGTCGTCAGAAGCCCGAAAGTCTGACAACCAAGGGGTATCATATTACCCAGTTACTGGGTTGTGGAGGTCGGATAGGCAGTCGCTCCATGTAAAATACTGGTATTCAGCTGCATCCGGTTAGACTGGAAGCCGATCCCAACATAGTTGGGAAAAGGCTAGGCAGATTTTTGATAAGATTAAAGACGTTGATGACAAGGAAGTTTGGCAATAATTCCTTCTGCACATGTGGCTTCCCTGGTACCTTATAAACGGCATAATTATGTAAGAGTCTATTAACTGCTCCCAAATTACCATGTTTATTTTCTTTACATTCATCCTTGACATAATCACTGTATTTGACATTATTCCTATTATTATAGATACCTCCAATTTAATTTCAATTTCATTTTTTCTTTTGTGGGCATGATAATTATTAAATTTGTTACAGCTGTGGTTGAAATAGGTTTGTTTTTATTTTTTTTATTGTTTGTCTTTTATATTGATTATTTTCTATTCTCTATTTTTTGAATGTCAGAACTTTGTAGGCATAATGGACTGTAGATTTATTGAACATCTTCTATTTTGTTACTTACTTGTTGAAAGGCCTACAGTGTCCTCCCATGCTTACTAACACTGTAATTTGAAAATGTTGTAAAAGCCAATTATTTTTAAAAGAGTAACCGTGGAGTTTCTTGCCGGCTCTTCTCCATAGGAAACGACCAATTGGAACCGTGCACCTAGCTTCTGACGTTTCATAAGTGCCCATGTAGGTTTATGTGAAATAAATATTTTGATTTTGATTCATTCACTGATCCTGACGCTCCTTTGTAGACTAATATAGTTAGTTACTTACCCATTGTAAGCTGTAACGTAGAGTTGATATCTGGACCCGCAGAACAAGTTTTCTAAAGTGTATGTGTCGGTAGTGCTTGGAATCTGAAAGAAAGGAAATATGCGTTTTAAGTCGGTCACCCTTATCGTAACTAAAGCTTATGTCTTTGTGTTCGGCTAGAGAATATTTGGAGAACAGCCGTGTGTCCGATGGAACTTATCATCGGCAAAAAATATAAACCCCCAAATAAGTTGGGGTTAGAACAGGCGGATGATAAAATATCTGTGATTCAAACCATACAATATGCAACTTCAAGATGAATTGCCTAGCAATATAAAAATAGTTACCTGTACGGTTTCCCAATCTCCAAACTCTTGTTTGTAGTGGATGGTGTATCCGGCGGCGGGCGACTGGTCGACGTCCACTGACGGCTTGAGGCGCAACGTGAGCGACGACACGGACGATGACGCGATGCTGAGTTGAGGCGGGAAGGGGGGAGCTGACGGGAAATACGTAATTTTTTAATAATTTCAATACGTAAGTTTTTATTGTCACAAAATTAACGCAGCAATAAGTTCTGAGATGAGCTACACGATTACTGGTAAATGCATGCACTGACTGGACAGGTCCACTCAAATCTGTGTGGTCCTTTCCTGTATAAAGACCATCTCTTCTCAGACACTAATCTGTATGGTCCTCATATGACCTAACCAAGATTATGTCTGGACTTGAAGAGACAAATACATCTCATCAGTTTTAAAACATAATATAACTACGACGTGGAAAAAAAAAACCTATATACAATTTTATTTTTTATTTTTATTATTAACTGTATGTGGGCGTTAATTAAAACTAATATTTCTGAATGTAAGCAATAATAAGTAAAAATGTTTTTTAAAACAAGCTTTTAATAAACTAAAAAGGATTTTCCCATGGCCACCTTCCGGCTTTATCAACAGACCCTGAACACAACCTAGTGTCAAAGCACTAGTTAATACATAGCCGATGCCGAGTCCAAATACGATGGTGATATCTTGTTTGATTGAGGAGTTCCTATGCCCAACTTCCAGCTCCATCATCAAACCAGCTCCATGGTATGACTTTTTCAAAATGTCTCGGTAGTCATACAAGTATGCCAAGTTTTAGTTAGCTCGATCGGATGCCAGGAAGAGCTTGAAAATTGGATGACAATTGGAATAACCGGAAACACATTCGAACAGAGCAAGCTAATATAAAGCTTGTAATAATAAAAATCGACAAAATATGAAAGTCACAGTAATAGCTTTAATAATTAGAAAACACTTAACAGGAACGCCCAAAAAAATCTAAAAAAAATATATATCTCTCTTTTTTGCTTCGCCGTAGTCGGGTACAAAGAAACGCGTATGTAGGTTTGAGTTCCACTAACACGATTGGTATGTATGGAACATCTTGACAATACCGTCTCTAGCAGCGGCCACCGAGGCGTCTTTGCGTTCTGTGGCTAGCTTAATCGTAGAAGCAGATTAACCATACACAATCAGAGTACATACCGAGAACAGAGAGCGTATGCGTAACGGTGTCAGTTCCGAACTGGTTGTCGACGTGGCAGGAGTACTCGCCCGCGTCCTCTCGAGCCACGCCAGCGATTTGCAGGGATCCTTCGGGTAATTGACGGACGCGTTCCGAAGCTTCCAAGGGGTGGCCTTTGACCTAGGAATTTAGAAAATAATTTTAACAGTATATCGCTGATTATGTGTGTATTTTAAGTTCCAGCTCCTTTTTGAAAAATGTCCTTTATGAAAAAAAAAAAAGTCATTTTTGTAAAATCGGTTGTGTAAAATGTTGACTCCCTACTCGCAGTCCAAATTCGAGAAACGGTTTCTTTTTTATTTTGGACGTTCTAGCTAGTCAGTGAAGTTCAGACATACAAAAACTGTCTTTCCCATACTTTCTGTAAGCATGACCACATCTTGACAGCATATCAGCAGTCAAATCTCAAATAACCAATGATGAATTTATAAAATACCTTCCACAAAATGTTGGGAGGAGGAACGCCGACAGCCAGACAGGGCAGTTTGACATCTTCCTTGTAAGTCGCGGTGAACGATTCATCGAAAGAGGCGATCTTGGCGGGTACTGAAATAAATATAACACAAAAAATAAATTAAAATTAGTGGAACATAATGCAAAATAATGTAAATACGTTACTGTAAAAGGAAACAATAATAACTGCTATATAAACTAGTAATTATTATGATTCATCTTGATACTGGACGGCTAGATTATAATATTGCTTTGAGCGATAACACTGACGCCGTTTGTCATATTTTAAACTATTCAAATCTATTTCTGAAATGCTTTCTCAAAAAGTGTAATTATCTAAGTGGTTTCTGATATAGTATTTATTTTAAATTTGTTAATTTTCTGCGTTGTACCAGAAGATAACCTTAAACAATGAAGTCTATTTACCTTTGTCGCTGGGGCTGCAGGACGCGGTGGCTGAGGGCTGGCCTTCACCAATGATGGTAGAAGCGGTAACCCAGAAGTCGTAACGTCCGGCTTTCAGTTCAGTTGCGGAGTAACTCGTTTGGGAAGCGGGTACCTATAACACAAAAAAAAAATGTTAGTTAACTTCTTCTGCTAACGCGCTTGCATGATAGTTCATGTCGTGGTAAATCGTCAGTCAGCAGGGCTGTCTGGCCACTGGTTGCACGATCATTTGTATATCGTCTTTCAGCATTACCCCGCGTTATTTTTTTCTTAAACGTCATTTATATTGTCTTTTGTTTCAGAAAATAGGTCGGAAAGTGAAAAGAAACCTTATTAGGATGAGGTTCGGCGTTTTGTGCTTGAGTGTAGACGTTGTAGTGCGTGACCACACCGTTGGGCTGCGCGGGAGGCCTCCACGACACTAGGATCGAGTCTTGTCCCATAACCAGGGCCTTTACAGCGCGAGGAGCTTCCGGCACTGCAAAGTAACCGTTATATATGAATGAATAAAGTCTATTTCTCTTTGAATATTGTTCCATTTGCCTCTTCGATGATAAGTCAACACTCACCGTCTTGTTCAGTTTGGCAGTGAATAGGAGCAGATCGTACGCCATCACCTCCGTTGGTAGTCGCAAGTACTTCCATTGAATAGTTTGTGAATTTCTTAAGTCCATGGAGAATAGTTTCGCTGCTAGCCGTAATCTTGGTGTCCTTTGACTTCTCATCTAGAAATAAGTATAATCTGTATAATTAAGAGGGCCTTTACTTGCACTATCAATCGCTCAGTATTTGCACGTCAACTTTATAATAAAAAAAATTGTGACACTTACCATACCAGGTTTCACTGGGTCCATAAATCACTTTGTAAGCCTTAATAAGTCCGTTAGCGGCGGCAAGAGGGGGGGAAACCCATGACACGCGGATGGTTTGCGCAGTAAGAGTGGTGCAGAGAACATCCTGGGGCGGAGCAGACGGTGCGCCTTCAGCAGTGTAAGCTCGTACTTCGCCGGATACGGGACCCGATCCCATCTTGTTGAAAGCTTGTACTACGATCGCGTATTGGGTGTATGTCCTGGAAACAAAATAAAATTATAGTAAAAAAATTGTTTGTTAAAAAAATCAGTTCGTCTGTTATGCAATGTTGGTAATTTTGTAAGAGCTCGTAATCTGTATGCCATGCAAGTGAATTAGAAGATCTACTTTTTTGCACTATTGTGTCTGTAATCGGCAAGTTAAAGACTTTATACCATTGACCCTCTAAAAAGCTTATTTTATTCATTGAAAACAGTGAATAAAAAGCATTAGAATAAAAACTGTTTAGTGTTCTTTGCTGTCATTAGTAAATTGGCGCTATGTTTATTACTGTAAGTTGTATGAACACAAAGTTTTATGTTACTTCATAATAAATCGATAAATCGATCGAAATGCAGTCAAGTGATGAAGAAGATGTGTTAACACCTGAGTTTATGAATGAGAGGGCGGCCGATATAGTAGAAAACTTGCTACCCACCAAATCACGGCTGGTTTACATCAAAGCCTACGATGAGTTTTTCAAATGGAAAAATGAAAATCAAGCTTCTGGAACATTTTCAGAGTGTGATTTCCTAACTTATTTTAATGAGTTGTCGAAGAAAAAGAAATCATCGACATTTTGGAGTACGTATTCTATGCTACGGTGCACTATAAAAACAAGGCATAACAAAAATTTGCAACTTCAAGTATGTTATTATGTCAACATAATAACATACTTGAAGTTGCAAATTCTTTTTCTCGTAGTCATGGTATAAAGTATAGTATGCAACTCTTGAATAAAACGGATTTATATCGAGGGCCATGAATCACTCGCGTCGCTCAGGATTATCACTCCCTACGGTCGTGATTCAATCGTTAGAATACTTCACTTGCTCGTGATGCATCTATGGCCCTCGGTTTAAATCCGTCCTTTATTCACTAATTGCATAATATACTATTGGTAGTCAGTTTCTGTCAGCACTTACTTCAAATTCAGAATGTCCAAGTGGTGTTCCTTGCCAGATTCCTTAGAGATATCAACAGTTTCAAACACGAAGGACTTGTTGCTTGAAGCCAGTTTGTAGCCAACATAGTATCTGGAAAATGAAAACATTACCGTTATTTCTCTTTCCTTCGAACTTAAAGATCCGAGATACGGAGTTATTCGATTGTCTTTTACCCCTGGAGTTCGCCGTTCCAGTCCTGAGGTGGGGGAGGCTTCCAGGTGACGCGGAGGGTGTGCTTGTCAACGGCATCGACTTTGCAATCTTGTGGGGGACCGGTGGGGGCTTCTTCAGCAGTGATAATGGTGACAGTTTCAGATGGCTCAGAAGTTCCTAGTTCATTTTCAGCGACGATCCTGATGTGGTAGGCAGTGGCTGGTCGTAAGCTAAATACTCCGGCTTCAGTCGCGTCTCCAGGTACAAGAACTCTGCAAAAATAAAATGGTTTTAAATATTCGTATGGACAGAATTGACATATCAGTCATCTAAGAGAAACTTGTGGAGTACCTGTCAATATCTTTTTCCCAGTTACCCTTGGCGCGTTTGTATTCAATAAGGAACTTCTTGATTGGTGAGTTGCCATCGTAAGGTGCGGCCCAAGATAATTGCACGGTCCTTCCAGATTTGTCTAATACCTTCAAACCGTACGGCGCTTCGGGAACCTCTGTAATGTTACTTCGATTGAGTATCTTTGAATATTTTTTCACTACTACACCGTAGTGTCATTGTTTAATCGTCTTTTACCTTGAATTATCATGTTGATGCTGGTATCATCAGAGCCAAAAGCATTGGTCGCGACGCAAGTGAAGAGAGCGCTGTCAGATCGTTCGGTTCTACGGATGCTAAGGTCGGATACAACACCTCCGGGCAGAATTTCCTCGCGAATAGTGTAACGTGGGTCAGATTTGGGTTCGAGGCGTTTGTTGTTCATGTTCCAAATTATACCAATTGGCTGTAAACAATAATTAATGTTTAAGTCTTTTTTAGTTTATTTATTTTTGTTTGTGGAGTTGTCTTCGATTGTTACCTTTTCTCCTTTAGCTTGGCACTGGAGAACAGCTGGTTCACTTCGGCGGGCAGTCTGATTCCTCATTTTAATTTCGAATTGAGGTGGGGCTAAAATTTTAAAACACAGATTTTAATATTGTAAACCATGGCGAGCTGCTTTTAGCGTAGCTTTTGCATTCAGCTTACCTTGAACGCTAATAAGAATAACGGCAGACAATCCTGATCCGATTCCATTAACAGCTTCGCACAAGTAGTAACCCTCATTCGTCTTTTGAATATTCGCAATGGCCAAAGTTCCATCCTCAACTTTTACATTAGGGTTGTTTGGCTTAAGATCTTTGTAATCGCCAGGGGTATCACCTAAAAGGATTATACAATATATTTTATGTCCGTCGTGGAAATGATCTCTAGTTAAACAATATAAGTACATCGCTGTATTATAATTACCTTCCGCCCGTTTCCATGTGACTTGGGGCTTAGGGAAACCATCGGCTTTACATTCAACTTTAGCATCAGAGCCTTGAGCAAATGCCTTATCAGTGGGCTCAATAATCCAGCGTGGGGGAACTGAAATATCACCGATAGGTTATAGCACTTGCACTGTTTGCTACATGAAATAAGGGCCAAAATCTTTTTGATTACTTATTGATTTTCATTCTCTATTTATTTGTTTATGTTTATAGAGACTATTTGAATTAAAAATTGTATGAGATTGCAAAGATATAGCTTTTTGAATCATGGTAATTTAATTTAATTTTACACATAAAAAATTGGCAAAACAGAAGACTGTTTATTTTACTCTTTAAGGAAAAGATTTGTTTCACAGTTATATTTATTTATTTTATTTTCAATCTCGGTAATGTCCTTAATTTAAACTTAATTCGTGGTGCTAATATGAAACAAAACCTCATCCTTAAATTAACTAGGGGGAATCTTTTTTTGTTAAATTTATTTGAGTATATATTTAAGTATAGTGAACTTCATTTTTAATAAATTGCAACAAAATACAGAAATAAATTTATACGAATATTTAAAAATATTTGACCACATAGAAATTGGCATTTTTTTTCTTCGATTGCTTCTGCTGTAGTTCATGTATACTTAAATATAATTATATCATCTGAAAAGCTCCTGTAACGACTAGGTATAGTATTGAATATAGTTTCAGATATACTTCATAAGCATTGTATAAATAAAAGATATTTTTAAGTATGTGCTTTAAGGCGCCGCCATAGAAGCTTTAAAGACGAAAATATTTCAAAGACTGCAAAAAAAACAAATTGGCATATCAATCTACAAACCATAATTATATTATTAAATTGGATATAAATAATAAAACAAATTATAAATACAAAGCATATCTACACTCCACCATCAACAAACAAAGCAATGCGCTACAAATGTGAAGAAATAATGCGTTTGTTTATTACTGAAATGATTATCAAAACATTATTTCAACAGACTTTATACATAATATTAGTAAGCCAAGCAACAAGCTTAAAATTAATGGCAAATACGCAAATAATTTAATGAAACAAATATAAAGAAAGGAACCCAAAGGAGAGGAAGGTGTAAGGGTCAAAATAAAATGGAAGGAGTGGATAAAAAGGGTACGTCGATGATAGCCGCAGCCGGTTCCTATGGAAAGCATTCAAAACGACTGATCTAAACCCTGTCTCGAGATTGATAACGAAACGTTCATGTTATCACCTAAACGTGATATGAATATTTTAAACAAATTAAGACAGCTATGGAGTGAGAATTTCATTTATCTACCGATCAACGATATTTTGGTTTTTTTTTTCTTTAAAAGTAACGGAATAATTTAAAGCATACAATATCGAATCTACGCAAAGCTGGTCCGTGCTAGGATGAAGGGTACACAGATGCGTGACGTATACCATGGACTTCTAGTGAGGCGGTATAGTTGGACATGCCAGCGGCATTGCGCGCGATACACGCATACGATCCGCTGTGCGACCAACTCGCCGGGTCGATCAGAAGCAATGAAGCTCTCTGCGCAATTTTAGTTGCCGCCACGCCGGCTTTCTCCTTCAAAGGTTGCCCTTCAAAGTACCACTGAATACCGAGAGGTTGATCGCCCTCCGAGACCAAACATGTAACTTGACTGGCCTGCCCCGCAAACAGCGGAGTCTCGAACGAGAATGGAACTATGCGAGGCAGTACTGGAAATAACCATAGATTTTTGGGTTAGATCAATTAGGATATCGTCGAGACAGGCAATGTTAGCGACTTGTGAGAAAAGAGGTATAGAACGGTGACTGTGAACGGACTATCCTTTCAGGTGCGATATTGTGATGTTAGTTCCCATATTAATCGATTCAGTTGGCATCATAGCATTATCAAATTTAGACGTGCCGTTGACGACGAGTGTCGCTGCATATTCTACGCGGCCGGCCGCATTCTGCACGATACACGTGTAGTTCCCTTGATGATTTGCGCTCACGGAGTTGATGGTGAGGACGGAAGCACGAGGACTGAGAGGCATTGTCGTGATGTCTCGCTGAAGACTCGAGTCCATAGTCTCGCTGCTGAATGTCCACGATATGTCGAGAGGTAGATCGCCCTTGGTGGCAACACAATTCACTACCGCTGTGTCGCCCGGGTTGAATGGCACCTCACCGAAATTGAACGGCATTATCAACGGTGGAACTAGGACAGTAAAAATTTATGGTAAAGTGAAATTTGGAAATGAAAGTTTGAGGTTAAAAGGACGGAAGCGTAAAAATAGTCACTTTTTGTTCGCACCCTTTACAACCAGATCGGTGGTATGCGAAACGACGCCCGCAGCATTACTCGCAGTACAATTAAAAAGCCCTGCGTGTGTTGCATCCACTGACTCAATGGTTAATACGCTACTTCTTCGGTCGTTGGTACTAACACGAACTCCGGGAATGGATTTGGCAGATTGATTATTGACAGTCCAGTCAATAAGAACCGGTTGATCCCCATGGGTTACTATACACTGAAGAGCAAAATAATCCCCAAGAAAAGCCGGCTCTGGGCCGGCAATGAAAGGTGCAATCTTGGGAGGAACTGAAACAAAGTTTATCTAAATGACAAAATAATAAGTTTCTACCACATATGAGACTAACCGTAAACAACTAAGTCAGCTGAATGGGTATTACGGCCAGCACGATTCTCCCCGATACATGTATAAGAACCGGCGTGTTTGGCATCCACAGATTCTATTATTAGTAAGCTACTTCTTTTGGAATTGGTCACAACATAATTGCTATTCCTCTGAGATATGGATTGTCCGTTAAACATCCAAGTAATAGTGAGTGGAAGATCACCATAATTTATAGTGCATGCAGCCTGTAAATATTCTCCGACATTGGTGGGTTTTTCGCCGAATGTAAATGGCAAAATGTTGGGAGGAACTGGAATGTTATAATTAATAGAAAGTGAAATTGGATATATATTTGAGAAATAACCGAAAAATCTGATTATATAACGATAAAGACACATAATAAATCTAATTTACCGAGAAAGAAATAATTAGGCACCGTTAATTATCAAAGTAGACGTGTGATAGTGGACTCCTGCTTCGTTTTCCGCAACACAAGTGTAGTTTCCAGCGTGATTGTGTGCTACTGAGGCTATACTTAGAATAGCACTTCTCTCGCCTATGTGAAATACGGTTACTCCAGATCTGGGTTTAATAGGTTCGTCATCGAATAGCCATTTTAGTCGCAGTGGATGGTCTCCCTCAATAACAGAGCAGGGGGTTGTTACTACTTGTCCGGAGTTCATTGCGACTTCGCCGAAAGAGAAAGGTTGGACCACAGGAGGAACTAAACAGAAAGCAAGCACATCCGAGCTATGTATAACGTTTCAGTACCAATAACGTTTAGAAGAGCCGTGTGGCTGGTGGTGCCTGCCCTATTCGCCGCAGTGCATGTATAGTTGCCACTATTAGGTCCCAAGGCGGTCGGTATATCGAGAACAGACACGCGTTCGCTTAAAGTTGTAGTTTTTACACCCATTCTGCGGGTGACAGGGTGCCCTTGGAAGCTCCAGGAGATGTTCAGAGGTGTATCGCCCTTCGAAACGTGACAGTCGAGGTGCACAGACTCTCCCGCAAATACGGCTTCGTCTAACTCGAAAGGTTTGATGTGAGGGACGACTGAGTAAAGAAAACATTGCAACGTTAGTAAATATGTATATAAGGCGCATGCTGCGACATCTAGTGGAAATACCCTTAATGTTGAGTGTAGTGGAATATCTATCTTCTCCCGCTCTATTTCTGGCGATGCAGGTATAATTTCCACTGTGGGCTCCCGTCACAGATGCAATAGATAAGAAGGATGTTTGCTCCGCCATTTTAATGGTTTTAATTCCCATATGAGTGGATAGATCTTTGCCTTCGAATGTCCATGTAATAGACATCGGTCGGTCTCCTTTACTGGCGTGGCAGGTCATTTGGACAGATTCTCCGTAATAGATGGATTCTTCGATTTCAAACGGTAGTATATGAGGAGGGACTGATAAAGGAAAAGTGTTTTCTAAATTGTAAATCTAAACGTGCATTATATCTATACACTTATGGAACAATTTTCTTACAGTAGCTATTGTACTAGGGGAACACATCCAATACCATGAATATTGACGAGGACAGAGTGATATGCGCGTCCGGCGCGGTTACTGGCCGTGCAAGTGTAGTTGCCGCTGTGCTGGCCCATAGCAGTTGGAATACTCAGGACTGAAGCTTTTTCTCCTAACTTAGTAGTTGTTATGCCCATGTTATTATGATAAGGGATTTCATGCCCTTCGAAACTCCACGATATTTGAAGAGGTCGATCGCCTTTCGATACATGACAAGTAAGGTGCACGGATTCACCAGCGAATATAGATTCTTCAACTTCGAAAGGAATAATGTGCGGTACCACTTGAATAAAAAAGAAACAATTACATATAGGTAGATTTTACAGAAATGACAAGAGAAACCATTCAGGGATAAATATTAATGTTACTGATAGTACAGATGCCTTGATTCCTATTTAATCTAATTATAACATCCGAATTGTTTTTTTTTTCCTATGGAACATGTCTTCTTTACTTTCTTTAATAACGTTTCACGATTATTTTGTTTGTTAACCCTAGCAAAATATGAATAGAAAACAAAAAAAAATTAAGATGTGATATTCTTTGGCGTTTTTGATGAAAAAAAATTATGAGGAATGAATAACAAAGAATAAATAAACAAAATGCGTAGGTACGCTGCTTTTAGACGTGCCTACAGAATTCATGCTGGTTCTGTCAGCAAATCCTAAAAGCATCGATTCGCTGTGTGATTAACGTAAGACAAAACATATTTTATGATGAACAAATGAAACTGACCATGAACATTTAGAACAGTGGAATGATTAGTGGAACCGGCTCTGTTCTGTGCTCTCTGTAGCTACGCAGGTATAGTTGCCACTGTGACTGGCAGTTGCCGCAGAGATCGATAGAAATGAAGTACGCGACGTCATTTTATTCGTCATGATATCTAGATGCGATGAAGTATTGTCGAACCCATGAAAGTGCCACTTGATACTTAGGGGCAAGTCACCCTTTGAAACATGACAATTGAGCTGTACTGGTTCCCCAGCGAACACCGACTCGTCAGCTTCGAAGGGTACGATGTATGGCAACACTGTTAATCCAGAAGGCTTTGATTATTGCAGAGACAAGCGTGCAGCGTGCGAGAGGCTAGGGCGGCTAACGGGCTTTGGGAATACCATGAACATTAACTGTGGCCGAATGAACTGCCAGGCCGGCACGGTTGGCGGCGTGGCATGAATATTCGCCGCTGTGGCTAGCTTGCGCACTAGATATCGTCAACAAAGATGTCCGTTCGCCGATCTTCATCGTAACAATTCCTTGATGCGAGGACAATTCTTGGCCATGAAAACTCCAACTGATAGTGATAGGGGCATCGCCTTTTGACACATGACATCCCAATTGTATAGACTCTCCGGCAAAGACGGGCTCTTCGGCCGTAAATGGAACGATGTGCGGAGGAACTGGTGAGGGCAAACAAATAATAAAAATAAACAAAACAATGGTAACACACTAAAGTAACCAGTGTACCCTGAACGTTTAATGTAGCTGTGTGGTTGGTGCTGGCTACAATATTGGAAGCTGTGCAAGTGTAATTTCCGGTATGTTTCTCTGTTGCAGCTGGGATGGCCAAAATTATACTTCGGGCTCCTACTTTTGTGATTACGACTACGTCCTTTTTTTTTAATGGTTTGTTTTGAAATGACCAAGAAAGATCCAAAGGCATGTCGCCTTTCGGAATATGACACATAATCTGTATGCTTTCACCGTAAAAGACGGCATCATCAAACTCGAATTGGGAAATAATTGGTGCCACTGAAAGAGATAGCCAAATATTCTTGGTAGTTGTTTTGTGATACTATACATCTACAACAAGTAGAGGATTGGTGTAAGAGGTAATAGAACAACGCATAAGCAAAGACAATTCACCGAGACCATATACCCTTGACATTGAGCGTGGCGTGGTGGCTAGCACTGGCGACAAGATTAGAGGCGGTGCATGTGAAATTGCCAGAGTGTTTAGCCGTCACCGCGGGGATTATAAGAACCGAGCCCCTATCCCCCGCATTCATGATGTTCAAACCCGGCAGTGAACTCACATCTCCTTTGCTAAATGTCCACTTGATATTTAAGGGCTTATCTCCTTTTGGTACATGGCACATGACTTGAACACCTTCTCCGTAAAAAACTGATTCGTCGAATTCAAAATGAGTTATAACTGGTGCCACTGAAATGTATTAGATCCTAGAAGTTAAATACATTTTTATGTGCACATGAATGTTTTTCATTGCTTTAATTCCAAATATTGACTAGATTAGTGACAATAAATTTTATGGCCCGCCAAAGTTACAAAGGTAAAAATATAGAAATAAAAGTCAAAACACATCATCTAGCAGGCACAAATGCATTAATTCAAGGTACCGTTGACAAATAACTCCGCAGAATAATTCATGGAGCCCGCTTCATTTTTAACCACACATGTATAATTGCCCTGATTTTGATGGCTCACAGATTCAATGTTTAATTGACTTGATCGTTTCGTGTTCACAAGATTAATTCCGATATTTCCAGATTTCACAGGGTTTCCATTGAAAAACCATTCTATTGTCAAAGGGAGATCACCTTTACTGACCGCACAAGTAACCAAAACCATTTCTTGAGCATTTACTGGTCCCTCGCCGAATTCGAAATGTTTTATCTGTGGAGGGACTGCAGAGGAAGAAGTCATTAATTGATTGACTGCGATTTTTAAAATATCTTTTTTTGCGTGTTTAAATATTTGTTTAAAAAAATGTGCTGTTCCCTTCATTTATGTTCACATAGTTCGTCAAAATGTAGGGAACACCAGATAATTTTTTCGCGATTTCAGGGTTGGTTCCATAGTAAAAGTTGTTCATAATGATGAGAACAATGACCCCTTAAGAGTATGCCCATGAAATCAAATTTCACTATGTATAGTAGCTTTGCTATTTGTTGATAATACTGTGTATACTTGTTGTGTGTGTCTCTTAGTTTTGTTAAAAAAAGGTAACAATAAAATTTCTGAAATTTATCTAAAATATGTCCCGGATTTAAGGGTCTAAATTGTGTTGACGAGCGAGATAGATGTTATAAAATGTAAATGTAGGACTAGGTTTTTGTATGAGGAGTAAAAAATAAGTTATGAAATTACACAAATAAATAACCAATTTATTAATAAATCGTGCGAACAAAAGCTAATAAACTTTTGGAAGTGTTTTTACTCGGTACCGTTCACGTTGAGCACCGCACTGTGGCTACTGCGGCCGGCTTCGTTTTCAGCTATGCAAGTGTAATTGCCGATATGTTCATGTTGAACGTTCTCTATGCTCAAAATTGATATTCTTTTTCCGTTTCTGTTTATCAGAATACCATTGCCCGAGTTAAGAGTTTTGTCGTTTAGTTCCCAGTGAATTTTCAAAGGTAAGTCCCCTTTGCCGACGGTACAAGTTAGAGATACTGTATCCCCTGCGTTGAGTATTTCTTCCCCGAAATCAAAGGGCGTAACCTGCGGCACAACTATAGAATAGTTTATTGTTATTAATCGAATTAACAAAAAAAACGAAAGAGCTCCCTGAACAAAATACTTGTGAGTGACTCCAACTTATGTCTTCGAATTACATTTGTGCTTCATATTATAAAATGATTCGCAACGTCATAACACGGAAAGTATAGCAACACTGTCAGGAAAACATGGATGGGAAATAAAAATTAGGGAAACAAAGCAACAAATCAATACGATGCATTTGGTTATAATCGAGGTCGTAGGGTATAAATACCGTTAACAGCCAACTCAGTTGAGTAATTGGCATGACCTGCTCTGTTGGCAGCTGAGCAAGTGTACACTCCTGTGTGTATGGATGCTACTGAGTCTATCGACAAGCTGCTTGACTTGTGACCGATCCTAGACACGGTGATTCCCTGAATATCACTAGTAAGTTTCCCATTCAAGTGCCAAGTGATATTGACTGGCGTGTCACCTTTTGTCACCATACATTGCACCCCGACTGCATCGCCCGCGTTAGCTGGTTCCTCTCCGAAGGTAAAAGGATGGATTTGGGGTAGAACTGTTTTAGGAAACTACTTTTAATTGATGTAAGATACCAAACGTACAAATTAAAATAATGTCGAAACTACATAGGAATTAAAACATGAAGAACCATTAACTTCCAGCGTGGCGCTGTGATTGACTTGACCAGCTAGGTTTTCCACGTAGCAAACGTACAATCCCCTATGGGTGCCGTTGACAGAATCAATATTCAGTATGGACATTTTGCGACCCATGCCTCCAATAGCTATTCCGATGTTATTGTTCTGAGCAATTTTTCTTCCATTTAGACTCCACGAGAAATTAGCTGGCAGGTCACCCTTATTCATAACACATTGAACCGCCGCGGGATCACCAGCGTTGGCTGGCTCGTCGCCGAATTCGAAGGGTGAGATTTGGGGAGGAACTAAAGTTATAAAAAGCTATTAAAATTAATTAGAAATCAATTAAGTATAAAGCGAACCGTTGACGCTTAGTATCGTAGTGTGGTTTGTAACGCCGGCTTCATTCTTGATTTCACAAGTATAAGATCCTCGATGTACTGAGCTTATGGGTTCTATGTTTAATATCCATGTTTTCTTGCTGATATTCGTGAGTGCAATGCCGAGATTATTGCGCGGTTTTATTTCTTCTCCATTGAAGCGCCATGTGAACTTCACCGGCAGATCACCCTTGCTCATTACGCATGACACTGATGCAGTTTCTCCTTCATTCAGAATTTCTTCTCCAAATTCGAAGGGCGTAATTTGCGGTGGAACTATTATTAGTATTTTTTAATTATTTAGATGCCTAATAAATTTATAGATTCTTCACTTTGAAATTGTAGCATTTAGGGACTGAAGGGGACTGATATAAGGGTGAATCAATGACCCAATAATGTGATTGACGAGGACGTCAGAGTGATTAAGCGCTCCCGACGTTGTCATTGATCGTGCAAGTGTAGTTGCTGCTGTGCTGGCCTATAGCAGTTGGAATACCCAGCACTGAAGCTTTTTCTCATAACTTGGTAGTTACGCCCATGTTATTGTGATAACGAACTTCAAGGCTTTCCAAACTCCACGAGGTTTGAAGAAACAGATCGATTTTTGATACTTGACCAGATTCTCCAGCGAATATCTAGATCGATGAACTACAAACGGAATAATTTCCAATAACACATGAAGAAAATTTAAAGTTGCAAAGAGGAAGACTTAATAACAATTTTACTTTGACTAATTAAGGCGAATAAATAATTGTGAATGTGAAGATTCCTTCATTCATGATTGTCCTAGAAATAGTGAGACTATCGAAATAATTACCCCATTTGCGTCGTTAAAAGGTTTTGGCATCATTAAAGGTATAATGTTAATAATGTAAGATAAATGATAAGGACTGAAAACCAAAACAATTAAATGCGTACGTTGCTTTCAGACATGCTTACAGAATTCATGCTGATTCTGACAGCAATTCCTATTATTAATACGCATCGATTCACTGTGATGAACGAAAGATAAGACAAATGGAACTGACCATGAACATTGAGAGAAGTAGAATGATTAGTGGAACCGGCTCTGTTAGTAGCAACGCAGGTGTAGTTGCCACTGTGGCTAGCAGTCACCGCAGAGATCGACAAAAATGAAGTACGAGATGTCATTTTATTTGTCATGATATCTAGATGCGATGATGTATTTTCTAGCCCATGAAAGTGCCACTTGATGTTTAGTGGCAAATCACCCTTGGAAACATGACAAGTAAGCTGAACTGGTTCCCCGGCAAACACCGACTCGTCCGTTTCGAAGGGTACGATGTGTGGCAACACTGTTAAACCAGAAGGCTTTGATTAATGCAGAATCAAGCGTGCAGCGTGCGCTAGGCTAGGGCGGCTAACGGGTTTTGGGAATACCATGAACATTAACTGTGACTGAATGTACTGCCAGGCCAGCACGGTTGGCGGCGTGGCATGAATATTCGCCGCTGTGGCTAGCTTGTGAACTAGATATCGTCAACAAAGATGTCCGTTCGCCGATCTTCATCGTAGAAATTCCTTGATGTGAGGACAATTCTTGGCCATGAAAACTCCAACTGATTGTGATAGGGGCATCGCCTTTTGATACGTAACATGTCAACTGAATAAGCTCGCCAGCAAAGACGGGCTCTTCGGCCGTAAATGGAACGATGTGCGGAGGAACTGGTGAGGGCAAACAAATAATAAAAATAAACAAAACAATGGTAACACACTAAAGTAACCAGTGTACCCTGAACGTTTAATGTAGCTGTGTGGTTGGTGCTGGCTACAATATTGGAAGCTGTGCAAGTGTAATTTCCAGTATGTTTCTCTGTTGCAGCTGGGATGGCCAAAACTAAACTTCGGGCTCCTAATTTTGTGATTAGGACTGCATCAGTGTTTTTTATGGGTTTGTCTTGAAACGACCAAGTAAGGTTCAGTGGCATGTCGCCTTTCGGAATATTACACATAATCTGTATGCTTTCACCGTAAAAGACGGCCTCATCGAACTCGAATGGCGATATGATTGGTGCCACTGAAAAGAATAGCCAAATGTTCTAGGTAGTTGGTAGCTGTTTTGTGACACTATATGTAACTACAATATTTTTAAAGGATTGGTGTAAGAGGTAACAGAAAATAACGCATAAGCAAAGACAATTCACCGAGACCATATACCCTTGACATTAAGCGTGGCGTGGTGGCTAGCACTGGCGACAATATTAGAGGCGGTGCATGTGAAATTGCCAGAGTGTTTAGCCGTCACCGCGGGGATTATGAGAGCTGAACCCCTATCGCCCACGTTCATGATGTTCAAACCGGGCAGTGAACTCACATCTCCTCTGCTAAATGTCCACTTGAAATTTAATGGTTTGTCTCCTTTTGGTACATGGCACATGACTTGAATACCCTCTCCGTAAAAAACAGATTCGTCGAATTCAAAGTGAGTTATAACTGGTGCCACTGGAAAGTATTATTTCCTAGAATAATTAAAATAATTTCATGTGCCCAATATAATGAACCAGAATGTTTTCCTTTACGTATAGTTCCGGTACTAACTATAACAGATTAGAGACAATCAATTTTATGGCCCGCCAAAGTTACAAATGGAAAAATATAGATAAAAAATAACACATCTAGCAGGCAAAAATGCATTAATTCAAAGTACCGTTGACGAATAATTCGGCAGAATAATTCATGGACCCAGCCTCATTTTTTACCACACATGTATAATTTCCCTGATTTTGATGGCTCACAGACTCGATGTTTAGTTGACTTGATCGTTTGGTATTCACAAGATTGATTCCAATATCTCCAGATTTCACAGGTTTTCCATTAAAAAACCAAATTATGGTCACAGGTAGATCCCCTTTACTGACTAGACATATGACTAAAACCATTTCTTGAGCATTTACTGGTCCCTCGCCGAATTCGAAATGTTTAATCTGTGGAGGGACTGCAGCGGGAATAGGAATTAATTGCAAAAACTAAAAAAGTGGTGACAAGACTACATTTATTGTGAATTTAAAAATGAGTATTTTTCTTCATTTTCTTATTATGGTACGATGGGTGCTTGGTGTTCAGAATACTCAATTTAAATTGTTTTGTAAGTTTGTCAATTTTATATTAAATTTGAAGAGCCAATTCCGAGTTCAATGACTGCTAAATAAAAAGAAGAGAAAATTTTATTTATATTATGCCGTGACGCTGCTATCGTACTTTGCCACACACGATGTTATCATTATTTTTAAACGACGAAAAAATAAAGGAGGATGTTCTCAAGTCGACGCGTATATTTTGAAGTGAGAAGAGAGCGGATATAGTTCTCTAACTAAAATATTCGCAGCACGTAAATTAATGGTAGGTAGGTTTTATAGATGTAGGACTGGGTTTTTATGTTAGCAAAAAAAAAATACAATTTATAAACGTACACAAACAAAGTAACAATTAATAAATCGTGCAAACAAAAGCTTAGCAACTTTTGGAAGTGTTTGGTAATTGGTACCGTTCACGTTGAGCACCGCACTGTGGCTACTGCGACCGGCTTCATTTTCAGCTATGCAAGTGTAGTTGCCGATATGTTCATGTTGAACATTATCTAATATTAAAATTGAGACTCTTTTTCCGTTTCTGTTTATCAGAATACCATTGCCCGAGTTAAGAGTTTTGTCGTTTAGTTCCCAGTGAATTTTCAAAGGTAAGTCCCCTTTGCCGACGGTACAAGTTAGAGATACTGTATCCCCTGCGTTGAGTATTTCTTCCCCGAAATCAAAGGGCGTAACCTGCGGCACAACTATAGAATAGTTTATCGTTATTTATTAAAATGGAAAGGTGCCTAATAGCTTTACTCTACGCCGAATACTTCTAAAGTGTACTGTAAAAACGTTATAATCAAGTAATGTAGGTACTGCAATAAAATTATACTTGTGAATTATTCTGTTATAATATTGCTTTTTGATCAAAATTTGGATCAAGTCACGTTATATCTGTCACCATGCCTTTGATGTTTTTTTTTTTAATGTGGGCGTAATATTATGGGACAGTGTAATGGAAATGTTAACAGAGATCTATAATATGGGAAACAAAGCAAAAAATCAATACGATGCATTTGATCATAATCGAGGTCATAGGGTATAAATACCATTAACAGCCAACTCAGTTGAGTAATTGGCATGACCGGCTCTGTTGGCAGCTGAGCAAGTGTACACTCCTGTGTGTATGGATGCTACTGAGTCTATCGACAAGCTGATTGACTTGTGACCAATTTTAGTAATGGTGATCCCCGGAATTTCACTAGTTGGTTTCCCATTCAAGAGCCAAGTGATATTGACTGGTGTGTCGCCCTTCGTCACCATACATTGTACTCCAACTGTGTCGCCCGCGTTAGCTGGTTCCTCTCCGAAGGTAAAAGGATGGATTTGGGGTAGAACTGTTTTAGGAAACTACTTTTAATTGATGTAAGATACCAAACGTACAAATTAAAATAATGTCGAAACTACATAGGAATTAAAACATGAAGAACCATTAACTTCCAGCGTGGCGCTGTGATTGACTTGACCAGCTAGGTTTTCCACGTAGCAAACGTACAATCCCCTATGGGTGCCGTTGACAGAATCAATATTCAGTATGGACATTTTGCGACCCATGCCTCCAATAGCTATTCCGATGTTATTGTTCTGAGCAATTTTTCTTCCATTTAGACTCCACGAGAAATTAGCCGGCAGGTCACCCTTATTCATAACACATTGAACCGACGCGGTATCACCAGCGTTGGCTGGCTCGTCGCCGAATTCGAAGGGTGAGATTTGGGGAGGAACTGAAGTTGTAAAAGCGATTAAAACAAATATCAAATTAATAAAGAATAAAGCGGACCGTTAACGCTTAGAATTGTGGTGTGGTTTGTAACGCCGGCTTCGTTTTTGATTTCGCAAGTATAAGAGCCTCGATGAACTGAGCTTACAGGTTCTATGTTTAATATTGATGTTTTCTTGCTGATATTCGTGAGCACAATGCCGAGATTATTGCGCGGTTTTATTTCTTCTCCATTGAAGCGCCATGTGAACTTCACCGGCAGATCACCCTTGCTCATTACGCATGACACTGATGCAGTTTCTCCTTCATTCAGAATTTCTTCTCCAAATTCGAAGGGCGTAATTTGCGGTGGAACTATTACCAAATTATTATTATTCCTATTTGAAAAGGGGTTAGGGTTTTAGGATAATGCACACTACATAACCGAAAAAAGCAAGCTGAACGTTATTAGGATGAGTACCGTTGACTTCGAGTACAGCGCTATGATTAACTGAGCCAGCCATGTTCGTCGCCACACAGAGGTACGTGCCCCTGTGTATACCACTTACAGAGTCTATGTTTAGGATCGAGGTCTTTTTGTTGATAACGGTTAAAACGATTCCCATATCGTTCTTCTTTGGTATGACTTGTCCATTAAGAACCCAGGAGATGTTAAGGGGTTGATCGCCTTTGCTTAATGCGCAAGATATGGAGGCCGTGTCTCCTGCATTTGCTGGCTCATCACCAAATTCGAATGGTAATATTTGAGGGGGCACTGTATAAAAATATTACTTTAAACTAAGCACTAGTGCAGGGGCGTGTGTGGCATACGATGTAGCTTTGGCGGGCATAAACATCTTGGTTTATAGATATTTTTATGAGTAGAAAATAACATTCATTTTGAATTATGTAGGTCTACAGTTTATATACCTGAAATAAATTTGATTAGTACACAATACACGTTAAATATAATACCATAATTTAGTGTAAGTCGCTGTTTTCGGTATTTATAGATTGAACAGGTTTTTTTATTATAAACTATTTCTTAAACTATCAGATCAGCATAGTTTTCTTAAATTATGGTATTAATAAAGGAGAAACAACTGAGTCCCAGTGTGAGTTTTAATAAAGTATCATATATCCGAATATTGATTTGAAAATACATATTATGTTAGGGACTCGGTAACAAACCGTTTACTGTCATTGAAGAAACATAAAAATACGATTTATCTCTGTTAATCTATTCGCTCTATTAAAGTTGCACAAGACCTCCTGAAAAAGAAAGTTTATTTTCGCATTCTAAGTTGAGTGTAAAGTTTTCATAATATGCCCAGCGAACGGTTTTTTCTCGGAAAACAAATATCTCATCAGAGGATTGTGAATGAAATGAGTTAAAATCGACATAAAGCAAATCATGTCAAGTTTTTATAGTTGTATGTAAATCGAATCGACATTTTTATTGAATATATTTTTAAACTTTACCAAATCGCATTGAATCAAATCATTATATTCACAAACACGAATATCTGACATAGTAAATCGTAGGTACCTTTGAGATAAAATACTATTCAGTAGTATTGTGAGCGTAAGGCTCATTGATGTTGCTTTATCAGTTCCTATTAGATTAGCTAGTTCAAATAATCTGTTGGTACGAATTTAGTTTTTAAAGCGATTGTTTTTTTTGTAATATATCCAAATTATTAATGTGTTTTAAAAATTAACTGGTGAAAAATACATGAAATGATTATTTGGTTGTGAGGCATATAAGATGCACTTTTCAGTTATCGTTCATATTGCAAACAGTTTTTCTAGTTGGTCAGATAAACTGTTTCAACTGTGCCTTAAGATTTTTTGGATATCGGTGACCATCATTGGTTCTTAATGGAATTTATCAACTGACAGTCTATATTTGAACACTCAAAGGTACCTCAACGTCATAAAAAATTATTGTAGACGAACTTACCCATGACTTGTACTTCTAATGCTCCTTTAGCGGTGTATCCCTGCGAGTTCTTGGCTACGCAAGTATAGGTCGCTTCGTCGCTCATTCGCTCTACGTTTTCGATCACGAGGGTGCCATTGGGGAATACCTTCTGTTTGCGGTTGATGGGCAGTACCCTGGAATTTAAACATTATTCAAAATGAGTCAAGGTCTATTCTACACAGCTTCATTTGATATCCTATAGTAAAGGTTCGGATAGTTTAAAGTTCCTATATTATATGAATGGAAAATGTATTTGTGGTGAAATTCTGAAATAATATATCGCGTCGGAACTTTTATTTTTTGTCAGACAGAATTCGGTTTAAGGAGGAGTCAAAACGTTGTATACCGAGCGATTCACTATGGGATGCTCCAGACAGAATTCTGACTTCTAAATTATTTGTGGTCTATGTCTGATAGAAAATAAAACACAGTCATTTTGCCTGGTTGCGCTCCGACTTTTATATATTTTTCGCCTAACATCCTATGAAAGATCCAACACAAATGGTAATTTCCCAAATCGACTTCATTAAAATCTTTAATTTATTCGGTCACTAACAGACGACGCACTGTCTTAACGCTGGGATCATTAAATCTTGCACGGAAAGGAAGGATTTTTAAAAACTACGGTTAAAATAGGGGATGAAAGCTTGTACAGAAGTTCATCATTTTTGCGGATGCGAAATCCCATCGGACACATGGCTTGTAATAATAATAAATTCGTTTCATATTAACCTGTTATCACGTTCCCATACAATAGAGTCGATAGGATAACCAGCTACTGGGCAGTGCACAATGAGGTTGTCTCCGGCGACGACGGGGCGTTTCTTCATGGGTCGCACGTAGGGCAGGCCGTACACGTTGACGCGAGACGAGTGGGATGCGCTGCCGACCTGGAATGCATGAATGTCACTGAGTTAGCAGTATTTTATTTTCTCTTTCTTTTTTGTGTAGGTACTAAACGTAGTGTTTTTGTTTCAAGGGGAGGAATTCACTCGTTTATGAGATAATCTGAAATAGTTGATATTAGTTGTCAGGTTTGCCACATAAGGATAAATCATTTTAATGGAATAACTTCGAAATATTGCTCAATCAATCTGCCTAGCCTTTTCCCAACTATATTGGGGTCGGCTTCCAGTCTAACCGGATGCAGCTGAATACCAGGATTTTACATGGAGCGACTGCCTATCTGACCTCCACAACCCAGTGACTGGGTAATACGATACCCCTTGGTAAAACTGGTTGTCAGACTTTCGGGCTTCTGACGACCCGTAACGACTGCCAAAGATCACCGAATGAAAGCCGGGATCTACGGCTTAACGTGCTTTCCGAGGCACAGAGGAGTCTCGATATGTAAAGATGGTCACCCATCTATGGACAAACCCCGGCAAGCGTAGCTTAACCTGACGGATCGACCCGTGCGGCTGTTATTACTTAGCCACAAGCTCGAAATATTGCAATTCACCGAATTTTTGAAAATAAAAATATGTTCATCATCCTGTTACCCTTATTCCGATTTATTTGGTTGGCGCAATTTGTACCTCCCAGAAACAAACAAATCCAAATATTTACCTTGCTAGACGCAATGCACGTGTACAATCCACCATCATTAGTATGCACGGAAGAGATGTTCAAGTGAGATTCAACGTTGCCATCAGCAGTAACGAACTGTCCGATCTGAAGCCTGTCGCCGCTGGTCAGTTTGTCGCCGTCCAAAAGCCAGGAAATGTCGGGAGTAGGGTTGCCGGATGCGACACATTTCAGACGGAGGGATGGGCCGGAGCGGAAAGTCTGTTCGCCGAAGCTGTGACGGATCAGTGGTGGTTCAACTGGAAACACAGTTTTCAGATATTAGTTGACAGTAACTACGAATTACTTTTGATTTTGGCTTATTTAGGAGGAATTTGTTTTTTTTTATGAAAGCTTAGTGCGTTGTTACAACTTACATCGTCCTCCCAGTTTCAGTTCAGCGCTGGCTCCTGCACTTTCTTGGTCGTTCCTAATGAAGCACTGATACATTCCCTTGTCTTCTTTCTTCACCGATTCAATCCTGTAATACGGAAGTATGTTTAAGGTTAAATCCTTACAACGTGAAGCTATCTGCAAAATGATTCAACAAAAAGTAGTCCTCAAGAAAAAATGTTCTCCTATCTCCTACCTTAGAGTAGCATCATGGTGCTTCATGTCCTTTCCATCCTTAAGCCAAGTGATAGTTTTAACAGGGTTTCCTTCGTATCTGCAGGTAAATACAGCGGGTCTTCCGAAGTCAACAGTTTGCGTAGCGGGTTCAACAGTAGCTTTAAGGGGAGCAGTGACGGTCAAAACAGTTTCCACGGATTCGCCTAAAAATGAAAGATTGTTAATGATTTTCAAATCTTGTTAAAGCAGCTATACTTCTTCTGATTAAAAACATGATACTCACCACCAACAGAATTGTTCACAACGCACAAGTATTTTCCAGAGTCTTCAACTTTAGCCTCTTTGATAATCAAGGTTCCTGATACTTGTTTCACTCTGTCATCAAGGGTTACTGGCTGTTTCCTGGTCGTGCCTTCAACGAACTTGTACCATCTGGAACAAAAGAGAACACGTTCAGACAACTTGCCATGTATCTTGGTTTATGTTATAGGAATTAGGGACGTTGGTAGCACGTCAATAAGCAAATAATAAAATTACTCGAGACATAATTAGTCGATTAGGATGGTAGGTAGTTGTAACTGTTATAAGTATATACTGGGAAATAAAGTTCCTACTAGAGCCACCCACCTGAATCCAGGAACTGGAAAACCTTAACTTAGACATAAAATAGTGCCCGTTTCTCCGACATTCAACTCAGATTCTTGTAAACGACCACTAGACAGCTTGGGAGGAATACTGTTTGTTGGTTCTTAAAGAAGAAACAAAAGCAATCTAAACCACCATACTGCACATGTATGTTAGTGTGTAAAAATACACGTTGCGAAGAAATTCAAACCATCATATTGAGAAATAAAAGTGATAAACACGAAGATTTAATTAACATAAAAAGCTAGCCGTTGGGACAGAGTTAAGATAAAGCTACCGCATACACCAGGGCTGTTCTTTTGCTATAAAAATAAGTAAAGTGCAGCCTTGACTCACGAAAAGCACAAAGTAAAGATTAAAGCGTTTGAACGAAAGCAAGAACACCCTGACACTTACCAACAGGTGTCTACGCCGCTCAATCGTTACTTTGGCTGGGGACCGTAATAGGGCGCGCGGCCGGCCGCGATTCATCACGCCTTCATGTCACGTGTGGGCGGGGCGGCCGCCGCAACAGACTGCAATAACAACGGATATCAGTACATTGGATGATAGTGGTATGGTATGACTACGTGATAAATGAATGCGTGAGATGCCGACGGCCGGCCCTAAGTCTTTAAAGGCCATACCTCGTAAGAGGGGCTGGGAAAGCTTGAACGTCGCAAAGGAGCGCAAGGCTTTCACCTTGTCGACCTATACGCCGATTGAGCCCGTCGCCCGTCACCTTTGGCCCCGTCCTACCGGTCGGCTCTGGAATTTAAAACCGTCCTTGTATTGCCTACTCACCTAAACACGGGTGCCGGGTAAGCAGCAACTTGACACGTTAAGTATGCCACGTCCATTTGCGCCACGGTGAACACTTCCCACCCCTCAAAGTTTTTGGTAGAATCCTTCCGAGGGGCAATTTTATTGGTTGGTTCTGTAATTACAGAGACGACTATTTTGCAAACCCTGTTTGGATTCGTTTTTGTTCATATTCTAAGTGACGCTTTGGGCAGTTGTCAGAAGTATTTATGTAAAAAATTAGATATCACTTACGCAAATAGACGAGACACTCTCGACGCCCATTGAGTGTGAGGGACCATCGAATTATATTAGAAAATATTACCTAGTTTAGAAAATTGTAGATCTCGATGACTCTAGGACTAAACAACAATAAACACAAGCTGACGCACCTTGAGACTGGCACAGGGAATCCTTGCGCAGGGCACAAAAGCGCTAGCGAAGTCTGTTGGGGGTAAGATACAGCAGCTTTTTGTGTTGTCGTGATACTTGGCGCTGCGCTCCCGATCGGCTCTACATAAAATTCGAAAACATGTAATACTATCCTAAGTCATAACCGATATGAGGAATTCAACTCTTAACCAATCTTTTCAGAACTTGTGACCAAATCAATTAACAAATCGTACAACGAACTTGCCTGAATACGGGTACGGGAAAGGCTTGTGCTTGACACAGTAATCCGAAACTTTGTCCAACGATGCGTATAAAAGTTGTGCTACGAGCGTCCGTTGAAAAGGTTGGTGCTTTGGAGGCCACAGGTTCTGTGATGTGAGAAAAAAAACACTTGCCTGAAAACTGGAGCAGGGTAACTCTGAGCCTGACAAAGAAGTGTAAAGGGTTGTCCCTCGCGCTTTCGAAAAATGCTTCCCATTGATTCAGTGGAAAATGTCGGGGACTTAGCGCCAACTGGTTCTATAACATTGCGTTTGTACTGCTAATTAATAAAATGAATTATAAAACTTGCCTGAATATTGGAACTGGAAAAGCTTGAGCTTGACAAAGTAGAGCAAAACTTTGACCTTGATGCCTTTTTATAGACGAAAGAGCTGATTCAGTTGAAAAAGAAGGAGCTTTAGATCCGACGGGTTCTGCATACAAATCATAACAAGTTATTACTTGTGCCAAGAGATTTTCATCTCAGAAGAATTTTGTCGACACGAGCTATTATAAAAACATAATAATAACAAATTGATCTGATTTATGACTATTCCAAAATAAACCGCAAATGGACTTGAAATAGGTTATTTATTAAAATAGATCTTCACTTGCCTGAAAATCGGTATAGGAAAAGCTTGAGCTTGACATAATAAAGCAAAACTTTGACCCTTATGTCTTGTTACCGCTGACAGAGTGAAATCAGTGGAGAAGCTAGGCGGCTTGGAGCTTACGGGCTCTGGAGAAACAAACAATTGATTAATTTCGACTTACCTAAATACAGGTATAGGGGATGCTTGCGCCTGACAGAGCAATGCAAAACTTTGTCCGATTTCTCTAACGAATATACTGCCCTTAGAATCACTCGAAAAAGATGGAGCCTTTGCACCAACGGGTTCTAAAATAGGGACAACACAGTCAAAAATAGGACCTACCTGAATACTGGTTGAGGATACCCTTGTGCCTGGCAAAGCATAGAACCCCCAAAATTAGCTTCTATTTCGTAATTGTAAGAACTTGCGGAAGTAGGAAATGCAGGTGCTCTCGCTGTGACAGGTTCTAAACCAAGAAAACATCTTAAACATCATCTAAGTTATGAGTCACTCACTTGAATACAGGAGGAGGGTGAGCTTGAGCCTGACACAAGAGAACTATGGCTTGTTGTATAACTTTCGTAAGAGTAGTGCTTTTAAATTCCAAAGAAAACGACGGTGCTTTGGAGCCGATTGGTTCTGTGACAAATACGTTAAACATCATTGATGGTTTAAATACAAGGTTTTCTTACCTGAATACTGGGACTGGAAATGCTTGCGCTTGACACAAAAGAGCAAAATCTTGACCAGTTTTACGAGTTATCCCAGAGAACTGAACGTCATTCGAAAATGTAGGGGACTTTGAGCCAACGGGTTCTACAATTGAAAATATTAGGTATAATTTATTCACCTGAACACTGGTACTGGAAAAGCTTGAGCTGGACATAGGAGGTTTAGACTCTGGCCAGTATTCCTCATATACCAAGAAAACTTATTATCAGTGGAAAATGTGGGTGACTTTGATCCAATTGGCTCTAAAATAATAAAATATTGTAGTTATGTACCTGAATACAGGAATAGGATGTCCCTGGGCCCGACATAGCAAAGCTAAACTCTGACCTATAGGTCTACTAATAAACCATGCCAATTTGTCATCAGTAGAGAATGTGGGGGGCTTGGAACCAACGGGTTCTGGAAATTTACAGAAATTAAGAGTAGGTAATAATTCTCACCTAAATAGTGGTACAGGATACCCTTGGGCCGGACATATTAATGCGAAATCCTGTTTTTGTCGAATCTCAAACTAGGCTAGTTTTGAACCGCTTGAAAACGATGGGCTTTTGGAGCCGATTGGTTCTAAAAACATGAGTAAAAATACCTGAATAAAGGGGCGGGGTATGCCTGTGCCGGACAAAGTAACGCGAAGCCCTGCTCAACGTTCTTTACATACCACGCCATTTTGAAATCCATAGAGAATGTAGGGGCTTTTAGACCAACTGGTTCTAAAAACAAACGCGTATTGTTGAGTTAAAACTCACCTAAAGACAGGGACCGGGAATGCTTGTGCCAGGCAAAGTAACGTAACGCTGGAGCCCATCGCGAATTCCACAAACTCTATCGTTTTAGTAGGTACTTTTGGCGGGGCGCTATTAATTGGCTCTAGAAGAAAATAGATACAAATCACTTAAATTTACCTGGATAAAGGTACTGGGAAAGCTTGAGCGGGACACAGCAGCGTTACGCTAGCATTAATGAGGGCACTGAAACCTCTAGTACTATCCAGTGTTGGGAACTTCGGAGGAACTCTTCCTACGGGCTCTGGACATAAATATAACCATTTTGCTACATAGTAAGATCAATTTATTTTACCTGAATATTGGAACGGGGAAAGCTTGCGCGGGACAAAGTAATGTGACAGTGTTACTGAGAGATACTTCCGTTATATCGATCATTTTTGTTGCTACTTTCGGAGCGGCGCTACCCAATGGCTCTAAGAACAAGTTACATAAGGAGATATTATAATCCATGTCTAATAATATACCTGAAGGCCGGGGCAGGGTAAGCTTGAGCGGGGCACAAGAGAGTGACGCTATCACCTCCGTTTGCATCAAATGCACGACTTTTGTCGCCTGTTGTGAATTTTGGTGGAACACGACCAACGGGCTCTAGGATCAAATCAAATTTATTTTTGTGGTGTTTAATCCATTGGAATTTTTTACCTGAATACTGGGACCGGGAATGCCTGTGCTGGACATAATATCGTCAAGCTGGCGTTACAAACAGCGCTGAAACTTCTTGAACTATCCATTGAAGGGAATTTTGGTGATACTCGCCCCACAGGCTCTAAAGAGATAAGACCAAGATAAATCAATGTACCTGAAAAGTGGGGCTGGAAACGCTTGAGCTGGGCAGAGCATTGTCACACAAGAGTTGGAGGAGAACGTAAAACTGCGTCCAGTTTCAGTTGATGGAAATTTCGGCGAGACTTTGCCCATGGGTTCTGTATAATTATAAGAACGATAGACAGTTTAAAAATTACCTAAATGCTGGAGCGGGGAATCCTTGTGCAGGGCAAAGTAAAGGTACTCCAGCGCCCATGTTAGCAATAAACGTCCTACTTATGTCTCCGGTTGGAAATTTAGGCGAAACTCTTCCCATAGGCTCTATGAAATGAACGTTATAAACTCGATAAAATTAAACCTACTATCAGAATTTTCTTACCTAAACATTGGGGCAGGGAATGCTTGAGCGGGACATAAAAGCGCTACGCTTTGATTGCTGTCATAGTTGAAAAGTCTACTTTTTTCTAAACTTGGAAATTTTGGTGATACTTTCCCCATAGGTTCTGAAGCAAATTGAACGTATTATATTGGTATACTACGATATGAATACTAAATTAACAAGAATACTGGAAGTACCTGAAAATCGGGACTGGGAACGCCTGCGCAGGGCATTGTAGGGCAAATGAATTAGATTTCTTGACTCCAATCATAGTTCCCATGACGACAGATGCAAATTTTGGCGGAACGCGTCCGACAGGCTCTACAGATGCAGCGAAAAGAAAAGTTTGAAGTTAAAATTACCTGAACAGAGGCGTTGGGAACGCTTGGGCGGGACACTGCAAAGCGTAAGAATCGCCTTTTTTAACTTCAAACATGGTTCCCGTCAAAACAGACGCAAACTTGGGAGGTACACGGCCAACGGGTTCTAAAAATGGTCATAATATTACTAGAATAGCAAAATGCCATACCTGAATATGGGGACAGGGAATGCCTGAGCTGGACATTGTAATGTAAATGACGCTCCTGACGTGGTCACAAACATCATGCCAACCTGGGTAGTGGCCAACCTAGGTGGCACGCGCCCTATGGGCTCTGAGGAATTACGTAAAACGACGTTAATGTGAATCTTACCGGAACATCGGTGCTGGGTAAGCCTGTGCTGGACACAGTACAGAGAGGCTGGAGAGCTCGGTAAACTGGTAGCCACTTGTGGTCGACGCGCTAGGGAACTTGGGAGGTACCCGGCCCACCGGCTCTGCGCATGTTGGGAGAAGGCGACATCACGAACAGAAGACACCAAAACAGTCAATCGGAAAGTAGGCCCTAACACACCCCTACGGATCCCTAAGGATATCAAAACTACAGCGAGTCAAGGCTCTGCAGGGTACCCTATCCCAACATTCAGGCAAGTTATAAGTCGAAAACGGTAAACTTAAAGACGCAAAATATAATTTGCGTATTTAAGCTTAAAATATAACACAATAAAAATAATCTTTTTCAAATAAAAGCTTGAAAGTTAAATCAGTATTTAAAATCAAAATAGTTCAAAACTAATTATCACAAATCAAGATTATAATTATTGCACAGAAAATCTTTTTACATGTTATTACAAAATTAAATATTCTCATTTAAACACTAACAAGGGCTACTTCCACACAATTTAGAACTTAGAGGATTGTCCGAAAATGTTTATATGAGAACATTATTTTTCTTGTTTAATAAAAATATTTTGCAGTGAATAGTATTATTATTGTTTTGTTTCCAAAACTGAAGTAGGTGTATAAAAAGATTAATTTACCGTTTTATTTCAATAACTAGTAGTCTATGTAAAAAGCACTATTCACTGCAAAAATAGTAAATAATCGCGCCATTAATTCATGATGAGAAAACATTAGAATGTGTAAAATAAAAGAATATGTAAAGACAATAATATGAACAAATTATTAATAACGTAACTAAAACATGAATTGATGACACTTTATTATTCAATGTTTTTTTTTTAACTCACCGGTAATGACAAGTCGTCCCTTAGTCGCAGATAATCGGGTTTCACCAGTAAGCCTGTGCTTTGTTCTACATTGGTATGATTTGTATCCATCCTCAGGTCCAACATCTCGAATATGTAATTCTCCAGATGGAAGCACTAAGTATTTGCCCTCTGTTAAGAAAAGAAAAAGCTGTTGCATTAAGTCTGTTAACATATAAAGTTTGAAAAAGCAATTCAATGTTATGCAACGCAACATAAGGTTGCGATTTACTTATAAATGTAACTGCATGCATTAGACTAAGGAAGAGGGATAAAGGATAAAGGTGAGCCGTGAGGCCCATGGAATCACGGGAACCCATTTAAGGAACAATGCCCTAAACTTAACCATACATAGGAATGCAAGCCTAGCAATGGACGCGGCCAATGACATTCAGAAAGACATTTAACTATTCCCATGTTAATAATCCTCAAGGCAAATAGGCTGTTTACAGCCTGAAAAACAATTCACTTCGTACCGTCAAAATTATTTGTTGACGCTAGTTTGATGTCTATTTCCTCGTCGCCTTCGCTGATGATCCAAGAGATGACGTATACATATTCTGATACAAAGCTTGGTATGTGGCATTTTAAAATAGCGCTATTGCCTCTCAAAACGTACTCTTCCATCAGATTCACGGCGTATGCCTGAGACACCACTGAAACAATATTGTGACACCTGAGACGAGTAGATAAAATGTTTGGGTACTTACAACAGTCGTCAGTATGTCAACTTTTAGTAAACAGTTATCGGTTTGGCAATCAGATTCCGTATTTTAAACCATGAATTGGGATGAAATGTTAAGGTAGAACAGGATGTAAGGAGCAAAAACTGACACAGAATCAGTCGCACAATGTACCTAAGTCGGATGAAGCATTCATTTTAATTTCTCGCTCTTTCTCGTCTTCAGAGATTATCCAGGAACTTACTGCCACGTATTCAGAGACAAAACTCGGAATTTGACATTTTAAGATAGCAGCGTTGCCACGCAAAACGTATTCTTCCCAAAATTTCACATCATAGGCTTGAGACACGACTGAAATCGTTATGTTTATGTAAATTAAAATGCAAGATTTCAAATTACTACTACTAGTTTCTTAAACAATAAACTTCATACTAATGGTACCTAGAATTGATGCGAATCGATCTATAATAAACGTGACTATATTATGAACAACGTAAGAGGATATTTGGAAAGGACGGATGCCTCGGTGGGGTGAAATTGTCGGTAATATGTTACCTAAATTAAAATCGGAATTCAAATGAATCTCCATTTCATCCTGGTCCCCTTCAGAGATAATCCAGGAAGTGACCGTGACATACTCGGTGACGAAACTTGGAATATGACATTTCAGTATAGCAGCATTTCCGCGTAAAACATTCTCTTCCCAGAGATTTACTGTATAGGATTGGGAAACCACTGAAAATAGATAACAACCCATGACTGATTGAACTTCGTCAAGGAACTGTGGTGTATCTACATTTTTACGGGGATGGATATAGGAATTTGGACCTCGTTTAATTTTGTTGAATACCTAAATTGAATGTCTGATCTAGTTGTATTTCTAATTCATCAAAGTCTCCTTCAGAAATAATCCAAGATGAAACTGTAACGTATTCTGTTACAAAACTTGGTATGTGACACTTAACAATCGCTGAATTTCCACGCAGAACATTTTCTTCCATCAAATTCACAGTGTACGCTTGAGATACAACTGAAAAGTTCAAAATAACTCAAGTAAAATTGGAGATAGTGATGATGCGAAACTGAGGAATGGGAAAAGGGTTATTCGGTAGCGTAAAAACCTAATTTGGTGAAACAATACCCAAATCGTTAGATTCTGCTTTTATTTCCAATTCATCAATTTCTCCTTCTGAGATAATCCAGGACGACACACTAACATACTCGGTCACGAAGGTCGAAATATGACATTTGAGAATGGCTGCGTTCCCACGTAAAACACTCTCCTCCATAAGGTTGACTGTATAAGCTTGTGTAACTACTGCAAATATGAATTTCAAGAATCTCGTGAGCATATTAAACAATGTCATTATTCAAAGGATTAGGATGGGATACTCAGATACATTAAGAGTTATCTTTATAGTAAATACCCTCTTTATCGACAGTATCGTTTATTGTTATTTCGACCTCATCTTCTCCTTCAGAAATTATCCAGGTTGCCACTGCTACATATTCAGTTACGAAACTTGGAATCAGACATTTTATAATTGCAGAATTCCCTCGCAATACGTTTTCTTCAACCAAATTAACCGTGTACGCTTGAGAGACGACTAGAACATGAAATTGCCAATGAGTATTTGGGCCAAAATGTTATGTCAATTCTAATGAGTGATCCTAACCTAATACAGACGAACGACAGTGGACAGGATACAAAGGTGTATAATTATTCCAATTTTGAATCAAAAGTACCGTAATTATGATTTAATGTATACTCTCCATCCTCGGTATCGTGCCAAGAAACTACTTGAACATGATCTGACACAAACGAGGGTATGTGACACTTGAATACTGCAGCGTTCCCGCGAATTACATAGATGTCGTAGACTTGCGATTCGTAGAATTGATTAACAGCTGAAATATTTTTACATACAAGGATAAGAAGACTAGGTATACATTTGTAGCTATATATTGACTCCGACACGGGGATTCAGTGGAGTGCGGATAGGGACAATTGGGGTCGCGCGTTGCTCTTTATTACCGTAATTGCCCTCGGAGCGGTTGAACGAATACCCAGATAGAGATTCTTCGTCTGCCACCCAATCCACTACATGAACGTAATCAGCCACAAATGATGGAATCGTACATTTGACAATGGCGGAATTGCCTCGTAAGACGTCTTCATCAATAACACGAGGTTCATAAGACTGATGTACCACTGTGGACGTTAAAAATATTACCTATTCTTAAAAAAAACTATACCAAGCTGAATGCGTAGGACAGGGAAAGAGGAATGAAATACGTTTACGATCATGAACTACCATCGTTAAAATTAGAGTGCTCCTCAGCAGATACCGTGTCATTGTCCATTATCCAGGCCACAACATGAACAAAGTCCGCAACAAACGAAGGCACGATGCATTTCAGAATAGCTGTGTTGCCTCGCAAAATGAATTCATCGTTGACTCTAGCCTCATATACTTGGAGTACAGCTGTGACAATTCAAATATAAGGAATCAGGAATGAGGATTGCTCTCTCTAAGTGAGAAATTACCCTCGCTACTGTTGGGGTAATATGTGCCTCCTTCGCTATCCATCCACATTTCAACGTATACAAAATCAGATACAAAGCTTGGCACTTCACATTTCATGATAGCTGCGTTGCCGCGAATCACGTACTCGTTGTCAGCTTCGGCTTCAAAAGGCTGTGACACGACTTTACAAAAAAAAAAAATCATGTTATTTGATGAGATAAATCGAGGAGTTAATTTGGATGGGAAAACGGTTTTGAAGAAATCATTAGAGATGTACCCTGAGCTGCATTTGTATTGTTAACTGTGAGGATTTGTCCGTCCTCCATGATCCACGCTTCAATGTAAACGAAGTCACTAACAAAAGATGGAATCTTGCAGTGAACAATAGCAGCGTTCCCTCTAATCACGTACTCGTTTTCGGCTTCGGTCACGTAATACTGTGATACAACTGAAGAATAACAATTAGACACATCGGTTGGAAGGGTTCGAGGTGTAAGGAATTGTTGTGAGTACGGGAAGCAAGAAGTATGATTTGTTTAAGAGGCCAATGTACCGAGGTCTCCTGACTGAGAAATCTCTATTCCCTTTTCGTCGATCCATGCTTCCACCTTCACAAAATCAGCGACAAAAGAAGGAATGGAACATTTTAAAACAGCGGCATTTCCACGTATGACATATTCTGTGAGAATCTCTGCTTCATAGAACTGATTCACAACTGAAAGAATATACGGTCTCTAGGTCCATGACTAATGAAAGTCTAAACTCTAAGGCGAGGGCAGGAGGTGGAGGATAAGGAATTTATACAGTTATTTGCATCTGAACTACCGATGTCATCGGTTGGTAAGTATTCGCCGCCATCAGAGTTGACCCAAGCTTCCACTTTCACGAAATCGGCGACGAAGGAAGGAATGTTGCATTTAAGCACGGCGGTGTTTCCTCTGATTACATACTCTGACACTACTTCGGCTTCGTAGTATTGTGTTACAACTGCAATAATAGCATCTGGTTGTATTTTTAGAAAGGATTAGGAATTGGCATGGTGGGCATTACAGGCATTGGGGAACTAAAATGTTATGTTTAGTTGAGCATGTGGTACCATCTCCTTCCTTATTTCCCTCGTAAGTAAAAGAATTGCCAGCCTCGTCTTGCCACGAGATAACATCCACAAAATCGCCCACAAATGAGGGTATGGAACATTTGAGAATAGCAGAGTTTCCTCGAATCACATATTCGTTATTTACTTCTGATTCGTATTGCTGCTGTACCACTGAAAATATTATGTTTATAGTTGAGGTATTTAATTGTGGATAATTGGACTTAGGAAAGTGAAGTGACCAGGGAAGCAAAACGGTGAAGGATTAACCGTAGTCCTCGCCGGGAAGGAAGTCTTCATTGTCATCAGTATGCCAAGAGAGAACTTCTACGAAATCAGCTACGAACGATGGGACCTGACACTTGAGCACGATACTGTTCCCAGTAATGACATACTCCTTATTGACGTCGGTGTCGTAATGCTGGGCAACCACTTATGCAACATAGACAAAGAATTGACTATGAGTTAATATTATTAACTATTGGTACATAATCACAAGAATATTATTCATAAATATGGATATTTAAATTAACGTTTTGTTCACGAGCACCTGTAAGGAAATTGTTAAGTAAACAACACAGCATTACAGTAATCTATAGCGATATTTTTATCTAATGAAACAAAATGGTGTGACCATACTTCAGTTTTGACTAATTCGATCATCTTTACTTTTGATTATTTAATTGACCGTATTTGACCTCGTGTCATAAAGGGCAGCGCCCTATGATGGTCAATAAAACTTTCATACAGTGTAAATTGTCTTCGGGCGAAGAAACGATTCAATATGTCTACAAAATTGAAGTAACGTCCTAACAAGATGTTTTACATACGTGTGTTGAAAGCTCTCGTGAATAAACTCGCATTATATTAACATTCTAATAAGTGTGACGCCCAATATGGCATGCCCTATAATGGACATCACATCGCCAATAATCTCATTAAGCATGAGTGTGAGACATTCAATGCATTGACAATCGATTCAATTCCTGTTTACTTCTCGAATGGGTACAGAACATTAATTGTACAGATTTTTATACCCAGTAGTCAAAAAACAATATCACATACAAATTAAAGATACATTTATCACTTAATAAACAGTTGAATATCAAATTACAAATGAAAAGGGGTGATAAGTCAACAAAATTAAATGATAGCGTTCGGATAAACAGAAACATCATCGTGTTGGTTGACATAGATATAGCATATGTCATGTTAACCCATTAAATATTATTAATAAATCTGTCATGAAGCTTTATGACTGCTTCTATGGTGCGCACGCGATATAGAAACTTGGTTTTGTTGTAACACAATCTCGTGCTTTATGAGATATGGCTGTAACTTTAGTAACGTCGGCGCTTGCTTGACATGTGAGCAGTTTGTCCGTTAGCAATTTGAAATATCGTTGTGGTAAATGTTTTTGTACTATATTGTTCTTAAAGTCACATGCCAAAGGACAAAAGCTTAAAGAATGCGCCTGTTGGAATTAGTAATTTTATGCAAATGGTACTTACCGGCTCGTACGTTAACGTCCCGGGAATGAATAGTGCCAACAGAGTTGCGAGCGAGACAAGCGTAAACCTGAGCGTGAACCTCTTGCCGGTAATCCTCCGCGCGGAAAGGCGGGAATAGGAGGTTTCCGTTCGCTTGAACCTGGTGAACGAAAACGTAATGTTTAACGTTAAGTATTCAGTTCCAAATTTGTGGAGTTAATGTAATGAACTAGTCTGAAATTATTCTGACATACAAGCTAGTTCAAATTAATTTATAGGCTATGATTCTTTATTTAAATTTCTACTTTCAAACCATATGTCTACCCACCAACCACCACTAACCATATATTATAATATCTTGCCCTAATTCCTTCGCCTTTCTAAGCAAAAATATTACTCATTTACATTAGTTGATAGGTACAAAACCTCGATGCGCTTCATTACTGTAACACTATGCAATGAGTTGCATATGCGGGCAGTGCGGGCACTGCGGGCAGTGCGGGCACCGATTAAACTAGTTGTCCTTGGCATGTAGCGTAGGCACTAAATTAGATATTAAAACATCTGCAGATGATTTTAAAACCATGTTCATAATGCTTATGCCGCAGAAGTTATTTGGTGCTTAACAAACCCAGCCCAACAACTATCATCATATATTTCCCAAGTAGTAAAAGTTGCATTACTTACATTTAGAGGACATAAATATAACGGTACTATAGAAGAGCCTCACCTGTCGCAATCCAGGGACATCACCAACAGCAGTTCCATCAGATCGCACCCAAATGATGTCAGGGGCTGGGGATCCTCGGGCCGCGCATTCCACAGTCGCTCCGGTCGTGTTACTGAAGTCCACTCGGTTTGAAGGTTCCTTCATGAATATCGGTCCTATAGTTTCGTCCTCGCATAGCACTGACCCTGTGAAAGTTTGAATGGTTGTTGATATTCAACTTGTTTAAGGGCGTCATGTTTAGTCTTATGGCAATATCTGGTATAAGAGTTTTTACTGTAGACACTGTTATAATAGTTGGGACAGAAAAATGGTTCAAAGAATTTTGGTCGCTGATTGTTGTTACTATGATACTGGTGCTGTTTCCTCTCGTTATAAGTGGCCTATTGCCGCACCCATCATGAGTTTAGCCATTATTTTCCGGAAACCATACGGCACGCCTATCATATTACGAATGCTAAATAACAAGATTGTTTGGGATTTTGTATAATTTCTTTTTTCGTGACTTTATCTGGTTTGGTTTGATCGCATTTGGTGGTTGGTGGGTAGGTACTACGTATACCTATATACAAACCATATTCACTACCTACCAGTCAGTAGTTTGCTGTCGAAAACACGAGTAGTCAAACCACGAACGCCAGGAGGTACTAGTTTACGGGAACTAAAAATCCTCGACCCAGTTTAAAATGAAGCCTGGAAAAATAATCCAGCACAAGTGACGCGCTCTCATGCCACGTCTCGCTACTCGTTTCACTAGATGAAGAGCATTAGAATGACACTCACTAAATGTTAATTAATGACCTCATTAAGTCAACTTACTGTACGTCAAATGTTGTACAAACTAATATCCTGTGTAGTTAAAATACTTCGGTTACCAACGTGAAGTAACGGTTTTTATGGCTTTAAAGATCCTCAAGTTTATAGCATCCTTATTATGACCAAACGAGGCTAAAGACGAGTTTACTGCTAATGAAGCTTGCTTAGGCGCCAAAGCATAGCTTTATTATTTCCCCTTTGTCTCTACATCGCCAAAAACGAACAGTAACAAAATGATTCTATCTTTTATTTAATTTCTTATATCGTTTCTATGAACCTGCACCTACGTAATTTTAGTCTAATATAACTAGGCTGACCCATTATAGGGCAAAGGCCTTCTTCTCCCGTTTTCACACAATTCTATCTTTTGCTAGTACTGGCGATGTACTTATTCAATTTAAATTAAACGGTCAACACTTTCAATAAGAATTCGGTTGAATTCGAACGAACCAGTGCCGATGGAAGACAAAAAATAGCAACAAAGCGAACAAAAAAAGCGAGGGCGTGTTGTGCTTGCGACAGATGTGCGCCTGCGCACGTTCCTGATTGGTCGTAGCCACGACAGATGTTCTTCACATCACAACCTGAAGAACGCAGGATGCTTATTCAACTATGATTTATCACAATACTTGCAACGATTTCTAACCGGTTTCTACACGAAAATGTTATTATGTGTTAATTTTCTACGCATAAGACTGATATTTGAACAGTAGGACTTCTATCTTATGTAGGTACCTATGGCTTAGTGATATGCAGTCAGGTTATTAGGTCACTGTGTACCGCTGAGCACTGTTAATTTATGTTAATGTTATATTATACAACGATATACAAAATACTTATTATTTTGTATAATGTTGTACCTACCTAGCTACCTAAATATGAAAAAATGAAATTGTTACCTACATAATGTTATTTATCATACATTCCGCACATGTTGTGTGCTATCTATAATGTATCTAGATAAGACGATAACACTTTGGCGTAGATCAGTGTCAATCGTCACTTTCGCTTGCTACCAAACTACTTATTAATAAAATTGATTGATGCTTTTAACTTTCTAGCTTGTCTTTTTAAGATTACATTAATAGTTATATATAGAGCATTCTGTAAATATTGCCCAAGTTATGAGGGTTAAAAAAAACGACGAAGCGATTTGAGAAAAGGTAGGTAGTGCCCTTGCGCTTCGCTTCGCTCGTCTTGGCATTAATAGTAAAACTTAACGAGAAAAATTAATAAATACGCGCACATAATAATACCAGCAAAGGATATGACGGTATAACCAACCATTATCATAAATAAATATACATATAATTCTGGTGTATTGCTAAAATTAATTTATTGACTCTAGTTCGGCCAGTAAGGCTATAACTGATCACTAAAGGACTGCGGTATACATGCTTTTACTGATACTAAATTATATAACAATACGCAATATTCTATCGACATATGGGCTCAATTTTATAGTTGTGTTCATTTGGCGCTTCCTTGTGGTTATGCAAAGTGATTCGAAAATAGCTTTTTTGCATAAAGGGCGTTGAACTTTTCATAAAAAGTCCTTCTGTCATTTCTAAACAATAGAATGACGGCTTATTTTATGTGGAAGCTGTTTAGTTCAAGTAACAACAACAGTGTTTACTATATTTATATGGAACACGTCATCCTTTACAACACATACAAATATGTGCAAATCATACCTGTCGTTAAGAGTTCAAGGTAAGATGACACAACTTCAACAACATATTTTGGCATATTTAGTTACTGTTATACAAGGCTTTAAAATTCTAACTGTTAGATGTTTTTAAGAATCCTTCAGTTTAATAAAAACCTAGCAGTCAGGTGATTTGGATCTAAAAAAAATCAATATGATATACAAAATACTTGCTTGCAAAAGGACTTGTTTTGTTGCGACGAAGGTGAAAACCGTGAAATCATAATTTCGTCCGCAGACGCTCGAAAACCACATTTACGAATACTTACAACAACAAAGTTTTACAATATGTATGTTGTAAGTAGGATTGCTTACTTTACAACCTGATCACGAGATTATTAGCTCTCATTTAGCATTTAGACTTTAAATTTTTCAGGGTTCTGATTTAGGTAAATTTAACAATCCTTCAAATCGATAGCAAAAAATTTGTTAGTGGTCACCATAAGCCTCGTCATCCCAGAGACAAAAGTGAAATGGCTCATAATAATTATACCTTTTGCGCTACCATCTCGCCACTTTCGCAGTCTTGAGATGTGAATACAAAATCTGTATTCAGATACTGTCGCACATAGGTACGGTCGTTTTGCATCCGATCTTATCGAATAACGGCACCCATGGAAGTAATATAAGTATGTATTTCTATGAAATCAAGATGCCTTACCGACTACACTTATTGTTTTTACTTCTTCCGAAACTGCAATTTCTGGAGGAGTTGAGACTCGAATCCACGATACGACTATTTGCCAAGCAATTTATGAAACATATCTATCCAAACTACGTTTAAATTCCTAATGAGTAACACGGTGAGCTATGAGCTATCTGAATACCCATAAACGCATCGAATAATTCCAACAGAGTATACGCGATGCTCCTGCGGAGAATTCCAAAAACTAAACGGTATATCGCGCGTCAACTTGCTTTGATTTGAATTCCTAATTTAGAAAACAATCAACCGTTCACCGTAGTGCTAACGGCCTATATTTCAACTCCTTTATTATTAAAATAGTCTCAATTACCATTCGATTGACTAGCCATGCTCACTTTATTACCTAATCAGTAGCCAATAAAGGTTGGCGTGTCCAACGTTTTTATTATTCTGACTAATTAATGATTTACATTGGTGCCGATTCTGTTGTTCACAAACTAAACTAAATTTAAGTTCAGTGCATCTTTTTCTTTCTATTTCATTAAGAAAAGGACAGAAGATAAATTTTAGTTTAGTTAAAATAATGGTGCATTATTTTGTAGAAGACGATTTTCTTTCACAATGGTGCCGATTCCCTTGTACACAAACTAAACTAAATTTAAGTTCAGTGCATCTTTTTCTTTCTATTTCATTATGAAAAGGACAGAAGATAAATTTTAGTTTAGTCCTGTCAAATTAATCAGCGCCTGACATAAATTGACGTAATTTTAGTAGGCAAGTTTTTAATCGCGTCTAAACTTGTTTGGAGTAGTGACAGTTTGACAGGACTAAACTAAAATTGATCTTCTGTCCTTTTCTTAATGAAATAGAAAGAAAAAGATGCACTGAACTTAAATTTAGTTTAGTTTGTGAACAAGGGAATCGGCACCAGTATCAAGTTGTTATTATAAGAGATTCGATTAAGAAATACGGAAATCATAAGTTAATTTGTAAACAATGTAAATGGTTTAGTGTTATGAACATGTAACACTTGGCTTTATTATCTACTAGCTTTTGCCCGCGGCTTCGCCCGCGTGGATGTCGGAAATTATCCCACGGGAATGTGCTACCGGGATAAAAGTATCCTATGTCCCATAACCCACGTGGTCTGTCTAGGCGACCTAGGCGTTACGGCGTAAAAGTAACAGACATGAGACAGCCAGTAACTTTATATAATAGTGGTAGTCCATATCTATATTGTGGTGATAGTATGGACAGCAGTATGAAACTGTCGGAAAGATTAATGAAAAAATATTGTATAAAGATTAATGAAAAAACTATGGCATATTGTATGGACGATGGAAACTAAGGCGAAAGCTTTAGGGGAGCCTGCGATATTCAAATTTTCTTATGATTTTGCTTTTTACAGGTCAGTATCAAGTTTTATGTTGATCTAAATAATGAGTCGCGGTTGTTTCAAATATTTATTTATCTAATAATAATCTAACTAATATGGCAGGAGTTGTATTCCTGTATCTAATGGTTATTATTCTGTAAAGCTACTATTTGCTACGATCGCGAATCATATTTTAATCATATTGACATTCGAAACTTACCCATTAAACGATTTAAAAGCTGTATTAAAACCAAACTTTGTAAAAAAGGGTACCTACTATACAATTTCAGATTATTTAGAAAACAAAAAGCATGGGATTGAGCTGCTCGCTCTGCTAACATTTTGTCATTTTGGCATTGTGACATTTTGAATAAGTGAAAATCATCAAAATATACCTACCAGTTTTATATACAAATTCACATTATTGAATATTATATGTAGGATATTGACAAAATGACATGATTGCTTTGTAAAGTATTGTATTATTGTGAATGTGAGGACTATGTGGATGTTTATTTTGTTTTTATTCTTATATTTTTTCGTTCTCAGTTAGTTTTAACAATGGTCTGGCAATTTGAGAACTTGATGCGGCCTACACAAATGTCCTTTCTTTGGTATTGTTCGTCGAGTCGTTGAGCTCCTTAAGTTATGAGCTGAGCTCCACTATTACTGACAAATGCTTGCAGTGACAGGACAGGTTCACTCAAATCTGTGTGGTTCATTCCTCAAAAGACCATTTCAGACTCTAATCTACATGGCCCTCATAGGGCCTGACCAATATGCCAATATCTGACCTAGGTATGTCCGGACTTTAAAAGAGACTGTGAGTTGGTTTCGGCCTTTCTTCTCAGAGTAGTCAGATAGGAAACGCCGACCTCATCTAGCTTAATTTTACAATTTTTTGATATTATTACGACGTGTAAAAGTGATTCCTAAAACCTATTTACAGAATAAATAATTTCATTTTAACATACAACCTGCCTGACACTGACTTGCAAATTGCAAAAAACTTAAGACTTATTGAATTTCGCGGGCTACCGGCGCATCCCCCTTAAGAAAATCGCATCATTTGCACAACGCCATCTATCGAGTAAGTACTCACTGGTAAACTCCAACTCTTCGTTCCAAGCCAAGAGCCACAAAGTTTTATTGTTATTACGTCTATGGGCGTTTACTGTCCCTCAAAGTGTTAAAAAACTTGTTCTCGCATACAGAATGTTTGGGTTTTTGCAACTGCACATGTAAGTTGGTCGAATAAAAGTTTTTGAGCTAAGTCGCGGACAGACAGACAGACGGACATGGCGAAACTATAAAGCTTCCTTGTTGACTACGGAACTCTAAAAATGATAGGTTTCCCATAAAAACTTTCATCCCCTATATCCCCCCCCCCCCCCCATAAATTTGTTTTTGAGAAAATAATTGCCTATGTTCTTCGCCGGGATGCCATCTATCTCTCCAAATTTTTTTTTATTTTTTTTTTAAATCTAAGAGTTACTATCGAATTTATACTTTTAAGCATCGATTAGTATCGATTATGTGTTCAATTCAAAATGAGCCAAATGTTCGATAATTATGAATTCGGCGAAAGTCATTCTTCTACGGAGACTCTTAACACCGCGATTAAGAAAATGACGTTAAATGAACAACGCCATCTATCGAGCACGAAGTGATACTGTCAAAAGATATGGGAAAACGTTCGAACACTCTGTAAGCTATGTAGAAAAGACGTAGGGTTCCATTACTGACTTGACTTGACTTGACTTGACTTGACTTGACTTGACTTGACTTGACTTGACTTGACCTGATTTGACCTGACTTGACCTGAACTTGACCTAACTTGATTTGGGTTGAGTTGAGTTAGAAAATAGAAATAGAAAATCGTTTATTGTCCAGGTAATATTACAGTAAGCACGTTTACAGGTTACAAAAAAAGTAAACACAGTAGTTAACCTAGAGCAGGTATATTTTATCGCAGCAGGTACATTGGTAGTTGAAAGAAAAGTAGATTACTCGTGTTTATTTAGTAAGCGCATTCGTGCCTTAATTACTCACTTTTTGCTCGATGTAAGAATCTACAATTTTTAAGAAATAAAAATTTGTCACCATTTTTTCATGATTAATATTTTTATCATGATTTAAAAGATAGATAGCGCCACCTATGGCACTACTACCAAACAATAGATTTGGAAAACTTGAATTAACCAAACTTTAGATTGGGTGAATTCATAATGTATCGCGTTATGTTTCCGCGCGAAGTATGTGAACATAATTATGATGATTATGATCGTGTGTTACACACGTTCTCACAAACCTACCTGATTTTACGCTAGTGTCATTTTACGACAATAGATGTCATTACGTGTATCTACATTACGTACCTAATGAAAATTTCTTCTTGAATACTTTAAACTCTTATATCTTTTGATATTTTGAAGCGATTGCGATGAAACAAAGACTAAATGAAACATCGAGTTACACACAATATTTGAGTGTATAAGTTAACCATATTGATTTCGTACTTTTTACGTGATACTGGAACAATCAAACAAACGAACAGACAAACAGACAAACAGACAAACAGACACACAGACAAACAGACAAAAATTCCAAAAATGGTAGAAATGGCATCTGTTGGTTATTCTTGGACACTCCACCTACGTTTTCTTTTTTTTTTTTCATTGTACAGAAACGCCTCGTCTACAGATTTATTATATGTATAGATTTGTGGCCGTTGACCCGGTGAAATTCTTAGCTGTTGTCGGCAGCTACCGTGTTATATTATCATCATCATCTATGCTTATCTTTTGTTTCTCAATGTCTTGCAACACTACTCGTGCCGTTATAAAAGCCCGCCTTAGCTCGACATTACTTAGAAACTTTAAATAGGAAGAATGAATTGTTTATCTTTGTCTTTTGTTCTGTAAGTAGGATCGTAATTTATTTCCATAATAGCCTTGGTGAATTGGCTTATTTACTGCAATTACGAATTGCTCTATCTTATGTAGGAAGTCAATATCATGGCGAATTTTTTTTTTGGTGGTTATAGTTCATACGATCGGATAATGATTTTAATGTAACTGAATACCTATTTGTCTATGGTGTTTTTAATGCAGCGTATAGCACTCATTAGGTACTATACATATTATATCACAATGCAGCTCTGTACACTGTTCGTTGTGACTTTGTTAGTATAGTTGCAAGTTGCATAAGGCCATAGATAAAACCGTGTGTAAAGTATGACGGGAATGTGAAGCTTAGCCACATACCAAAACGTGCCGCCTCAGAAAAGTTCAATTTCAGTTTCTTTAAAAGCTAAATTGGCCTTGGAACATTTGCTTAGATAGTGATGGCAATGAGTTATTTAGGGCACATCCGAATTAATTGCGTGTTAGCAACAGCACCATGTGTGAATTGGGGTCTTATGTTATATGTTCATAAGCAACGGCCATATACGTACTACTACTTCTACTTCTCATTAGAACACGCATGTACAATAAATGTATATATGTTCTAATGAGAAGCTCGTTACCGCGCGTTTTTTAAAACCGAATGTTCATTAGCAGTTCAGCTGAGCGCTCTTTTGATCGCTCATTAACACGTGCTTGTGGCTGTTTGTTGATAAACAGTGTGTTCATATCGGAATAGAGATAACGAGTAACGGAAGGAGAAAATAGGAATTTATTCATTATAAGAAAAATATTCGTTAGGTGGTATTACACTATAAATATCTAGGATCACAGATCTATGAGTCATATGTATATGATAATGGAATACAATAATATTAATCAAATAGTTTTTGATCATAGATTTTTGAAATTTGTGTTGTTAGTGGAGATGTTATAGAAACAGGTCTTGTCATATTAAATATTATATATTGAATTTTCACAATTATTTTCATAATTTCCTGATACAAAATCCGTCCATAAAATTATGTGATTTTGCCTTTTCAGTTTTGCTATTGCCATATTCTGAATTGTTTTGTGATAGTGACGGATAAGATCATGGATGATTTTTAGTACAGCAGTGTTGCCAATAATAAATAACACACATTTGTCATGTGTTGAAACTGCCTTTGTAGTGGATTCCTTCTTTCAAAATTGAAATAGCCATAGACCGTTATAAACGGAATTATTCCATAATTAATCTCTGGCTTCGTCTATTGGTATATTAGTATTTTATTGCTCATACATGAACAAAGGATGATCTGTTATTGGAACTCGAAGGGAGCTACTCGGAGACCTTAATTAAGAATGATAACAATTATTATGTGTGTGGTCAATGAATGAGTAACCACAATAAATAAAAATAGCTCATGGTTGGTCTCATAAGTCATAAACTCATAAGTCATTTATTCATTTGTTTAACATAGGTACATTAATATTGATAATAAGATAATAAGTAGTGCGCTATGTTATGCCAGAGGGCGTATAATTTTTTTTTTAATTTACATAATCAATGGTTGCGTGTCCATCTTTCATTTTGCTGTCTAAGTACATGGACAGTTTTAATTCCGTGGATTTTAATTTGTATTACTACGAGAGTATACCGTATAGAGTGGCGCGAAAATAAACAACTAACTATACTGCTTCTGTTTACGTTATGTTTACAGTGACCCGAAATACTATGATACTGATGAACCGAAATATTAAGAATAACAAGGAGCGGCGCTTACTCACAGACTTTATTGTAAAAAATTTATTAAAATTCGAGTGAATAAACTCATAGATCTATGGATCAACTAAAATTTTTAGGTGTTGGTATATATATCTCGTTTTTTTTAATTCATGTCAATGTGAACAGCATTTACTTATGAAGTTATCGTAATGCTATAGTACCTATACTCTAAAGGTTTAGATAGTTAAAAAAAGGTAAACAAATCGTAAAAAGGGTTTTTTATAGTTGTTTAAAAATACGTTATAACAAAATTAAATTTATTTTTGATCACAGGATAGTTTCCTCTTTTATTATAGTATGCTAAACTTTATCATTTATTCTTAAACTACTATTCGTAGATGTAACTGCTTGAGCATAATTTTTTAGTTAGATTTATTATAATGATATAATATTTTGTAATCTGTCTATTGTAAAGAACCCAAAAAGACAGGTTCCCCAAACCTTTTAGAAAATCCAACGAATTAGATATCGTTGCTAAATTGAAGAGTACAACTGTGACGTTTACTCGGTTAATCAGACGCCTTTGTTGACAACGCTAAAAGAAGAACAGAGAATGTTTAAATTAGACAAAATGCTTGATGATACCACTGAACGCTTTATTATTAATGTAACAGATAGTTCATCAGATTCAGATTCAGAATAGAGCCTATTAATATGTGACTCTATATAATATGACTTTAACATTTGAAATAAAAGGTTTAGCATGAGTCACGTGATTTTTTTGTTTACCCTTTTTTAACTACCTAAACCTATGGATAATAATTGAATTCATTTATCCTATAAGAAACTTCATACTTATAACTACTATAATAAAGGCAATGAATTAAACAAGACATTGCTCTCAAACTTCATTTCCGACATCTCGCACTTGGCAGCATTAGTCATTCGTGCGCTTTTTCTGCAAAAGTTGAATCATGCTGATATTAACTGATCTCTTTAAATGTTCGTCCGGTTAACGTTTATTTTACACACAGTTGCCGTATCTCCTATATTATTGGAAATATTGCGTATCAGTAAAAGATATCGTAGTATTGGAGCCACGGCCGTGACCTTCGCGCATTGAAAGGTCAATGTTCTGCGGCGTTTTTGGAAAAACTTGCATTTAAACTGAACCTGGCGTCCTCGCCCACACGACAGTGTGAACTAGGCATAGAGTGCGATTGCAGATCTATAAACTACAATGCGTATAGAAAAACTACCCCCACGACACAGGGAATCCTAGTGTGTGGTTCAGGAATTTGTAAAAATCTAGCACCTGTGCTAGGCTCCTATAATATAATCTTACTAGTTTTTTTTAATATTGTACCTACCGTGTTTTTCTGAACTGAAAAAAGTTTTTAGGTATATTTATTAGGTACTAGCTGCGCCCGCGGTTTCACCCGCGTAAGCCTCGATCCCGTGGGAATATCGGGATAAAAAGTATCCTATGTTCTATTCTAGGTCATGGTCTACCCCTGTGCCAAATTTCATCCAAATCCGTTCAGCCGTATTAGCGTGAAAGCGTAACAAACAAACAAATAAACAAACAAACAAACTCACTTTCGCATTTATAATATTAGTTAGGATATAACTTATGTGAAAACTGTTGAAAATTTCTAATGAAACCCGGGAAAGTATTGGGTTGTGTATTCCGAGCAACAACAGCATTGTACAACTTGAACTTTCAGATCGTACTTTCACATTCTATCTTGGAGTTATCTCTTTAGACTGCAGCTGCATTAAGAGGACATTGGCCAGTAAGGCTGCCATCAGACGGACTGCATTCTTGCAGTTTTAATGCAGTTAGTACGACTGCAATACTCGTAATGAAACTACTGGTAACTGCATTCAAACTGCAAGTTTGCAGTTGGATTGCAGCTGAAACAGTTGAAATGCAGTCCGTCTGATGGCAGCCTAACATAATATATTATGGAAGGTCAGATGTGTATTACAAACTAGGTACGTGAGGCTCCATTTTGTGGGATTTCATTTTATTGTAGCTCGTTAAATTTATACTCTAGGATTAAAATATTGAAACCAACGTTACAAAGAATCGCTTGGTGCCGTAATCAATTACCATGAGAAAAGAATACTTACGTAAAGCAATTAGCAGTATAAAATGAATCATCCAGTTGACTGAGTTGATTTCTGCAGGTGCAACCAGTTATTTTAATAACTAGGTACATCGTCTGTTGTGTAGTAGTCAAGCAATTTTATTTGCGATTATGCCAAGTGCGTGTCGGACCACACACGATGAAGGGTTCAGTTCAGATCAGACACACGAGTGATTCTATAAGGGTTCCGTTTTTGTCCTTTTGAGGTACGGAACCCTAAAAAAGACAGACAGGCTATATTCTTAATCCTAGTATATCCCACTTTGTCCCGTTATGAACGCTTGACAAAGGAACTCGTTTTGCGCTCGATGGTAAGATTATATTGCTACCGTGAAATTCTGAATTAAAACGGAGCGAAAAGGCAAACTCGAAAAATGTTGTTGCTGGTAGTAGGTACCTATGCAGTTAAGTACCCAAATTAGATATATTTACTGAGAGGCCAAATTAAATGTCTGGTTTCCATCCGCGCATAGGCAAACCGCAACCGCATGCGGACACAAATAAATATCACGCTATGAGTATGAGCTTTTAAGACTCCCATGAGAAGAAGGGATGGGGTAAGTAGGTAGTATATTCTTAGAACCAAACCATTCTTCCTCCTATTCGCTACTATGTAAATATGGAATAATGTAGGTACGCTATGGAAAGTTGTAAGTGTAGAGCTTACAACAGGAGTGTTTATAGCGTTTAGGCACACGTTTGGCCAGTGGTCGTAAACAGTGTTACGTTTGAATAGGTTCGTTGCCCGGCCGCGCTGTATCGACCCGTGACGTCACGAGCGTGCTCGCGACGCCCGCCGTGTGGGGTGGACCGTGGATGGTACCCCAACGATCGTGACGCGCGCTTTTACGCGCTAACTGTATAGAACGGCACGGTTATCGATATTTATTTTTCAAGTGCCTATACACACCTGTAAATTAGGTAGGTGTTGTCCAACTACCATTATTTATTTTCAAGTAATCATTCATTTATTCTGGAGCCGTATTTTATAATTACTGTCACAGAAAATGACATTGTCTATCGATAAAATTGAAGTAGGTAATAATACTCAACTCGTAAATTATCATAAGTCGTGCGTGCGTGACACAACCACAATTTTTGGGGCACATAGATATTGACATTAACATCTTTCTCCCAGAACGATTATTGTAATGTCCTTTTTACTTATTCACGATTAAGGGTCAGTTCAGACCGCGACGTGAAGCGACACGACGCTGCGCGCACTTTTTAACAATTATTATCGAACTTATTTTCTTCACGAAAAGGTATAATTTCAGTGCGAGTGTTGACACGTGTCAAAGTACGCTGAGATGCGCGGTGCTGCGCAGCGCGTGTAGCTTATTGTGTAGTAAATAAATTCGAGGTTTTATAAAATAAATGTTGTTGATAAAAACATACCTATAGCAGCCAGTGCCACGAGGGCAGCGAATCCAATAAACGACATGTTATCGCACTTCGACACTTCACAGATCACTTTGGTTTCGTTCACAGATCAGAATTAAAAATTCCACAATCGAAATAAAACGAGAAAGATCGTTGTGCCGCGATGCGGCTGGGCTTCGCCCGAATCTGAAACAAATCGAAATTACAGTTAAAATTGTGCTCTTAATGGATCTGAAAGCAATTCTGGCAATAATAGAGGTCGGTAAAGAGACAGGAAGTGAAGTAGGTGCCTACTTAGATTGCTCTAGGTATCTAATAAAGTTGAAAGCCAAAGACTTGATTGAATCTAATAACAGTATTTATTTGTATTACTTAATCTACCTTAATAAATGTAGTTAAGTACCTACCTAATAGCTTCCTGAGTCATTGTTTGGACTAAAAAGCCGATACTCCAAACTCCCAAAGTCTACAGTATACCTACCTATTTATACTTACTTACAACCGTAACCGTGCGTTTGCACTGGCGAAACATTTAAGACAAAACATGTTGAAATCTCTATTAACTGTCCGTTCCATACAATTTTTGACAGGAACTAGAGATTTAAACATGTTTTGTTGTAATGTTTCGCCAGTGCAAACGCACGGTTAGGTACTCAGGACAATATTTTATCTTAGATACTAATCTGTAGATGGATATAGAAGTTTCACACAATGGTAATTATTCGCCACTTCCTTTTTTTAACATTTTGGTTTAAACAATCGAATCAATAATAATTTATCAAAACCTACCAAAATGGCTTTGTAATGTAACGATTCTTATGCCAAAGCTACTGCCTAATTGAATACTGTATGTAAATTAGATAAGCTTAATTTAACGCAATATATTGCGGAAAGGATTGGAAAACAATGCCAATTTACTCCTATGTATAGGTGTTCGTTCGTTATTCCAAGTAGGAGAAACGTTCTAGGGTCACTCAAGCAAGATTATTCGCATGTCAAGGTTAGCTCGATAACTTGTGTATTATTCAACTAAATACGTTCTTACTTCAAGTCAATGAAAAGTGCCCATTATAGTCATCAGCAATATGGATATTTGCCATTCAGAGGTTTTGGAACCAGAGCAAGCCAGCCTTTAATTATTTTATGTTTGAATGCCTTTCCGAAAGACCCTTCATGTGGTTACAAAAAGTCAATAGGTATACCTACACCTGTTTTAACCCAAATATTCCGTAAACTACTTACGAAATTAAAAAATATACCATGTTTTCTAATGCTTGGGGGGCAAAAACTGGGCGGAAATACGGACAGTCACGCAAGGATAAACCAATTTGGTGTAATGTACGCGCGTACACACTCCCACTGTTTTGTTAATGCACTTCTACAGTTTTGTACTTAAACAATGTGAGCATCAGTAAAAAAGATCACACTAAGTATTAGCAAGAACATTTTTTGGGCAGCTGTAGTCCGCTAATAGTGGGTTCAAGGGCGTTCAACCCTATTTCTGGCTTGTATATTGTTTGCTATCCCCCTCTCTAATTTATTTAAAAGGGAGGTGTAAGCTGAAGGATTAAGAGCATTAACAGATGGATGTTATTACTTTAGTTCCTATCCGACCGAACAAACATTTCAAACTTTTACCTGCTAGGTTGACGTGGTTTTAGCGGATTTTTTTACCGGGTTTCATCAAATGACCTTTTTTACGTGTTTGGAGTGAATTAAGAACCTATGTTTAGCTAACAACTTCTGGTAATACATATTCCAATAATAACTCAAACTTGTCCTGTAAACTAGTTTTAGTAGTTTGCATACATTGATGTGGTAAGTCAAGAACAAGATGTTGTTTTTAGATCAGACAGACACTAGATAAACGTTCAGTTTATCCTGTGACTGGCATAAACACGTCTGTCGTTTTAAATATTTCGACTAAATGCTTACTAACACTTGAAAGGACGGTGACATCATCGCGCCAATTTGTAAACTAACCCAATCACTACTGGACCTAGGAATCTAGATCACCTACGGAAGCGTGAAAATGTATGCACAGATTGAATTAAGGACGTTAACTCATTTTTAGAAATTTCGTAGGTACCCAAAGGGTGCCAACGGGACCCTATTACTAAGGCTCCGCTGTCCATGCGCCTGTAAAAGGGCTGTATATTGTGAACCGTAATAGACAGACATTTGAAATTTTCACAGAGTGTGTACTACCATGGCCGCTATAACAACAAATAATAAAACTATGTCGTGTTAAATATTGTACGGTGGTACACACCAAGTTATATATTTCCATTTTATGCTGATCTTGCATTGTATAGGATTCCAGGTCAATTTATACTTGATGTGTAGCCGTATGTACCTACGGAACCCTTTGTCTGCAAGTCCAACTCGTACTTGGCCGCTTTTTTAATTATCCTTCAGGATCTTTAGCCCAGAGGGGTTGTCTGGGCTTAAAATAAAAATTCTGTTTTTTTTTTTTTTTTTCACTAGTGCTCTTACATCTATAAAACGTCTTGGTTATTCATACAACCTGTCGCGGCTAGACGATCATTCATGCTATTCAAACGACGTTTAATTAGGCACCAGCAACTACTCTTTGACAGACGTAATCAGCAGTAGGCTTAGGTTATTGGCCATTACCGTCGCGTCAGGAAGATGTCAATGACGAATAGCGATGGTCCAAGCACATTACACAAGCGATTTACCTGACAAAGTTTAATCCGCTGACGGTTTGCGTAACCACAACCGCATATCTACAGTACAATCCCAGCCTCGTACATGAGTGACGGAAGACTATTTTGGGCTCCATTATCCAGAAATGGCTACGCGCCGCTCGTGTTTGGATTTAACGAGTGAGCGTTTGGGTACGTACGTTACATATCAGACGAACGTGGAACGCAACATAATATTCAATGTCTGATTTTATTGAAAAGAAGAAGGGAAATTAGGAGATTAGAATTTAAATGGGCCCACTATTTCTGTAAAAAAATAGCAAGCTTTATGTGAGCTTTATTCTATAAATATGAGCAGTGATAGCCTAGTGGTGTGACCGTCGGACTGCCAAGACATAGTTCTCGAGTTCGAACCCAAGCCACGCACCTCTGAGTTTTCGGATTTATGTGCGTATTGTATAATTATAACTTGCTTTAAGAACGGTGAAGGAAAACATCGTGAAGAAACCGGCATGCCAGAAAGATATTTCTCGACGGAATGTGAAGCCAAGTCAGAGGCCCTTGGGTGGCTTTAAAACTCTGTCTCTGACACCAGTTTAGTCACTAACCATCCGAAAAGAAGAATTCTATAAATGCATGAGACTTGGACAGTGACAGGTAAAACCTAAGGTCATCATTACCGGTTCTTCAAGTAACCGAAAAATTTAAAATGTATGTTGACCAACCACTTGGGGGGTCAACATTCATAATATTAATTAACTTTGTAAACAAAATACTCGCTGTTTTTATCATTCTACTTTATTGATAGTGCAAGTTTACAATCTCTAATCCAATCACAGTGATTACATGCAATTATTATTTGTAGTTATGATATCATTTGACATTGAAAATGCTATTCCGTAAAGGAAAAAATTGTTACAAAAGGTCTGTCTACGTTCTCTACGGCAACGGGATATAGGTAGCAGTTGTAGTTATAGATATTTGGTTCAATAGAATGGATCGACTCGCCTCCGAGCCGTCTGGGAAGCTGCAATACGAGTCCCCCCCCCCTTGCTAAGTGGAAGTAAAGGAAGCGAATTCTTACCCCTGTCCTCACAAGCACCCATCCCACGCAGGAAGACGTTACATACACCATTCGTTCAGTTATTAGATGTGGGCTGATAGTTAGGTTTTAAAATTGAAAGCATTATATCCGTGGCCATGGTGGAATTGATGCGATTAAAAACTCGTTTAAAAGTATCCTAATGCTCAATAAATGTCTTAAGAGTACCTACCTAGCTTTAATTTAAACCCCTAACTACGTAAGTACTTATTAAAAAATGTATTCACCGCCTTAACATATTTAACAGTTAACATGAACAGCTCAACTAACATATTGTACTGATTTACGACAAAAGGGCCAATTATTCTTCAGAATAATTTTGTAAAGGGAGGTTCCTTTACCTGCCAACCTGTACAAAAAACACGCTCCATCTGTTATTCGAACGTTTTGCACCTGCTTCCGAGGAACAGGCTTTTTTCGACCAATCTCTGTGCATCGCTCAATTTCTCAATGTATTTAATTTCGTTTTGTTTTACACATAAGTTTGTGTATGGGGAGCAGTTCCAATCGAATTCTCAGCCCTCTTAACTGTCGAAATAAGGGAAGGCCGGTATGACAGAAGGGCCGCCAAAATTAATGGCTTAAATAATGAATGTTATGAGTTCCTACAGTATCTATTTACACATATGGTAAGAAATGAAACGCTAGCAAAAACGACTTAGGAATGACCATTATATTCTTCGTACTGCAAATATGGGAGACCGGTTTTCCATGCAGCGAAAGCCAGCCTGCTTAATGGTCTAGAATCTATTAAAATCTATTATATTGAGTAGTGGTTTCAATCTGGGCAACTACACAGTATGAGTACTAAAACCGATCTACATTAGCTTGTCTATATGTAGCGCCCTTTTGTTATTAAATCGTTACAGCGTATATTTCGGACCGCTACTACTAAATATCGCATGTATGGGAGGTGTCTGCTCCACCACGTGCTTCGACTCACAACTGAATGAATCACACTGATTAGTCAAAGCTTACTATGTACCATACTTGTATATGAATGACTTATTATAATATCCGTGGCTTTATTCATAGCGACGTACATTCACAAAAACATGTACAACTATATTAACATTTGGATAAGCCCTTCCGTGGGGAAATTCTTAGCCAGAAATAATTTGGTACCTATTCAATCTGGGCAGCTCTAAATATTCATTAATTGTATTATTGTGTTGATCCTTTCTCATATTAAAAATTACATCCGAGTCAGATCGATAATTGCGAAACGTGAGTGGCCAAGCGAAGTTTCTCAATATCCGCCACCCACCGGCGTTTCGTTGTTTAGATTGAGGCAAACTCGGACAGTAACGTAATTTAGTGATGAGTTTAATTCAAAAAGTTGAACCAAAATAGAATATTATGTGCAATCCAAGTACCTACATGCTTTCGTTAGTCGATAGTCGGAAGACCATTCCGAATACAGCAGGCAAGGCCGATAAACTGAATCAAAGTTAACATGCCGTCTATAATTAAAACATTGTATACAAATATAGTACAGTATCAGAGAAGGAAATACCAAATTAAAAGCAAGATATAGCAGGCGACTCTATATCTACAGGGCCAAGACAACATCGTTATCGATCGTGGTCGCGCATTCGCCGGGTCGGCGCTTTTGCAAAAAATAACCCTTTTATAACATAAACACGAGGGGATGTTCAGTGGAAAGGCGTTATTGTATTTCACGACTCTTACCTGAGAAGACCGAGTGGCGGCTCAGCGCAGTACCCACAACACTTGAAACACAACACACGCGAAAAGACGAGTGGCGACGACCGACCCGCCCAGGCTACAGACGCGGTATGAGTAACTAGTATAGCTATGTTATAAACGGCCGTTGACATCCGACAACAGAAAAGGATGGGTGTACTATATCGTATCTCTTCTACGCCTCAACGAATCAACAAGAGCAGTGCTTGCCGAAACGTACCGATTTTAACCGAGGGCCGAGGGTCGCAGGACATGAAAGTAATGCGCACGCAGGAAATTCGTAAAGACACTCACGACTTCACGAGCGTGCAGTTCGTACTTGGGGTCCCTTGTTCAGAATTATTTATTGAATTCAAGGTGTTTTGCGTCGTCTCACTCTCACTTCGTTCCAGGATGTGTTGCGTTATCGACTGGAAAATTATTTATAACTCTCTGACTGTATGTTTTATTTTGACTGAAAATGTGTAAAATATACATATAAAAACGAAACTAGATTGAAAATAATATTTTTATTAAAAGTAGAATAATAATTTATAACAACATAAATAAATAACATTTCTATGGCAGCATAAGTATAATATTATATCTGGTGTATATTATAGAAAAATATTGACATCACAAACCATTAGAATCAATACTTATAATCTTATATCAATTTATTCCTCACAGCTTCGTATTAATGTGACAATATGGAAGGTTTCGAACATATAAATATAACTTTTTTATATGATACAATAGGTACATTATATAAAAAAAAGTTATATTTAAGTTCTCTTCCACACTATGTCATAGTGTGGAAACTATATTTCACGATAAAAAAAATGTATGTATGGCACATAAAAATAAATTCTTCTAATTGTCTTATTTATTTCTTATAAATACATAACATGAAACAGTAATGGCTGAAAGTGAAGGTTTTAGGAACCTTAGTTATTGGGTTAGGTACGATCAAACATGTAACTTATATAGCTCACGCTATAATGCTCACGATTTAGTATTGTTTACTATATTACTACACAAGATCTACTCATAATTTCCATTGGACAATGTTATTATATATATATCTAATTATATAGGTATTTTTCTAAATACATTCAATTCTCAACATCTAATCTAATAGCTTTCAAAGTTTACTTAACACTACACGAGGTTATTACCATATTTTATATAATAAAGTTTATTAAATAATTTTACAAAACCGCGTGGTTGCTTATTATAAAATGAAAAAATTGTCGCACGTATTTCATTTTGCTTTGTGACGGTTTTGTAACAGTATTTAAGGAAATTAGATTTAAAATTAGTATGAATCGTCTACTTCTTGTTCTTGGTCTAACACCAAAGATGAGTAATAATTTCTCGGCACTACTACAGATAAGAGTGGAAATAGGAAAGTTATACATTTACATAAATATTTCGTTTCTTCTTTAATTAATATATGTCTATTTCTATTTTATACATTGGAGGATTTTGCAAAGATAACTTTTAAGAAAATATAAATGTGTATAATATAACTAATATGGTTTAGCCGTACTTTCGAGACCGCAAGAGATTGGTGTTAAGGTAACGTTAGTGAGTACCGTTCAAATATTATGGTGAGCGGGCACGGGGAGATGTGGGATGGATGGAGGATGATCTTACACTTCACCGGGTGCAGGCAGCTTCTCCCAGGAAGGTTCCACGCCCCAGATCTCACGCGCGTACTCCGCAATGGTGCGGTCAGATGAGAACTTGCCAGAAGACGCAATGTTCTCGATCACCATCTCAGCCCACTTGGCCTGGTTCTGTGAACGCGAAAAATTTATAAGTCGCAGATAATCACTTTCCAAAAGTTGGTCTAAAAGTGAACATTTTCGCATCAGGGCAAACATGTTCGGATTACGCAGGGAAATGAGTAAGGCTTTTATGTTTGGAAGTATACCAATTAGACGTACCTAATAAACATATTTAATCAACAACATAGTTATTATATACTAGCTGATGCCCACGGCTTCGCTCGGGTGGATGTCGGTTATTATATACTAAAACCTTACTCGAGAACCACTGTATCCATTATTGAAAACAGCATGAAAATCGGTGCAGTAGTTTTTGAGTTTATCGCGTCTAGGACGACAGACAGACGCGGCGGAGGACTTTGTTTTATAATATGCAAATAATAAATATACTAAAACCTTACTCGAGAACCACTCTATCCATTGGTGAAAACAGCATAAAAATCGGTGCAGTAGTTTTTGAGTTTATCGCGTCCAGGACGACAGACAGACGCGGCGGAGGACTTTGTTTTATAATATGTAAATAATAAATATACTAAAACCTTACTCGAGAACCACTCTATCCATTGGTGAAAACAGCATAAAAATCGGTGCAGTTGTTTTTGAGTTTATCGCGTACAGGACGACAGACAGACGCGGCGGAGGACTTTGTTTTATAATATGTAAGGATTACAACATATTTTGACCAAGCTTTCATCGTACCTACGTGATGTAAGTTGGCATAATTGTGGTGTCTCTTCCATAAGTATCATTATGAAGAGTTGAAGTTGACCATTTTAAAATAATAAATTTTAGCGCCAGCTAAAATTAATAGTACAAGTACTTTTAACCACATCTAGCTTAGATCCAAACATGTTTGGATCTGACAACTTGTAAATAAGTGTACCTAATCAATTCAACCCATCAACTAGTGATACCTAACGTTCCTATTTACAAGTTGGGGGTAATGCCTGTTATTTTGTACCAATATACTCAGGCCTTTTTGGTAAGTATGTTTTGCTAGTATGGATCAAAAGTAAAACCGACCATGTATATCGCAGTTGGAGAACTATTCATTAAATAAGCTTGATAATACTATCTCTGAGAATGCTAGTGATGCATTAAATCACGCATATGAAATCTCTCACTATTTTAGCGATAACAATGCATGCTATACGTTTACGATATTACTAGTAACGAGCTCAGTGCCAAGTTATGTCAATAAGAGATACATTGTTGCTCGTGTGTTATTAATATAACTTGCGCTTAAAGATAACCCTTATGATAAACAAAAAAACTCATCATTTTTATTATATTTATCAAATGATTGTAAACAAAATGGTTATCACTGTTAATTAGGAAATAATTCGCACGTTATGTAATGGTTAATTTTTTTAAATGTAAACGTGATTGCTATAATGGAAGTGTTGGTTGGCGGAAAAATTCGACGAAAACACGCGGATATGACACTTATGGTCTGTGTTTTCCGATCACAACTAGATGTGGTGTTGCTGAGTTATGTAGATAAATAAATTGTATAATGTTATTTTAGCTCTAAAATCCTATTAACCCTATATCCTAACCGAAAGCGATTGTCACACGAAGACGCGATTACGCGATCGTTTTTATGAATTAATTATGATGTACATACAGGACTTGACTGATCGCGTGACTAGTGAATACAACCGCTTTCGATGAACACGCGAGACCTTCATTTATTTTTTTGTTCTAGATGATCGCAGCGTTTCATATTAACTCTGAAAACAACGCCGAAACGCACTGAAGTTCACACCATGTAGAGCAAAATCTGTACTAGCATTTTAGGGCAAGATCATATGAACCAACATACCTGATAACACTCGGAGACCTTGTCCTGTGCCTCAATATACGCGTCGTAGTCCGCAAGGTGGAGGAACCGGTCGTGCTGCAGCAGAACATCGGCAATGTGCGCGAACCGGCCCGGCTCGCCCGGCGAGAAGAAACCGCTGCGGATCTGCTCGATACACTGCCGGAGCTCCGGGTTGCGCTCGTAGTACTCGTACGCGTTGTATCTACGCACATTAATCAAAATTAATATACTTAAATTAGGCTGAGAATCAGCACTTTTTTAACTTCAGACGTTAAAAACACAATCCCAAACATTCCCTGACCCTTTACGACTTTCTACGACCACGTTTTTTATGGGAGGAACCGGCGTAAAAAACGCCCAGAAAGCAACACGTCGCTACCTATATAGTGTTAAAAACTATACGTATTGTGAAACGTTCCTCTTTATTCCTTAACAACTTGTAGTTTGGAACCTAACCACCCCTTGACCCTTATCATTGATGTGGGAGTATACTACCTATAAATTTTTGAAATATTCCAGGGGTGACGTGTCTGTATGTCTGTAATCTGTTCTTTAATCATTTATTTGAGAAATTGCAACTGGCAGAGTTTGTGTTTATATCAATAACTGCTCCAATGGTCGCCATATCGCTCTAAGACGGAGGGCGGAGCAAAGCATTACAATAAAGTATGAAGCAGATATATATCTTAACCTCTTTGGTATATGAATCGAGGGCATCCCTAGATCAGGCAGACCGTGACTGTGTGGGAATCCTTGTTATTCTCTAAGTTGGAATTGTGCCCAGTAAATAACGATAGCGTCGCAGATGGGGACCAGATCATGCCAACATCAGATTTGTAAACAGTAAACATACGCTTGCACTTTCGGAGATTACAGACACCTTGATAGACAAGAATCCTAGCATTGTATTGAAACAAAATGAAATAGCTTACACCATATATGTAATAGGTATGAAACCACATAAGGTCTATATCTGTAGAGATAGAACTTAAAAACCTGCGTACACTCTCACCTTCTTCCCACGGGGGTAGCCAGAAAATACAGAACGACACCTGCTACGATCCTTAGATATTCCTTTTGCCGCGTTTACATTCTTAAAGGCACAGTTTAAAAGTAATAAACACTTCTTACATACAACACTGGTATTATTGATTCTTCCATGCAATATCATATAGAGAGCATTTTCAGACACTTACAAGTACAACCCGATGAAATAATGTAGGTAAATTAGATTAGCACTAGAAGTCGTCACATCATCTGTTGAATGAAGCTGATAAATTGCCTAGTGATTAAGAGTATTAGCTAGTAGTCAACGAATATAACTTAGCTAGTTGCACTGATTATAATTTATTTATAAAGCAATTATGCGCGTCACACTACTCTCGCATGTTTTGCTTTGCGAATTATAATATTACTTATCGATAATACGGTGTTTTACTAATGATTATGCTTATAGTGAAAACAAAAGATAAGTACCTAGGTACGAGGTTACATTTGTTATTGTAATAGTAGAGAAAACTTAGTGCATGTACCAGGTACCCTTACATGAGCGCATTTTACGCGCGTAATATTTACTGGATGCAACACGGCGATCACTTTCACGTAGTTACACGAGTGAAATGTGTGCATGTAGTCGGAATGTGAGAGGAGTGTGTGCAATGTAATCTTTTTAACCCGAAGGTTGACAGAGAATGTTGCGGCCTTAAGTCCATCTTGTATACCACATTTTGTACATGAAGAATAAAGAAATAATGTAAAATTATGATAATGAATAAATTCCCAATGGCTCCTTATAAATCAGTTAAGTACGTCTAAATACAAAAATAAGAGAAGTATTACTACACTCCCGGACTCCTAAATCGAGCTCTTCTATGTTTGTAGGCCTAGTGCATCAAAATAATGATAAGAATGAGATTTTTTTTTAAAGTTAGAATCTCAAATACTGGCCATCATTTCGGTATCACCATTGTTCCAAATTTGAAAAAGAGAAGAAAATCAGTAAAAATCTTTTATTAGAGCATCTATATGTCAATAGTTTTTTTTTTTATTTGTTTTGTTTTGCATAAAAAGAGTATCGAAATTGTAATTCCTTATTGTTACAATCCTTTCTGACGTTCAAATTATGGATACTGCAACTTAAGTAGCCGTGCAAGCTGTGGAACTTCCTCAGTCTGGGTTTCACAACTTCATGTAAGAAGGAGACCAACCGACCAGACCGAAAAACGTGGCCTGAAACCTCATAAGCCAGTCAATGGTCCCAAGCCGACACGGGCTGACAGAATGACGCGCCTACAGTTTGCACGCGAACATTTGTATGTGACTCAACGTCAATGGAGCCAGCTTCTTTTTACGGATGAAACCAAGATTATGCTGTATGGTACTGATGGACGTAGGGAAGTCTACCGAAGACAGGGAGAAAGTTTTCCAAGAAGGTGAGTTATGGCGGTGGGTCATGGACAGTCTGGGGCAGAATTTCCACTGAAGGAAAAACTAGCCTTGAAGTTGTGACAGGACCACGGTTGCCACCACTAAATAGCGACCAACACAGTCGTCAATGCCCAGAGGCTCATGAGATACCTTATGTTAGTTTGTGGGCCAGGATTTCATTTGTATGCATGTTCGAGGTAATCAACCAGCAGTTTTCAGCTAAGTGAACAAGATAATCTTGGATGTATGGTAGAACATTCGACATCGCGTCATAGTGGCATTAATTAATTCCATGCCGAACCTATTATCGGCCGTCCTAAATGCTCTTGTAGGTAACACAACTAACTAAATCAACGTTTTCTCTATGTAAACCATTGTTTTCCACGCTAATCCACCCTGAGGGCAAAAAAAACGACCGAATCCGATTTCAAATTTGGAAAAATGATAAACGGAAATGGTAGTGAGTGACTAGCTTCAAAACCACATCCTTTTTCTTTGTACTACCATTATTTAAAAAGATAGAGACCTTTAAACAATAATATGCAGGGTGGTTCGATTGAGGTGTCAGAAAGTATATTCCCACTATTATTTATTTTTACCTTTAATCGAGTTTGTTCATGACACCAACAAGGTGGCCTTTTAAAAGAACATAAAAAAACTTCAAACAGCTCACCCTCGCTTCTGCAGAGCTTCAACATCATCGACCCGCATGCCAAATATGAAGAAGTTCTTCTCCCCGGCCTCCTCTGCCATCTCGACGTTAGCACCGTCCATAGTACCGATGGTTAGGCCTCCGTTCAACATGAACTTCATGTTACCGGTACCTGAGGCTTCGGTACCAGCGGTGGAGATCTATAAAAGTAAAGACATTATTAGTAGGAAACAAAGTTTGTGTGAAGAAATTCGCAGATTTGACAGAATGTCAAATCTGAATTGAAGTCACTCGAGTCGCCATGACAGAAGTCGATGCAGCATCCTATATTTAGGCGTCGCTTGTCTCGCCAGATAGTTTTGGTGTTCCTTCGATGTCACATGTGTGTGCTGCCAATGCCTTCCACAAATTGTCACATATATTCGCCGTCATATACAGGGTGTTAGGGTAAACACCGTTATCCTTGAAACCAGTGGTTTGGTGTCATTTATAGAACGTAAAATCAATGGAAAATTAGGACTTTTTTTTTTAATTACATTTCCCCTCATTTTTTCCCTTTCACCTATGCGCTAGGGCAACGAACTTGCGTCTCAACACGGGTGGGGGTCGCGGGAGGTGACCTGACCGGCCGCGAGCGCGACCCCTCCCTCAGTAAGGCAGCTGTTTCGCTTGCGAGCACGGCGTCGGATAGAATTTTTTTTAAATCTTTTAATGAAAATAACGTTTTTTTTTTTGTGGTTACTCGGTCATTTATTTTTATATTTAAGTCAACTACCCATGGTTTGAGTGACAACGGTGTTCACCCTTACACCCTGTGTTAATGCCGATATTACTGCCGAGCCGTTCATTGTAATATATTTATGCACGTGACTGTACGTTCCCGTGGGATATTTTCCGACAACCACGAGGGCGAAACCGCGGGCAAAAGCTAGTCCCTTATAAAGATAGGCCGTTAATGGTTACTGCTATTCGGTCGATCATGATGTTCAAGTCTTTTACTGACCAAAGAAGTCTTTAAATATGAATGAGGTAAGGTACTTTTATTACTATTTTTTACTGGTTTAATGACTAACACGTGATTCCTGATATATCTCGACGATAAAGACGCATAAATGACTATTTTTATGATGCAAATTAATGGCGATTATGTCTCGGGCTACGTTAATTGTGTTGCAGTAGCTTATTGTTCTCATTTGTGGTTGATGAAGTTTTACTGCCTTTCGTCAACATTCTCGATCCTCTTATCTATTACGTCAGAAATGACATTATTACTCTCAAGACTTCAACCATTTTGAATTGATGCTGAGTTTAGAAACTTCAGAATCATTCTAACTTCAGAATTTTTGGTACGGTTCAACTGGACTGTTCAAAATAGGAACTCGTAAGCCACTGCTGGAAATAAGTCTCTCCCAAATCGCGCCACAACACCCGCACCCTAATTGCGTAACATACTTTCAATCACAATCCGAGGGTTTCGAGGGAAGTACCTAATCCAGTGCTTCATAGGTTTTGAAAAAGTCCTCTGCTCCACAACGTAAATAACGCAATGAATGGCTGAGCTGTCAAAATAAAAGGCATTGCGATCGATTTCCATTTTACGTGTGTTAAGCAATCACCCCAGGAAAAAGATATGTGATCTTTTAAAAATGTAGTGTAAGAAACCACACTGACATACATACTGCTTGTTTTACACTTTCACAGTTGTAAAAAGATGTTCTGTAACAAAACCAGTATTATGTATCGATACAGGCCCTATCTATACCTAGGCATAAAGTAAAGAACCAACCTGTTCGCTGAGATCAGCTGCGGGCATGATGCGCTCAGCCAGTGTGACGCGGTAGTTCTCCAAGAATATTAACTTCAGCTTGTCTCCCACATCTGGGTCATTGTTTACCTGGTTCAAAGAAAACAATATTAAGTACAAAGATGGTCCGTATTAACCAATTTATAATAATTTTATAACTTTGCCTTCATCACAAAAATTTATGACAGCCTTTAATTTAAAGCTATCTCAATGAAACCAGATTGTCGCAGGATGATTTTATCTTAAAGCACAGTTGTGCTACTTTTGACACTTTTAGCGAACCACTCCTCCTTTGCACGATTTTTACGACTTGACAAGACATTAAGGTTTCTTTATTATGTGTACATGTACACATTAACCTTCCCGAATAAATTCTCTAAATGATGGTCATATCCGTGGCATAGTTTAGAAGAACAGCGCGGTCATACAGACAGACACGAGAAGCCTTTAATTTATAATAAGTAAGTATATGTGTATAGATACAAAAAATAAGTAGGTTGGCCATATTGACAAAATCTAAAAATACTCACAGTGTTTCCGACAGAACAAGCCAAGGCAATAATTTGCTTAGCAACATAGTATCCCGGGGCAGCCTTGCCTCCGATCATGACCGTGCGGGGAGTGATGGGCGCGCTGGGGTCGCGCTTGATGCGGTTGTACAGCGTGATCACGTGCAGGATGTTCAGCAGCTGCCGCTTGTACTCGTGGATGCGCTTCACCTGCACGTCGAACATCGACGCCGGGTTGATCTTTACACCCGTGTCCCGCTCAATCAACGAGGCAAGCCTCAACTTGTTCTCCTGCTTAACCTTCATAACCGCCCGCTGGAAAGCAGGGTCCTTCGACCAGCGCTTCAGCTGCTGCAGTTGCTCTAAATGAACCGTCCATTCCTCACCAATCTTGTCGCTGATGAGATCAGACAGACCTGGATTGCACATAAGCAGCCAGCGACGGGGAGTGATGCCGTTTGTCTTGTTCTGGAACTTCTCGGGCCACATCTCGAAGAAGTCCTTGAAGATGGTTGCTTTGAGGATTTCGGAGTGAATGGCCGCGACGCCATTGACCGCGTGTGAGCCGACAATGCACAAGTGAGCCATATTCACTCGTTTCTCGCCCTCTTCTTCGATGAGCGACATGCGGCGCATGCGGTCCTGGTCGCCAGGCCACCGCTTCTCGACTTCTTTCAGGTGCAAGAAGTTGATGTGGTAGATCAGTTGCATGTGCCTTGGCAGCACATTCTCCAACATACTGGTTGGCCACCTTTCAAGAGCTTCAGGTAAAACAGTGTGATTCGTGTAAGCGCAGCATTTTTGTACTAGCTGCCATGCTTGCTCATAAGACAGTTTCTCAACGTCAATCAAAATCCTAAGTAGCTCAGGAATGGCAAGCGCAGGGTGGGTGTCGTTGAGTTGTATAGCAACTTTCTCAGGAAAACTTTCGAAAGTCGTTCTGACGGCCTTGCGACTACCGAATTTAGAGTTTTTGTATCTCCTGATAATATCTTGTAGAGTAGCAGCGCACATGAAGTACTCTTGACGCAGACGCAACTCCTTGCCTTCGAAGAAGTTGTCATTGGGGTAAAGAACTCTGGAAATGTTCTCCGCAACGTTACGGTCTAGGACAGCTTGGATGTAGTCGCCAGAATTGACTGAAAATAATGTATTGATTGGTGAATATGTAGTTTGGCGCCAGCTAATAATGACATGGATATTTATAAACATAATATTGAGTGTAGTTTCTATTACTTACAGAATTTCAAGTTGAAATCGACGGGACTCTTTGCCGACCAGAGACGCAGCGTGTTGACGACATTGTTGTTATAGCCAGGGATCGGATTGTCGTAGGGCATCGCGAACACGACCTGATAACAAACAATGAATTTCTTATCAAACTCTGTATTACTTAGGTTTATGACTATCGAACAGAATTCAGCTATTTGGTTTCCTTTGTGCAATCCTGTTCAGAATTTCTTATAGTCATACTCGTAATTTTGTTGACAGTTTTTTGATTTTATGTTTTATGTGTAAGTGATTTCGGAGTTATCAATAACGTGTGCGTATTTGATATAAAAAAGGGTATGAGTCATTATCAGACACGACCCAGTCAGTCAGCCATGTACTAAACATTTATTCAGCATGTACATAACATGTGTCATACATCACATAACTGACAGCATAGGAACGGGATATTTGTTGTTTACACAAGATTATCGATAACAAGGACTATTTATTATCTTACGACCTATATTGCAGATAAGTATCACTATCATAACATGCATTATCTTCAAAGAGTTCAAGTTAGACTTGAGTTCAAGAAGGGACATCTCAAGAAATGCAATAATAAGTTAATGGTTTTAGATACCTATTTATATTGTTATTTTACCATTTGGATAGTAGGGAGCGTAACAACTGTGTAAATGGTCAATTGCTGCACAGGAAACGAATATGGCCGCGGAGCATTGTCTACTAGTTGTGTGGGGTCGCTTGACTATCATACCAACTGTGATTCAACTGCTTTGGCTGAGGAAAATTTCCGTAAATTGTAAAAAATATGGTGTTAAACCGGCAACTATTAACAGGTTCTGTTTGGATACAGTAGTGTCGTACCGAGTCCGACGGCTATGTCGTGATGATACATCATTTATTTATACTTTGGTGTGCTACGTAATAATATCTAATCGTACATAACATAAATAAAAAATATATATCCTTCCTTAAATTATTATAATTAGATAAGGAAAAGTCATAGTATTTAGGTACCTAAGTTAATTAGTTTTAAATGTCTATTTAAATTCAATAATTTAGAAAAACCAGTAATTTTACTTTACTGGGTTTATAATGTGACAATACGTCTCACCATAATGAAAAACAGTCATAGTTTTATTTTGCTTCTGATTACACTATTCACGCCAACAAATTGGCGTTACAGAATCAGTCGCGTATGAAGGCATGAAATGTAACTTGTAGTAAGAAACCTGTTGTACCTAGGTATGTATCGTGTCAATCCTACTAATATTATAAATGTGAAAGTTTGTGTGTTTGTTACTCAATCACGCAAAAACGGCTGAATGGATTTGGATGAAATTTAAACAGATAGTTTATAACCTGGATTAACACATGAGGATACTTTTTATCCCGATATTCCCACGGGATCAAGACTTACGCGGGTGAAACCGCGGGGCGCAGCTAGTATTTAAATAAATACACTAATCCTTACTAATATTATAAATGCGAAAGTGAGTTTGTTACGCTTTCACGCTAAAACGGCTGTACGGATTTGGATGAAATTTGGCACAGGAGTAGACCATGACCTGGAATAGGATACTTTTTATCCCGATATTCCCACGGGATCGAAACTTACGCGGCTGAAACCGCGGGGCGCAGCTAGTGAAGTAATAAAGAATCTTTTCGTTGGTGTCGGCATTAATGAAGATGTAATCAATTTAATAATAATGGATACAATGACGAAATCCTCGTCGAACTAAATTAGACTGACCACTTAGCTTGAATATCTCCCGGAATACTAAATCGGGCCACCGTGCATTCTTATGTTTATAGTCCTAAAACATCAAAATAATTATAAGTCAGAGAAAGTTTTTATGCAGTTTTGAAGCTGACATCTGGCCATCATTTCGGTATTACCACTGATCCTTTACGAGATTGAAAAAGAGAAGAAAACCGGAGTTTGGTCGCTCGAGAAGCAACAAGCTTTGATTAGAGCATCTATAAGTCAATAGTTATTTCGTTATTTGTTTTATTTTGCATAATAAGAGTATCAAAGTTGTTGTGTATTTTTACCACCACCCTGCGTAATCGTCGCCTGACCTCAGTACAGGTCCAAGAGACTTTCATGGACTGTCTGCGCTCGAACTGTTAGGAGATTGGAAGAACGTGGCTTGAAACCTCATAATGCCATTCAATGGTCCCAAACTGACACGAGCTCACAGAATTCCGGTGCAGCGCCTACAGTTTGCACGCGAACAGTTGCATTGGACTCAAATTCAATGGAGCCAGGTTCTTTTTTTATGGATGAAACCACGATTATGCTGTATGGCAATGATGGACGTAGGAAAGTCTACCATATGCCGAGTTTGTGGGCCAGAACTACAATATTAAACTAATTTAAAAAAACAAGGTTCTCATTTCTTAGTACTTATTTTTTTTTCATGAATCTTCTATTTACCTGTGTGTCAACCCATTTCTTGCCTTCGGGCGTGTCGACCACGCGTCCGTAGAAGTTGACGGGCAGCATGAACTCAGGACGCGCCTTCTCCCACGGGTTGCCGTAGCGCAACCAGTCATCAGGCTCCTCTTGTTGTGCGCCGTGCTCAATCTTCTGCGTGAAGATACCGTACTCATACCTGATACCTGTAAGGAGTCAAATTATTGATTTGATAGATTGAAAAGTATTAGTGTCTAGAAAATCATATCAGTTAGAGTACCGTTGGTCATAATTTAGTAGTCTCTAACTATTTTGTGTGCATGACAGTAAGAATGTGCAGAACTGAAGCATAACACATCACAATTTTTTTCGCCGATGGGGTAGGCAGAGGCGTGCAACTGCACCCACAATTTACCAGTTATTTTTATAGTCCTACTAGCTGTTGCTCGCGACTTCGTCTGCGATCCAGGATGAAAAGTAGCCTATGTCCTTCTCCGGGTCATGGTCTATCCATGTGCCAAATTTTATACAAATCCATTCAGCCGTTTTAGCGTGAAAGCGTATCAAACAAATAAACAAACTTTATAATATTAGTTAGGATTAGGATGCTTTAGACTAGACTAGAGTATTACCACGGGGTAACATTCACGCGGGTCTATCGAAGGCTTCGTTTACCCACTGGAAAAACCCGATAACACTTTGCCCGATTTGGGGAACTAACCCAAGATCCAGGAGGGTCAAAATCAGTAAGTGTTGCATTGCATATAGAAACTACGTCTATGTAGGCATAATATTGGGGAGATCAAGCACTGACAATACTCAAATCCAATATTGTACGTACGTTATCAAGAGATAACAAGCAATTTATTTTAGTGAATAATTATGTAAACGTAGATAGGTCTGGGGTGATGTACAGTACATGGTGCGCGGACGTTGACCTTTATTTCACTGCCGGCTCTTATCATTATTATTTTTGTTGCGGTCTACGGGTACGGGCACGAAAACAGCAGCGAGGAGCGATGGCTGAGAGAGGCGGTAGCGACGGTACACGGTACATTGTCCGCACCGCCCAGCTCGGCCATCGCTTCAAGCCGCTGGTTTCGAGCCCGCAATCTAACACTTTGAAAAGTTTGAGATAAGCATACTTCGGATATAACTTTCTACAAATAAAATATCCTATATCAATGATATGACTACGTTAATCTGTCGTTGCATCATGTTGATTAGTTGATTATTATTGATTAGTTTTGTAACTTACTTATTTCGATTATGTAATTTCATAATCTCGGCATTAACAACACGTAAACCATATCAAGACCTGCATGTAACATGCAATTGTTTTTAACACAAAAAGATGATGTCTTTAGAAATCTGTTTTTTTTTTTTACTTTTAGAGGTCAATAAATAAAGGCGTTACATAAAGTTGTAGAAAGAATAATGGAGCTAAGACTATAGATATTGTGTATAATAGGTTTAAAGTATTCAATTTAGTTTGTACGTTTATAATTGGCGGCGCGCCAGCGACGGTGTTGTCAACTGCTTCAAATTAGTTTACACTGGCTAAAATAATGTCAAGTATGTTTCCAATGTCTTGTGGGTCACAGTTACGAACTTCTTGAAATAATTTCAATTTACTTATGTTGTTGCATTTCATCAATATTGAATGCCAACCTTTTTGGATCAATTATGTTCAGGTTCTGCTTTTCTTTTAAATACAGTAATGTTGCATTTGTGCAAAACCAAATCAAGTGACCTAGTAAAGTACATCATACAAATTAAATATTAAATGAAAAGCTATAAATGGGCTTCATAAAGTTCTGACACACCAATCTACAATTACGCAAAATACAAGTCATTCACAAAAACCCGATTCTGTAATGTCACAGTTCAAAGTGCTGGACAAATATTATGCTTCTCTAAAAACTGGAAGTCAAACCTGTTTTTAAATATATAATTTAGGTTTAGTTCAATTACCATAGCCATAGGCAGCCAGCCCAAGAGTGGCCATGGAGTCAACGAAGCAAGCGGCCAGACGTCCCAGACCACCGTTGCCAAGACCAGCATCCTCTTCCAGCTCCTCCAACTCTTCAATGTCTAAGCCGAGCTGGTACAGGGCTTCATCCACAGTACCCTGGATGCCCAGGTTGATCATGGTGTTTTGGAGTGACCTGCCCATGTAGTACTCCAGGGAGAGGTAGTAGACACGCTAACACAAAAAATATTGAACATTAGTTATACATTTAAAGAATCAAAGGCATGGCATGGTATGTTTGTTTGTGATTTGGGATGTTTGTAGCAGGGAAAAACGTACACATTTACCTGTAATATTATTGTAAAATGTTATGGATTTTCTATCTGGTTTCTATGTTTTCATAACTAAAAGATTGACTTCTCAAATGATGCATGTATTTGAATATGATACTTTGAAATTGCCATTGTAAGTATGTAAGTATTTTTTTTTAATGAATAGTTAAACGTGGTGCATTTAATTTATTTTATAATTTTTGTACTTTATTCTCATTTGCAATATAGTTTTTTATTCAGGGAAATAAGAAACTTACCTTTCGTGTAAATAGGATAAAATGTGAACTATGAGCATAACTTTACAAAGAAAACTTTAAAAGAAAAGTGGGTAGTAGTCCAATAGAAGTATTGTTATATCATTAATTTTTACTATTTGGTATAGTTACCTTGGGGTCTTTTTCATAGTAGTACTGTTGGGTTCGAATCCAGCGCGAGACAAGGTGGTCCCTCACGGTGTGGGCCAAGGCAAAGTAGTAGTCTCTCGGAGTCGCAACATTTCTATCTTTCACCAGAGTGTAATGCACATGACGATTGAACGCTTTCTTCACCTCAGTAACATTTTCTACTGCTACAATACCTCGCACAGAGATTTGCTTCCGCTTGTCTGAGTCGCTTTGTACGCTCATCTTGATTTATTCTCTGACAAAATCAGGTAAGGCCCGTGCAGCCGCTAGACCCTGTCAACCCTGACTGGTCAAACGCGGTTCGCGATATCGGTCACCTTGAGAAGGTCAAACATATGAAGCTACCACAGACTATTATAATAACCGGTTTTATGGGAGTGTATAAATTATAAGTAGTAAAAGAAGTTTTAACAATCCCCAAGTTTGTTAAATAAAGACATATAAATTTACACTGTTAGCATTTATATGTTTTTATTCAAAATAGCAAAATAATTTTCAGCTGAAAATATTCAAAACACTAAAATAAGTGACAGAGTCAAACTGAACTGTCATTGCTGTCAAAGTCAATACGTCAAACAACAGCTGATTGATTTAACATTTTCGCTCGGATATTTTCGCAAATGTGATTGGATAAACGTTTACTCTGAAATGGGAAATTGATATTCTCGTAACTCGTAGTAAATAAAAATATAGTCTATGGTTTATAGAGGGCCCTCAATACGTAAGTAGAAGCCGGAGAAGTGGCAGGCACGCGCAGGATAAGTCCCCTCTTTGAGGAGTGGTTAGAGAGGCGCCACGGCGTCCTCACCTTCCACCTGACGCAGGTCCTCATCGGACATGGCAGTTTCGGGAGGTTCCTGTGTAGGATTAGGCGGGAGGAAACGCCCGGGTGTCACCACCGTGTGGATCGCCCGGAGGACTCGGTGGAGCATACGGTGGAGGTATGCTTAGGCTGAGCACCGCCGTGTCCTCGTGGAGGCGATTGGCGGCAATGACCTCTCGCGTCCGGCCCTGGTACGGAGCGACAGGGCAAGCCGTCACCTCCTTGTGCGAAGCAGTAATGCTCGCGAAGAAGGAGGCGGAACACGTGAGTGAGAGGCAAAGTTTGCGCCCTCACGCCCCTAACCGCCGCCGCTGGAGACGCCCTAGGCGTCGGGAATCCCAGGCGGATTCCCGGCCAGTCGGCCACCATAGGCGCGGGCTTGCGGACGGCGAGCAATGGGTAGCTCGCCGTCCGATTAGGACCAGGTCCGGGTCGATGGCGCGTCGTGTTCCACGCGCGCCTCAAAGAGATGTCAGCACAATTAGCGGGGTCGGCTAGGACCGATGATACCTGGTAGGGTTGCGGGAAAGTCCGAAAGGGATACCGGGATCTTGGCAACAGGCAACTGAAGGAACACGGGTGGGTTTTAGTCAGTAAAAGTCTGACACGCCCTTCCGCTCCGCCCAGAGCGGGAGAAGTAATTGGATGAAGCTCAAAAAAAAAAAATTTGCACAACGCTAATGACCTAGACTCGCGACAATCTAAGAAGTCCGTTTTGACAACTATAAAAATTCTTTGTGTAACGATGAAAACAAAATTGGTTTCTTATACTGATTCTCGAGTTGCTTAAAACTGATTCTCAAGGCAACGTTTCATTACATGTACGAGAACGAAACGTCAAAACGGACTTCTTAGATTGTCGCGAGTTTAGATTTATATTAACCTAGAAGTTGCCTCTCTTTCTATCGCGTAACTCTTATATCTTCTGACTACGGTACGCTCATTGAATTGGCCCCATCAAGACGAGCCCGCCGCGTCATACCTACCTAAAATGCTGAGTGCGGCTTCTAATATATTATTCTGTGACTCAGCGTAGTAATTAGCTTAGGGCGGCCGTACACGGACTGCTTCAAGCAGTTGAGACCGACTGCTTGAAGCCGCGACCGCGCGGTGAACTATAGTCATTCATTCGCTGTCGTACACACGACTGCTCTAGCAGTCGCGACCGCTTCAAGCCGTCAACTGCATGACGAAATTCCATCGTGCCGTCGACCGCTCGCGAGCGGTCGTGAGGCATACACCGACTGCTCGAGCCGTTCACTGCGCTAGAGCAGTCGACAGCTCTCCGACCTCCCCCCTTCCCTTGTCCGTCTGTCTGTCTTTCTGTCTCTCTGTCGTCTCCGCTTGAGCAGAAGCAGCAAAAGCAGTGCTTCCTCGTCAGAATCCATGACTCGACTGCGGCAGAAAATCAACTGCTCGAGCGGTTGGTAGCGACAGCTCGAGCAGTCAACCACCGACCGCTCGAGCAGTCGACGCCGACCGCTCGAGCAGTCCGTGTACGTCGCTCAGCCGTTAACTGCTCGAGCAGTCCGTGTACGGCCGCCCTAAGTCTTCTCCGTCTCCGTTTAGATTGGTTGCCGTGACCGAAATGGGGTTAGGAGAATATGTTGGATTTGGATACTGTTTGCCCTATTACACATTGTTTTGATGTCTCGTTTCTTTTTTAGTTTGAGGTAGAAGGGTCAGAATCAGAAGACAAAAATTACTTTTTTAACATTATAACATTTATTTGGTACTTAGATTTTATAATATGGTTTGTAATCATGCTATGGCTATGTCGAGATAAAACTCTTCGCACGCTCTCACTAGCACACCGCTCGACGTATCGCTGTAGTTCACTTTATCGCGACAATGTGTATAAAGCATATGAGGAAAAACCTAAATCTGAGAACAAAGGGTAGGTAATTTATTGCGTACTAAACTAATCCTACTTATTGGCCGTCTAACGTAGTTTTATTAGTCAAACAAAAAAATACTTAACAGGTGTCTTATAGTTTAGATAATATCTCGTGTGATGAGTGTTAGTCTGTAACATGTCGTGGTATCAACACCTCGTTCTTTATTAGTTATTACAAAAATAAAACTTAAATTAAGTCTATGAAATTGCATAATATTAATAAATCAACATTGTAGCATATAATTAAGTATAAACTCTCAACTTATAAGTGTATAACAAATTAAGTCCAACAGATATTCATAGAGTAATTTATATTATGTAAAAAAATACCTTTTTAACGAATACTAAGTAATAAGGCAGTAATAAAAATATGTAAATTGACTTCGAATTATAAAATCAATATAATAATAAGATCAATATCGTGTTTGTCTAGATCTAGACTGACCAAAAAAGGTTAAGACCATGGTAAAATAATGTACTTTGGTATTTTTAAAGAAATTCAAATATTCATTTCAAGTTTTATCCCTATCCTATACTTAGTCAATATCAATCCTATTCAGGCAGATCTCAATTTATAAAGCAAGACTAAGCGTATTAAAAATCTCAAATAGTAACACATATGTATTTAGTAAATGCAATAATACTAAACATAAAATCGCACTTATCAACGCCGAAAATTGCATTCGCCTTTTTTTTTGCGTTTTTTTGTAATTAGTACCCAACACACTTGATGCGAAATTAACGTTAGAAAATCTTTAAAATGCGTAATGTACTTTTACACATGCGTAACATTGCTATGTACACAGGCTTGGCCCGTTAGCTTCATAGGATTATGTATTACGAAATAGAGTAGACTTTCAGCAGGTGATTCAATCCCTAATAGGAGAGCTTGTGGCCGGACTTATGTAGATCTGCTCTGGGTAGAGGTCGCCTCGTATGCGGACTGCACGCACACCTTCTGCGGATGCGCGGAATTCCAATTCGCCAATCAGTAAGCCATCAGCATATATCGCCCAATCTGACGGCTGACGAACTATCCGTAGTTTTGTCTGGAAGTTATAATTAGTAAGTAACTGAGGTTGTAATAAGTTAGCACTTATCTACGCATTCTGCACATAAAACTAGCTAGAATGAGAAAGTTGCCACTTCAGGACCGTGCTTTTCAAAGAAGAGCACAGAAGCGAAGAGGCAGCTCTCAGCACCATTCCTTTTTTATTGGAACAATGATGACTTAAAACTTCGTAACTCGGCTCCTAGTGAACTCTCGTTGCTTGACCCTAGCCGCGCCCTGATGGTATGTAGCCATCGTGGGTAAACAAGAAAAGAAAGGCCTATGCCCAGCAGTAGGTGATGTCGGGCTGTTGATGATGATGATAATAAATAAATATGGGTTTTACCAGATTTTTTTATTATAGAGACACCTTAGTGTCTACTTACATAAGTCCCAGGTATCAGCCTAGCGGTGCGCTGCCGTCGCTCAACGCCCCAGTCGCCGAGCCACGCGTTTAGCACGACCAGCTGTCTTTCTCGCTGAGACTCGAAGTAGGCGCGCACGTTCACGTGAGCCAGCACGTTAGGTCGCGGCCATTCGCGGGGAGTGTCCATTAGGTCGATTGCGAATGAGTGGAGGAGTGGACGAAGTCTGCAAATGAGAAGGTGGTACTGAATTTACTAAGGCTTTATTTATTACTATACTAGCGACCTGCCGCGTTTTACGAATTGACAAGACATCGAGATTGCTTTATTATGTGTAAGTTTAATATTTTTAATATACACATAAACCTTCCGGAATGACTTCTCTGAATGATGGTGAACACCGACTTTAATTTATAAGATGTATAGATTTTAGGTAGGGATAATATAGTAGTTACTATATTATCGTTTACAGTTTTACTCAATAGGTAGGTATTGGGAATTGGCTGATTTTTCGAACTGCAATATCCGCAACGTTGCCAGGTAAGGAACCCAGGAGTAAGGGCTCCGTTCAAGTTCAAAAAGCAGTCGAAAATGCTAGTGTACTTAACTTATAATAATGCTGGTACCCCAACATGAATGAGCTAATGTATTATATCCCAAAAAGTCAATATTATGTGATGTAGGCACATAATTCGCGGCACGGCAGCCGAGTGATATTGGAAGTCAGCCAACATTCAGGTCAGAGGCATTGAGAATATTGAGATGTGGTTTACTGGAAACTATCGATCTTCCCACATCTTTCATAGACATGTAAATATTCTCTTTTATATTTGGAACTGACGAGTAATGTTGTTCAGATGATAATATCTCTTCAAATATCTTGACCTCCGGCTTTTTCGCTTGTACACATCAAGCTATACAGCGTGCCGCTTGAATGGTGACATTAATTTAACACACGTATACGATTTCGCGTATTCATTTAATGAAACTATTTTAATTTCATTAAACATTATTATTTACTGATTTGTTTACAATTTTCTAAATTACCATCGGAGCAACCTGTACTTAAAGAACTGTTGCGTAGAGGTCATTTGCCGGGGTCACCGATCATATGTAGGCAAATTATAGAAGGAAACCCGCGCAATTTCTTAGAAATTATGCCGCCGACAAAGAATCGGCCGATAGATCGTAAGCCAGCTGATAGGTAGCTTCATGAATGAATCTTTTACACAGACTGACCTCAATTTTTATGTTTTTATTAATTAGTTTGTTTGAAAAATAATATTTTTCAATTGACAAATTATTTTATTTTATTTTTTATGATTACTGGCCACTAGCCCTACCCGTGTGCTAAATTAATGTCGCCATTGTAGCGGCACGTTGTATATATTTACAGTTTATGCTGATCTCGCATTGTATAGGATTTCCGTAGAATGAGAGTTTCGCTGGAAATATATAGCTTGATGTGTAGCCGTGTGTACAGTCACCGCCGAAGATATACATTTTTACACCTGAATGAAGGACTACGATTTTTTGACCCTATTTTGTAAAGCTGACTCTACGCACTAAAAGCTATTCATACACAAACCGTAAAGTCCGACTTACCTGCCGTAAATAACAAGCTGATGTCCTTCGGGAATGCCTTTCGATAACGATGCGATGACGTTCGCTTGCCATGTAGGCTCACCGTCTTCTGGTAAGGAATCTATGCTAGGTCTTAAGGGAACCTGGAAGAACAAAATATTTTGCCATTTTAAAAGCCATGATAATAATAATAATATCCTCCCGACCCAAATTCGGACACGGCAGCCTATCTCAACGGACCTACGTTCGCAGAAGATATTATAGTGCACAAGTGCAAACACAGGTGCATTCTATATTCCTTTACTCTTATGATCGTATCGCTCTAAACGCGAAGACTTGTAATTGGCTGTCTGGCGACTATTGTATCCTTTCTTTTTGCTGTAAGTTTTCATGTTGTAATAAATAAATAAATAATAGACCGATGAGACGGCAATCCGACACGACCAGGCGCAGAAGCAACACCACTAAGTTCCAAACTCCAGGCGGCTTTTGAGAAATTCCTAATGGAAACATCCAATAACACTTAGATCGAACCCACGCTCAACAGTCGCTTGCGACCACGACCATGATAAACGATAGTTCGGTAACGGCAGTGTCATGAACTTTTGTCTCATTTTATGTAATTTAACCTAAGTTTATGATTGTATATGTACTGACTTAACTACTAATATTGACCGGTAACTTGTGTGTGGTGCGAACTGTAAGTACATATGAATACGTTAGTAATGAATAAATAAATAATGATAGTTGACATGTAAAATTGTCCTGCGCTTCCTGTATCCATTCCAATGACCTTGACTTCATCAGACATTTTGCACACAATTTTATACTGTGCATTTTGTGGGCGCCGTAATCAAGAAAACTTATTATCACTGCTATGGGTTACTTACTTCAACAGGTAGTGGAGCTAATGAAGGGAATATATCAGTCTTCTGAACTTTCAGTGTCGCATCTCTGACGCCTGTCACTTGCACCCACTCAGCGGTCAATGGGCTCGGATTCCTATGAGCATAGCTGCAGTACTGCATCCCGTCGATCGCCCATAGCGTTTCTTTCTCATCAACAACGATCTCTATCGTGAATGGGTGATCTGTTTTGAAAGGAAACAGTCTGAAAAACAAAAGAAATACTTTGATGTTAATAATGCTAATTCGTCGAGCGGACTGTAAATACTTTCTGCAATGGTAATTGGACACTAATTGGCCGATTATTTTGGGCGTGAAGTTAACAACCTCTCATGGTTGCTATGCTGTAAGTAATCATTTACTAAGCATTCATCGTTCGTTGTTCAGAAACATGAGAAATTATTTACTGAAAGGGAAATTATCTTATCGATGTGGAAGCTGGAAAATGGGTCACTGAGTCGTAACACGTAGCTAAATGAAATGATGTTTATTTCTGTAAGTAGATCTTTTAAGACATTTTACACGTACCGGTCAATATTTTAAAACCAGATGGCGCCGGCATTTTCTAGCTAACTAATCCTCGAGAAGAAATGCCGAATGTAGTCTCCAAGTCCAAACATTTATATTATTAAGATATTATGTGAGTCTAACAAAGAAGGACCATGTCTGGAAGGGCCTTTAGAAGAAAGAGCCATTGCTAGCTTTGAGTTAACCTGTCCCGACAGATGGCATGCATGCATCAGTCATTGTGTAGCTCAAACCTATTTTAGGGAACTCAACGATTCGTCACACGACCTGTTTGATCTTATTACCTATATGCAGTAGTCTCCTCAGGTCCCCATTTGTTGTGTTTCCGTGTATTCCGGACCACATAGCATTGCGGAAGACGTACGTTAAAGTGCACGGCGATTTCGCCGCGCCCCGTGTCAGGTTCCCCACTTCCAATGTTCACTGCAAACCTAGTACAGATAGATCTTTGATATTATAGATTAGATAAAATAGTGTTGACACAGATGGGTCGTTGACCAAACTAAAATTCAGAAGTATAAATCTTATTCTTGTCTAAGTCTTATTCATTGATTCATTTTACAACTAAACTATTCTTATTCTTAACTAATTGGTTGACAAAAGGCGGTTAGACTAGAAGCCGACCCCAACATAGTTGGGAAAATGCTACGCAGATTGATTGGTCGACAAACTCTATACTATAAGTAATAGACCCTGATTAAGTCAGGTACAATTCCCGGAGCGCGCCAAGGTTTGCAATACTTACAGAACAGGTTCTGTTCTGATAGGTAGATACTTTATTATTGGTCCAAATGCTGTCAGAGGACAATAAAATAAAAAAATCGGTACCTACGTCAAATGTCGTTGAACAAACTCTACTGTGATAACACAATCCGTACTTTCATTGTTATGAACTGGATTTGCGTGTTAGCAAATGTATAGTAAGTTGTAAGGTCATGTGGAGAACACTGCGGGGGTTGACATTTATTATTGTTTGACAACTATTAACCGAATTTAGTGCAGACCACAGGGAGACCAGATTATCCATGAAATGTTTTTACGAGTTTCAATAGCTAATTGAGTCCCTATAATTTGTCCCTATAGGTTTGTGGTTTTGTACTTACTAAGTTTGGAATAAAAAGTTACCAAGGTAAATCGTCTGTGGGTGTCCCCGTGCATATGATGTGTGATCCGATACTCAGGGGCTCTGTCAGGGTCTGCATAAACTTAACATCCCGCGCCTCTGCTAGTTGAGACTGAAATAAAACAATCAAAAATTTTATAGGCTACATACATCATCGTGTTTTATAGTAAATATCTGAAGAAAGTGAGAAATATTCTCAGACATTCCTACCGAAAAAAAGTCTTTTCTTTTCTTCGTAAAAACATGTTTAGCAAGTGATATTAACGCACCAATGCCCATAGAATTTGACAAATGCGTCGAAGCCTATGCGTTTAAATGTTCGTACTATAATCTAGTATCTTGTGAGAAAGTGACGTGATCGACAGGAAGAGGATCCTGTCGCAGTAAAAGAGACTGTAAGGAACTCTAAAGGCACTGTAGCATATTTTATATTAGCTTAGGATTTAATGCAAGAAGAAAGTTAAGGCGAATCATTAAAGGGGCTGACTAAAGAAGATGTAATGGGCCGGTACCGGTAGCGTTCTCTTGTCAGTTAATTCTATCAATGAACTAGACCAAACCTCTATTACTTACTAGCTTTTGCCCGCGGCTTCGCCCGCGTGGATGTCGGAAATTATCCCACGGGAATGTGCTACCGGGATAAAAGAATCCTATGTCCCATAACCCACGTGGTCTGTCTAGGCGATCTAGGCGTTACGGCGTAAAAGTAACAGACATGAGACAGCCAGTAACTTTATATTAGTGGTAGTCCATATCTATTTTTTTTTTTTTTTTTGGTGGGAAATCATCATTTGACTTCTCCCGCTCTGGGCGGAGCGGAAGGGCGTGTCAGACTCTTACTGACTAAAACCCACCCGTGTTCCTTCGGTTGCCTGTTGCCAGGGTCCCGGTATCCCTTTCGGACTATTCCGCAACCCTGGCAGTCCATATCTATATTGTGGTGATAGTGTAGACAGTATGGACAGCAGTATGAAACTGTCGGAAAGATTAATGAAAAAATATTGTATAAAGATTAATGAAAAAACTATGGCATATTGTATGGACGATGGAAACTAAGGCGAAAGCTTTGGGGGAGCCTGCGAAATTCAAATTTTCTTATGTTTTTTGCTTTTTACAGGTCAGTATCAAGTTTTATGTTGATCTAAATAATGAGTCGCAGTTGTATCACATATTTATTTATCTAATCTAACTAATATTGCAGGAGTTGTATTCCTGTATCTAATGGTTATTATTCTGTAAAGCTACTATTTGCTACGATCGCGAATCATATTTTAATCATATTGACATTCGAAACTTACCCATTAAACGATTTAAAAGCTGTATTAAAACCAAACTTTGTAAAAAAGGGTACTATACTATTTCAGATTATTTTGAAGACAAAAAGCATGGGATTGAGTTGCTCGCTCTGCTTACATTTTGTCATTTTGGCATTGTGACATTTTGAATAAGTACTATGGAAAATCATCAAAATATACCTACCAGTTTTATATACAAATTCACATTATTGAATATTATATGTAGGATATTGACAAAATGACATGTTTACTTTGTAAAGTATTGTATTATTGTGAATGTGAGGACTATGTGGATGTTTATTTTGTTTTTATTCTTATATTTTTTCGTTCTCAGTTAGTTTTAACAATGGTCTGGCAATTTGAGAACTTTATGCGGCCTACACAAATGTCCTTTCTTTGGTATTGTTCGTCGAGTCGTTGTTCTGACCTGAGCTCCACTATTACTGACAAATGCTTGCAGTGACAGGACAGGTTCACTCAAATCTGTGTGGTTCATTCCTCAAAAGACCATTTCAGACTCTAATCTACATGGTCCTCATGGGGCCTGACCAATATACCAATATCTGACCTAGGTATGTCCGGACTTTAAAAGAGTCTGTGAGTTTGTTTCGGCCTTTCTTCTCAGAGTACTACGTGTAAAAGTGATTCCAATAACCTTTTTACAGAATAAAGAATTTTATTTCATTTCATTTCAACATACAACCTGCCTGACACTGACTTGCAAATTACAAAAAACTTAAGATTTGAATTTCGCGGGCTACCGGCGCATCATTTGCACAACGCCATCTATCGAGTAAGTACTCACTGGGAAACTCAAACTCTTCGTTCCAAGCCAAGAGTCAAGTAGTAATAAGTTTTGATTGAGTGGACAGATTCTCAAGATACGGACTATGACTATATTCTCAATCCCTTAACGCTCTTGAAGAGAGTCCCGCAAAAATGTCAATAATAAGTACTTACATGTGAATTTTAAAATCAAGCGGGTAAAGAAGGATTTTTACCCTCATGAGGGATGATTTTAGAAAAACGTAACTCTTTGTTAGTTACAAAAAGCATAAATTTTCACAGCCCTAAGTTAAAAAAAAACCGGCCAAGTGCGTGTCGAACCATGCACAATGAAGGGTTCCGTAGTTGGGATGAATTAATTTATCAAACAAACTTTCGCAATGTTTTATTGTTATTACGTCTATAGACGTTTACTGTCCCTCAAAGTGTTAATATTGTAGTTAAAAAACTTGTTCTCGCATACAGAATGTTTGGGTTTTTGCAACTGCACATGTAAGTTGGTCGATTAAAAGTGTTTGAGCTAAGTCGCGGAAAGACAGACAGACAGACGGACATGGCGAAACTATAAAGCTACCTTGTTGACTACGGAACTCTAAAAATGATAGGTTTTCCATAAAAACTTTCATCCCCCCCCCTTAAATTTGTTTTTGAGAAAATAATTGCCTATGTTCTTCCCCGGGATGCCATCTATCTCTTTACCAAATTTTATCGAGATCCGTTCAGTGGATCAGGCGTGAAAAGGTAACATACAGAATTACAGACGGACAGACAGACAGAGTTACTACCTATCGAACTTATACTTTTAAGCATCGATTACTATGGATTATGTGTTCAATTCAAAATGAGCCAAATGCTCGATAATTATGAATTCGGCGAAACTCATTCTTCTACGGAGACTCTTAACACCGCGATTCAGAAAATGACGTCAAATGAACAACGCCATCTATCGAGCACGAAGTGATACTGTCAAAATATATGGGAAAACGTTCGAACACTCTGTAAGCTATGTAGAAAAGACTGTTTTTAGGGTTCCATGACTGACTTGACCTGACTTGACTTGACTTGACTTGACCTGACTTGACCTAACTTGATTTGGATTAAGTTGAGTTAACCTTGAGCAGGTATATTTTATCGCAACAGGTACATTGGTAGTTGAAAGAAAAGTAGATTACGTACCTTGCTAAAGTGAGTAATTAATGCACTCGTGTTAATTTAGTACGCGCATTCGTTCCTTAATTACTCACTTTTTGCTCGATGCAATAATCTAAAATTTTTAAGAAATTAAAATTTATCACCATTTTTCATGATTCATTTGTATCATGATTTAAAAGATAGATAGCGCCACCTATGGCACTACTACCAAACAATAGATTTGGAAAACTTGAATTAACCAAACTTTAGATTGGGTAAATTCACAATGTATCGCGTTATATTTCCGCGCGAAGTATGTGAACATATGATGATTATGATCGTGTGTACACACGTTCTCACAAACCTACCTGATTTGACGCTAGTGTCATTTTACGTCAATAGATGTCGTTACGTGTATCTACATTACGTACCTAATGAAAATTTCTTCTTGAATACTTTAAACTCTTATATCTTTTGATATTTCGAAGCGATTGCGATGAAACAAAGACTAAATGAAACATCGAGTTACACACAATATTTGAGTTTATAAGTTAACCATATTGATTTCGTACTTTTTACGTGATACTGGAACAATCAAACAAACGAACAGACAAACAGACAAAAATTCCAAAAATGGTAGAAATGGGATCTGTTGGTTATTCTTGGACACTCCACCTACATTTTTTTTTTTTTTTCATTGTACAGAAACGCCTCGTCTACAGATTTATTATATGTATAGATATTATGTATGTACAAGTTGTGTTTGCCATTTAACCTTTGACCACTGATTAGATTCTAATTCGAATCATTAGATGGTCAGTTATGTTGAGCAGCTCGTGTCTAAGTAATAACCGCACGGGTCGATCCACTTTAGCTACGCTTTCCGGGGTCGGTCCGTGGATGGGTGACCATCTTTACATACCGAGACTCCCCCGTGCCTAGGTTAAGCCGTCGGTCCCGGCTGTTATTCGTGGACCATTGATAATCATTACGGGTCGTCAGTAGCCCAAAAGTCTGACAACCAGTCCTACCAAAGGGTACCGTAATATCCCAGTTACTGGGTTGTGGAGGTCAGACAGGCAGTCACTCCGTGTAAAATACTGGTATTCAGCTGCATCCGGTTAGACTGAAAGCCGACCCCAACATAGTTGGGAAAAGGCTGGGCAAATTGATTTTTTAAGATGGTCAGTTATGTTCCGGACATTAAGAGGTTGTTAAAAAAAGATTTGAAGCGATGTCAAACTAATTAGTTTCGCGATTCTTTATATGGATTTTGAAATGGTTAAAAGTAATGGTTACTACTCTTAATGTAGGAGCTAGTTGTGCACTTTATATGAGTCATTATTTCGCTTACTTTGTGAGGCAAAGTAATCAACAAACGATGCACGAATTCGCTCACCAAAGTCGTCTACTGAATTACGACGATGAGGTCATTGGGCATGGCTTTGCCTCAATTGGTGTCAGGGTTTTTTTAATAAGACACCTCATATAGGTGCCCACAGGATGGTGTCTACAAATACGGACTAGATGTATACATTGAGAGTCGATCAACATCTATTGTTGATCGCAGACATTGAGCGCGTTTAATAAATAAGTAAGTTTTTAAGCTATTGTGACCGACGGTAGGGTGTCGCACTATAGGCTACGGTGGAACCAAAAACCTAAATATTGCTTATAAGTACTACACATACAACATGGAACACACATTAACATTTCTAAACTAAACACCTATACGATTAACACTGATTATTAGTACATAACTAATGTGAACACCTTGGATATAATAACATGCAATATTTATTACATGGAAGCTGTGTGCTTTGCATTATAAATATTTACTAAGCTTCAGCTACCACGTACTACGTACACAGAGGTTTTACTGCTGAGTAGATGCATAAAGGTAAAAGGTATCTAGGGAAATGTGGTGAACGCCTGGAATATCGACCATTTATAATAATATGTGTGAAGAGCACCGTGATAATTTAATTTTCCTTTGTTGGGTAAGCGCCTTTAGCGACCTGGAAGGTAATTACCAGCCCGCTAGTTGGTCGTATGTGCGCGTAGGGAGATGTAAAGGAGAATTTACTGAAAATAACCTTTCATCGTCATTATTATTAATAACTGCGTGTAGTGTAAGTACTTATTATACGTATACTCCATTCGAAATAAGATTAGACATTCAAAGAAACCTTTCTACAGTCCGTTCAACCGATTTTGACTTCCATACCGTAGCTCGTAGGCATAAGGATGGCATTAAAAGTATTAAAAATTACACAATACCAACTGTATACTGCAGCTGCCATTTGTCATGCCACCAACGCAATAGAAGTCAAAATCGTTTGAACGGACAGTAAAAAAGGCTTATTTAAATGTCTAATCTTATTTCAAAAGGAGTATAGCATGTTTAATAGACTACGACGTTTTAATCATAAATCTAAAAGTTAAGCGTATACATGAATCAGCGATAAGATATTTCGATAGTCATACATACCTAACAATATTATTTACATTAGGTATTACAGGATTACGATAACTTTGGACTGTCCCCATAAAGAGCCGAGTTTTAGAATAAGTTTTATCACTAAACTTATTTTTTTACGATTACAAGTCTTACCTACGACGGTTACGACCTTTGACTGAACTGAATGTGTCTGATGGGATTTTATAAATGTGTAAGTTTGTATGTTTGTTACTCAATCACGCTTAAACGGCTGCAAGGATTGGGTTGGACGAAATTAAGCATACATAAAATGAAATGTAGACTATGACAAGGAATTAACACATAGGCTACGTTTATCCCGGATATTTGCATTAGGTACCTACCTAGTTTCCCTAGGATGCGAACGAAACTAGGGGCACCAGATCGTCATGAATCAGTTATAGGTCTGTACGATTTTACGCGACATGCATATCATACGTCTATTTAATACTCAACAGCTAATGACCATCACTGTTACTTAGCGAAATGATCGTAAACACTTGGGTATTGTATGTGGATATTGTATGGGTAGGCATGGTGTAAGTTCGCGTGTCTAAACACAATCAATGTACACCTAACTTGATATAGACTTATAGAGCTATGTAGTTACAACTATATCCACCACGACTGTGTCGGTGTACCAATTTCAGAGCCACGTATTAGTTGTTTCATGTTTAATCAATAAGTTTTAGTAGGAGTATGAAGTAGGCTCTCGAGGCTTACTTTTAATTAAAACGACAGTGTTATTCAAGTGTGTCTAGTGACAGTCTAGTAATTCCTAAAACCGACGTTTTGTTATTAGAATTTAAGACAGATCTCGATAATACTGAGTTCACAGTAAGGTAATCTGAGCGAATATCTTTAAATATGGCACTCTATATAATTACCTACACACATAGCGCAGATAATTTATATTTTATCGTAAAGTATCTGTGGGCACCGACATCATAAAAAAATTAGAATATTATCTGCTTAAGGGGGATGCGCTAAGGTCAGAATCAGCAATACAACTCCTTATGGCCATGTAAGTGCATTGATATACATAAGTGCATTTCATGAAATCGTCATTCAATGCACTAACATGAACTTAGAGAGTTTTATTGCTGATTCTAATGATTATAATTCTGTAAATTTATATTTGTTACGGTCGCAAATAATATTTAGATCAACATAAAACCTGATACTGACCTGCAAATTGCAAAAAACGTAAGAAAAATTGAATTTCGTGGGCTACTTTAGCGCATCCACCTTAAACAAATATATCTGCAGATAAAATCAGAATCCTCTTGTGACGAGCTGTCTAATATATCCAGAAGCAATAAACGCGAACTCATTTTACTCATTGTAACACTCTGTATGAACAATCCGCACCAAAAAACAAGTCTACTCAATTTAAAGGATTTTGCGTGAATCGTCTCGTCCCTATAATTATAGTATCTGCGTAGTGTGTGATACTTTCAGATATTTAAGTTTTTATATACGTACGTTTTTATGTACGTATACGTAGGTAAAATATTATTGTATCTGCGTAGTGTGTGACACGCTTTAATCCCATCTCTTGCCCTTCCCATCTCTTACCCTAAGCGTTTATTATTATAAAATTATTATATTATAATATTATTTATTAAACTATTCCCATCACTTCATAAACGCATAGAGGAAATGATGGGAAGGGGATGAGATGGGACTAAACCATATCGATTCTGTTCCTCGTACGATACATAAAAATCGAAGACTTAATAAATGAAAGCACTTTGGACACGATTATTCATAGTTTTTCCGCAAAACATTTACTTACTTGTTTATTTACATACAATATTTAATGCGGTACCTAGAAACACATTGTGGAATGATGTCATCATACTTATCAAGGAGGAAATAAAAGATTATATGCTTTTGCCCCGAAACACTACGTAGGTAGACACTATTGTCATGATTTACCTCTACTGGATGCTGTTCAATGATTAGGACAGGTCATAATTAATTTATTATTTATTTTTTATTTATTAAAACTTTATGCACAAGTAAAAAAAAATACTGTACAAAGGTGGACTTAATGCCTGAGGCATTTTCTACCAGTCAACCTTAGGGTGATGCAGAGATAAACATGGCAGGTGCAACATACGGGATAGATAATTCGAAAAAGGATAAATGGTAATACATATATACTTAAATACATACATATAAACAGAATAAACTTTGTCAGGAGAAATAACGATAGGTGAAGGAGAAAACAAGCCCAGCAAATCAGCGCCGCATTGATTCTGCCAACTTCTCACGAATATGTTCACGAGCCGCTACTTTGAAAGATAACCGACTCGCTGCCATCCTGATATTCAGAGGGAGCGCATTCCAAAGAAATACCGCCTGGACAAAGAAAGAAGAGTGAATAAAACCAGAGCGATGAGAAGGACATCGTAGAAGAAGATTGTTGGTGGAGCGAAGATTTTTACTATGGGCAGAGCATAGGTATTGAACATGGCAAGTCAGATAAGAAGGAGAAGTGGGTTTGTCGAGTATAGAATACAACATAGACAGCGCCCTCAACTCTCTGCGCTGACGTATGGGTAACCATTTTAAAAGCAAACGGTGCGCAGACACATGATCGTACTTACGAAGATTGAAAACGAATCGAATGCAGTTATTTAGAAGGCGGTCAAGTTTATTGAGTAGATCTGCATTCAGGTCGTAGTAACACACATCACCATAGTCTATTATGGGAAAGATTAGGGACTGTACAAGCATTGCCTTTACGCGTGATGGTAGAAGATTTTTCAACCGATAGAGCGAACGCAACGTTCCGGTGACTTTTTTACTTACAGTCGTGACGTGCTTTCGCCAGTCAAGACATGTGTCGATATTCAGACCAAGATTCTTAACAGCGGAGCTAAACGGGATGACTGAGTTGTCAAACATTATAGGTGGCAAAGATATGCCATTCAGCTTCCTTATACTGTGGGGGCTCCCTACAATAATAGCCTGACACTTGGTAGGATTGACCGCCACCCCAAATCGATCAGACCAGTTTTTAATTGCACCTAAATCCCGGTTTAGCTCCTCAATCGCATCGCCTATCTTGTCCACACTTGCCTGGCAGTAAAGCTGCAAATCGTCAGCATAAAGATGATACGCAGTACGAAGTTCGGTGGTAATGAGATTAATAAAAATGGAGAACAAAAGAGGAGATAATATACCGCCTTGAGGGACGCCAGCTACAAGATCACAACAACTAGATGACGTGTCTCCAGCACGAACAGATTGCTGACGCCCTTGAAGATAAGAGGAAAACCATTCCAATACCTCCTGAGAGACCATAAGATAGGAAAGGATAGATAAAAGGACTTCGTGACTGACGGTATTAAAAGCATTGGAGAAGTCAATTAACACTAAGACTGTAACTTTAGTGTCTTCCATTCCCCGCCTTATCCGCCGTTAATTTATCGCGCTAACGCTAATTTAGATTTCAGTGTCACTATTTTAGGTCACTATTTTGGTTAGTTTAGGGTCTATATTAATTTCGTGACCTATCTAATGATAATTCCGCACGCATAATTAAAAAAACCGGCCAAGTGTCAGATCACACACAATGAAGGGTTCCGTATTTGGGATGAATTTTATCCTAAGAACAAACTTAACATTGTAGTTGAAAAACATGTTCTTCCATACGGAATATATGGAAGCAAGTGCTTCCGTCGTAGACCCTACTTAGCTGTGATAGTTTTCCTTTTAATTTCGTTATATTTATATACTTCTGCCATGAATTTTTTCACATATCCATAACCAACCAACTGGCAGGGGGATACACTTGACTATAACAAAAATTCGCACTTTTGAACGACCTTGCCAATGACACCCCAAACCATAGACGAGAAAAAAAACATCCCCATTTTACGAGTAGGGAAGGAACCCTTAAAAAAGTTTTTTCATGATTTTATTTTACCACTTTGTCGGCGTGATTAATATGTATACCCGTGCCTAATTATAGCTTTATAGTACTAAGAGTCTCTGAGCTAAGCCGCGGACAGACAGACAGACGGACATGGCGAACCTATTGGTAAGGGTTTCTTGTTGACTACGGAACCCTAAAAATTACAGTGAGCTCGGCTAACCTTCACACTGAAAATAAAATACAGTGTTGTCCGTTGGTCAGAATAAAATTATTTTCACAACATTGTCAGGACAGCCGCACTCGTTGATTACGACATCTGCCGGTGTTAACTATTTTGAATATGTAAATAAACATTTCATAATAATTATGTAACATGTATGTATACAATGAATAATAATTACATTAAGTACATAAATATTAAATGTTATCGGATTGTGAGATGAGATTGTGTGTGAAATAGTTTTAACCTTCACTTTTTTGGATGAAGTTAAAGTGCAGTTAGGTACAGTGGGATAAAATATTACCTTACATAGTTAAAGGTGTATTGATGTGTGTTATTTCCTCGTTTTATCTTAACATATAGGACCTAAATGGAAACTCCGCATTGCTATAGTCCGTCCGTAGGCCAGTTTTATTTCCGCTTTGTGGGTAAAAAATACTAGTACCTACGTAGTCAGTGATTAACTGATTAAGTAGTAGGTAGGTAGTGTAGGTACCATCTATTATTTACCTGTGATCTATCTTCTTTCAGGTTTTATGAATATTTTCTAATATAGGCGTTCAGTTTTGGTCATGGTTTTATCAATAAAATTTTCGATAAGAACAATAGCTCCACAGGTTACAATAGCTCCACAAAAGAATAAGATTGTATTGAATTTTCCTCAAAGATATGTAAGATTTTAAGATTTTCATGGCCATCTTACTATCGAAGTTCAAATATTTAAGGTAGCTAGGTACAAAAGTCTACCTACCTGCTTAACTATACAACTTATGAAGTATTGAATTCATTATAAATTCACAATTGAAGTTTTATTTTTTAGTTTCCCCTTATTTCTTAACTGCGAACCATGTGCTGAAATTCATTACAAGACTTGCAAAAGTTATGCTATGTGAAGCTCATGTCGCGTCGGTAGACTGGTGATAAGAGAAGAGAGTCAACAAAAAATATAGGCCGTATTTAAAGTTCACGGTGGTGGCAGAAAAATGTACACAAACTTAGTGAGTCATGTTATGTTCAAATGCGTCACTTCAAGGTGGAGTAAAAATTACTTCAAGTTTGTTTTGTTAACAAGGATTTTCACGTCAATTTAATTGTAAATAAAGTTATGGTGAGAACTAAACAGCCTTCAATTATGAAGCAGTGTAAAGTGCGCGTGTTACTCTTTAATTGATAAAAGCGTAAACCAAATAACATTCATTTATAAACATTAAGCATAAATTCAATTAAATTAAATATTTAATTATTTATCATAAAATTTACCAAAGAAACCGGTAAGTTTTCTTCATTTTCATTTGTCTCCGGTGGTCGAGCGCGACAGAACAAACGGCGGCAAAACGCGCCGCAGTCGCATCTATCGCCGAAACACACCATGATCGACGTTCATTTATTTCAAAACACTCATAAGACGAGTCTGTAGCGCGACACTACTTTAATTAGTGAGATTACGAATTCTACAGAATTCGCACGATCACCGCATCCCACGAAAATATCCGCTCCAGCTGTGCTCAATCGCGGTGCTACGATTAGCCGAGCGCGCCTAGCCAACTGCCGACCGCAAACTCGTCGATCGTAGTGTGCAGTATAACTAGTAAGTTTGTTTGTTGCATATTACACACAGAGTATATAGGTAGGTACCTCTAATTTACCCAATGGCATGACTGAAAGAGACGACAATAACCTGCCTTTTCACTCTCACACCATAGACAACCATGACTTGACTTCATGAGTCACCCCGAGGAGAGAAGTGCACTTGACACTTTGTTGATACGGTTATGTTATGGACTGGGTGGCCGATTTTGTTCAACAGTTGCCGGTTTGAGGGCGAGGTTGTAGAGAAGGTCTCGTCTAAGATAATAACTCTCTATTTTAGATTTATTTAGGTATGTTACGCAAATTATTATTCTATGAAACGGTCGCTAGATACATTTGGAATACTTGTACTGCGAATGCAAAGTGCAAAGCTTAGGTCGATTTCTAATTATTTTTAACTTGTGACTACTCTTCAATTGGAGACTTTTAATAATCTACCGTTAAATGTTGGTGGCGTTACCTACTACGTAGGTACGGTAGCGGCAAATTAGCAATAACTTCATTGAAACAAGAAAAAGTGTCTCAATCTCACTCAATACGTTATTTCCTGTTATTTCTGGCAGTCCCAACTTTTTTGCAAGGCACCATATTTTTGAAAGTAGACGATATCTGTAGTTACTACCTAACTAGGCACTTATGTAAAACTTGATCAGTAGGGTGAATGTTATTAAAGTAGCGTTAAAACTAACCTCAAAGTCCAGCGCATCTTCGGCGAAGTCGTATTCAATGAAATCTCTTGGTATCGTCCCTTCTTCTACGTCATAATCCATTCTAACACAATTCACACATTTCATCACTTCGACGGGCATGCTTCATTAAGCTTCTTGTTAGGACTACACTCGGTATTGCGAACTGTTAACATTGTTCTACATAAAATCAATACACGACAGAATAACCGCAGAGCGCAGAATGTCAGATGTTAAAAAATTAAAGCCTTAATGGACAAATTATTAAATGGGTAGTAAAATAGTAATGGAAACACTGCAGTTCACTGCACTGCAGTTGCGCACTGCCTAGTGCCTGTTACCGAATGAAAACAAACAAGATAGGTATGTCGTAACAAAACCTATTGTGAGCGACGACAGTTATTAGTTCTTCTCTTTCACTCTGGTTACGAAATATCTACGAGGAAAAGAGATAAACGTGATGAGCTCGATTCAAATGTCATGGCAAGCTTTATCAGGTTGATTGAACAAAGAATAAACAAACAGAATTTGAATGTGATAAATCTACATTTGCGACACTAGGTAGGTATAAAATCTATAGGCTGGCAAACATGGGATTCAACTTATGACTCAATGGTCTCAAATCTCGGTACATAATATTTTTACTACACATTTTGATACTTTCAATTGAAAATAGGTAATTCTAGGCGATCATTATTATTACATAATATTTTTACTACACATTTTATAAAAAGGTTGGAAACAAACTGGTCAAGAAATTCTTTCTGATTCCTGTGCCTTTTAAATGGATAGGTAAATAATGTGTATGAACGAGTATCAAGAATTTGTATCCCACGTTATTTACTACGTCTAACAATAGATACAATAAAAACGCACAGTGAGATTCAATCATTTATTTAAAAATACTTATATTAAAATATATGTACACAATACCAAAAGATTAAAATCACACTTGACTACTACAAGCGATGATTTTTTTAAATAAATTCGCCTGTCTTAATTTTAAAAAATCATTATGGAAATGAAAATCATGTACCTACTTATTTACATTTTATTTTAACTTACCTACCGCTTTACTTGTTTTTTTCGTAGCATTTTTGGTAGTTGGAAGTGTGATCTAGAACAAAATAAAATATTGTAAGTAGGTACTCGAATTCGGATTTAGTGAGGACAACAAAAATAACTACCCATGTGCCTTTCATCTAAATCCGTTCAGGTGTTTTAGTGTGAAAGCGGAACAAACCAACTCATTTTCGCATTTATACATACTATCTATACTTATATAATTAATATTATAAAGCTGAAGAGTTTGTTCGTTTGTTTGAACGCGCTAATCTCAGGAATTACTGGTTGGAATTAAAAAAATATTTTTGTGTTGGATAGTCCATTTATCGAGGAAGGTTAGCCTATAGGCTATATAACATCACGCTACGACCAATAGGAGCGGAGCATAAATGAAAGCTGCGCCCCGCGGTTTCACCCGCATAAGTCACGGTCCCATGGGAATATCGGGATAAAAAGTATCTTCTGTCCTTTTCCCGGTTATGGCATTGGGTCTACCCTTGTGCCAAATTTCATCTAAAACCTGTCAGCCGTTTTAGCTTGAAAGCGTAACAAACAAACAAACAAACTTGCTTTCGCATTTATAATATGAGTTAGGATATCTAATTTTCCCCATAGGCGTAATCACGGTGTCACAGGGCGTGAATGGAAGGGGGCTAACCCTCTCCAACCTTTACAGAAAATCTCGACGAACTATAACGTCGGCCCTGTTAGCCCCTGTTCATCTGTCGGACAGTCATATCGTTATTTTTAGACGGAAAATACTCGTAAATCAGTGGTATTCAAATTAAGAAAGAGTATTCAGATTAGAATAACCAACGGAACCCTTTTACGTACTAGGTACAATACGGCCGTTATAACTTGGAAGCTCTGAACATAGGCGCATGTTCTCTTACTCACACTCGCCTCATGTCACCATTTGGTTCCTAAAAAATGTTTCTGCGCAGCCTTCTGCGCGAAGTTCGGAACTGCCAAGTTATATCGGCCGTATTTTAAATCTAAGTACTAAAATCCCGCCACCCTCGGCTCTCTCAACACTACCACCATATTATCTATGTGTTGTGACATGTTCTTTACAAAATACTGTTAGTTGTTTTACCAAGAAAGGATGGTGTGCCCTCTGGTGCTGCAGCAGCTTGGCGCGCGTGGCGTACTGGCGCGGGCACGCCGGGCACGCGGCCGGCGAGCACGCGCGCGTGCCGCCCTCCAGCGCCGGCCCGCGGACTTTAGACGCCCCTGGGGGCACGTATTTATTTATAAAGGCTTACCAACTAAATACATACACAGCAATAACCTTTGACAAAATTGTAGATGTTAAATGTACCTAATACCCAAAAGGGAATATTATATATTTTAAAAATTATATGCAAAACAGATTACGACCACACTGATCCGATTATGGACCACAGCACAACGTAACATCATCCTGTATTTCCCGAAGGGGTAGAGACAGAGGTGTACACTACGCTCACGTTTTGTCCGTAATAAGGAGCGAGCCAGACATGGGACAAAAGGCGCCGTACTGAGTAATTAATAATGGAAGTATCTATGAAATAAGCTGCGGTTATTGCTGGTGTTATTTTGGTAGTGACAGAAGTTAAAAGAAAAATCCCAGATATCTCGAAGATAACGGTGTCTGGCATAAAAACAACGTGTCGAATGCGTAACCTTCTTTTTTAAGGCCCTTTTGTGTAAGGAAACCCAATCTGCAGATAATTTCACAGACCGTCTGTGGCGCGTAGTGTACAGTTTCGTATCGTATAGCTAACTTTACCTGGATGATGTTTCTGCACATGCCGGTCGCGCTTGGCTGCCGTCCTGTATATCTTGGGGCACGTTCCACACGGAAAGTGGCGCACGCGTCGCTCCAGCGGAACTCCCGCAGACACCATATTATGAACGCGCCATAAATGATTCACCAGCATGCCGCGACGCTGATACGGAAAAATAGTCATTACATTACAATGGATACGAAACTTAGAAAAATTTACTTCTTTAACATTTTCTCCCGAGTTTCGTCTTCCTTTATTTTTTTAAACTTTATTGTTTTAATACAGAATAAGCACTATAATCAATCAAAAAGTGTATTTAGATAGATTAGTAACTAAAAAAGTTGAAGAAATGCATCTTTTCTTTCATATCAAACCTCGAAGTTTGTTAATAATTGCCATAGTAACACGGACTCTGTAACTATTTAATTATTACGGTTAAGAAAATACAGCCCTGTGACAAACAGACCGACGGCCGGACAGACGGCGTAGGCTTAGTAATAGTGCGGTCCTGTCTTCACCGAAAGGGTGACCTTTCGGTAGGTACGGAACCCTAAAACAATGTTTAGTAATTTGACCTGATCATCACTTAGGTGAAATGCAGGGCTAGAATTTCCCCGTTGTGAATAGAAAAATAAAGTAATAACATTTTTCCTTACTGACCTTGAAAGAATGATGGCAAAGTTCACATGTGTATGGTGCAGGGCCTATGGCCGGGGCAGTGCAGGTTGTATTTGTGGTAACGGTAGGCTTATTATTGTCATCGTTCTGCAAACAAAATCAAGCAAAAACGAACATAAATAACGTTATGTTCTTGTGGTAATAATGTTTAGGTTAACGATTGTTATTTCGACTTACTTTCTGCAATGGGCTTTGGCTTTGACTTTCGGTCGAATGTTGAGTCCAAATGTGTTCCGAAAGCTGTTTCATGTTTGTGAAAGCCTTTTTACATCCACATTTAAATTGACGGCCCGGACATTTACTGTGAATACGTAAAAAAAGGAATTTGCATAGGTAGTTTATTTTAATGGAACTGTTTCATAATCTGTGAGCGGTAAAAGTGCTTAGTTGATTTTTTTCGACGTTTTCTCAGATCGATCGAACGATAATATAACGCGTTGGAAGTAAATAAATTGACGGCCATGGTCATGGCAAAGCGATTCAAGGTTGTGTCCTGGGTCCATGGTTGGGGAATTAGGGTTTTCTTTAGGAATGTATCAGAAGCAGGCAGGCGCGGTCCAAGGGGGGTATCGAAGACGAGAGACTGAATGATTTACGTGCTTTACTACCTAAAAACTGTAGGTACTTGAGCAACACTAGTGACCCCGATGGGCATATAGGTACAAAACAGTTTTTAGAGTAGGTACTTGTTAATTTGGTAAACATTTTCCTAAAAATATTCCTCGGCATCAATGGTGACCCCCCCACCAAAATCTTGGGCTGCAACAGCGCCTGGAAGCAGGCCGTTGTCGAAATGAGCCCGCTGGTCGTCTAAAAATGTTGTATTACGTACAAAATTTTTAAATGACCGAACAATGCCGCCTAATATCTTTAATTGAAATCACGTGGTATTTGAAAAAGCTGGACTATTATAAGTGCCAGTCATCGCTCGCAATTAACAGTGTTAAACTGTCATTAATTACTCGTTATCATTTTTTACTAATAAAACATAACTATCCAAATGTAATTGATAAACCAAAAAACAAGTTATTTGGCCACATCCTATACTAACATAAGTACAACTAATATTTTCGCCCCAACCAATGGCTAAACGTAAAAGATGGCCGACGGGGCGAAATATTCAGTAGTAGCGACCGCGCACTGGAAAGTGCAATGTGTGTAGCCCAAAGTAGCGAGAATCTGCTGAAATTGGGAAGCGTGGGACCAATCGTCATGGCCATGCTTGGGGGAGGCTTATGTCCAGTACTTGACATGTTAATCTTATTAATGGATACGGTTATTTTTTTTACCTTACGTGCTGACGACCCTTTCCTTTGGCCACAGTTTGATTGCAATGAGGACATGGGACAGGGATCTCTTCGACTTGTTTCGGTTGTTTCTGAAAGCCATGTTTTTTTTATTATTTCTATGATCACATTAAAATTACTCTATTTACTGATGACTATATGCTAACTATTTTTTTTCGAATAAAGCAAATGTATAATACAAGTATTGTAAATCCTTCACTGAATTACAAACCTCTTTCGTAGGGGCTTCACAATTAATTGGAAAATCCAAATCGTTGGCTAACCCATTTTCATCTTTATATCCAATGGAGTAAGGATTAAAATCATTATCAGATCTGGAATTCCCGGAAATATCTAGATTGGATATGCGGTCAGTATCAAATAGATTCGTGGAGAAATCTAATCCGTTGGTATAGTTTTGAAAGCTTTCGTCTGAGGGTAGTTTATTGTCTTCAGAGCACATCGATACATTCACTTTTAATGGAGGCACTTCCACTTCCAAAATCGCTTTGTTACTGGTTTCCATATTTCTGAAACAAATTTTTAATCTTCTGGTTGTTTCTTGAGAGAATACCACAATTAAATACTGCTCGAAAAGCCTTTCTTAAGACAGATCATTCTGATAGTTGGTTAATAAAGGCGCCGCTCCAAAACAGCCCTCGGCTAAGCTACGCACGTGTGCGTATCTTAGCTATGAACATGTGCGGCGATAAGTCTCCACTTTGAGGAGTGGCTAGATAGGCGCCACGGCGCGCGGCGTCCTTACCTTTCGCCTGACGCAGGTCCTCACCGGACATGGCAGCTTCGGAAGGTTCCTGTGTAGGATTAGGTTAGGGAGGAAACGCCCGGGTGTCACCACTGTGTGGATCGCCCGGAGGACACGGTGGAGGTCTGCCCTGTTTGGGCGGAGCACCGCCGTGTCTTCGTGGAGGCGATTGGCGGCGATGATCTCTCGGGTCCGGCCCTGGTCCAGGCCATGGTACAGAGCGAGGGGGCATGGGAAGCCGTCACCTTCTGCGAAGCAGTAATGCTCGTGAAGGAGGAGGCGTAACGCGTGAACGAGAGGCGAAATTCGCGCCCTCACGCCCCTAAACGCCGCCGCAGGAGACGTCCTAGGCGTCGGGAATCCCAGGTAGATTCCCGGCCACCGTAGGCGCAGGCTTGCGGACGGTGAGCAATGGGTAGCTCGCCGTCCGATAAGGACCAGGACTGGGTCGACGGCGCGTTGTGTTCCACGCGCGTCTCTAAGATATGTCAGCACAATTAGCGGGGACCGCAAGGACCGATGCCTGACAGGGTTGCGGGAAAGTCCGAAAGGGATACCGGGGCCTTTGGCAACAGGCAACTGAAGGAACACGGGTGGGTTTTAGTCAGTAAAAGTCACGCCCTTCTGCTTCGCCCAGGGCGGGAGAAGTATTTTGATGATTTCCCACACTCAAAAAAAATAAAAAATGAACATGCAGGGCGGCGGGTTCGTAAACTGCGACCCACGGCCACGCCATGCACTAATGCGTGTCTGGCAAACCAATGAACCGCGCAGCTAACGTGGCAAAACTCCCCGTGCACATCCTTTGTAACAGTGGACGGCGACTTGATGTTTCAAATAAAACTATGTACCTACTTACTTTTTTTCCAATTTAACAGGGCAATGATGAGTCGTATGTCGCCTTAACCTGAATAAAAATAAAAAACAATAAAACAACAGACCTTTTTAATTGACTGATATAGAAACTTTAGTATATGGCACTTACGCAAATATTTTGGAAAATGTTCGCCTACAATGCCGACAGCGATACCGTTGCTTGGGGGTTTCATCCTCGTACTATAACAGAAACTATATTAAATAGAGAAAATTGAGACATGAAAGGAGAGCAGTGGTGGCCCAGTGGTAACGGCCACGACTTACGAGTCGTAGGTCGTAGGTTCGAACCCTGACAGGCGCTTTACTTTGTGTAAATTATTTCATCGCCACTGCTCTCAAAACGGTGAAGGAAATCATCGTGAGGAAACCGGCATGTCCTAGAACCAAAAGAAGACATGTGACATCTACCAAACCGCACTGGGCCCGCATGGTAGATTACGGCTCGCTCTCCCTCTCACAGAGATGAGGCCTGTGTGCCGCCAGTGGGAACATTATGGAGGCTGATTATGAGACATGAAAATGAGACGCTTCATAAACCAACTAACTAACATCAAAGATAGTACTAGTATAAGGGTGTATAGTAGTTAAATAGTATAGCTTCACCATCATATTAGTCTTGTCATGTCTTTAGTCCATCTTTACGCCATCATCATCAATTAGCCTTTAGTCATCTCTCGATTTTCGGCCCCTCCCATTTCCAGATACAAAAAGGGCACCATCCACAAACTTAATTTGTAATTGGATGCAGTACCAGTTAGTTTTATTCCCTTTACTCAACTTTTACATAAAACAGGCATTGCATTATGATAAACGTGTGCACACTACTTTACCTTATGGCAAAAATATGAATGAGTTTCGAGATGTTTGGAAGATCGCAATGTTTGTTGACATTCGTAGCACCACCATGTCTTTTGAACTTGAGGTTCTGTGAAAATTATAAAGATCCCAGTTAGGCACAAAAAAAGGCTTTCGCTTTGTGTGTTTTTTATTGCGTAATAAAAATTTCAGCCGTATGGAAAAGTAAATAAAAACGTTTTTCAATTGTTATTGAATTACGCGCTTCGCTGCCTCTCCGTGGATCTGCGCTGACCCTAAAGGAGTCTTACACCGTACCATACCATGACTGTGCTATGAACGAATCAGACACGGAATAATTCATTATCAGTCATTAGAATATAAAAATATAAAAAATCCCACCGCTATCGGGAACAGGATTATTTATTTCTTATTTTAAGTTTATCATCACCTTTATTAAAGTCTTTTGTAGGTCCTATAAGTCCATAGTCATCAGCATATTTTTTACTGTAACCAAGCATCAAAGGCTTTCTGGATGGCACAATTTCTGTAGTGATGGTATATAATTCTTGATTTTCTTCATAAATCCATACATTTGCAGAGTTCTGATCACCTAGAGGTAATAAGCCGATCCAGTTGGATTTGTCTGAAAACATTCATTTGAAAATTTTATCTATTTTTAACCGACTTCTTCAAAAAGGAGGAGGTTCTCAATTCGACAGCGACTTCCGAAATTATAGTTATTTTTCACTTTTTAGTGTTCTTCTTTTGGAAGTTGGTTGTTTATTTTAGTAAAAAATGTTTTGTTGGTTACTAGTTATAAAAATCTTTTGTACAGTAATTAGTTTTAATATTATAACAAATACCTGTGTCTGAAGTATCAATATGTGTTATAACTTCGTCCATATCCTTCACGAGAAATAGTGGTTTTTTATTTGAAGTTGCATTTAGGACCAGTTCAACTGCTTCTGATTGAGATATTTTACGTTTTAGTCCTGTAACAATTTGGTCATATAAATGTTAAGATAATCTTATTAAGTACAAAAGCAAGAACTATTCACAGTATTTACTTCTGCTTACCCCTTACAGGACTATAGGCCTGATTTTCTTTTTCCATTTACATACCTTCTACGGGACCAAAGCGTGCCCTCTCAGGCAACGTGCGTCGTGTTGCAATGATGGTTTGTCGTTGTATTTGAAGTACCGTCGGCAAAACAGCTAGGGCACGCGGAGGAACAATACGGTCTGGTATTTGAACTGTAAATTAAATATTGATATTATGAATTCTCTCTCTTCTTCAACCCCTATTCCAATTATTCTAACTGGAGTAGCTGAAAACTGCTGGAGTACAAGGTATCTGGGAGGTATACATTATAAGATGCCACTCCCACTACTATTGGTCAACTGGCCAGAGCGGAGTTAGCAGTAGTACTGGAAGGAGTTGAACTAAGCCCTTAACTTTCCATAATCATCACAGCATAATCAAGCATCATCATCCTCTATCCTAATTTATGCAGCATGTCTTCTATGTTTATAAATGTAGATTTAGGTCCGTATTACAGAAGGATACTCAAGTATTGATCTCTGTTTAAAACTAGTTTTAAGTCCGCTTTTAATTTTAGAACGTTGCTCAAGCATAGATGCATTGATCTTAGTTCAACTGAGTTTGGCTTTATTTTGGATCGCTACTCAGTTACTCAATCGAACCCAAGCAGTGATCAAATCTGTAATCACTCAAGTGTGGTCGAGACCGCGCTTGAGCATAGATTGTCTTATCAAATTGTTAATATTTCTTCTGTTCAACTAGGCGAACTATTAAATTTCCCCGCAATACGGATCTAAGCAGCCTTTTTGGTTCCTGTGCTAGCATTATCAGTTTTTTTTTATTTTCTATTAACTATACGTTTAATCTTTTAAAATTTCTATTAGTAGTTTTTTTTCCAAAGTACCAAAATTTCTCTTCCATCCTGCCATTTTAAAAGTGTTACGTATTAGGAATAAAATCAGCTAAACAATAATAATTTAGGGTTCCGTAGTCAACAAGGAACCCTTATAGTTTCGCCATGTCCGTCTGTCTGTCTGTTTAAAATAAACAAACAATAAACCAATGTTTTTCACACTGATGTTTTGACATACTGACATTTTAAATAGCATACTTATTTAAGGCCACAATTACAAGTCTTTTAAGCTTGACAATTTTGCTTACAAAATTACTGTACTTCACTTCAAAGAGCTTTACTTCAATAAATGGGGCATTTTACTATTCAGGAATGAAATAATAACGCTGATTTCCTGAATAACTGGGCTTCTATGGTGTATTTTAATATTTCTAATCTAGTGAAGATCTGATCAAAGTCGATTATTATAATAAATCGTAAACGAAAACAGGCTGATGCATAGACAATATTCAGCTGAGTATAGATTGATTACCGTTCTGGAATAAGACCGATGCTCAAGTACTGATTCTATACTCAAACAGTGATCAACTGATTGCAGATCAAACTGGACTTGAGGAACGTTGTGTAATACGGACCTAAGTTATCATTATCATAAATTGTAACTCACCATAATGTTTTACCATCTGTGTACTGACATCATGATCAACTATTTTATTCTGATCTTCTATGTGATCATCTTTCACCAATTGAGGTTTATGCAAAGCTTGCATTTTCCCCTTCATAGGAAGTTGTTCGGTGTTGCTATACTCCATTGAAGAAGTTTGTAGTTGAACATCGAAGTCTGGCAGTACATTTTGTTTCTTTTTATCTACTATTAATCCCATAATTTTAGCCGGCCCTTGACTTGAATCTGCAATCATTTTGATTCAATTTAATTAATAGTGAAGTGATACTGAATTTAGTATGGAGATACTTATTTTCTCAGTTACAAACACTAAAACATGCTTATAAGAATAAATAGTTACAACTTAATTCATCATTTTGAAATATTATTAACTATTATTACCGGCTTTCCTTATTGACACACAAAACATAAGAGATAGGTACCGGCGCTTGGTTGTTATTAACCTGCCTCGATATGATGTTAAATAAAATGAATAAGTTACCAATGAGAACTTGTAGGTGATCCTGTGCTTCTTTTTGTTTCAAGGGAATCGGTAATAAGTACTGCTTGCGGCCAAACTCTAGGCTCTAAAACAAATCATTTAATACAATAATTACTAAACTTTTTATTTACATAAATGGTTAAGAAACTAGAGAAAAATATATCTACTTACATTATCCAATAAGTGGAGAGGAAGGACTTGTTCATTTGAACTTAAATTTATGCTGGAATCCATTTGGAGTAAGTAAAGGTGTGTTGGTCCATTGTGTATTTGAGGATCTGTATGGTTCATTCTGCACAACAAAATTTTTCAAGAAACAAAGTTATGCTACGCCATGTTGAGGATGTGCTTAACTGCACATAACAACACCATTTATGTTATAAACATTAAATAACTTACTTGTTTCAATGTTCTTTACTTATTTTTTGAGTTATTTGATCAGTAATTTACTACGTATACTGACGTATACGTAAGTTAACAAACTTACAGCAACCTATACAAACATCAACCAAGAAGAGCTGAAAAAAGTTCTTACATTTTGAGTAAGATTGATAAAAAAAGTTATGTAAGTATTTAGTAATGCAGGTACAAGACTACAATAATTATTTAGGAAGCAGGTCTAAGATAAACAGTTGAAAGTTGAAATGAACCGGTTAGCGGATTTGATTTATTTTCTTTTTTTTTTTACTTCTAACATGTGTCAAGTCGATGACATTTGTCTGAATAATGAGTCTGACAGATGTCTCAGTCAGTTTGACTCATGTTTTTCTAAAAATATTTTTTTATTCATGCATGAGTATAGATAAAAGTCTTTTTCACCTCACAAGCTCGGAAAGATTCTGCTTGTCATTCGAAAATCTGCGTGCAAAAGTGCATTTTATCCGGTAGCGTGGAAAGAGTTTTTAAAGTTCGAACCTTTCTATTCAACCATATTCTAAACCACGCTCCACTGATAATTCATCAATACTTTATGTCAGTTCGCCAACCTCATTTTTAGGATAATATTACATGCACACACGAAAAAAAATTGCTAAACGCGCTTATAGAAGTTTTTACTTTAAAAAACTTTCTTTATTATTTTCTTCTGTTTACTCAATTCACTTTCCACCATTTGGGGTTGTTTAGCAGTGCAGAGTTAGTGCAAGCGGTACATAATGCCGAATTGAGCTTTAGCTTTCTTCCGGAAAAATTGTGTGAAAATTACATAAAAGCTTACAATATTTTTGTTCAATGCAGGAGACACCTAGCATTTTCCTCGCTGTAGTGAGGTGAAAAGTTGTGTGTTTCGCTCGGCAGCAAATTTATTCTGCGTCTCGTACTTTTGAAACCCTTGAAACCTGAGTGATGCGAATCACTCAGGTTTCAATACAAGTACTCGCGCCAAAAAAACTTTGCAGCCTTGCATAACAAATAACTATTAGTCGATACATAGATGGTTTTATGGTTGCAACTTAGGCCGGCTGCATTGCATACGTACGGTTTCCTGATTCGGAGACCTGAAGGCTGGCCGCATACGTAGTTTCCTGATTCGAACGAACGTCAGGTGTTTTTTGCATTCGGAACATGTGCGCCTAGTTGTTTTGTATGGAAGTACCTAAAGCATTCAGGTTTCCGAAATTCAGGCAACCATGGTTGCCCCAACCATAATTATAATTTTGGGGCTACCATGGTTGCCGGGCTCTTGAGTGGCTAAGTATACAGGTTGTCTCAAACGTAGTGGTCCAAAGGCAAATATGGTAAAGTGGAGGTGGCCACCTATCTAACTTCTGAGTAATATTATAAACGCGAAAGTTTGTAAGTATGGATGGATGGATGGATGTTTGTGCGCCTCGCAGTTTCACCTGCGTAAGTCTCGATCCCGTGGGAATATCGGGATAAAAAGTATCCTATGTGTTAATCTAGGTTATAAACTATCTTTTCGCCAAATTTCATCCAAATCCATTCAGCCGTTTTTGCGTGATTGAGTAACAAACACACAAACTTTCACATTTATAATATTATAGTAGGATTATAATATTAGTAGGATAGTAGGAAGTAGGATTCGTTGATTACCTGTGATTCACAAATAGGTAGGGTCGAGTGGTTAACAATGAACCAGCAGTACAGAGTGAACCATGCAAATAATTCAGAAATGCGACGTTGTTTTTTGGTGCAAACGGCATTATGTAAGCGTCTTTGAGGAGCCCCCCTCCTTCCCCAATCGACAGCGAACTAGCGGCGAAGGCGGCCGCGCGAGTCCGTGTTTTGTGTTTTTGTAGCGAAAATTGTATAAAAATAACGTAAGTAAAATTTCGTCTCATTTTATTTGTGTAAATAGTAGCTGAATATCAATTGGATTGATAAATTAGTTGTTTTTTGTGCTTTTATTTAAGATAGTTTCGTTAAGCACTTCGTGTTTGTGCATGTGGCTTAACTCTCAAAACTTAAAAACTTAACCTCAAAATTTGTAAGTATGGGGTAGTACAGAATGAACCACTTTGAGAGAGTACACAATGAACCAGTGGTTCATTGCGAGATAATTTATTTTTTATAAGTAAATACCTAGTTATTTACATAAATATTTCAGGATAGCCCGAACAAAGTTAGATAGATCTGCGAGGAAAAAAGAATCCCACCTACCTCAAGCAATGAAGGCTGCTGTCATTTAGGAATTTGTTATTAACAAATTCCTAAATGACAGCAGCCTTCATTTAGGAATTTGTTAATATTAATGATTAAGAAAATAATATTTTAAACGATACTTCTACTTACTTACAAACTTGTTGTCTGTTGATTAGTTCATACCTACGTAAAACCTTAATTGTCGATTGCTAAGAAACTAACTTTAAAATCATTAACGTTTACGATATTATACAACATTAGTTTTTGTTCATGCTTAACCCGAAAAGGGGTCATTGTAATCATAATTTTGAACAAGTTTTTCTACGAAACCAACCCAGAAATCGCGAAAACAAAACCAGCTGTTCCATACATTTGTGTTCACTTAAATCGACAAAATGTATGGAACAGCAGATTTTTTTTTGCGATTTCAGAGTTGTTCAAAATTATGAGTACAATGACCCCTTTTCGGGTTTAGCATAAACAAAAACTAATGTTGTATACCTATTTTAGACAAAAATTACGCTTTTTGATTGTTGGTACTACAAATAAATAGGTACTGTTTATAGATTAGTGAGTTTTATTTAACCACATTTAGTATAATCCAATAATTATAATGCATTGGTTATTGGCATGGTTCAATGTTTGCACACACGGTTCACTGTGTACCAGCCCCGGTTCATTGAGTACCAGCCCCCGGTTCATTGAGTACCATTGAGTGTACACAGTGAATCATTTCCCAATAAAGACATATAAAAAAAATTAAAAAAAACATTAGAAGCTATGTTACTTTAACAAAAATGAAGTACTACATAATGTAGCCAGTTATATTATCTACAATTATAAGTAAAAAGTATATAGTTACGGACCCTAGGAGTAGAGTTACAGCTCTTGAAAATTTAGGTGGTTCATTGTCGACCATCTTACCCTACTGTAGGTGCCTACCTCAGTCTTTTTAAATTACTTTTAATAGTCGTAATTAAAACATTTTAATAATCCGTGAAATCTCATAATGAAATCGTTGAAATCCCCATTATTGAATTTACTTTTTAATTTTTGACTCTCGGTCTATAGCGGAACGAGTGGGAAATAAAAAGTTCCAAACGTCACCACTGGGGAGGAACGAAACTTTTTTTCCCACTCGTTCCCAGTGGGAACGAAGGGGCAGGTACAACCAAGAATAAACGGAAAAAATTACCTCTTATCTAAAGGAAAGAGATAAAAATCATGAGATAGGTAACTGCATTCCAAACAATACAACATCGTTGATATTTTGTCAGAGAAGAACAATAAGATGGCCAGAGGATACTGGTGGGTGAATATCCCGGCGGCAAATTACACGTGTCCACGTTGAGAATCGAGGTGTTAAATGATAGGATGTTTCTTATTTTTTTTATAGTGCGCTACGTAACTTGGTTCAATTAGGGCCACATTTAAAAAAAATATAAGTGTATGTAAATAATATGGGGAAAAAAAATCGCCTTAAAATTCAAGTTGGGTGGCTTGTCCCAGCTCCATTTTTTTATATAATTGCGTTCACCAAAGTAACAATTTGAGGTACAATAAAAAATAAACAATTTCGTTAGTATATGCATAAGACACATTATCTAAAAACAATTAAAACATATTAGAAAATCTAATTTAAAAGCACAGGATACTCGATCAAAGTTTGTCCAAGCAAAAATCTAAATTTTGGTGGCACTTGTTCAACTTACTATAACATAAAGTTTCGTACGTGTGCGTTCAATCGTGTTTTATTATTTCGCATGTCTCAGGCGTGCGCCGGCACTTGCGCGTAATAGGGGTGTGATTAGTGCTATGATTTCCCGCCAAAAACGAAAGTATCATCTTGGGTGGCACGGGGGACAAGAATTGTTCAATTTTTGGAGGATCGATTTGCTATTGATTTTAAAGTGTTATAGAAGTAAGCTACACGTTATAGGTAGTGATTTGGGTTACGCATAAATCAGTTATATTAATTTATTTGTAACTTAAAATTATGAGTTTATCAGACAAATCATAATAAATATGTTTTAACAATAGAGAGTTTTATATACCTATGAAAGTTATTGATAAATCCCGAGAATTTGTGAGATTGGTTACATTGAGCTTTATTAATTAGTGAGATTGAGGTTTGTGACAGAGAAATCAAATTTTGGTGCCAATGATTTTCAATTTTGGTGGCCACACTAGACTTTAAACTAAAATATCTCTAAAAGTTATCGAGATATTCTCAGACCTCTTGAAGATCCTTCTAGCTTGGACTTTCTGCTTAAATACCAGGTCCTTACTTTTCACGAAAACAGAAGAAAAAATTTCGCCACCAAAATTGAAGAAAAATGCACTTTGTTGATATTGACCCTGGTAGAGAATGGCTATTTCTTCCCGGATCCAGAGATCCTTAGATTAACCAACTCTAAATGGACGCCACTAATTTAATCAGCTACATTTCTTTGTTCCCAATAGTTACGGTTCTGCAATCCACTCAAAAAAATACTTACCCACTGCATGAGTCTAGTAGAGCAATTTTATGACTGAATATCTCCGGCAGCTGGAGAAGATGCAGCTCCTTTATGATTTGCAGCAGAAGTCGTGTGTATCTCTACTGTGGAAGAATATGACTATGGTTTGCCGTAGCTTATCAAGCTTCTGTTACAACCACTTTTCCAGTAAATAGAAAGAGTCGAAAAACAACACTTTATTCACTTATCGTTAATTACAAAAATAGAAAAGCATCTGTGATAAAATTAATCTAATCAGGCTGGAATTATTCTTTTAGTGAATAGGTACTTATTGTGAAAAACCGGAACTTTGTATGAATCATTCATCATCTTCCTGCCCTCGTCCCATGTTACTTGGGTCACAATTAGGGTCCCGATTTTCAGGGGTCTGGGGATGCGTCCCGATTTGCGCCTGATCGGGACAGTAAATGTCCCGATAAATCAATACATGTCCAGCATCCTAATTGCGTACCTAATACACGATCAATGACAATCTGAATTGGTTTGAAACAAATGTCAAATGTATTCATAAGTTTCAAACTATAAGGGTTCCTTGTTGCCTACGGAACCCTAGAAACCGGTCAAGTACATGTGGAACCACGCACAATGAAGGGTTCCGTAGTTGGGATGAATTTAATCCAAGAACAAACTTAACATTGTAGTTGAAAAACATATTCTCCTATACATTCTAACTGCAAATGTAAGTTTGTACGCACAATATTGAGAGATCTACCATGTTATTAGACCATAGACTTCTTATAGGTTTTCCTGTAATCTATGAGTATAGAACCATACTCTGTAATTTTTTCAAAATTTTAGCCATAGGTTGGGGGTTCAATTTTAATCCATTTGCTTAAAAATATATAAAAGTATTTACTTTTTATTTTGTTTTTCAATATTTGAGGTCCTCGTAATGCCCTTTCATTTGATGTCACACGATACAGTGTGCAAAACGTTTTTTTTTAGTTTCTTATTTGCCCCCCAAAAGTACCCTCATATTCAAAATCCATTTATTTACGTTACCCGTCACAGAAATATATGTGTAAAAAAAACCTTGTTTTTTTTATTGTCCCGATCTACAACCCTAAATCCCGATTTGTTTTACCTTGTGCCCCGATTTAAAACAAATCGGTCCTGGCAACACTAGTCACAATACGTTTTCTTCTTCAATTCTCCCTTGTCACGCTATCATTCTTCACACAATCAATCCATACATTATTTTCTATAGATTTATTTAAAGGAGAAACAACAGCTTTATCAGATGGATAACAACTTTATAAGAAACAGAGAGGTAAAAAAAAAAAACATATCACCACTCTTTTAGTCACATTATGCATGTCACATCATCTTCCTCACTACCTGTGGAAGCACAACAAAATTAAACTGCAGAGTTATCGGTAAAAATAAAGGTAATATTTATGTCAGTATACAAACAAGTTATACCTCCTTCATTATAAACCTTTTGAGTTAAGTAGGTACCTACTGTATTAAAATGCAACTGTACAACATAGCGAGCGCGCTGTAATTTGCACCAGAGTGGAGAGGAGAGAAGACGAGAAGAGATGTGTTTGAATAAATCAATCCGATTTCGTTATTTCCACATCTCTTCTCGGCTTAGCAATCGGATCGTACAAAAATTAGGTATCTACTTAAAATATTCATTTCTAATAAGTAGGTACACCATTAGGTACGTTCGTAAAATTGATACCCACTTATTTTTTGTTACTTTCATATTTTTGTCTTTATATTACGTGCGACAATCCAGTTGCTATACTGAGAAACGCGAGCACTGACTCCAGGGTAGAAAGAATCGGCGCATTCGAAGCCCCAGGAAGTTACACCGATGACGATGTTTCCTGTTTGAGCGAGGGGACCACCAGAGTCACCTGTACAGGCATCCTTACCACCCTGGTCCAAGATTCCGGTGCATACCTAACTTTACTATGTTTAATTAAATTAGGAAACGTTCCGCTATCTAAACATTGATTAAATACCTATGCCTGTTAGGAAAGGGGCAATTGTGTCAATAATATCTCCAAGATATCCCCCATAAGTCTTCAGTGTTTTTTATGTTAAGACTTTTGAAGGCTTTTTAAATTGTGACAATAGAAATGGGCTTGAATTCAAAACTTGGAATGTCCTTACTGAAGTTTTCCTTTAGAAGAGATTCAGGTAATATAGATGATGAGGGGAGCGATTTCGTAACCTCAATTGGGATGTTGGTAAAGAAGTTTTCTAGTGTCTCAGCAACCTTCAACTTATCTGAAATGGTTACATTATCAATTTTTAATGACATTTCATTCTGATCTCGTTGTTTTGTGTTTCCAGTTTCTTTGTTAATTATCTGCCACACAGCTTTTATTTTATTATTGGAAGAACTAATTATGTTACTTACTAATTTAGATTTAGCTTGAGCGCAGACTCTTTTGAATATCTTAGAGTAGTTTCTGACATAATTATGAAGGACTTGATCAGAAGTCAATGATTTCTCGTTATACACATGATATAAAATATCTCTGCTTTTTCTAATGCCAGTAGTGGCCCATTCACTAAATTTTGGTTTAGAATTTATTGTTACTTTTTTTACAGGACATGCTTGATTGAATTCTTGGCATACTGTAGAAAATAATGTACCGTAGTTTATATTGGGGTCTTGTGTATCCAAAACTAGCAGTTGAAAGATTGCTAAGGAGATTATTATTAAACTTTTTCAATTTATTTTTAGTGAGTGGTCTTAATTTAACGGTTTTCTCTAGGTGTAACTTTTTATCTAAGTCAAATGATACTAATTGACCAGTAATGAAAGTAACGTTTTGTTTTTGTTATTACTCGGTCATTTATTTATATATTTAAGTCAACTACCAATGGTTTGAGTGACAACGGTGTTCATTCACCCTTACACCCTGTATTTTGCATAGTACGACGACGTTATATTTTGCGTAGTACGACGACAGTTTATTGTGTGTGTGTGGAATGTTGAGAAATCACTCATACACGCTCTGGCTGTATCGTGCTCGACTTCATTGTGTTCATACCTACGTTAAGTTACATTTAAAAAAAAAAATGCATAAAGTCTAAATCATATTATTAGTTTTCAATAAAGTCTGCTGAATACTGATATCTATAAATAGTTAAATCATAATACAATAACAAATATTAAACTTCATAAAAAATAAAAAATAAGAATGAATAGATTATAAATAAACATAAATAGTTAAAATAATAACTAACATTGTTGCATAAATAATTATGACGGTTTCAAAAAACAAAAATCGATTCGGATTCGATCCCAGACCTCATTGATTACGGCTCCATTGCTTACCCCTTGCAGCTACAAATGCATGTTATAATTACGCGAATTTTAGCAATGCAATGGTAAGAATAAGTTGCCACTATTACGCGTATTCTAAATGCAACAGAAAAACCTATGTTATGTAGGTGCTGGAGTTTTGAGCGTTTACAACATGTAGATATAAAAGTATGTAGGTAGGTATTCTAGGTATGTATGTAGGTAAGTATGTAGGTAGGTATGTAGTTAGATATGTAGGTAGGAAATATTTTAAGGGGTCATTGTACACACGGCTACTCGCGTTGTACGGAAATTCTATACAATGCGAGATCAGTATAAATTGGAAATGTATAGCTTGATGTGTAGCCGTGTGTATATGGGACCAACGCTGAAATCGCGAAAAAAAAGTCAGCTGTTCTACATTTTGACGAGCTATGCGAACATAAAGTAAAGTGATTTCAGGCTTGGTCCCATAGTGAAAGCTGTTCATGATGATGAGTACAATGACCGCTTAAAATATTTCGTGTATAAAAAGATTCACCTTTTATTGTCGTCCAATTTTGGATATGTAAAAAAATTCACGGCAGTAGTATATAATGTATGACGAAATTAAAAGGAAAACTATCATAGCTATAGGCTATACCAGGTTCTACAAGTTAAGGAGTAGGTAATAATCTACCAACTTAAATTTGCAGTTGCAAAAACATGTTCTCCCGTACATTTCGTATGGGAGAACATGATTTCAACTACAATGTGAATGTTCTTGGCATAAATTCATTCCAACTACGGAAACCTTCATTATGTGTGGTCCGACACGCACTTGGTCGGTTTTTCCATCTGGGATAGCAATCCCAGATGGAAACTACGAATACTACTGATGATACTACTATGGATGATTACTGAGCACAGTAGCAGCCCGGAGTCTCGATTTGTGCCTGGTTGATGGCAATAGGCTCGCCCCTATTACATGCGACATAACTGACAAAATGTGAGTGTACTAACTAAAGGTACACCTCTGCCTAACCCTTCGGGGAATACAGGCGTGATGTTATGTTACATTAACATTTTTTTTTTGGTCTACTTATATTATAAATTTGTATGTAAATTATGTGAATGTAAATAAAAAAAGTATTAATAAGTAATTGCAAATTTAAAAAAAACTCAACAACAAAGCGCCTACGCGCACAATTGAATTGAGCTCTCTGCAGCGAGCTAGTCTATAAACGCACATTGATACAATTCGTTCGTAAATATTTGCACTAACACACGCAAACGTGCATAGTCGGTCGATAGCCGGGGCAGAGCAGCGAGCGACACAGCCGTCCCGTAGCAATGCTAACTCGGGACTGCCGCCCGCGCCCCGCGCAGAGCACCTCTGAACCTCTATCTCTAAGTGGGGTAATATTCTTAAAAATATTGATTAATTTACATTTATGGTACGAACAATCTGTAGTACCTCTAACCATCAATTTTTCAGTATAAAAATATTTCCAAACATCAAAGCCGTTTAGTAGTAGTATGGAAATATTAGCCAACAAGTGCGTCTTGGTAGATATTTTTTTAAGGCAAAAGTATTAGTCTTACGAAAAAAACTGCTCGAATAAAATGTTGTACATGAATCTATGGCAAACATATTTTTTTTTCAAATCTTTTATCCAAGCCGTTAATGAGGAGTAGGCTTTTTAAATTGACCATGTTACGGTACTAAACGGGACCAAGCGCCTTAACAATTCCACGTCTAGGATTTTGCCAGAGAAGCGATTAATATTTTGGTGATACAGTAAAATATTCTTATTATGCTTCTCTTTTGTCGAGTCTAAAAGTTTAAAGAATCTATTACAGTATTATTAGAAATACTAGATAATACTGTTTCGTCACATAAGCTGATCTTAGTTAAAACATCAATAACTGCGTGTATATTGTAAGCTAACAAAGTAGCCAGTACATGTTGACTTTTCTTGGGAAGAAACATATGTTCCCGAATTAATACAAATATTCTCTAACAAAATTGTTAGTATCAAAATACAAGAAACGGTCACTATGACGACATGTCAAAATACGCATTAGGTTATTTAAACTACAAATATAATCGTTTTCGTCTGCATACAAATTATCTGAATATGGCACAGAAAGTAGGTACAGTATTTATGTTCTATTTAACTACTAAACTATTTTAATTAAAGCATGCAGTTTTCGGCTATGGGCTAAAAAAAAAGCTGAAAAAAGGTTTAAAAAAAATGTATCTTGACTTAGCACACGAGGTTGTCGACATGTGGGACGTGGACTCTGCAATCATTGTACCGATAATCGTTACGGTTAATAGCCTAATAGCGAAGAGCTTCGACCAATACCTCAGGTGACTCATTGCGCGCAAGGGCTTGATTCAGAAAGCAGTACCTAGGTACTCCTGGACACGGCACGCATAGTGAGGAGGTTCCTCGCTCTAGAGCCCTGACCATCGGCAGCTTTGACCCTGATCCTGATGCCGACGGGCTACAATTTTTTATATTTTTGAATGTTTTTTATAAAAATATGGAGACCATTCATATTGGGCCCAAAACCCAAAGTACCAGCGAAAAAAAATGTGTTACCCCGGATGGGGAAGTCCTCCTAATATTTTTTTACTATAGCGCCGAATCTCTACGACCATTCCTTCAGCCGTTTTTCAAAGTTGAAAAATCTAGTTACCTTGATGATCTTTCGTGTCTGGGAGGAACATTATAGGCAAACGAAAAAGGTATGTCACCTAAGTCCACAAGATTTTTTTTTTCCTAGCCTGCGCTGTCCCACTCTTGTGAAAAGGCCTCCCAATACTGCGCTCCAAAACAAAGATAGCTGACGTGGCTCAAAGTATTATTCCTTAAATAGTTGTCAGCGAGAGAGAGGAGTCAGCGAGACTGTAGTAAATACTCAAAGTATGGTAAATACTTATTTGTTTTGTTATACTCTTCTTAATCTAATTTACAGAATTGTCATTGGTTTTTTGTGGGTCAAGAATAAATAGAAAAAGCATGACTACTACTTTTGGCTCTTATTTTTATTTAATTATTTAATTTACATCATTCGTTATCAGCACGAGGTGAGAAAGTAGTAAAATGACGTGTGGACATGCTGGTATGTCGTTGAACGCAATAAAACCATTGTGTGAAAGAGCCGGCTATGGCATCTGGAAATTCAAAATGCATATGTATTTGATGCATGAGGATTTATGGGAAGCTATAAAAGGTTACTCAGGTCAAAAGCCTTCTGATGCAAATAAAAGGGATCAGAGAGCTTTAACCAAGATCTGTTTAACGATCGACGGAGGCGCAATCGCACATGTTCGGAGCGCTGAGACTGCCAAGAAAGCATGGGATTCTCTCAAAGATGCTTATGAGGATAAGGGAATGGGCAGAAAATTGGCCCTAGAGCGCAGGCTGTATAGATACAATATGTCTGACTTCGATAATGATATTGAGCGATACATAAGCACAATCGTAGCTACATCCCAGGATCTAGCTGACATTGGGAAGAAGATTGATGACGAAAGTTTAGCAGCCATTATGCTTGGAGGTTTAGGACCTCGCTACGATCCCTTAGTTATGGCTATGGAAAACTCCAACTTAAAGATTACAAGTGAATTGGTGAAGAGTAAGCTATTAAATGAGTTCTCGAAAACCGTAGACGTTCAAGCTCTGGAGAATAAACCGACGACTTCCGCCCTGAAATCATCTCAAGGTAAAATTTCTTCCAAAGATAATAAGAAGAAGAGAATAATCAAATGCTATGGTTGCGGTGAACCTGGTCACAAAAGGCCCGATTGTCCTATAAAGAAGGACGAGAAGGATAAGCAAGTAAAAAATGTTACTCTGAAGACAGCACTCAATACCGTCGAAGGAGAGAGTACCACTTTTTTCATTGATACTGGAGCGACTAATCACATGTGCCATAATATTGATTACCTGGAGAACGTAAGGTTGAATAATGAAGCAGGTAGTAATGATACTGTAACGATTGCAAATGGACAGAAGATAAATTGCAAAGGCATAGGCAGTATTTCTTTTTCCACTAAAGATTGCAAAGAAGTAACAATGACTGGTGTTGTTGCCGTGCCTGACCTCAATTGCAACTTACTTTCTGTTCGGAAAGCTTGCGATAACGGTTTTCATGTAGTTTTTGATAAAAATGGTTGTATATTTTATGAAAATTTTTCTTGTACTGGAAAAGTTATTTTGCGTGGTTCTGTAAGTAGTGGGCTGTACATTTTAAATTGTACTGTAAATGTTCCTAAGAGAATTGCCTCTAATGCACTCCTTGATACGTCAGATTGTAGACTTTGGCATAGGCGTTTAGGACACTTGTGTCGTATAGGTATGGATAAGCTTAGAAAAGGTGAAGCTATAGGTGTGTCTTACGATAAGGTAGACAATGAACCATGTAGATATACATTGCTTGGAAGGCAAACAGTCAAGAAAACCATTCAAGTCAATTCCATTTAAAAGAGGAACTGCTTTGTTGGAACTAATTCATGCTGACCTGTGTGGTCCGATGTCACATGATTCTTTTCAAGGAAACAAATATCTTTTAGTTTTTATTGATGATTTTTCGAGAGCGATTTTTCCTTTTTTTATCTCGTCGAAAACTCAAGTAAAAGATAAGTTTTGTGAATTTCAGAATTCAGTTGAAAGGCAGAAGGAAGTTAAAATTAAAATTTTCAGAACAGATAACGGGACTGAGTTCGTGAACCAAGGTATGAGAGATTATTTGATTTCAAAAGGAATTAAGCATGAAACGACAGCTCCGTATAGCCCTCAATCTAATGGCGTAGCTGAACGTGTAAATCGCACACTAATTGAAAAGGCGCGCTGTATGCTTATTGAAGGTAAACTTTCCAAAGTATATTGGCAAGATGCAGTTCAAGCTGCTGCTTATTTGAAAAACAGGTCTCCTCATCGTGCACTCGAAAATAAAACTCCTTTTGAAATGTGGTGTGGGAATAAACCAAACCTGTCACATTTAAGAGTTTTTGGCTGTCGAGCGATGGTTCATGTCCCCGATTGTCAAAGAAAGAAGCTGGATGTCAAATCTACGGAGCACATTTTTGTAGGATATTCTGATGATATCCATAGTTACTTTTTTCGTAGTTCTGAATCCCCACGTCGCTTAGTTAAAGCGAGAGACGTAGTATTTTTTGAAAATTCTTTTACAAGTTTAAAAGATAATTCAGCATCTTCTAGTCAAGAAGAAATGGTAGTTCCATTTCATTTGAGCTCTGATCCTTGCAATGCTGTTGAACAGATAGTTAATGTGAATGTTCCTACAGAGACACTGCACGAAGTGTAGTTCGCCTTATCGCGACGATGTCGTACAAGCTGTGGCGAAGGGTGATTTTATGGAAGAGGTAAGCTGGAACAAATAAATGCTTACCTAGGTCAGCCGTAGCGCACGTAGTCCTAAGTCCAGTTACTTAAAATCTGTGACTTGCTTCCTGGCTTCAGTCTTGTATAGGCAGATGTGTCTTCAGTCCACCTTTACTATACGTGTAAGCACTGATAGATTGAAACAGTGTCTTGCCAGTTTAATAAAAGTGGCTTTGAAAAAAGCCGTTTGCGGAGTGATGTCGATACAATGTCTAATAAACAAATCTACTTAACTACAAGACTACCGACTACTTCTACATACACTCTATTGTCTATTCGTCTATTCTTTATAATAAAGTGCGCTAAGACATTATCATAAAATCCGGGATGATTCTTAATTTTTAGCAATTTTTAAATGTTTTTCTATAGAAAGGCACATGAATTACGAATGTTCTTATGAATTCGCTTCAAAGCCGAAAACAACCTCTCCGCGGATGCTACTTTAACAGGAGGTGACAAAAATATGTAGTAATTTGTGGAAAAGAGTCACCTAATAATGAATGTTGAAAATTGAGATAGACCTCGTAATCATCTAATTTATTCAGCTATACTATAAAAACTATAAGTGTAGGGTTGCTGGTTGTGAAATTAAAGCCCCGTTGAACTGATGATAATTTATTGGCAACTTAACTGTTATTACGTGACACGTTACAATAATTAATATTATCATGTGGCAACCCTAAATTTAGGGATGAAGGTGACTGCGTGGCTATCGTCCTTCAGACCTCTCCTAGCTGACTAGGTTCCTGAAGACTGCTAGGCTATCGAAGCAGGAACTAGTCGTAGGTACTTAGGATCAGAGCTGGCTGCGTAGCTACCGAGCTCAGAACCTCTAGCTAGTGAATGACGATTTGTTCTTTTTTTTATTTATTTTTTTCTAGTGCATCTCATAGTTGATTTTTATGAAAATCGTAACTATTTAACCGGACTTTCCTGTGGCTGCCTTAAGCTACTACACTCAAAGCCTCCAGCCAGGGGCATAAAACTATTCTAAATTAATACTAAGTGAGCGCTCGCTAAGGGCACCCCCTGTGGGGTACGGACCTCGGCTTAGGGCGTCACTGACGGGAGGGCGGCAAGGCGGGACGGGATGGATCAAAATAGGATCATTATTATTATTAATCGGGGAATTTAAAGCTACGTGCTCAGCTTCGGCGCGGGCTGGCACTTCATCGGACAAGGGACGGGGGGACGAATTTAATCGGGGTCGACGATTTGTTCGAAGACAGCTCTGCTTATAAAGGCGCAAAAGTTTACATGTGTGCACAATATCTACACGTCGCGTCGTCGTCCGTAGTTGTGGCGCAAATAACTCGCGGGGCGGCGCTGGCGCAGATTAATGTTGTACACGAAGATGACGTCACTTTTCAACAGTAATCGTTTGTAGTTACTATCTTCTAGTTAATGAAGCCGCTCATTGTAGTGCTTTGGATAAGTTACACTAGATGGCGCTGTATGTTTGTTACATTCTCCCCCTCTGGTAATCTATAGTCGTCCCGACAGAGTACCAGGATCAGTATTTATCTTCCTTGGTCTTCCTCTTTTTCTTATCGGATTTAATGGTTTGGGCACATTGTCATCTCTTTGTTCAAATTTACATATTGCTGAAGTATGATATTTTCCCATGGATTTGTCTGGTGAATTTGGGTTTGCTACCTCATATGTGGATGCTCAATGTTTCTTTATGACAACATAAGGACCATCTCTGCGTGGAGCAAATTTTGCTGTGAACTGTTTTTCATTACTGCTTATTGGATGTGTCTCAACCAATACTAAGTCTCCTATTTTATAGCATGGATCTGGTCTTCTTCTTTGATTTGCACGTTGCCTGTTATTGTCTTGCATGGTTTCTATGTTTTCTCTTGCAATTAATATCTTCAGCTAACTGTTTCAAAGTAGGTGTGATTTGTGATATAAATTTTTCTTGATTTAACACTGTACTGAAATCATGTGTAAGGTCATAAGGAGTTCTTAATTCACGTCCGAAAGTCAGGTAGGACGGTGAATATCCCGTTGTTTGACATACAGCCGAGTTCATTGCAAACCTGATAGCAGGCAGGGTATTTGGCCATTTATGGTGTTGATTCTTTACCATAATGGCGATTTGAGTTTTCATGTCTCTATTTTTCCTTTCCACAATATTAGGTTCTGGGTGATATACTGGTGTCAGAATGTGTTGTATTTCTAGACAATACGTAAGTTTTTGCATTATCGCTGATATGAATTGTACTCCATTATCACTTATGATTTTCCTTGGTAAACCAAAGCGCAGAAATATTTCATGTAGCAGAGTGAGTGCACAGGTTTCAGCTGTGGCTTCTGTTATAGCAAAAAGTTCAACCCATCGAGAAGCTGTGACTTCAACAATAAAGATCCATTTTTCTCCTGTTGTTGCTTTTGGTAAGGGACCGAACAGATCAATAGATAGTACTTCGAATCTGTGATTATTTGCAGTTGATTCATATAAACCTGCTGGTTTTTTATTTGATGGTTTGTATTTCTGAGATTAGATTATACAAGTCTTCACATACTTAATTACATACTTTCTTAATCCTTTCCAGTAGAATTTATCTGTGATACGTTGAACTGTACGTTCTACTCCTAAATGGCCAGCTGTTGGATCATCATGATATGCCTTTAATATATTTGGTCTTTCTTGTATTGGTATTAATAATTTTGCATTATCGTCTTCTTGTTCGAGTGTATACCGATATAACACATTGTTATTTTTTTAATTTCATTGAATGGTCTAAAAAAGGTTACATACTTAATGTAACCTTTTTTAGACCATTCAATGTAATTTTTAGTTTGATTTTCCTCTTCAAGCGCATTAATTATTATCTTTAGCTCATCATCTTTAAGTTGTTCTTCATGTATTTGCTTTTCACTGTATTTTGGTAATTCAATTTCTACATAACATAAATTACATTCTTCAATGTCATGTGTGCATGGTGGTCTTGATAGAGTGTCTGCTGCAACATTAGTACGCCCTGGAGTATATTGTATATTGAAATTATAGGGTTGTAGTTGAAGTGCCCAACAGGCCAGGCGACCGGTTGGTGTTTTTAAACTCATTAACCATTTTAATGGCTGGTGGTCAGTGATTGTAATGAATTGTGTACCTTCAATGTAACCACGAAATCTTGAAACGGCCCAAACAATTGCTAGTGCTTCTTTTTCAGTTACTGTATAATTGCATTCCGCTGGTGTAAGAAGTCTGATTGCATATTCAACTGGGTGTTCGTTTTCGCCCTCCCCCTGCACTAAAGCTGCTCCAATTGCATATTGGCTTGCATCTGTTTTTATTGTAAAGTGAGTATCACATTCTGCTTGTTTCAGTACTGGGGCTGTTGTTAACGCTATTTTTAGTTTTTCAAATGCCTCTTGTTGTTCATTTTTCTACTCCCAAGATGTTTTCTTTTTAGTTAAGTTTGTTAATGGTCGTGCTATGTCTGCGAAGTTGTTTATAAATCTTCGATACCACGAAGCAGTTTGTAGGAATGTAATCAATTGTTTTATATTTCTTGGTTTTGATAAATTCGCTATTGCTGAAATCTTTTCCGGATCTGTTTTAATTCCTTCTGGAACTATTAGATGTCCCAAATACTTTATCTCGGAACAAATGAATTTACACTTTTTTCTGTTAGCCTTAAGGTTGAATTCTCTGAGTTTTTCAAATATTTCCTTCAGATCCTCAATGTGTTGTGTGAATGTGACTAATCTAATTATCAGATCATCTAAATATGAAAGTACACACTTCGGTCTCGTTCCTAAACTTTGAATGAATTTATCTATTAGTCTCTGGAACGTGGCGGGTGCGTTCCGTAACCCAAATGGCATGCGTTTAAAACGGAACGTTCCAAACGGTGAGACAAAGCTAGTTTTGTCTTGGTCATCGGGATGTACCATTATTTGCCAGTAACCTGATTGAAGGTCGATTGTAGACATGTATGGCATTGCCTTTGCTTGATGTAATAGATCGTCAATCCGTGGCAATGGATATCTATCTGGTTTTGTTATTTCGTTGAGTCGCCGATAGTCGATACAAACTCTAATATCGTCTGTACCTTTAGGGACCATGATAACAGGAGCTGCCCAGGGTGAGTCGCATTCTTCTATTATATCATTGCTTAGCATTTCATCCAATTTTTGTCTCAATTGTTGTTGTCTGTGTGGTGATAATCTGTATGGCTTTTGAGCTATAGGTAGATGTATACCTGTGTCTATTCTATATTGAGTTTTTATCAAATATATCGCTATAATTAGTTAGCAATTGGTTGAAATGTGATTTTTCAACTTCAGACAATAGTTTTCCTTCACAGGAGTGTAATAAAATATCAAAAGAATATAATGACATTTGATTTATTGTTACATAATCAATGCGTGGATCTTTTTGAGATGCTTGATCCGCTGGTTCGCGAGGACGGACAGGACGAGGCGGTGTGTCCATCTTATGAAGTGACCATTTTGCAATTTTCTCAGACGGTGGACTGTCTTCAATATTCCTCAACGGTGACGGTGTTTGTTGAAGAGGTGAAATCATGTGCAGTTCTTTAGCCCACTGCATAAAGGATTCCGATAGGGATTCCGGTGTTGACTGGCCTGAGTTAAATGTTAGACATTCAGCTGCCTTCAAGGGAATCTTCTCATTTTTCAATTGCAGAAAGGCGTGTAACTCATGAGGTTTATCTATGGAGTTCCAAACTCGTTGTGGCAAATTGAGTACTATTCCCGCCGTTTCTAAGAAGTCAATGCCCAATAGAGTACGATTATCAGTGGCGTCGGGTATCACTGTGAACGTTATAGGTAGGGAACGTCCACCGACTGTGATGTCCACGGCTGTGGTTAATAGTTTTCGGGTTTGAATCGTCCCATCGGCTAGGATTGTGTCTACCGTTTTCTCGTTGAACGTCGCTCCGCTTCTGATGAACAACTTGTACAGCTGCATGCTTGCCACACTCGTTCTTGCAGCTGTGTCTATATAAGCATAACCTTTTTCATTTTTCCAGATGATTTCTATCGTAGGTATCTTAACATGGTCCTGTATTATCTCTGTGGTATTAACTGTGTAGAATGCTACCGGTTTTGGTGGAGTTTCTTTATTCTGACATTTCTTGCAGTTACTCCTGAATACCCCTGCTTCACCGCATCCATAACATGATACCTTTGTAGTCTCGGCTCAGCTGTAGCTGCTGGTTGTTTTTTAGCCTCTGCCACATTCTACATTCTTCCGTTGTGTGCCCTTTTTTGCAACAAAATGCACATCGTTTTGTTTTTTTATCATAACGTTCTCCCGTTGAAGAAGTACTTGTTTGTGATTCCTTCTCCAAACTTTCTAAATGGCGAACTTTTTCGAGTAATTCTGTAAACGACTTAAAATCGGATCTGGCGACTTCCTTTTTGATGCTTAGCTTCAATAAACCATATATGAAGTCGAGATGTTCCTCTTCTTTGTTACGCTTCGATGGCAGTTGTGAAAGAAGCGCACGTTTTATACAAACGAACTCGTCGATTGTTTCAGTAGTTTGCTTCTTGCCGAATAATTCTAAGTAGATTTCATGTGGCTGCTTCTTCGGAGCAAATGCTGACCGTATTGCACCTAACGCGTTATTCCACTTTTTAATGTCCGCTTTCACACCGTGCCACCATGTTGATGCCGTGCCGCCTAACAATAACGGCAATCCTTCTAATGCATCTTCATCGGAGATGTGTTCCACTTTTTTGTACACTGAGATACTGTTTATAAATTCTTCCACCTTATTGTAGTCTCTTTCACCTTCAAATTTTCTGGTACAACTTGCAAAACTTTTCCCAGACATGGTACTTTGAGTTGAAGTAATTGTGTTCATTAACGCAGTGAACTGTGCTTGCGTCATAGTGATTGACATTCTTCAAAAATATTATGTGGGTAACTTTAGTAAGTATGTGGGTACTCCTTACAATTTTGCAGGTAGGCCATGCAGAATTTGAGGGTAGGCCGTCCAAATATGTGGGTATCCGTAGATTATTTACGTTGGGCGCCAATGTAGGGTTGCTGGTTGTGAAATTAAAGCCCCGTTGAACTGATGATAATTTATTGGCAACTTAACTGTTATTACGTGACACGTTACAATAATTAATATTATCATGTGGCAACCCTAAGTGGAGGGATGAAGGTGACTGCGTGGCTATCGTCCTTCAGACCTCCCCTAGCTGACTAGATTCCTGAAGACTGCTAGGCTATCGAAGCAGGAACTAGTCGTACTTAGGATCAGAGCTGGCTGCGTGGCTACCGAGCTCAGAACCTGTAGCTAGTGAATGACGATTTGTTCGAAGACAGCTCTGCTTATAAAGGCGCAAAAGTTTACATGTGTGCACAATATCTACACGTCGCGTCGTCGTTCTTAGTTGTGGTGCAAATAACTCGCGGGGCAGCGCTGGCGCAGATTAATGTTGTACACGAAGATTGTAGATGGCGTCACTTGTCTACAGTAATCGTTTGTAGTTACTATCTTCTAGTTTATGAAGCCGCTCATTGTAGTGCTTTGGATAAGTTACACTAGATGGCGCTGTATGTTTGTTACATAAGTACTTATATTTATTAAGTAAATTAAGAAAATTCATTTGAGAAAGTGATTGGTATCTGTTTTGTATTTTCGTTTTAACTGTCTATTATTGTAATGAAAAGACCGGCTGATACATATTTCTATAGTCAACGGGGGCGGCGTAGCAAAATTTTAGTATCGGGGGTCAAGAAAATAAAGCAACAAAAATGTGCATGAAATGACAAACTTTAAGTAAAATAATACATTGAACAAGTGTGCAGTAATGGACATTACACTCCAGACGGTATTATGCGCGCGAGCCGCAGGCGAGCGCGATAAGGTAGCCGAGAGTGTAATGATCAATGCACACGCGTTTAATACGACGTTTTTAAACACACTTACGAGGAAAAAAACAGACTTATTGTAAGAACATAAGGTACAATAACGTAATTAGCTAAAGAGATAATACATTTATAAAGTTCAACTGTCCTTTGTTGCCAAGTATTGGCTATCCATAGCTTCTTTTATATAATATATTATATTATATTCTATAACTCCAACGTTGGTTGGTGACTAACTTATTAGATTTCGTATTTATGATAATAAATAACCACACAACGAAAACGTTAACAAAATTTTATGGAAAATGGCCCGACATCACATTCCCATTTACGGTTTTACGGTTTGACAGTAGCGCACCAGACAACACCCGTCTTTTCGGACGATCCTCCCTTTTCTCCGGAGGATGAGGCATTACACCCTACCCTGTTCCTCATACCTCTATACCGGTTACCTCAAATATAAATGTCAGCGCAGGTTTGTGCGGATACTTCATCGTTACGTCATCCTCAACACTTCCCCAAGCTCTCGAGCGGTGATTTACACAGCCAGGCAGCATCCACGGCTTCAGCGGGTATTCTAACCACCAGAGCAATTAGTAATAAGAAGTGTAAGAATACTGTAATTAGAAGTTTGTACGCTACACATGAGATCATTATTTTTTGTTCTCAACTCTTGTACATTGCATTCTGACTAAGACATCCTTCACTGTGCGTGATCCGCGGCACGTTTAGCCGGCTTTTATGTAATTATTTTACCTTTTTTCGTTTTTCACCATTTACGTTTATAAAATAAGTAGGTATGCGTGGCTAAGTGCGAGTTCTTCGTTTTGATTTCACTACTGTTTCATGATGTGGTGTGGTGGCCTCACACAGTATTTGGAGGTGGGTTGTATCATGAGCGTCATTTAATTTTAGGTTTTTCAAACAAAATTCAACACTTCCTACACACAGGGTAATTCTGGAAAAGTGATCATTACGATCTTTACCTGACAAAAACCTAAATAATTATTCTACAATGGTTTTATTATTAGGTAATAGTACAGAATAATAGACAAAATTACAGATTGTGATTGTTTATCTGTCAGTTCTATTCTTCCGTCGACAAAACCCGTACCGAAGGTATTAAGAGAAAGGATGGCGCCTTATTAAAATTAAATGTAGGAAAGCTAGTTTTGTAGTTGATATATTGTTTGAGTTGATATATTATTGATATATTATATATTTTTTTGTTGAATATTCACAGGCTGACATGTTGTCATTGTGACAAATTATTGTATATATTGACACAACAAGTTTCTTCGTGGTTTTAAGTTAACTCAGAGAACTTTATCTCTGTCTTTGGAGTGTAGACATCTAATTGTCGAAAGTAACTCTGTCTGTCTGACTGTCTGTATGTTACCGTTTCACGCCTAAACTACTGAACGGATTTCGATAAAATTTGGCAAGGATATACATAAATGTGGCATCCCGGGGAAAGACATAGGCTACTTTGTCTCAATATAATAGGTTGCTTTTGGTCACAAATAAAGAGTTACGTGTTTCAGCGTTTTTCTAAAATCATCCCTCAAGAGGGTTAAATAGGGGATGATTTTACAATTACCATGTAATATTGACATTTTTGTGTGACTCTTTACAAGAGATTTAAGGGATTAGTAATATAGTCATAGTCCGCGTATCTTGAGTTTACGTTAAGTTTTTATTTCATTAAAATCGCCCCACTCGGACAAAGGTTATTACTACTTGGGAACGGAGAGTTTGAGTTTACCAGTGTACTCGAAAGATGGCGTTGTGCAAATGACGCGATTTTCTGCATCGCTTTGTCTAGATAGACTATGACATAGAATACCTGGATAAGGGACATAGAATACATTTATCCTGGTAGTACGTTCCCGTGGGATCATTTCCGACCGCCACGCGGGCGATGCCGCGGGCTAAAGCTAGTAATATTATAAATGCGAAAGTGAGTTTGTTACGCTTTTAAATTTGGCAAAGGGGTAGACCCTGACCTGGTGAAGGACATAGGCTTTTAATCCTGGATCGCTAACGAAGTCGCGGGCAACAACTAGTAGCTAATATAACAAATTGTAATATTAGTGACGAGTCTGTGTTGTTTCGTTATACTAATATCAATGATTTTTTAATATATATATATATATTGTTTACATGTACGACGGAGAATACACCTATAATACCAACATACTTGGAGGCCAATAAGTCAAGAGCATTCTCTTCCTGCTGGAACTAATTTTTAGAAAATATCCAGTTTGATGTCATTTGTCTAACCAGAGCATTGGTTAAAAGATCCATACACAAACTTACATTTGCAGTTCGAACTTATGGAGAACATATTTTTCAACTAAAATGTTAAAGTTCTTGGGACAAATTCATCTCAACTACGGAACCCATCATTGTGCGTGGTCCGACACACGCACTTGACCGGTTTTTGTAATTGTGATTACTTACACAAATAAATTGTAAACAATGTGCCATCAGATCACAATGGACAAACAATAACATTTTACTCCTACAAGCCTTTACAAAGGTTAAGGCTTTACAAAAAAAAACAAATAAGGTTAATTACATGTAAAAATTTAGAGAAATTAAATAATTCTTTGGCCCATAAGTTATGTGTTCAGAGTTGTTATAATATAGGTGACCCAAATGAGCTCTACGCCGAGTTCTTTTCACTATTAAACACGCAATTGAATGACACTTTTCCACTGAACAAGTGAAGACTAAAAGTATTTACACAAAGTTCTTATTTAGTGATTGGGTGACTCCAGGTATTCATAAAAGCAGGGAAAAACTATTTGAACTTTATGGCCTAAAGCAATTATATGTATAATTAATAAAAGCTTTCATAAGTATGTTGTATAATTTTCAAAAACTTTTAATAGTGTGTGCAAAATAGCCAAAGCTCTCTTTATATTAGCAATAAAATCAAATCAGCTGAAGCTTTAAATTCCTCATCCGCTTTTCTGCTGCCATCATAATTAACACCAGTGTAGACCAAAAAGTCTGTCTTTCCGGATCTCATGACGCACAGTAAAGTAGTTCCATTGTTGAAATCCGGTGATAGTAAAGAACCCAAGAATTATAGGTCTGTGACAATTCCGCCAGTTCTCAGTAAGGTGTTTGAAAAGTTGATGCTCAATCAAATGTTACGTCACTTTAATAAAAATTCCATCTTCCATCAACAACAGTATGGTTTCACCAAAGGGCGTTGTACCACTGACGCCTGTGTTACCCTAATAAATAAATTTTAACGCCTGGGAAGAAGCACCAGATGCCATTGGAATCTTTTCCGATCTTTAAGGCGTTCGATTGCGTAAACCATGGGAATCTTCTGCTGAAACTAGAGCACTGTGGGATTAGGAATACAGCTCTTGATTTACAAGGATCATACCTGGAAGATAGAAAGTTTAAGTAAACGGCATAAACTCATTAGGGTGTGAAATGGCAATGGGCGTGCCTCAAGGTTCGATATTGGGTCCATTCCTCTTATTAGTTTACATTAATGTTTTACACCAAGTACTTAAAAGTCAACCGAAGATGGTGTTATTTGCAGATGACACGTCATTGATATTTTAAAATAGACTTACGACAAATGTCACAAATCTTGACGATGTGAATAACTCTCCTCTTCAGGTCCAAGATTGGTTGACGGTAAATAATTTGGTATTAAATGAAAAACAAAACAAATGCATTACCTAATGTTAGAAGTAGCGAATGTGGCATCATATTGAATGGAGAAAAACTGGAATTTATTAATCAAACGGTTTTCCTAGGAATCACGCTAGACTATAAATTACAATGTGGACCTCATATAACAATTATAATTAGAAAGATAAGACAGGTAACAGATGTAGAAACCGAGGGTTTGGTCTATTACAGTTACTTCCATAGCATTATGTCATAGGGCATTTTTACTGTGGCGTCGGGCTGCTGACATTGAATCCTTCGAATCTTTATTTTGCAAAAGAGACCTACCTAGGGTACCTTGCCAATTCATTTATGAAAATATTATATAAGAAAAAACCTACGTTTTTTTAAATAAAATACCTAAGTGATAGACATAATTTTAATACTAAAAATAAAGATAAATAAAATAGATCAACCATTACAACCATCGGATTATCTAAAGTACATACATCTTTTATGGGGTACTGTGCTATGTTACAACAAAATACCTTCTCATATATTGCAATTAAATGAAAGAAAATTTCAAACTCATATTAAAAGCACCTTTTTTACACAAGCATATTACAAATTATGAGGATTATATCCAAGATAAGAATGCTTGGAAACATGCTGGTCCTTCTTCATAGGACAATCTAGAGACTAGACAAAATCAAACTGGTTGTTAATTTAATTGTATAATTTATTAATTTTATGACATTGATTTTGCATTCTGTGATTACTTCCTCGCACACTGACTTATTAATTGTAAAATTTTAGGAAAATCGTCTACTTTTACAATGTTTGTAAATATGTGAGCACCATGTATCTATAACATAATTAATTTATCTGTCATTACTTCATTTTTAATTCTTTTTACCTGCTGTGATTTTATTCCAGGTGCATAGTCTGCACAAAAGCTTTTATGAAATGTCCACAAAATTATGTAAAACATTTTTAAAAGAGCAACGGTGGAATTTCTTGCCCATTTTTCTCCATACGAAACTACTTCTTGGAATGGACAACTAGAATCAATCATATTTTTTGTTTTGTAAATTTTGACGTTCAAAGTGCCTATTTGAAATAAATGTTGATTTTCACTTTTGACTGTATGTGTTCCAACGAAGTGTAATTAAACTAATGTGATTTTTCATACAAATTGTTTTTCAGCTTTTCACCCCGACATGGATTGATTTTTGAAAATCGTACGTTTCCATTAATTCACTTTATTTTTATTTATATTAATTATGGAGTAAATCGAATCAAGCAACAAATTTTCGCCTATCAACTTGATTACCCCTTTTCACCCAGTTAGGATTAGGACTTAAAAGTAAAAAAAATAAAAAAAAATCAAAAGTTAACATTCTTCCATACAAACTTTAACACCCCCGAAAGGTATTATTGGCGGGCAGTTTTGAAAAAGTAATAATGTTATTTTTTTATTTTTTTAGTTTTGTTTATTTATATAATCATTAGTAAGAGTTTTCATATAAACGAATTCACCCCTTTTCATCTCACTAAGGGTTGATTTGCGCTAAATCCTTTCTTATTACGCCCCATCGTTTTAAACTACAAGTACTGTCCAAAATTCATGTTTCTATCTTTAGCTGTGTGGGCTGTGCGAGAGCAACGAATGGTTTTGTTTTTTTTACTACTAATAGTGACGAATGGTGCCAAAACATCTTATACATGACTCACCTTAGCAAAACTAGTGCTGCTACTTTCAGCAAATCGGGCACGACTGCCGAATGTGTCGCGGGAGCGACAATGTCCAATGTCCAATCGAAAGATACACTAGGTAGGTACTCGCAAACATTGATGCGACTACTGACTTTTTTTGGTCACAAAGTTTTTTTTATGTATTTGATCTTATTACTTTATTTTGAAGACAGATTAGTTATTGGTTCAAAGTTATCATCAAATATTGTTTATTCAGTCGCTTGTATAAATTACGACACCAAGACTGTAAGTGGTGGTGTTTGGAAACGGAGGTGAATGACGATATGCGTGATGCTTTGTTAGTTCTCTATTTTCGTCGAGTATGCACAATTATATTGAATAATGCGCCTCCAAGTTCATCCCATGAGGTTTTTTCAGAAAAAACATATGCCACCGGAAAGTGTTTTTAGCTAAAACGGAGAAACACTCATTACCATAGGATGAATACAATGCCATCGATGAAAGGTGTACAATATCCTGTACGTACGAATATGTAACTGAAACATGCCACTTATCATTGCCGCAGTCTTTCAGTCTAACTACACTGACTGATCACCGCAACTCACGGAATGTTTCAGTTTCATAACTACACTGATCACCGCAACGCACGAAATCTTTCAGTCTCATAACTACACTGACTGATCACCGCAACTCACGGAATGTTTCAGTTTCATAACTTCACTGATCACCGCCACACACGGAATGTTTCAGTTTCGTTATTATTACTGATCACCGCATCGCACGGAATGATTCAATCTCATGACTACACTGACTGATCACTGCAACTCACGGAATGTTTCAATTTCATAACTACACTGATCACCGCCACACACGGAATGTTTCAGTTTCATTATCATACTGATCACCGCAACGCACAGAATCTTTCAGTCTCATAACTACATTGGCCGATCATCGCAACTCACGGAATATTTCAGTTTCGTTATTTTTACTGATCACCGCAACGCACAGAATCTTTCAGTCTCATAGCTACACTGACAGATCACCGCAACACACGGAATGTTTCAGTAAATAGATAAAACTACTAGATAATATTATTTTCCTTACGACTTATGTTTTGGTGGAAAACACTCTTCCAGGTGGCATATGTTTTTTCTGAAAAAACAATCCTGTCGAAAACAAAGAAATCTAACAAATGGATCACGCAAATCGTCATTCACCTCTGTTTCCGAACACCACTTACACTTACTTGGTGTCTTAATTTATACAAGCGACTGAATAAAAAATACACCCACGTCGGTTACGAGCACTACGCACCTGACGTTTCTGAAGAAAGGCGTTTCCACTCACATCTGCCATGTAACTACCTTTTGTTAGTCGCCTTTCATTCATCCTTTCAACATGACCAAACCATTTATGCATACCCTTTTAAATTTTTGTTACTACATCTTTTAAACCGCACCGTTGCCTTAACACATCATTCCTCAGCCTACCATTCATAGTCACACCACACATGCTACGCAAGGAACGCATTTCCACAGCGTCTATTTTACTTTCATGGTTCTTTTGCCACACCCAACATTCACTTCCATAAATAAGCGTAGGCACCAGCAACAAATTGTGAACAGCCAGTCGAGCCTTTTTGGACATAAACTGGTTGGTCACAATAGCAATTATAGCACCATTCACTTTATTTCCCGCAATAACTCTCTTTTCCACATCTTTATAAATCTTTCCATCCTTTGTGTACAGGCTCTCCAAATATACAAACTCACTTGCTCCACACCCTTATCATGTATTTTCACATAACACACCGATACATCCTCTTCTCTTTGAAACACCATGACCTTCGTCTTATTCCCATTTATATTCTTACCATTCATCTTTTATGCTTAATCCATCTCAGTCACCATACTCCAATCCTTGTATAAAGATTTCAGAGCCCGTACCAAGCGCCAGTCCACACCGTATATGGATAGTGTCGACCGCAGTTCTTCCCTCCACACACTGTCATAAGCCTTCTCCAAATAAACGAAACCACCGAAGACTTTCTTGTGCTTTGCCAAGTGTTTTAGGGAGAAGATCTGATCCATACAGCCCATTTCCTCTCTAAATCCTGCCTGCACATCCCATATTTTCTCATCCGTCACTCTTATCATTATATTGATTAAAACTTTCGTATACAGTTTTCCGACAACACTCAAAATTTCAATGCTGCGGTAGTTTTCACACTCCTGCTCAGAGCCTTTTCCCTTATATAGTGGTACAATTACAGCCTTGCACCAATCATCCGGCACGCGGCCATATCTCCAACACATATTAAAGATCCGGTACAACAGGCTTGCTATCACCCCGTCACCCTTTAGCATTTCAGCAGACACTATGTCGTACCCTTCAGCTTTCCTAACTTTCATCACTTTCAGCGCTCTTACAATCTCATCTATTTCTATTTCAGTCTCTTCATCTACATCTGAACTTACGGCTTCAAAACTGGCGTTTGCCCAGTTAGGATACTCCTTGCACTCTATCCTGAAAACCAAATAAACTTTCAAAGTATCCCTTCCAGCGTTCCAAGACCTTACATTCTTCGCTTAGTAAACATCCATTTTCTGCTCTTATAACATTCATATTAGATGTTCCTGTCACTCCGACAGCCAATCTTACCTGTTTTCAGAAGAGGCCCTGAAGTTATCAGAGAACTTCCTGTTATACTTTTCTTCCTTTTCATCTTTCTTCGTTTTTACCATTTCTTTCACTTTCGTTTTCATTTCAGGGTATTTCTTCTTCACTCTTTCCAAATCATCTGTCACATTCTTCGCCTGATTCAATCTTATTTGGGTCTTATAGGCTAACACATTAAGCCAGGCCTCTTTCTTCTTCCTCACAACCTATTTTACTTCACTATCTACCCAGGAATTATTTGTTCTACTAAAACATTTCCTTTGCGCCTGACCACATACTTTTGTGGCTACTTGAACCACACAATTTATCGCTATATCCCATACTTCTTCTAGACTGTAACCATTCATATCATCAAATATTTTATGCGTCTGTACTTTTACTTCTCTCTCATATTCCTCTTTTAATTTCAATTCTTACATACTTTTGTGGCTAATTGCACCACACAATTTATCGCTATATCCCATACTTCTTTCAGACTGTAATCATTCATATCATCAAATATTTTATGCGTCTGTACTTTTACTTCTCTCTCATATTCCTATTTTAATTTCAATTCTTTCTTCCTTTTCTTTTTCTTTTTTTAAAAACGTTGCCCCACACCAATTCATGCAGCCTTTCTACATTTTTTTTTTCTCAAAAAATTACATTTATGTCATGACTATCTAGATTAATTGTTGCTGTTCATAACGGAACTATTTATAATACACTCATGACTTTATCTTTATGCGAGAATCTTTATTTTAAATTTCGCTTAACATGTATAAGATGTTTTGGCACTATTCGTTTCTCTCGCACAGCCCAAACAGTTTGGACAGTACTTGTAGTTTAAAAAACGAAGGGGCGTAATAAGAAAGGATTTAGCGCAAATCGACCCTTAGTGAGATGAAAAGGGGTGAATTCGTTTATATGAAAACTCTTACTAATGTGATTATAGAAATAAACTAAACTAAACAAATAAAAAAAAAAACATTATTACTTTTTCAAAATTGCCCTCCAATAATATCTTTCGGGGATGTTAAAGTTTGTATGGAAGAATTTTAACGCGCGGTTCGATTAAATAAAAACTCAAAACTAATAATCGTGATTTAAAAATGAATTACGTATTTTTGGATGTTTTTACATTTAACTTCTAATCCTAACTGGGTGAAAAGGGGTAATCAAGTTGATAGGGGAAAATTTATTGCTTGATTCGATTTACTCGATAATTAATATAAATAAAAATAAAGTCAATTAATGGAAACGTACGATTTTCAAAAATCAATCCATGTCGGGGTGAAAAGCTGAAAAGCAATTCGCATGAAAAATCACATTAGTAAAACTAATGTGATTTTTATTTCTTGATATTTCTCTTTTTTTTTATTTCAAATAGGCAATTTGAACGTCAAAATTTACAAAACAAAAAATATGATTGATTCTAGTTGTCCATTCCAAGAAGTAGTTTCGTATGGAGAAAAATGGGCAAGAAAGTGGAATTTCTTGCCCAATTAATAAGTCAGTGTGCGAGGAAGTAATCACAGAATGCAAAATCAATGTCATAAAATTAATAAATTATACAATTAAATTAACAACCAGTTTGATTTTGTCTAGTCTCTAGATTGTCCTATGAAGAAGGACCAGCATGTTTCCAAGCATTCTTATCTTGGATATAATCCTCATAATTTGTAATATGCTTGTGTAAAAAAGGTGCTTTTAATATGAGTTTGAAATTTTCTTTCATTTAATTGCAATATATGAGAAGGTATTTTGTTGTAACATAGCACAGTACCCCATAAAAGATGTATGTACTTTAGATAATCCGATGGTTGTAATGGTTGATCTATTTTATTTATCTTTATTTTTAGTATTAAAATTATGTCTATCACTTAGGTATTTTATTTAAAAAAACGTAGGTTTTTTCTTATATAATATTTTCATAAATGAATTGGCAAGGTACCCTAGGTAGGTCTCTTTTGCAAAATAAAGATTCGAAGGATTCAATGTCAGCAGCCCGACGCCACAGTAAAAATGCCCTATGACATAATGCTATGGAAGTAACTGTAATAGACCAAATCCTCGGTTTCTACATCTGTTACCTGTCTTATCTTTCTAATTATAATTGTTATATGAGGTCCACATTGTAATTTATAGTCTAGCGTGATTCCTAGGAAAACCGTTTGATTAATAAATTCCAGTTTTTCTCCATTCAATATGATGCCACATTCGCTACTTCTAACATTAGGTAATGCATTTGTTTTGTTTTTCATTTAATACCAAATTATTTACCGTCAACCAATCTTGGACCTGAAGAGGAGAGTTATTCACATCGTCAAGATTTGTGACATTTGTCGTAAGTCTATTTTAAAATATCAATGACGTGTCATCTGCAAATAACACCATCTTCGGTTGACTTTTAAGTACTTGGTGTAAAACATTAATGTAAACTAATAAGAGGAATGGACCCAATATCGAACCTTGAGGCACGCCCATTGCCATTTCACACCCTAATGAGTTTATGCCGTTTACTTAAACTTTCTATCTTCCAGGTATGATCCTTGTAAATCAAGAGCTGTATTCCTAATCCCACAGTGCTCTAGTTTCAGCAGAAGATTCCCATGGTTTACGCAATCGAACGCCTTAAAGATCGGAAAAGATTCCAATGGCATCTGGTGCTTCTTCCCAGGCGTTAAAATTTATTTATTAGGGTAACACAGGCGTCAGTGGTACAACGCCCTTTGGTGAAACCATACTGTTGTTGATGGAAGATGGAATTTTTATTAAAGTGACGTAACATTTGATTGAGCATCAACTTTTCAAACACCTTACTGAGAACTGGCGGAATTGTCACAGACCTATAATTCTTGGGTTCTTTACTATCACCGGATTTCAACAATGGAACTACTTTACTGTGCGTCATGAGATCCGGAAAGACAGACTTTTTGGTCTACACTGGTGTTAATTATGATGGCAGCAGAAAAGCGGATGAGGAATTTAAAGCTTCAGCTGATTTGATTTTATTGCTAATATAAAGAGAGCTTTGGCTATTTTGCACACACTATTAAAAGTTTTTGAAAATTATACAACATACTTATGAAAGCTTTTATTAATTATACATATAATTGCTTTGGGCCATAAAGTTCAAATAGTTTTTCCCTGCTTTTATGAATACCTGGAGTCACCCAATCACTAAATAAGAACTTTGTGTAAATACTTTTAGTCTTCACTTGTTCAGTGGAAAAGTGTCATTCAATTGCGTGTTTAATAGTGAAAAGAACTCGGCGTAGAGCTCATTTGGGTCACCTATATTATAACAACTCTGAACACATAACTTACGGGCCAAAGAATTATTTAATTTCTCTAAATTTTTACATGTAATTAACCTTATTTGTTTTTTTTTGTAAAGCCTTAACCTTTGTAAAGGCTTGTAGGAGTAAAATGTTATTGTTTGTCCATTGTGATCTGATGGCACATTGTTTACAATTTATTTGTGTAAGTAATCACAATTACAAAAACCGGTCAAGTGCGTGTGTCGGACCACGCACAATGATGGGTTCCGTAGTTGAGATGAATTTGTCCCAAGAACTTTAACATTTTAGTTGAAAAATATGTTCTCCATAAGTTCGAACTGCAAATGTAAGTTTGTGTATGGATCTTTTAACCAATGCTCTGGTTAGACAAATGACATCAAACTGGATATTTTCTAAAAATGAGTTCCAGCAGGAAGAGAATGCTCTTGACTTATTGGCCTCCAAGTATGTTGGTATTATAGGTGTATTCTCCGTCGTACATGTAAACAATATATATATATATATATTAAAAAATCATTGATGTTAGTATAACTAAACAACACAGACTCGTCACTAATATTACAATTTGTTATATTAGCTACTAGTTGTTGCCCGCGACTTCGTTAGCGATCCAGGATTAAAAGCCTATGTCCTTCACCAGGTCAGGGTCTACCCTTTTGCCAAATTTAAAAGCGTAACAAACTCACTTTCGCATTTATAATATTACTAGCTTTAGCCCGTGGCATCGCCCGCGTGGCGGTCGGAAATGATCCCACGGGAACGTACTACCAGGATAAATGTATTCTATGTCCCTTATCCAGGTATTCTATGTCATAGTCTATCTAGACAAAGCGATGCAGAAAATCGCGTCATTTGCACAACGCCATCTTTCGAGTACACTGGTAAACTCAAACTCTCCGTTCCCAAGTAGTAATAACCTTTGTCCGAGTGGGGCGATTTTAATGAAATAAAAACTTAACGTAAACTCAAGATACGCGGACTATGACTATATTACTAATCCCTTAAATCTCTTGTAAAGAGTCACACAAAAATGTCAATATTACATGGTAATTTTAAAATCATCCCCTATTTTACCCTCTTGAGGGATGATTTTAGAAAAACGCTGAAACATGTAACTCTTTATTTGTGACCAAAAGCAACCTATTATATTGAGACAAAGTAGCCTATTCTTTCCCCGGGATGCCACATTTATGTATATCCTTGCCAAATTTTATCGAAATCCGTTCAGTAGTTTAGGCGTGAAACGGTAACATACAGACAGTCAGACAGACAGAGTTACTTTCGACAATTAGATGTCTACACTCCAAAGACAAGAGATAAAGTTCTCTGAGTTAACTTAAAACCACGAAGAAACTTGTTGTGTCAATATATACAATAATTTGTCACAATGACAACATGTCAGCCTGTGAATAGTATTATTCAACAAAAAAAAAAAAACAAAATATCAATAATATATCAACTCAAACAATATATCAACTACAAAACTAGCTTTCCTACATTTAATTTTAATAAGGCGCCATCCTTTCTCTTAATACCTTCGGTACGGGTTTTGTCGACGGAAGAATAGAACTGACAGATAAACAATCACAATCTGTAATTTATTTTGTCTATAATTCTGTACTATTACCTAATAATAAAACCATTGTAGAATAACTATTAAAGTTTTTGTCAGGTAAAGATCGTAATGATCACTTTTCCAGAATTACCCTGTGTGTAGGAAGTGTTGAAATTTGTTTGAAAAACCTAAAATCAAATGGCGCTCATGATACAACCCACCTCCAAATACTGTGTGAGGCCACCACACCACATCATGAAACAGTAGTGAAATCAAAACGAAAAACTCGCACTTAGCCACGCATACCTACTTATTTTATAAACGTAAATGGTGAAAAACGAAAAAAGGTAAAATAATAACATAAAAGCCGGCTAAACGTGCCGCGGATCACGCACAGTGAAGGATGTCTTAGTCAGAATGCAATGTACAAGAGTTGAGAACAAAAAATAATGATCTCATGTGTAGCGTACAAACTTCTAATTACAGTATTCTTACACTTCTTATTACTAATTGCTCTGGTGGTTAGAATACCCGCTGAAGCCGTGGATGCTGCCTGGCTGTTTAAATCACCGTTCGAGAGAGACATACACAGACAGATAGACAGACAGACAGACAGACAGACAGGCAGGCAGGCAGACAGACACAGACAGACAGACTGACAGACAGACAGACAGACAGTCAGACAGGCACAGACAGACAGACATAGACAGACGAGCCTTAGTAATAGGGTCCCGATTTACACTTTGGGTACCTACGAAACCCTAAAAACAGTGCATTCATGAAAAACAGTGCAGCAATGAGATTTCATACAACTTTTCTGCACTGTTTTGGTTCTAAGCAAAAAATACGTTCTTTGAGATCGGTTTTGTAGTGAATAATGATAAAATTACTACGTAGTTGAAAGAAAAATACAATAAGGACATTGTTTTGTGCCCTTAACATTTTTTTTTGTTGAGAATAGCTCGTAAAATTTACCTAGCTTTAAAAAATAAACAATTCTCGGGGTTTTTCCAAAAACACACGAAGCCCCGCAAAAATAACACTTTTTCAAAAATTGCCCTCAATTGAAATTCAGCATAATGCTATGCAAGTTGCAAGCTTGTGTTAAACGGGTGCAATTTAAGTATTGAATATTTATTTATAATAAAAGCGTTAAGAGAGTAAGACGTAATTGCAACGAGGTGTGGGAACGATGCTAATGCCGAAAATACAGTTTTTAGATTTTTTCTGTTCCTTTGTATACCTAAGTATGTCCAAGCTTTACTCAAAACATACTGAATAGATTCTGTTAAAATAATGCAAACTATTTCCTTTTAACCGCCCGACTTCATAACGGTTGTCGTGCCCCCAACGCCTGGCATCGAAAAATCATGCATTACACATCCATCTTTGTTGTAGGTATTTATTTTTATAAATACCTACAACAAAGATGGATGTGTAATGCATAATTAAATTTAAAAAATGATTAAACGAGTGTCGTACATATACGACTCTGGCGAAATGGGCACGAAAATATTTGTCGGATAAATCCGACGTAAGCGGTTAAAGGGTTAAAGGTCGGTAGGCTATAAATAAATCATCACGTTATTGGTGGCGATTCTCTTGAACACCGGACTAAACTAACTAACCTATCACTAAAATTCCTTACTTTTGGCTATGAGAATCTTGGAGCTATTCTGACAAATAAATTCTCCAAAGGAGAATGACAAAAAGTGGTACCAAATTTTCTCACGCCTCAAGATAAACTTAATATAGTAAATATTCTTACATTTTTTTACGACCTTCTGCGTCGGGGATTTGATTTTCGAATAGGGAATTTAATTTTAAGTTAAAAAGTTATTGTATTCCAATGCACGTTTCCGTAAACACTTCCTTCTTCATTCTAATGACGTTCCGTTTTACATGATTAACGTTTTACGTGATCTTGATCATGATCTTTTGCACAAAATCATATAAAAATAATAATACTAACCGACTTTACATGCAACAGTGTGTTATAACTAAATAATTAATTGTAATATTTCAATTATAATTAATCCTATGTGCTCAGTCTTTCTCTGGTGTTATTATTTATTTTTTATCTATGGTTATTTTGCCGATCGCACCGGTCATAGAGATGTCGAAAGCAATTGAATCGATTTTCGATAACATCGGGCTCAGAGACATCTATTTTCGATGAATCTACTCGCTAGTCGATTTTTATTTATACTTAGAATTAGAATAGACACATAAGTTTAAATGGATAAACATTTTACATATTGTAGCTATTTGGCTTTGTGTTCTGCAACCACAATAATGGTGCCGATTCTCTTGTACACCGAACTAAACTATCACTAAAATTCCTTACTTTTGACTATGGGAATCTTGGAGCTATTCTGCCAAATAAATTCTCTAAATTTAAAACTTATTTTGACACAACTAAAATCGAATTTGACAACCGCGCGCCTCCACTTGGTACTTGTTTTTCCTACCCCGTATTTTTTTTTAGAGCCAGAGGCGCGCATGCACGGCAGCCTCGACGTGTTTTTAATAGAATTTTTCAGTTTTAGTATGAAAAATAACGGAAAAAAAAAAAAATTACCAACATGTTGAGAATTAGGTGTTTAAGAGTTTCCTAAAGGGGGTCGAAATTTTCATTATTTTTGCGATAGGGCACACCGTTTTCGAGATATAAGCAAAAGAAAATAAAAAAATACAGTACTGTTTTTTGTAACTGAAGTCGAGGTGTTGGTTTGAATTTTAGTTCATGACATCTAATTTTATTCCACACATTTTTAATCGCGATTAAATATAGTCAGATTTAGTTAGAGGATTTTAGGTCAAATTCAGAATAGCATTTTCACTAAACTAAACTCAGTGCCATCTTATTGCTGTCAAACTAAATTATAGTTAAGTTGTGTCATTTAAAGTCTATTTCAGAATGAGTTTGATCGTTTGACAGGACTAAACTAAATTTTAGTGATTTTTAGTTTAGTTTAGAGAATTTTGTGACAAGAGAATCGGCACCATTGCCCTCAAACGCAAGAGTTTTGATTATAATCGATTAATAACATAATTATTATGTCTGGTTTATTGTAGAATTCTAGAATCGATTTAATATTTATGATCGACCAGCTTTTGCCCGCGGTTTCGCCCGCGTGGATGTCGGAAATTATCCTACTATCCCATAACCCACGTGCTCTGTCTAGGCGACCTAGGCGTTACGGCGTAAAAGTAACAGAAATGAGACAGCCAGTAACTTTATATATTAGTGGTAGTCGATATTTATAGTATGGTGATAGTGTGGATAGTATAGACAGCAGTATGAAACTGTCGGAAAGATTAATGAAAAAATATTGTATAAAGATTAATGAACAAACCGGCCAAGTGCCAGTCGGACTCGCGCACGAAGGGTTCCGTACCATTATCTATAAAAACGGCAAAAAAAATCACGTTTGTTGTATGGGAGCCCCCTTAAATATGTAGTTTATTCTGTTTTTTAGTATTTGTTGTTATAGCGGCAACACAAATACATCATCTGTGAAAATTTCAACTGTCTAGCTATCACGGTTCATGAGATACAGCCTGGTGACAGACGGACAGACAGACAGACAGACAGCGGAGTCTTAGTAATAGGGTCCCATTTTACCCTTTGGGTACGGACCCTTAAAACCATGGCATATTGTATGGACGATGGAAACTAAGGCGAAAGCTTTGGGGGAGCCTGCGAAATTCAAATTTTCTTATGTTTTTTGCTTTTTACAGGTCAGTATCAAGTTTTATGTTGATCTAAATAATGAGTCGCAGTTGTATTAAATATTTATTTATTTATTAAAACTTTATGCACAAGTGAAAAAAAATACTGTACAAAGGCGGACTTAATGCCTGAGGCATTTTCTACCAGTCAACCTTAGGGTGATGCAGAGACAAACATGGCAGGTGCAACATACGGGATAGATAATTCGAAAAAGGATAAATGGTAATACATATATACTTAAATACATACATATAAACAGAATAAACATTGTCAGGAGAAATAACGATAGGTGAAGGAGAAAACAAGCCCAGCAAATCAGCGCCGCATTGATTCTGCCAACTTCTCACGAATATGTTCACGAGCCGCTACTTTGAAAGATAACCGACTCGCTGCCATCCTGATATTCAGAGGGAGCGCATTCCAAAGAAATACCGCCTGGACAAAGAAAGAAGAGTGAATAAAACCAGAGCGATGAGGACATCGTAGAAGAAGATTGTTGGTGGAGCGAAGATTTTTACTATGGGCAGAGCATAGGTATTGAACATGGCAAGTCAGATAAGAAGGAGAAGTGGGTTTGTCGAGTATAGAATACAACATAGACAGCGCCCTCAACTCTCTGCGCTGACGTATGGGTAACCATTTTAAAAGCAAACGGTGCGCACATGATCGTACTTACGAAGATTGAAAACGAATCGAATGCAGTTATTTAGAAGGCGGTCAAGTTTATTGAGTAGATCTGCATTCAGGTCGTAGTAACACACATCACCATAGTCTATTATGGGAAAGATTAGGGACTGTACAAGCATTGCCTTTACGCGTGATGGTAGAAGATTTTTCAACCGATAGAGCGAACGCAACGTTCCGGTGACTTTTTTACTTACAGTCGTGACGTGCTTTCGCCAGTCAAGACATGTGTCGACATTCAGACCAAGATTCTTAACAGCGGAGCTAAACGGGATGACTGAGTTGTCAAACATTATAGGTGGCAAAGATATGCCATTCAGCTTCCTTATACTGGCCCTCCCTACAATAATAGCCTGACACTTGGTAGGATTGACCGCCACCCCAAATCGATCAGACCAGTTTTTAATTGCACCTAAATCCCGGTTTAGCTCCTCAATCGCTTCGCCTATCTTGTCCACACTTGCCTGGCAGTAAAGCTGCAAATCGTCAGCATAAAGATGATACGCAGTACGAAGTTCAGTGGTAATGAGATTAATAAAAATGGAGAACAAAAGATTTATTTAATCTAACTAATATTGCAGGAGTTGTATTCCTGTGTCTAATGGTTATTATTCTGTAAAGCTACTATTTGCTACGGTCGCGAATCATATTTTAATCATATTGACATTCGAAACTTACCCATTAAACGATTTAAAAGTTGTATTAAAACCAAACTTTGTAAAAAAGGGTACCATACAATTTCAGATTATTTAGGAGACAAAAAGCATGGGATTGAGCTGCTCGCTCTGCTAACATTTTGTCATTTTGGCATTGTGACATTTTGAATAAGTACTATGGAAAATCATCAAAATATACCTACCAGTTTTATATACAAATTGACATTATTGAATATTATATGTAGGATATTGACAAAATGACATGATTACTTTGTAAAGTATTGTAATATTGTGAATGTGAGGACTATGTGTATGTTTATTTTGTTTTTATTCTTATATTTTTTCGTTCTCAGTTAGTTTTAACAATGGTCTGGCAATTTGAGAACTTTATGCGGCCTACCCAAATGTCCTTTCTTTGGTATTGTTCGTCGAGTCGTTGAGCTCCTTAAGTTCTGAGCTGAGCTCCACTATTACTGACAAATGCTTGCACTGACTGGACAGGTTCACTCAAATCTGTGTGGTTCATTCCTCAAAAGACCATTTCAGACTCTAATCTACATGGTCCTCATAGGGCCTGACCAATATGCCAATATCTGACCTAGGTATGTCCGGACTTTAAAAGAGACTGTGAGTTTGTTTCGGCCTTTCTTATCAGAGTAGTCAGATAGGAAACGCCGACCTCATCTAGCTTAATTTTACAATTTTTTTATATTATTATGACGTGTAAAAGTGATTCCAATAACCTATTTACAGAATAAACAATTTCATTTCATTTCAACATACAACCTGCCTGACACTGACTTGCAAATTGCAAATAACTTAAGATTTGAATTTCGCGGGCTACCGGCGCATCCCCCTTAAGAAAATCGCATCATTTGCACAACGCCATCTATCGAGTAAGTACTCACTGGTAAACTCAAAGTCTTCGCTCCAAGCCAAGAGCCAAGTATTAATAACTTTTGACTGAGTGGACAGATTCTCAAGATACGGACTATGACCATATTCTCAATCCCTTAACGCTCTTGTCACGCAAAAATGTCAATAATAAGTACTTACATGTGAATTTTAAAATCAAGAGGGTAAAGAAGGGTTTTTACCCTCATGAGGGATGATTTTAGAAAAACGTTGAAACACGTAACTCTTTGTTTGTTACAAAAAGCATAAATTTTCACAGCCCTAACTTAAAAAAAAACCGGCGCAAGTGCGTGTCGAACCATGCACAATGAAGGGTTCCGTAGTTGGGATGAATTAATTTAACAAACAAACTTTCGCGAAGTTTCTTTGAAGTTTTATTGTTATTACGTCTATGGGCGTTTACTGTCCCTCAAAGTGTTAACATTGTAGTTAAAAAACTTGTTCTCGCATACAGAACGTTTGGGTTTTTGCAACTGCACATGTAAGTTGGTCGATTAAAAGTTTTTGAGCTAAGTCGCGGACAGACAGACAGACAGACGGACATGGCGAAACTATAAAGCTTCCTTGTTGACTACGGAACTCTAAAAATGATAGGTTTCCCATAAAAACTTTCATCCCCTATATCCGGGGCCCCCCCCTTAAATTTGTTTTTGAGAAAATAATTGTCTGTGTTCTTCCCCGGGATGCCATCTATCTCTTTACCAAATTTTATCGAGATTCGTTCAGTGGTTCAGGCGTGAAAAGGTAACATACAGAATTACAGACGGACAGACTTACTATCGAATTTATAATTTAAGCATGGATTATGTATTCAATTCAATCAAAAGTTAAATTTAAAATTTAAAAACCCCCGACAAAACCGAAAGCATTTAAAAAGTAAAAAAATAATATGTATTGGCCCTTTAAGTTTAATATAAAAGTTGTAGGCAATATTTTGATCCAAACGTCATCGCGTCGGGGGACGGCTCATGAAAATAGGAAATTAACAGCAGCTATCCTTTCTACTAGCAGCTATTTTTTCTCAGTCAAAAGTTATTAATACTTGGCTCTTGGCTTGGAGCGAAGACTTTGAGTTTACCAGTGAGTACTTACTCGATAGATGGCGTTGTGCAAATGATGCGATTTTCTTAAGGGGGATGCGCCGGTAGCCCGCAAAATTCAAATCTTAAGTTATTTGCAATTTGCAAGTCAGTGTCAGGCAGGTTGTATGTTGAAATGAAATGAAATTGTTTATTCTGTAAATAGGTTATTGGAATCACTTTTACACGTCATAATAATATAAAAAAATTGTAAAATTAAGCTAGATGAGGTCGGCGTTTCCTATCTGACTACTCTGATAAGAAAGGCCGAAACAAACTCACAGTCTCTTTTAAAGTCCGGACATACCTAGGTCAGATATTGGCATATTGGTCAGGCCCTATGAGGACCATGTAGATTAGAGTCTGAAATGGTCTTTTGAGGAATGAACCACACAGATTTGAGTGAACCTGTCCAGTCAGTGCAAGCATTTGTCAGTAATAGTGGAGCTCAGCTCAGAACTTAAGGAGCTCAACGACTCGACGAACAATACCAAAGAAAGGACATTTGGGTAGGCCGCATAAAGTTCTCAAATTGCCAGACCATTGTTAAAACTAACTGAGAACGAAAAAATATAAGAATAAAAACAAAATAAACATACACATAGTCCTCACATTCACAATATTACAATACTTTACAAAGTAATCATGTCATTTTGTCAATATCCTACATATAATATTCAATAATGTCAATTTGTATATAAAACTGGTAGGTATATTTTGATGATTTTCCATAGTACTTATTCAAAATGTCACAATGCCAAAATGACAAAATGTTAGCAGAGCGAGCAGCTCAATCCCATGCTTTTTGTCTCCTAAATAATCTGAAATTGTATGGTACCCTTTTTTACAAAGTTTGGTTTTAATACAACTTTTAAATCGTTTAATGGGTAAGTTTCGAATGTCAATATGATTAAAATATGATTCGCGACCGTAGCAAATAGTAGCTTTACAGAATAATAACCATTAGACACAGGAATACAACTCCTGCAATATTAGTTAGATTAAATAAATCTTTTGTTCTCCATTTTTATTAATCTCATTACCACTGAACTTCGTACTGCGTATCATCTTTATGCTGACGATTTGCAGCTTTACTGCCAGGCAAGTGTGGACAAGATAGGCGAAGCGATTGAGGAGCTAAACCGGGATTTAGGTGCAATTAAAAACTGGTCTGATCGATTTGGGGTGGCGGTCAATCCTACCAAGTGTCAGGCTATTATTGTAGGGAGGGCCAGTATAAGGAAGCTGAATGGCATATCTTTGCCACCTATAATGTTTGACAACTCAGTCATCCCGTTTAGCTCCGCTGTTAAGAATCTTGGTCTGAATGTCGACACATGTCTTGACTGGCGAAAGCACGTCACGACTGTAAGTAAAAAAGTCACCGGAACGTTGCGTTCGCTCTATCGGTTGAAAAATCTTCTACCATCACGCGTAAAGGCAATGCTTGTACAGTCCCTAATCTTTCCCATAATAGACTATGGTGATGTGTGTTACTACGACCTGAATGCAGATCTACTCAATAAACTTGACCGCCTTCTAAATAACTGCATTCGATTCGTTTTCAATCTTCGTAAGTACGATCATGTGCGCACCGTTTGCTTTTAAAATGGTTACCCATACGTCAGCGCAGAGAGTTGAGGGCGCTGTCTATGTTGTATTCTATACTCGACAAACCCACTTCTCCTTCTTATCTGACTTGCCATGTTCAATACCTATGCTCTGCCCATAGTAAAAATCTTCGCTCCACCAACAATCTTCTTCTACGATGTCCTCATCGCTCTGGTTTTATTCACTCTTCTTTCTTTGTCCAGGCGGTATTTCTTTGGAATGCGCTCCCTCTGAATATCAGGATGGCAGCGAGTCGGTTATCTTTCAAAGTAGCGGCTCGTGAACATATTCGTGAGAAGTTGGCAGAATCAATGCGGCGCTGATTTGCTGGGCTTGTTTTCTCCTTCACCTATCGTTATTTCTCCTGACAATGTTTATTCTGTTTATATGTATGTATTTAAGTATATATGTATTACCATTTATCCTTTTTCGAATTATCTATCCCGTATGTTGCACCTGCCATGTTTGTCTCTGCATCACCCTAAGGTTGACTGGTAGAAAATGCCTCAGGCATTAAGTCCGCCTTTGTACAGTATTTTTTTTCACTTGTGCATAAAGTTTTAATAAATAAATAAATATTTAATACAACTGCGACTCATTATTTAGATCAACATAAAACTTGATACTGACCTGTAAAAAGCAAAAAACATAAGAAAATTTGAATTTCGCAGGCTCCCCCAAAGCTTTCGCCTTAGTTTCCATCGTCCATACAATATGCCATGGTTTTAAGGGTCCGTACCCAAAGGGTAAAATGGGACCCTATTACTAAGACTCCGCTGTCTGTCTGTCTGTCTGTCCGTCTGTCACCAGGCTGTATCTCATGAACCGTGATAGCTAGACAGTTGAAATTTTCACAGATGATGTATTTGTGTTGCCGCTATAACAACAAATACTAAAAAACAGAATAAACTACATATTTAAGGGGGCTCCCATACAACAAACGTGATTTTTTTTGCCGTTTTTATAGATAATGGTACGGAACCCTTCGTGCGCGAGTCCGACTGGCACTTGGCCGGTTTGTTCATTAATCTTTATACAATATTTTTTCATTAATCTTTCCGACAGTTTCATACTGCTGTCTATACTATCCACACTATCACCATACTATAAATATCGACTACCACTAATATATAAAGTTACTGGCTGTCTCATTTCTGTTACTTTTACGCCGTAACGCCTAGGTCGCCTAGACAGAGCACGTGGGTTATGGGATAGTAGGATAATTTCCGACATCCACGCGGGCGAAACCGCGGGCAAAAGCTGGTCGATCATAAATATTAAATCGATTCTAGAATTCTACAATAAACCAGACATAATAATTATGTTATTAATCGATTATAATCAAAACTCTTGCGTTTGAGGGCAATGGTGCCGATTCTCTTGTCACAAAATTCTCTAAACTAAACTAAAAATCACTAAAATTTAGTTTAGTCCTGTCAAACGATCAAACTCATTCTGAAATAGACTTTAAATGACACAACTTAACTATAATTTAGTTTGACAGCAATAAGATGGCACTGAGTTTAGTTTAGTGAAAATGCTATTCTGAATTTGACCTAAAATCCTCTAACTAAATCTGACTATATTTAATCGCGATTAAAAATGTGTGGAATAAAATTAGATGTCATGAACTAAAATTCAAACCAACACCTCGACTTCAGTTACAAAAAACAGTACTGTATTTTTTTATTTTCTTTTGCTTATATCTCGAAAACGGTGTGCCCTATCGCAATAATAATGAAAATTTCGACCCCCTTTAGGAAACTCTTAAACACCTAATTCTCAACATGTTGGTAATTTTTTTTTTTTTCCGTTATTTTTCATACAAAAACTGAAAAATTCTATTAAAAACACGTCGAGGCTGCCGCGCATGCGCGCCTCTGGCTCTAAAAAAAAATACGGGGTAGGAAAAACAAGTACCAAGTGGAGGCGCGCGGTTGTCAAATTCGATTTTAGTTGTGTCAAAATAAGTTTTAAATTTAGAGAATTTATTTGGCAGAATAGCTCCAAGATTCCCATAGTCAAAAGTAAGGAATTTTAGTGATAGTTTAGTTCGGTGTACAAGAGAATCGGCACCATTATTGTGGTTGCAGAACACAAAGCCAAATAGCTACAATATGTAAAATGTTTATCCATTTAAACTTATGTGTCTATTCTAATTCTAAGTATAAATAAAAATCGACTAGCGAGTAGATTCATCGAAAATAGATGTCTCTGAGCCCGATGTTATCGAAAATCGATTCAATTGCTTTCGACATCTCTATGACCGGTGCGATCGGCAAAATAACCATAGATAAAAAATAAATAATAACACCAGAGAAAGACTGAGCACATAGGATTAATTATAATTGAAATATTACAATTAATTATTTAGTTATAACACACTGTTGCATGTAAAGTCGGTTAGTATTATTATTTTTATATGATTTTGTGCAAAAGATCATGATCAAGATCACGTAAAACGTTAATCATGTAAAACGGAACGTCATTAGAATGAAGAAGGAAGTGTTTACGGAAACGTGCATTGGAATACAATAACTTTTTAACTTAAAATTAAATTCCCTATTCGAAAATCAAATCCCCGACGCAGAAGGTCGTAAAAAAATGTAAGAATATTTACTATATTAAGTTTATCTTGAGGCGTGAGAAAATTTGGTACCACTTTTTGTCATTCTCCTTTGGAGAATTTATTTGTCAGAATAGCTCCAAGATTCTCATAGCCAAAAGTAAGGAATTTTAGTGATAGGTTAGTTAGTTTAGTCCGGTGTTCAAGAGAATCGCCACCAATAACGTGATGATTTATTTATAGCCTACCGACCTTTAACCCTTTAACCGCTTACGTCGGATTTATCCGACAAATATTTTCGTGCCCATTTCGCCAGAGTCGTATATGTACGACACTCGTTTAATCATTTTTTAAATTTAATTATGCATTACACATCCATCTTTGTTGTAGGTATTTATAAAAATAAATACCTACAACAAAGATGGATGTGTAATGCATGATTTTTCGATGCCAGGCGTTGGGGGCACGACAACCGTTATGAAGTCGGGCGGTTAAAAGGAAATAGTTTGCATTATTTTAACAGAATCTATTCAGTATGTTTTGAGTAAAGCTTGGACATACTTAGGTATACAAAGGAACAGAAAAAATCTAAAAACTGTATTTTCGGCATTAGCATCGTTCCCACACCTCGTTGCAATTACGTCTTACTCTCTTAACGCTTTTATTATAAATAAATATTCAATACTTAAATTGCACCCGTTTAACACAAGCTTGCAACTTGCATAGCATTATGCTGAATTTCAATTGAGGGCAATTTTTGAAAAAGTGTTATTTTTGCGGGGCTTCGTGTGTTTTTGGAAAAACCCCGAGAATTGTTTATTTTTTAAAGCTAGGTAAATTTTACGAGCTATTCTCAACAAAAAAAAATGTTAAGGGCACAAAACAATGTCCTTATTGTATTTTTCTTTCAACTACGTAGTAATTTTATCATTATTCACTACAAAACCGATCTCAAAGAACGTATTTTTTGCTTAGAACCAAAACAGTGCAGAAAAGTTGTATGAAATCTCATTGCTGCACTGTTTTTCATGAATGCACTGTTTTTAGGGTAGGTAGGTAGGTAGGTACCCAAAGTGTAAATCGGGACCCTATTACTAAGGCTCGTCTGTCTATGTCTGTCTGTCTGTGCCTGTCTGACTGTCTGTCTGTCTGTCTGTCAGTCTGTCTGTCTGTGTCTGTCTGCCTGCCTGCCTGTCTGTCTGTCTGTCTATCTGTCTGTGTATGTCTCTCTCGAACGGTGATTTAAACAGCCAGGCAGCATCCACGGCTTCAGCGGGTATTCTAACCACCAGAGCAATTAGTAATAAGAAGTGTAAGAATACTGTAATTAGAAGTTTGTACGCTACACATGAGATCATTATTTTTTGTTCTCAACTCTTGTACATTGCATTCTGACTAAGACATCCTTCACTGTGCGTGATCCGCGGCACGTTTAGCCGGCTTTTATGTAATTATTTTACCTTTTTTCGTTTTTCACCATTTACGTTTATAAAATAAGTAGGTATGCGTGGCTAAGTGCGAGTTCTTCGTTTTGATTTCACTACTGTCTCATGATGTGGTGTGGTGGCCTCACACAGTATTTGGAGGTGGGTTGTATCATGAGCGCCATTTGATTTTAGGTTTTTCAAACAAATTTCAACACTTCCTACACACAGGATAATTCTGGAAAAGTGATCATTACGATCTTTACCTGACAAAAACTTTAATAATTATTCTACAATGGTTTTATTATTAGGTAATAGTACAGAATTATAGACAAAATAAATTACAGATTGTGATTGTTTATCTGTCAGTTCTATTCTTCCGTCGACAAAACCCGTACCGAAGGTATTAAGAGAAAGGATGGCGCCTTATTAAAATTAAATGTAGGAAAGCTAGTTTTGTAGTTGAAATATTGTTTGAGTTGATATATTATTGATATTTTTTTTTTTTTTTTTTGTTGAATAATTCTATTCACAGGCTGACATGTTGTCATTGTGACAAATTATTGTATATATTGACACAACAAGTTTCTTCGTGGTTTTAAGTTAACTCAGAGAACTTTATCTCTTGTCTTTGGAGTGTAGACATCTAATTGTCGAAAGTAACTCTGTCTGTCTGACTGTCTGTATGTTACCGTTTCACGCCTAAACTATTGAACGGATTTCGATAAAATTTGGCAAGGATATACATAAATGTGGCATCCCGGGGAAAGAATAGGCTACTTTGTCTCAATATAATAGGTTGCTTTTGGTCACAAATAAAGAGTTACATGTTTCAGCGTTTTTCTAAAATCATCCCTCAAGAGGGTAAAATAGGGGATGATTTTAAAATTACCATGTAATATTGACATTTTTGTGTGACTCTTTACAAGAGATTTAAGGGATTAGGAATATAGTCATAGTCCGCGTATCTTGAGTTTACGTTAAGTTTTTATTTCATTAAAATCGCCCCACTCGGACAAAGGTTATTACTACTTGGGAACGGAGAGTTTGAGTTTACCAGTGTACTCGAAAGATGGCGTTGTGCAAATGACGCGATTTTCTGCATCGCTTTGTCTAGATAGACTATGACATAGAATAACTGGATAAGGGACATAGAATACATTTATCCTGGTAGTACGTTCCCGTGGGATCATTTCCGACCGCCACGCGGGCGATGCCGCGGGCTAAAGCTAGTAATATTATAAATGCGAAAGTGAGTTTGTTACGCTTTTAAATTTGGCAAAGGGGTAGACCCTGACCTGGTGAAGGACATAGGCTTTTAATCCTGGATCGCTAACGAAGTCGCGGGCAACAACTAGTAGCTAATATAACAAATTGTAATATTAGTGACGAGTCTGTGTGGTTTAGTTATACTAACATCAATGATTTTTTAATATATATATATATATTGTTTACATGTACGACGGAGAATACACCTATAATACCAACATACTTGGAGGCCAATAAGTCAAGAGCATTCTCTTCCTGCTGGAACTCATTTTTAGAAAATATCCAGTTTGATGTCATTTGTCTAACCAGAGCATTGGTTAAAAGATCCATACACAAACTTACATTTGCAGTTCGAACTTATGGAGAACATATTTTTCAACTAAAATGTTAAAGTTCTTGGGACAAATTCATCTCAACTACGGAACCCATCATTGTGCGTGGTCCGACACACGCACTTGACCGGTTTTTGTAATTGTGATTACTTACACAAATAAATTGTAAACAATGTGCCATCAGATCACAATGGACAAACAATAACATTTTACTCCTACAAGCCTTTACAAAGGTTAAGGCTTTACAAAAAAAAACAAATAAGGTTAATTACATGTAAAAATTTAGAGAAATTAAATAATTCTTTGGCCCGTAAGTTATGTGTTCAGAGTTGTTATAATATAGGTGACCCAAATGAGCTCTACGCCGAGTTCTTTTCACTATTAAACACGCAATTGAATGACACTTTTCCACTGAACAAGTGAAGACTAAAAGTATTTACACAAAGTTCTTATTTAGTGATTGGGTGACTCCAGGTATTCATAAAAGCAGGGAAAAACTATTTGAACTTTATGGCCTAAAGCAATTATATGTATAATTAATACAAGCTTTCATAAGTATGTTGTATAATTTTCAAAAACTTTTAATAGTGTGTGCAAAATAGCCAAAGCTCTTTATATTAGCAATAAAATCAAATCAGCTGAAGCTTTAAATTCCTTATCCGCTTTTCTGCTGCCATCATAATTAACACCAGTGTAGACCAAAAAGTCTGTCTTTCCGGATCTCATGACACACAGTAAAGTAGTTCCATTGTTGAAATCCGGTGATAGTAAAGAACCCAAGAATTATAGGTCTGTGACAATTCCGCCAGTTCTCAGTAAGGTGTTTGAAAAGTTGATGCTCAATCAAATGTTACGTCACTTTAATAAAAATTCCATCTTCCATCAACAACAGTATGGTTTCACCAAAGGGCGTTGTACCACTGACGCCTGTGTTACCCTAATAAATAAATTTTAACGCCTGGGAAGAAGCACCAGATGCCATTGGAATCTTTTCCGATCTTTAAGGCGTTCGATTGCGTAAACCATGGGAATCTTCTGCTGAAACTAGAGCACTGTGGGATTAGGAATACAGCTCTTGATTTACAAGGATCATACCTGGAAGATAGAAAGTTTAAGTAAACGGCATAAACTCATTAGGGTGTGAAATGGCAATGGGCGTGCCTCAAGGTTCGATATTGGGTCCATTCCTCTTATTAGTTTACATTAATGTTTTACACCAAGTACTTAAAAGTCAACCGAAGATGGTGTTATTTGCAGATGACACGTCATTGATATTTTAAAATAGACTTACGACAAATGTCACAAATCTTGACGATGTGAATAACTCTCCTCTTCAGGTCCAAGATTGGTTGACGGTAAATAATTTGGTACTAAATGAAAAACAAAACAAATGCATTACCTAATGTTAGAAGTAGCGAATGTGGCATCATATTGAATGGAGAAAAACTGGAATTTATTAATCAAACGGTTTTCCTAGGAATCACGCTAGACTATAAATTACAATGTGGACCTCATATAACAATTATAATTAGAAAGATAAGACAGGTAACAGATGTAGAAACCGAGGGTTTGGTCTATTACAGTTACTTCCATAGCATTATGTCATAGGGCATTTTTACTGTGGCGTCGGGCTGCTGACATTGAATCCTTCGAATCTTTATTTTGCAAAAGAGACCTACCTAGGGTACCTTGCCAATTCATTTATGAAAATATTATATAAGAAAAAACCTACGTTTTTTTAAATAAAATACCTAAGTGATAGACATAATTTTAATACTAAAAATAAAGATAAATAAAATAGATCAACCATTACAACCATCGGATTATCTAAAGTACATACATCTTTTATGGGGTACTGTGCTATGTTACAACAAAATACCTTCTCATATATTGCAATTAAATGAAAGAAAATTTCAAACTCATATTAAAAGCACCTTTTTTACACAAGCATATTACAAATTATGAGGATTATATCCAAGATAAGAATGCTTGGAAACATGCTGGTCCTTCTTCATAGGACAATCTAAAGACTAGACAAAATCAAACTGGTTGTTAATTTAATTGTATAATTTATTAATTTTATGACATTGATTTTGCATTCTGTGATTACTTCCTCGCACACTGACTTATTAATTGTAAAATTTTAGGAAAATCGTCTACTTTTACAATGTTTGTAAATATGTGAGCACCATGTATCTATGCCATAATTAATTTATCTGTCATTACTTCATTTTTAATTCTTTTTACCTACTGTGATTTTATTCCAGGTGCATAGTCTGCACAAAAGCTTTTATGAAATGTACACAAAATTATGTAAAACATTTTTAAAAGAGCAACGGTGGAATTTCTTGCCCATTTTTCTCCATACGAAACTACTTCTTGGAATGGACAACTAGAATCAATCATATTTTTTGTTTTGTAAATTTTGACGTTCAAAGTGCCTATTTGAAATAAATGTTGATTTTCACTTTTGACTGTATGTGTTCCAACGAAGTGTAATTAAACTAATGTGATTTTTCATACAAATTGTTTTTCAGCTTTTCACCCCGACATGGATTGATTTTTGAAAATCGTACGTTTCCATTAATTGACTTTATTTTTATTTATATTAATTATGGAGAAAATCGAATCAAGCAACAAATTTTCGCCTGTCAACTTGATTACCCCTTTTCACCCAGTTAGGATTAGGACTTAAATATAAAAAATAAAAAAAAAATAAAAAGTAATTCTTTTTTTTTATCACGATTATTAATTTTGAGTTTTTAATTCATCGAACCGCGCGTTAACATTCTTCCATACAAACTTTAACACCCCCGAAAGATATTATTGGCGGGCAGTTTTGAAAAAGTAATAATGTTATTTTTTTATTTTTTTAGTTTTGTTTATTTATATAATCATTAGTAAGAGTTTTCATATAAACGAATTCACCCCTTTTCATCTCACTAAGGGTTGATTTGCGCTAAATCCTTTCTTATTACGCCCCTTCGTTTTTTAAACTACAAGTACTGTCCAAAATTCATGTTTCTATCTTTAGCTGTGTGGGCTGTGCGAGAGCAACGAATGGTTTTGTTTTTTTTACTACTAATAGTGACGAATGGTGCCAAAACATCTTATACATGACTCACCTTAGCAAAACTAGTGCTGCTACTTTCAGCAAATCAGTTCTTTTGCCACACCCAACATTCACTTCCATAAATAAGCGTAGGCACCAGCAACAAATTGTGAACAGCCAGTCGAGCCTTTTTGGACATAAACTGGTTGGTCACAATAGCAATTATAGCACCATTCACTTTATTTCCCGCAATAACTCTCTTTTCCACATCTTTATAAATCTTTCCATCCTTTGTGTACAGGCTCTCCAAATATACTAACTCACTTGCTCCACACCCTTATCATGTATTTTCACATAACACACCGATACATCCTCTTCTCTTTGAAACACCATGACCTTCGTCTTATTCCCATTTATATTCTTACCATTCATCTTTTATGCTTAATCCATCTCAGTCACCATAATCCAATCCTTGTATAAAGATTTCAGAGCCCGTACCAAGCGCCAGTCCACACCGTATATGGATAGTGTCGACCGCAGTTCTTCCCTCCACACACTGTCATAAGCCTTCTCCAAATAAACGAAACCACCGAAGACTTTCTTGTGCTTTGCCAAGTGTTTTAGGGAGAAGATCTGATCCATACAGCCCATTTCCTCTCTAAATCCTGCCTGCACATCCCATATTTTCTCATCCGTCACTCTTATCATTATATTGATTAAAACTTTCGTATACAGTTTTCCGACAACACTCAAAATTTCAATGCTGCGGTAGTTTTCACACTCCTGCTCAGAGCCTTTTCCCTTATATAGTGGTACAATTACAGCCTTGCACCAATCATCCGGCACGCGGCCATATCTCCAACACATATTAAAGATCCGGTACAACAGGCTTGCTATCACCCCGTCACCCTTTAGCATTTCAGCAGACACTATGTCGTACCCTTCAGCTTTCCTAACTTTCATCACTTTCAGCGCTCTTACAATCTCATCTATTTCTATTTCAGTCTATTCATCTACATCTGAACTTACGGCTTCAAAACTGGCGTTTGCCCAGTTAGGATACTCCTTGCACTCTATCCTGAAAACCAAATAAACTTTCAAAGTATCCCTTCCAGCGTTCCAAGACCTTACATTCTTCGCTTAGTAAACATCCATTTTCTGCTCTTATAACATTCATATTAGATGTTCCTGTCACTCCGACAGCCAATCTTACCTGTTTTCAGAAGAGGCCCTGAAGTTATCAGAGAACTTCCTTTTCTTCCTTTTCATCTTTCTTCGTTTTTACCATTTCTTTCACTTTCGTTTTCATTTCAGGGTATTTCTTCTTCACTCTTTCCAAATCATCTGTCACATTCTTCGCCTGATTCAATCTTATTTGGGTCTTATAGGCTAACACATTAAGCCAGGCCTCTTTCTTCTTCCTCACAACCTATTTTACTTCACTATCTACCCAGGAATTATTTGTTCTACTAAAACATTTCCTTTGCGCCTGACCACATACTTTTGTGGCTACTTGAACCACACAATTTATCGCTATATCCCATACTTCTTCTAGACTGTAACCATTCATATCATCAAATATTTTATGCGTCTGTACTTTTACTTCTCTCTCATATTCCTCTTTTAATTTCAATTCTTACATACTTTTGTGGCTAATTGCACCACACAATTTATCGCTATATCCCATACTTCTTTCAGACTGTAATCATTCATATCATCAAATATTTTATGCGTCTGTACTTTTACTTCTCTCTCATATTCCTATTTTAATTTCAATTCTTTCTTCCTTTTCTTTTTCTTTTTTTAAAAACGTTGCCCCACACCAATTCATGCAGCCTTTCTACATTTTTTTTTTCTCAAAAAATTACATTTATGTCATGACTATCTAGATTAATTGTTGCTGTTCATAACGGAACTATTTATAATACACTCATGACTTTATCTTTATGCGAGAATCTTTATTTTAAATTTCGCTTAACATGTATAAGATGTTTTGGCACTATTCGTTTCTCTCGCACAGCCCAAACAGTTTGGACAGTACTTGTAGTTTAAAAAACGAAGGGGCGTAATAAGAAAGGATTTAGCGCAAATCGACCCTTAGTGAGATGAAAAGGGGTGAATTCGTTTATATGAAAACTCTTACTAATGTGATTATAGAAATAAACTAAACTAAACAAATAAAAAAAAAAACATTATTACTTTTTCAAAATTGCCCTCCAATAATACCTTTCGGGGATGTTAAAGTTTGTATGGAAGAATTTTAACGCGCGGTTCGATTAAATAAAAACTCAAAACTAATAATCGTGATTTAAAAATGAATTACGTATTTTTGGATGTTTTTACATTTAACTTCTAATCCTAACTGAGATTTTTATTTCTTGATATTTCTCTTTTTTTTTATTTCAAATAGGCAATTTGAACGTCAAAATTTACAAAACAAAAAATATGATTGATTCTAGTTGTCCATTCCAAGAAGTAGTTTCGTATGGAGAAAAATGGGCAAGAAATTCCACCGTTGCTCTTTTAAAAATGTTTTACATAATTTTGTGTACATTTCATAAAAGCTTTTGTGCAGACTATGCACCTGGAATAAAATCACAGTAGGTAAAAAGAATTAAAAATGAAGTAATGACAGATAAATTAATTATGGCATAGATACATGGTGCTCACATATTTACAAACATTGTAAAAGTAGACGATTTTCCTAAAATTTTACAATTAATAAGTCAGTGTGCGAGGAAGTAATCACAGAATGCAAAATCAATGTCATAAAATTAATAAATTATACAATTAAATTAACAACCAGTTTGATTTTGTCTAGTCTTTAGATTGTCCTATGAAGAAGGACCAGCATGTTTCCAAGCATTCTTATCTTGGATATAATCCTCATAATTTGTAATATGCTTGTGTAAAAAAGGTGCTTTTAATATGAGTTTGAAATTTTCTTTCATTTAATTGCAATATATGAGAAGGTATTTTGTTGTAACATAGCACAGTACCCCATAAAAGATGTATGTACTTTAGATAATCCGATGGTTGTAATGGTTGATCTATTTTATTTATCTTTATTTTTAGTATTAAAATTATGTCTATCACTTAGGTATTTTATTTAAAAAAACGTAGGTTTTTTCTTATATAATATTTTCATAAATGAATTGGCAAGGTACCCTAGGTAGGTCTCTTTTGCAAAATAAAGATTCGAAGGATTCAATGTCAGCAGCCCGACGCCACAGTAAAAATGCCCTATGACATAATGCTATGGAAGTAACTGTAATAGACCAAACCCTCGGTTTCTACATCTGTTACCTGTCTTATCTTTCTAATTATAATTGTTATATGAGGTCCACATTGTAATTTATAGTCTAGCGTGATTCCTAGGAAAACCGTTTGATTAATAAATTCCAGTTTTTCTCCATTCAATATGATGCCACATTCGCTACTTCTAACATTAGGTAATGCATTTGTTTTGTTTTTCATTTAGTACCAAATTATTTACCGTCAACCAATCTTGGACCTGAAGAGGAGAGTTATTCACATCGTCAAGATTTGTGACATTTGTCGTAAGTCTATTTTAAAATATCAATGACGTGTCATCTGCAAATAACACCATCTTCGGTTGACTTTTAAGTACTTGGTGTAAAACATTAATGTAAACTAATAAGAGGAATGGACCCAATATCGAACCTTGAGGCACGCCCATTGCCATTTCACACCCTAATGAGTTTATGCCGTTTACTTAAACTTTCTATCTTCCAGGTATGATCCTTGTAAATCAAGAGCTGTATTCCTAATCCCACAGTGCTCTAGTTTCAGCAGAAGATTCCCATGGTTTACGCAATCGAACGCCTTAAAGATCGGAAAAGATTCCAATGGCATCTGGTGCTTCTTCCCAGGCGTTAAAATTTATTTATTAGGGTAACACAGGCGTCAGTGGTACAACGCCCTTTGGTGAAACCATACTGTTGTTGATGGAAGATGGAATTTTTATTAAAGTGACGTAACATTTGATTGAGCATCAACTTTTCAAACACCTTACTGAGAACTGGCGGAATTGTCACAGACCTATAATTCTTGGGTTCTTTACTATCACCGGATTTCAACAATGGAACTACTTTACTGTGTGTCATGAGATCCGGAAAGACAGACTTTTTGGTCTACACTGGTGTTAATTATGATGGCAGCAGAAAAGCGGATAAGGAATTTAAAGCTTCAGCTGATTTGATTTTATTGCTAATATAAAGAGCTTTGGCTATTTTGCACACACTATTAAAAGTTTTTGAAAATTATACAACATACTTATGAAAGCTTGTATTAATTATACATATAATTGCTTTAGGCCATAAAGTTCAAATAGTTTTTCCCTGCTTTTATGAATACCTGGAGTCACCCAATCACTAAATAAGAACTTTGTGTAAATACTTTTAGTCTTCACTTGTTCAGTGGAAAAGTGTCATTCAATTGCGTGTTTAATAGTGAAAAGAACTCGGCGTAGAGCTCATTTGGGTCACCTATATTATAACAACTCTGAACACATAACTTACGGGCCAAAGAATTATTTAATTTCTCTAAATTTTTACATGTAATTAACCTTATTTGTTTTTTTTTGTAAAGCCTTAACCTTTGTATAGGCTTGTAGGAGTAAAATGTTATTGTTTGTCCATTGTGATCTGATGGCACATTGTTTACAATTTATTTGTGTAAGTAATCACAATTACAAAAACCGGTCAAGTGCGTGTGTCGGACCACGCACAATGATGGGTTCCGTAGTTGAGATGAATTTGTCCCAAGAACTTTAACATTTTAGTTGAAAAATATGTTCTCCATAAGTTCGAACTGCAAATGTAAGTTTGTGTATGGATCTTTTAACCAATGCTCTGGTTAGACAAATGACATCAAACTGGATATTTTCTAAAAATGAGTTCCAGCAGGAAGAGAATGCTCTTGACTTATTGGCCTCCAAGTATGTTGGTATTATAGGTGTATTCTCCGTCGTACATGTAAACAATATATATATATATATTAAAAAATCATTGATGTTAGTATAACTAAACAACACAGACTCGTCACTAATATTACAATTTGTTATATTAGCTACTAGTTGTTGCCCGCGACTTCGTTAGCGATCCAGGATTAAAAGCCTATGTCCTTCACCAGGTCAGGGTCTACCCCTTTGCCAAATTTAAAAGCGTAACAAACTCACTTTCGCATTTATAATATTACTAGCTTTAGCCCGCGGCATCGCCCGCGTGGCGGTCGGAAATGATCCCACGGGAACGTACTACCAGGATAAATGTATTCTATGTCCCTTATCCAGGTATTCTATGTCATAGTCTATCTAGACAAAGCGATGCAGAAAATCGCGTCATTTGCACAACGCCATCTTTCGAGTACACTGGTAAACTCAAACTCTCCGTTCCCAAGTAGTAATAACCTTTGTCCGAGTGGGGCGATTTTAATGAAATAAAAACTTAACGTAAACTCAAGATACGCGGACTATGACTATATTACTAATCCCTTAAATCTCTTGTAAAGAGTCACACAAAAATGTCAATATTACATGGTAATTGTAAAATCATCCCCTATTTAACCCTCTTGAGGGATGATTTTAGAAAAACGCTGAAACACGTAACTCTTTATTTGTGACCAAAAGCAACCTATTATATTGAGACAAAGTAGCCTATGTCTTTCCCCGGGATGCCACATTTATGTATATCCTTGCCAAATTTTATCGAAATCCGTTCAGTAGTTTAGGCGTGAAACGGTAACATACAGACAGTCAGACAGACAGAGTTACTTTCGACAATTAGATGTCTACACTCCAAAGACAGAGATAAAGTTCTCTGAGTTAACTTAAAACCACGAAGAAACTTGTTGTGTCAATATATACAATAATTTGTCACAATGACAACATGTCAGCCTGTGAATATTCAACAAAAAAATATATAATATATCAATAATATATCAACTCAAACAATATATCAACTACAAAACTAGCTTTCCTACATTTAATTTTAATAAGGCGCCATCCTTTCTCTTAATACCTTCGGTACGGGTTTTGTCGACGGAAGAATAGAACTGACAGATAAACAATCACAATCTGTAATTTATTTTGTCTATAATTCTGTACTATTACCTAATAATAAAACCATTGTAGAATAACTATTAAAGTTTTTGTCAGGTAAAGATCGTAATGATCACTTTTCCAGAATTACCCTGTGTGTAGGAAGTGTTGAAATTTGTTTGAAAAACCTAAAATCAAATGGCGCTCATGATACAACCCACCTCCAAATACTGTGTGAGGCCACCACACCACATCATGAAACAGTAGTGAAATCAAAACGAAGAACTCGCACTTAGCCACGCATACCTACTTATTTTATAAACGTAAATGGTGAAAAACGAAAAAAGGTAAAATAATTACATAAAAGCCGGCTAAACGTGCCGCGGATCACGCACGTGAAGGATGTCTTAGTCAGAATGCAATGTACAAGAGTTGAGAACAAAAAATAATGATCTCATGTGTAGCGTACAAACTTCTAATTACAGTATTCTTACACTTCTTATTACTAATTGCTCTGGTGGTTAGAATACCCGCTGAAGCCGTGGATGCTGCCTGGCTGTGTAAATCACCGTTCGAGAGAGACATACACAGACAGATAGACAGACAGTCAGACAGACAGGCAGGCAGGCAGACAGACACAGACAGACAGACTGACAGACAGACAGACAGACAGTCAGACAGGCACAGACAGACAGACATAGACAGACGAGCCTTAGTAATAGGGTCCCGATTTACACTTTGGGTACCTACGAAACCCTAAAAACAGTGCATTAATGAAAAACAGTGCAGCAATGAGATTTCATACAACTTTTCTGCACTGTTTTGGTTCTAAGCAAAAAATACGTTCTTTGAAATCGGTTTTGTAGTGAATAATGATAAAATTACTACGTAGTTGAAAGAAAAATACAATAAGGACATTGTTTTGTGCCCTTAACATTTTTTTTTGTTGAGAATAGCTCGTAAAATTTACCTAGCTTTAAAAAATAAACAATTCTCGGGGTTTTTCAAAAACACACGAAGCCCCGCAAAAATAACACTTTTTCAAAAATTGCCCTCAATTGAAATTCAGCATAATGCTATGCAAGTTGCAAGCTTGTGTTAAACGGGTGCAATTTAAGTATTGAATATTTATTTATAATAAAAGCGTTAAGAGAGTAAGACGTAATTGCAACGAGGTGTGGGAACGATGCTAATGCCGAAAATACAGTTTTTAGATTTTTTCTGTTCCTTTGTATACCTAAGTATGTCCAAGCTTTACTCAAAACATACTGAATAGATTCTGTTAAAATAATGCAAACTATTTCCTTTTAACCGCCCGACTTCATAACGGTTGTCGTGCCCCCAACGCCTGGCATCGAAAAATCATGCATTACACATCCATCTTTGTTGTAGGTATTTATTTTTATAAATACCTACAACAAAGATGGATGTGTAATGCATAATTAAATTTAAAAAATGATTAAACGAGTGTCGTACATATACGACTCTGGCGAAATGGGCACGAAAATATTTGTCGGATAAATCCGACGTAAGCGGTTAAAGGGTTAAAGGTCGGTAGGCTATAAATAAATCATCACGTTATTGGTGGCGATTCTCTTGAACACCGGACTAAACTAACTAACCTATCACTAAAATTCCTTACTTTTGGCTATGAGAATCTTGGAGCTATTCTGACAAATAAATTCTCCAAAGGAGAATGACAAAAAGTGGTACCAAATTTTCTCACGCCTCAAGATAAACTTAATATAGTAAATATTCTTACATTTTTTTACGACCTTCTGCGTCGGGGATTTGATTTTCGAATAGGGAATTTAATTTTAAGTTAAAAAGTTATTGTATTCCAATCCACGTTTCCGTAAACACTTCCTTCTTCATTCTAATGACGTTCCGTTTTACATGATTAACGTTTTACGTGATCTTGATCATGATCTTTTGCACAAAATCATATAAAAATAATAATACTAACCGACTTTACATGCAACAGTGTGTTATAACTAAATAATTAATTGTAATATTTCAATTATAATTAATCCTATGTGCTCAGTCTTTCTCTGGTGTTATTATTTATTTTTTATCTATGGTTATTTTGCCGATCGCACCGGTCATAGAGATGTCGAAAGCAATTGAATCGATTTTCGATAACATCGGGCTCAGAGACATCTATTTTCGATGAATCTACTCGCTAGTCGATTTTTATTTATACTTAGAATTAGAATAGACACATAAGTTTAAATGGATAAACATTTTACATATTGTAGCTATTTGGCTTTGTGTTCTGCAACCACAATAATGGTGCCGATTCTCTTGTACACCGAACTAAACTATCACTAAAATTCCTTACTTTTGACTATGGGAATCTTGGAGCTATTCTGCCAAATAAATTCTCTAAATTTAAAACTTATTTTGACACAACTAAAATCGAATTTGACAACCGCGCGCCTCCACTTGGTACTTGTTTTTCCTACCCCGTATTTTTTTTTAGAGCCAGAGGCGCGCATGCGCGGCAGCCTCGACGTGTTTTTAATAGAATTTTTCAGTTTTTGTATGAAAAATAACGGAAAAAAAAAAAAATTACCAACATGTTGAGAATTAGGTGTTTAAGAGTTTCCTAAAGGGGGTCGAAATTTTCATTATTATTGCGATAGGGCACACCGTTTTCGAGATATAAGCAAAAGAAAATAAAAAAATACAGTACTGTTTTTTGTAACTGAAGTCGAGGTGTTGGTTTGAATTTTAGTTCATGACATCTAATTTTATTCCACACATTTTTAATCGCGATTAAATATAGTCAGATTTAGTTAGAGGATTTTAGGTCAAATTCAGAATAGCATTTTCACTAAACTAAACTCAGTGCCATCTTATTGCTGTCAAACTAAATTATAGTTAAGTTGTGTCATTTAAAGTCTATTTCAGAATGAGTTTGATCGTTTGACAGGACTAAACTAAATTTTAGTGATTTTTAGTTTAGTTTAGAGAATTTTGTGACAAGAGAATCGGCACCATTGCCCTCAAACGCAAGAGTTTTGATTATAATCGATTAATAACATAATTATTATGTCTGGTTTATTGTAGAATTCTAGAATCGATTTAATATTTATGATCGACCAGCTTTTGCCCGCGGTTTCGCCCGCGTGGATGTCGGAAATTATCCTACTATCCCATAACCCACGTGCTCTGTCTAGGCGACCTAGGCGTTACGGCGTAAAAGTAACAGAAATGAGACAGCCAGTAACTTTATATATTAGTGGTAGTCGATATTTATAGTATGGTGATAGTGTGGATAGTATAGACAGCAGTATGAAACTGTCGGAAAGATTAATGAAAAAATATTGTATAAAGATTAATGAACAAACCGGCCAAGTGCCAGTCGGACTCGCGCACGAAGGGTTCCGTACCATTATCTATAAAAACGGCAAAAAAAATCACGTTTGTTGTATGGGAGCCCCCTTAAATATGTAGTTTATTCTGTTTTTTAGTATTTGTTGTTATAGCGGCAACACAAATACATCATCTGTGAAAATTTCAACTGTCTAGCTATCACGGTTCATGAGATACAGCCTGGTGACAGACGGACAGACAGACAGACAGACAGCGGAGTCTTAGTAATAGGGTCCCGTTTTACCCTTTGGGTACGGACCCTTAAAACCATGGCATATTGTATGGACGATGGAAACTAAGGCGAAAGCTTTGGGGGAGCCTGCGAAATTCAAATTTTCTTATGTTTTTTGCTTTTTACAGGTCAGTATCAAGTTTTATGTTGATCTAAATAATGAGTCGCAGTTGTATTAAATATTTATTTATTTATTAAAACTTTATGCACAAGTGAAAAAAGCATACTGTACAAAGGCGGACTTAATGCCTGAGGCATTTTCTACCAGTCAACCTTAGGGTGATGCAGAGACAAACATGGCAGGTGCAACATACGGGATAGATAATTCGAAAAAGGATAAATGGTAATACATATATACTTAAATACATACATATAAACAGAATAAACATTGTCAGGAGAAATAACGATAGGTGAAGGAGAAAACAAGCCCAGCAAATCAGCGCCGCATTGATTCTGCCAACTTCTCACGAATATGTTCACGAGCCGCTACTTTGAAAGATAACCGACTCGCTGCCATCCTGATATTCAGAGGGAGCGCATTCCAAAGAAATACCGCCTGGACAAAGAAAGAAGAGTGAATAAAACCAGAGCGATGAGGACATCGTAGAAGAAGATTGTTGGTGGAGCGAAGATTTTTACTATGGGCAGAGCATAGGTATTGAACATGGCAAGTCAGATAAGAAGGAGAAGTGGGTTTGTCGAGTATAGAATACAACATAGACAGCGCCCTCAACTCTCTGCGCTGACGTATGGGTAACCATTTTAAAAGCAAACGGTGCGCACATGATCGTACTTACGAAGATTGAAAACGAATCGAATGCAGTTATTTAGAAGGCGGTCAAGTTTATTGAGTAGATCTGCATTCAGGTCGTAGTAACACACATCACCATAGTCTATTATGGGAAAGATTAGGGACTGTACAAGCATTGCCTTTACGCGTGATGGTAGAAGATTTTTCAACCGATAGAGCGAACGCAACGTTCCGGTGACTTTTTTACTTACAGTCGTGACGTGCTTTCGCCAGTCAAGACATGTGTCGACATTCAGACCAAGATTCTTAACAGCGGAGCTAAACGGGATGACTGAGTTGTCAAACATTATAGGTGGCAAAGATATGCCATTCAGCTTCCTTATACTGGCCCTCCCTACAATAATAGCCTGACACTTGGTAGGATTGACCGCCACCCCAAATCGATCAGACCAGTTTTTAATTGCACCTAAATCCCGGTTTAGCTCCTCAATCGCTTCGCCTATCTTGTCCACACTTGCCTGGCAGTAAAGCTGCAAATCGTCAGCATAAAGATGATACGCAGTACGAAGTTCAGTGGTAATGAGATTAATAAAAATGGAGAACAAAAGATTTATTTAATCTAACTAATATTGCAGGAGTTGTATTCCTGTGTCTAATGGTTATTATTCTGTAAAGCTACTATTTGCTACGGTCGCGAATCATATTTTAATCATATTGACATTCGAAACTTACCCATTAAACGATTTAAAAGTTGTATTAAAACCAAACTTTGTAAAAAAGGGTACCATACAATTTCAGATTATTTAGGAGACAAAAAGCATGGGATTGAGCTGCTCGCTCTGCTAACATTTTGTCATTTTGGCATTGTGACATTTTGAATAAGTACTATGGAAAATCATCAAAATATACCTACCAGTTTTATATACAAATTGACATTATTGAATATTATATGTAGGATATTGACAAAATGACATGATTACTTTGTAAAGTATTGTAATATTGTGAATGTGAGGACTATGTGTATGTTTATTTTGTTTTTATTCTTATATTTTTTCGTTCTCAGTTAGTTTTAACAATGGTCTGGCAATTTGAGAACTTTATGCGGCCTACCCAAATGTCCTTTCTTTGGTATTGTTCGTCGAGTCGTTGAGCTCCTTAAGTTCTGAGCTGAGCTCCACTATTACTGACAAATGCTTGCACTGACTGGACAGGTTCACTCAAATCTGTGTGGTTCATTCCTCAAAAGACCATTTCAGACTCTAATCTACATGGTCCTCATAGGGCCTGACCAATATGCCAATATCTGACCTAGGTATGTCCGGACTTTAAAAGAGACTGTGAGTTTGTTTCGGCCTTTCTTATCAGAGTAGTCAGATAGGAAACGCCGACCTCATCTAGCTTAATTTTACAATTTTTTTATATTATTATGACGTGTAAAAGTGATTCCAATAACCTATTTACAGAATAAACAATTTCATTTCATTTCAACATACAACCTGCCTGACACTGACTTGCAAATTGCAAATAACTTAAGATTTGAATTTCGCGGGCTACCGGCGCATCCCCCTTAAGAAAATCGCATCATTTGCACAACGCCATCTATCGAGTAAGTACTCACTGGTAAACTCAAAGTCTTCGCTCCAAGCCAAGAGCCAAGTATTAATAACTTTTGACTGAGTGGACAGATTCTCAAGATACGGACTATGACCATATTCTCAATCCCTTAACGCTCTTGTCACGCAAAAATGTCAATAATAAGTACTTACATGTGAATTTTAAAATCAAGAGGGTAAAGAAGGGTTTTTACCCTCATGAGGGATGATTTTAGAAAAACGTTGAAACACGTAACTCTTTGTTTGTTACAAAAAGCATAAATTTTCACAGCCCTAACTTAAAAAAAAACCGGCGCAAGTGCGTGTCGAACCATGCACAATGAAGGGTTCCGTAGTTGGGATGAATTAATTTAACAAACAAACTTTCGCGAAGTTTCTTTGAAGTTTTATTGTTATTACGTCTATGGGCGTTTACTGTCCCTCAAAGTGTTAACATTGTAGTTAAAAAACTTGTTCTCGCATACAGAACGTTTGGGTTTTTGCAACTGCACATGTAAGTTGGTCGATTAAAAGTTTTTGAGCTAAGTCGCGGACAGACAGACAGACAGACGGACATGGCGAAACTATAAAGCTTCCTTGTTGACTACGGAACTCTAAAAATGATAGGTTTCCCATAAAAACTTTCATCCCCTATATCCGCCCCCCCCCCCCCTTAAATTTGTTTTTGAGAAAATAATTGTCTGTGTTCTTCCCCGGGATGCCATCTATCTCTTTACCAAATTTTATCGAGATTCGTTCAGTGGTTCAGGCGTGAAAAGGTAACATACAGAATTACAGACGGACAGACTTACTATCGAATTTATAATTTAAGCATGGATTATGTATTCAATTCAATCAAAAGTTAAATTTAAAATTTAAAAAACCCCCGACAAAAACGAAAGCATTTAAAAAGTAAAAAAATAATATGTATTGGCCCTTTAAGTTTAATATAAAAGTTGTAGGCAATATTTTGATCCAAACGTCATCGCGTCGGGGGACGGCTCATGAAAATAGGAAATTAACAGCAGCTATCCTTTCTACAATAGCATATATTCATTATTGCTAGTGTATGTTGGCGTTTTCATTAGCCGTCCCCCGACGCAACGACCCTTGGATCAAAATATTACCTACAACTTTTATATTAAACTTAAAGGGCCAATACATATTATTTTTTTACTTTTTGAATGCTTTGTTTTTGTCGGGGGTTTTTTAACTTTTTAATTTAACCTTTACTTCCAGCTTTTTAAATTTCATATTATATTACTAGTAGAAACGCTATGATCAACCCGCGGCTCGCCGAAATCTGCGTAGCTGTACGTACTTTTGCCACTGTGAAGCTAGTTTCTAATTTAGTCTCATTTCTCTTTCCTACTCCATCACCAGACTCTGATCACCATCCATCTGTAACCAATTTTTTGAGACCTTTCCAATGAGCTCAAACGCGATACCTCTGCTGTAAGTTGGTGAGGGAGTTAGGTATCCTGCATCCAGGTGATGCTGCAGCATCAGTTCAAGGTTACTATATTCTTTTAATATCATTGAAGTAACAGAATTCTAAATTTCCAATCGATTAGCCCTGTGAAAGATGCTCACATCCATTCATCAACTAGAAAAGAGCTGATATCTTTAAACGGCTGAACCGATTTTCTTGAATAATAGCTAAGAACACTCTCGATCAAGTCACCTTTCAAAAAAAACAAAAAAAAAACAAAATCGGTTCAGCGGTTTGGCAGCTACGATGGAACAGACAGACACACAGATACACACGTTAAACTTATAACACCCCTCTTTTTCAGTCGGGGTTAAAAATGAGCCATGAGTTTGATATATTATATGAATTCGGCGAACCTGATTCTTCTACGGAGACTCTTAACACCGCGATTCAGAAAATGACGTTAAATGAACAACGCCATCTATCGAGCACGAAGTTATTCTTTCAAAATATATGGGAAAATGATCGAGAACACTCTGTAAGCTAAGCTATGTAGAAAAGTACAAAAGTACAAAATTCAAGAATAAATATTTTTTTAAAGAAATTAAATAATTAATTTGTGTCATTTTTTAAAAGATAGGTAGCGCCACCTATCGCACTGCTACTAAACTTGAATTTATCCTAACTTTAGATTAGGTCTTTGGGAGTTAGGTATATTCTATTCTCAATGTATCCGTATCGCGTTAAAGTAAATTATAAATTAAAATTTAAAAGTAAATGTAAAAGTGTAAAAAATGTAAAACTAAAACGATCTTGTTATGGAAGTGCGGAGTCTCCTAGTAGAGGCATTTTTTGCTTAAAAGGAGGCTCCAATCATCAACTTGCTGTATTTGAGGCTAATGATATAAACTTTTTTTTTTTTTTTAAATTTAATGTCTCTGCGCGAAGTATGTGAAAATAACCATAACAAACAACACACGATCTCACAAACCTACCTGATTTTACGCTAGTGTCATTTCGTCAATAGATGTCGTTACGTGTATGTACATTACGTAATGAAAATTCCTTCTTGAACACTTTAAATTCATATATCTTTTGATATTTTGAAGCGATTGCGATGAAACAATAACTAAATGAAACATCGAGTTACTCACAATATTTGAGTGTAAAAGTTAACCATATTGATTTCGTACTTTTTACGTGATACTGGAACAAACAAACAAACATAACAGATATGCAGACAAACACACAAACAGACAAAAATTCCAAAAATTATTATCGATTTTAGATCGATATCGCATCCCTAGCCGGCCTATGTTTGACATTCTGAGTTTGACATTTGTAGTTGTACAGTTTTTATTGATTTAATAATAATTGATGTAACATTAATCATTTATTTCCGTATGCGCTAGCGGCTCTAATACATCTGTGTTTTAAGTTTCGTGTTGATTTAGTGAAGCCTTGGTAGCTTATTGAGAAGTAGAACTTTTTGTATTTTATTGTGAAAATGTCGAGACGTGGGGCCGACTGGTCTATCAATTGTTCTCTGTTAATACCTAGAAACCTGCGTACGCATTCATTAGAACAACCGTCTACTTCAATGATTAACTTATTACAGTCTTGGATAACTCCTTCTCAGGTAAGCAGATCTTATTTTACTCTTTGAATATCAATCAGTAAAATGTAGTTTTAGGTTATCTTCGATTTTATGAAATTACTTCGGAACCCGGATTTTGTTTACAAAAAGAATATTTGTAGGAGTTAATATGTTATTATGTAGTCTATAAAAACAATGTTTTATTTTGATGCAACTTGGTACGGAATTCCATACATCAATCGGCATTGTCCTTTAAAAATTATTTTGACACACCTAAAGTCGAATTTGACAATTGCGCCTCCACTTGGTAATTGCTACCCCGTGAATTTTTTTTAGAGCCAGAGGCGGGCAAGGACGGCTTCCTCGACGTGTTTATGTATGGAATTATTCACTTTTTGTATGGGTGGGTATAATAAAATTAAGGAAGGAATATAAAATATAAGGAAAAATAAAATTACCAGCATGTTGAGTATTAGGGGTTTATGGGTTATATACAGGGGTTCGAAATTTTCATTATTTTTGCGATACGACACACCATTTTCGAGATATAAGCAAAAGAAAATAAAAAAAGATACAGTACTGTTTTGCAACTGAAGTCGAGGTGTTGGTTTACATTTTAGTTCATGACATCGAAATTCATTGTACACATTTTTATTGCGATTATAAAAAGACAGATTCAGTTAGAGGATTTTAGTTATAGTACTAAATTTTAGGTTAAATCGTCAAATTCAGAATAGCATTTTCACTACATTAATAACTCAGTGTCATCTTAGTGCTGTCAAACTAAAATATAGTTAAGTTGATATAGGTGCCGATTCTGTTGTTCACAAACTAAACTAAATTTAAGTTCAGTGCATATTTTTCTTTCTATATCATTAAGAAAAGGACGGAAGATAAATTTTAGTTTAGTCCTGTCAAATTAATCAGCGTCTGACGTAAATTGACGTAATTTTAGTAGGCAAGTTTTTAATCGCGTCTAAAACTTCTATGGAGTATTGGCAGTTTGACAGGACTAAACTAAAATGTATCTTCTGTCCTTTTCTTAATGAAATAGAAAGAAAAAGATGCACTGAACTTAAATTTAGTTTAGTTTGTGAACAACAGAATCGGCACCATAGTCTATTTCAGAATGGGAAATCGTCGTTTGACAGGAATTAACTAAATTTTAGTGATTTTTTGTCTAGTTTAGAGAATTTTTTGACAAGAGAATCGGCACCATTTGCAATGGAGGATGTCTGAGAAATATTGCATTATGTCCCATAAAATCATCACGATATAATTATCTACAAGGAGCTAAGCAGTAATGGCATGTATAGGGACAGCACTACTTTATTTAACTACTACTAGCTTCTGCACACGACTTCGTCCGCGTGAAATTTCTTATTTCCCCCGGCCCACCACCTCGCGTACTCGTGTCACAGAATAAATAAGAGCAGAATGAAAGCTACCCTAACAGAGCTCAAAATTCTTACCTACTTGCATAGGGCTGTCACTCGGTTATTAAAAATAAAATAAAACCGGGCAAGTGGGACTCGAGATTCGGCAATGAGCACAGATGGACGGACAGACGGACAGACGGACAGACGAACGGACAAAAGGAAGGACAGGCACTGATAAGTTTTCCGTTTTCCAATTTTGGTACGGAACATAAAAATAAATAGTGTAGCTTTGAAAGGCGAAATGGAAATGTTTAACATTATACCTAGGCTGATTAAGGTTAAGCTAATAAAAAACGTACTTATGTAATACTATTTTACTGTGAAATAGCTAAACCTACATACATAAATACTTTTTTGAAGTTGGTTAGGTTAGGTACCTACCTACTTAACTACTTACTTACTTACTTATCAAAATTACTGTGACTTACGGACGGACGGACAGACGGACATAGCGATACTATAAGCTTTCCTTGCTTGTTTTAATATTTCATGAACGTAAGTTAAGTAAATACCTATCTAAAACTGGTCCTGCTCCACAACCACAACTAACTAATTAACATTCGAAAATGCTGTTGGAGCTGCTGAAGATTGTAAGACTATCTTTGCATTGCATAAACTCAATCTCTCCTTTGTATTATATAATTGCACAGGTGTGAGTACTATGTACTATAGAGCTACCATTTACCGGGTATTTTGTCTTTCATTGACTTGAATGTGGGGCTGGCGGCTGGGAATGTCATGCTCACTCAAATGTCTCGCTGATGGTGGCGTATGTGTTGGATCATTTAGCTCCCTTCAAAATGGTTAAGCTGAATGGTGCTGATCCATGCGTCATGTTCGTGAACGGGCGCCGTCAGTTCTTAGCTGCCATGGCTTATTTTAATTTTTGAATTGTTGTTATTTTATAATTGCGGACGCTTTTAACGTGCTTTCTACATTGTTCTCACATGTATAATTTCAACATGAATGATGTAACCATTATATTGTAACAATATTTTGGTTTAAAAGAGTGTCTATGGAGTTTCTTGCCCGTTCTTCTCCATAGGTGCCTACTACGCTTTGGAATGGGCAACTAGCTTCATATTTCTGACTGACTGACTCCTTGACAATTCAAAAGTGCCTGTAAATGGTTTAATTGAAATAAATGCTTTGAGTTTGAGTTTGAGTTTTGAGTTTGAGTCTAATAGAAAAGTTCAAACGGCAGCTTGCTAAGACCACGTGAACAAACACTCAGTTATGAATATTCTTCAGTTGCTAAGACGGCCTATAAACATACTTCGGTACCTACATACCCACTAAAACAAAAATACGAAACAAATAGGAGACGAATAATAACACGCCAATACAGGCGGTCCTACTTAAAAATAAGAATAATTAATAATAATTCTTATGGGAAAACCTTATCGCCCTCCTAGTTATTTTGGATACCTTCCTAACTCGTAACTAAATAATTCTGTAGTATGCATTAAAAATGTGTAAGGTTTATGTGTAGTATAGGTAGATATAAAAAAAAGAAACTTCTTTGGTTTTCCTACTATTATTAAAACACACACTACACCAATTTGGCATTTTTAAAATAAAAAACGAAACTTCTGCGTCGTTCATATCGCTGCCGCTGGCACAAGGCATACCCCTGCGCTTTGCCTTCTGACTGAGATGGCTCAAACCGGTTTACCCTCTAGCGGGCGCCAGGGCATCCCCGCGCGCCTTGTCCGTGACACTACTACACGCACACATCGCTGTGCGTGTAGTAGTGTTCCCGCGCGAGACATTAATATGAAGCTTACAGAGGCCCTAGTGTGAGTTTCTTTTAACTATCTCGATTTTACGCATCGACCGCGTTCGGCGCTCCGATTGGCCCTTCAATGGACTTCACTGATGACGGGCCAATTGGAGCGCCAAACGCGGTCGATGCGTTAAGGCGAGATGGTTAAAATAAACTCACACTAGGGCCTCAGTCCGCTTCTTATTTAGTCTTGTGCTCGCGTCGCGTCGCAAAGCCTTCCCGCGCTATGACCTACTTCGTTTTCGCATAGCGTTCTTTCTGCCTTTTCTCTTTTTGCTCCGCTCCGAAGGGTCGTAGCGTGATATTAAACAGTATTTAACCTTCCTCAAGAATTGGGCTATCAAATGCAAACATAATAGTTCAAATCCGACTGGTAGTTCCAGAGATTAGCGCGTTCAAACAAACTCTTCAGCTTTATAATATTAGTACATAAAGATTAATTTAGCTTGGCGGTCCGTCGACCGCCCCGGATGCCTTTGGTTGTAATTGATCAATCCTTGTAACCTACTTTTGTTATTTTTTGTATTTATTGGATTTACAAATATATATATGTGTGTTACTTAATAAAATATACTTATTATATCATAATTTTTACATAACATTGATAATTATGTTTATTTTATAGACAGTTAAAATATTTTTCAGAAATATATCAGTGGATATAAGCCTGATAAGTTCAAAAATTCTAGCTATGTTAGGTTTTTCAGTAGGTATATACAGAAAAACAATATCACTGACAGCTTGCTGACCAAGCAAGCTGTAGGCGGCTTAAGTTCTTCATGCCTGCTGAAGGAACAACGGTAATTGGAGCAGACCAATCCTTGAGTGAATACAGTGGATAGTAAAGAAGTTGTGAGACAAACCCCAGCTTAACGCAAACTGAATGCTGATTAAGACTAGGTGTTAAACAGTACCAGTTTACTTCAGATACATTGCAATGATCCTTACAAGAACACAGCCAATCAGCATTAAAAAGAATAGGTAGGTAAATTTTACTGTAAGTATAACTGTAGGTATAAGAATATTTTACAAAATGTTACCCGCTTCTGCTGTTTAGATGTTTTAATTCCGATACAATGATTTATAATCCATAAATGAAACGGAGTTGAACCGCATTAAGATATAAATTGTTTAATTTTACTTATTTTTATGGACTTGCACGAGACCAAAAATTTTTCATACAGGTAGTTGTAGTTATTTTACAGGTACTATTATACTTAGATTAATTTGGTGCAGAATACAAGCTTTGTTTAATTAAAATAGAGTGTTGCAAAAAAGTTTGTGTAAAGTTTTAATTAGGTATTTTAACCTTGAGTTTGATTCCCAGATTGGGCAGTGTTATTGGGTTTTTCTATCAGGAAATTCTGAGGAGCAGCCCGGAGTCTTGCCTGGTTAGAGTCCATAGGCCCGCCCCTTATTAAGTACATGAAACTGAAACATAACTGGAGAAATGTAGGTGTACTATATTATAAAAAATTTAGGTACACGTCTGCCTAACCAAAAAAACGAAAACCATCGTAATAAATGACGCTTACCTTCATATTTTATTTAACATTGTGCCAATTTATTTTTAATTTATTACTTGTTTTTTGGTTCTGTAATTGTGTTTGTTTTTTACTTATTTATTTATTTATTTAAAAGTCTTTATATAAGTATTAAGTATGTTGAAACTGCGTGTACCTACTCCCCGTCACTTGTCCCTAAGGGTTCATTAGAAAACCAGCGTCACACAGCATTTGTCTGGCATTAATTCTGAAATGAACCTTTTTGGCACAGCCGTGAGGCACACATTATTGTTAAAACATAATTTTCTCTTTTAATTTTTTGTATATTGTGTTTCACTAACTGTGTCCAAATAAATGTTATTCTTTCTTCTTTCTTTCTTTCCAACCCACTGGGGTAAACAGGTGTGATGTTAGGATAATGTTACTTACTAACAAAATTAATATCAAATACTTATTAATTATAAACTTATATCAAACATTTATGTACATTCCATTGCCATTTACTCAACTATGTGCTTAAGTGGTACAAGTACATCCCCGGTTATTTCGCGGTTATGTAAGTTATAAAAAGGTCCTAATTTTTTTTTTGTTTTCGTAATATGTTTTGAACTTTGTCTTGTATGACATTGAGTTTGTCTAGATTCTGAATTTATGTTTCATGGTTTTTTTCTGTACTTATTGAAAAAGATTTTTTGTTTTCTACATTCCTATTGCTATATCTGACACTGACAGTACCTAGCGCTAAAAATAAAACAACATCATTAATACCATGATGTTCTTTTGTTTGATAATGACTACGAAATATTTTTACCTTATTTTTACCCTAGTTTTTATTCTTTTATCTCCTAAGATGACCCACTGACCACATTTTTATACGATGATATTAGAAACAGATGAACAGACGAAAATAATGAATATGTACTTACACGTTTGTCATCAGATCTTCTAGAGTAAGAAGTTTAAATTATGTTCCTTGTCAGATCTTGAGGTAGGTAGGGTAAGTACATATATAATTATGTATGTACAGTTGTAATATACAGTTGTGGATTGGTTAGAATGCACTTTCTTACGTACACTACACTTTCCCAATAGAAACCATGGATATTTCGATAGCAATTGAACTTGCCAAAACTTCTGAAATAAAAACTCAAGAACAATGGCCAAAAAAGGACATCAGAACTAAAAGAAGTTATATACAATAACACTTCACACTTTTTATTCTTAGTAAAATTTTTGTAATCAATTAAATAATTCTAAAGTCTAGCCTTTTTTTTCAACTTTTTTTTGGGGTTTTGGAATTCCCACTCATTCGAATTTCGAGTACCTACCTAAACAAATGGCTGTTTTCTGGGTTGCCACTTGCCAGTTTGCCAGTGACAGTGCGACAAAGCGTTCTCGCCACTATTATTTTATTGTAGGTTTATAGGTATCTTGCGACCTTTTTGTATTATTGTGTTTCTAGGGGGCCGTTCATTATTACGAGGGGAGATTTTGTGAAATTTGGCTCGACCCAAACACCACACAGCCCACAGCAGAATGCATGCAGTGGCGAGTGAGCTAAACACTCCGTTGTACGCGCTTTTTTTTATTTTATTTATTTAGGAAAATAAACGGTTACACACGTTGTTAGCCTAAAACATTATTTAATAAGATTCATATTAGAAACATTATTCAGACAACAGAGGCAACCTCTATCAATAATGTAGGTAGGTACCTTCAGAATTGCAAAATAAAATCAAATATAAGTTTAAAATCAATAAATAGTATCAACCTGGTGCATCAAAACATTCAAGGATTTATGAACAAAGATTTATAAGTAGAATTATTTATGAATAATTTTAACAGTAGGTATTGATATTCTTTGTATAACAGAACATTGGCTTAAAAGCCACCAGTTCTTGTTCAATTTTGATAATCACCAGGTTGGTAGTTCGTTCAACAGAGTAAATGCAATACATGGTGGCTCATTAATCTTAGTAAGTAACCAGCTGAAATTTAAAGACCGTAAGGATATTGTGAGCTTATCTGTTGAGCGGACAGTTGAAATAGCCTGTATAGAATTGGAGCAGTTTATTGTATTAAGTGTGTACCTACAGACCCCTTTCAGGATTATATGACTGTTTTGAAAAGGTAATGGATGAAGTGTTACACAAGATTTGTAACTCAAATAAGTCAATTATCACTTGCGGTGATTTTAATGTTAATTTATTAGAAAATTCAGGTTCTTGTAGTAAAATAATAAATTTGTTTCAGTCCTAAAATCTTGTAAACCTATTTTTGGAGCCCACAAGAATAACCCCTACTAGTGCCCCCTAAATTTATACGGATGTTATACCAAGCCACAAATAAATTATAAATTTACTAGATTCTGATCATTGCGGGCAAAGGGTTACTATCCCAATACAAAACAACAAAGTGGCTAAAAAGGATAACACATTTAACCCCAAAACTGCAAGTCGTTTGGAAGTTTTTAAAGAAAAACTAATTAATAAATTACTGGTTTTGTCAATTCAAGCTGACCCGAATTATCTTTATGATGATTTTTTTAAATATATACTGTAAAAAATTTAATTCCACCTACTTAGTTCAATTTCAATGGCCAATTGGTTTCAATTTATTTAGTAAAGACAAAAATTTATAAGAACCGAGAGTCTGCCCCATCCAACGTATGTGAGAGTGGCGCCGTCAGGAACATTGTAGTTGGCACTAGCGATACTAGCGGTCTGCACGGTGCTGGAGAACACGGCTGGGTTGTTCAGGCGGACAACCGCCACGTCGTTGTTAAGGCGCTTGGTCCCGTTTAGTACCGTAACATGGTCAATTTAAAAAGCCTACTCCTCATTAACGGCTTGGATAAAAGATCTGAAAAAAATATATGTTTGCCATAGATTCATGTACAACATTTTATTCGAGCAGTTTTTTTCGTAAGACTAATACTTTTGCCTTAAAAAAATATCTACCAAGACGCACTTGTTGGCTAATATTTCCATACTACTACTAAACGGCTTTGATGTTTGGAAGTATTTTTATACTGAAAAATTGATGGTTAGAGGTAGGTCTACAGATTGTTCGTACCATAAATGTAAATTAATCAATATTTTTAAGAATATTACCCCACTTAGAGATAGAGGTTCAGAGGTGCTCTGCGCGGGGCGCGGGCGGCAGTCCCGAGTTAGCATTGCTACGGGACGGCTGTGTCGCTCGCTGCTCCGCCCCGGCTATCGACCGACTATGCACGTTTGCGTGTGTTAGTGCAAATATTTACGAACGAATTGTATCAATGTGCGTTTATAGACTAGCTCGCTGCAGAGAGCCCAATTCAATTGTGCGCGTAGGCGCTTTGTTGTTGAGTTTTTTTTAAAATTTGCAATTACTTATTAATACTTTTTTTATTTACATTCACATAATTTACATACAAATTTATAATATAAGTAGACCAAAAAAAAAAAAGTTAATGTAACATAACATCACGCCTGTATTCTCCGAAGGGTTAGGCAGAGGTGTACATTTAGTTAGTACACTCACATTTTGCCAGTTATGTCGCATGTAATAGTGGCGAGCCTATTGCCATCAACCAGGCACAAATCGAGACTCCGGGCTGCTACTGAGCAATCCCAGATAGAAAAACCGACCAAGTGCGTGTCGGACCACACATAATGAAGGTTTCCGTAGTTGGAATGAATTTATGCCAAGAACAAATTTAACATTGTAGTTGAAATCATGTTCTTCCATACGAAATGTACGGGAGAACATGTTTTTGTAACTGCAAATTTAAGTTGGTAGATTATTACCTACTCGTTAACTTGTAGAACCTGGTATAGCCTATAGCTGTGATAGTTTTCCTTTTAATTTCGTCATACATTATTTACTACAGCCGTGAATTTTTTCACATATCCAAAATTGGACGAAAATAAAAGGTGTAGGTATCTTTTTATACACGAAATATTTTAAGGGATCATTGTACTCATCATCATGAACAGCTTTCACTATGGGACCAAGCCTGAAATCACTTTACTTTATGTTCGCATAGCTCGTCAAAATGTAGAACAGCTGACTTATTTTTCGCGATTTCAGCGTTGGTCCCATATACACTGATCTCGCATTGTATAGAATTTCCGTACAACGCGAGTAGTCGTGTGTACAATGACCCCTTAAAATATTTCCTACCTACATACCTACCTACATACTTACTTACCTAAATACATATCTAGAATACCTACCTACATATGTACCTACATATATCTACATACTTTTATATCTACATGTTGTACTTAGTAAACGCTCAAAACTCCAGCACATACCTACATAACATAGGTTTTTCTGTTGCATTTAGAATACGCGGCATAGTGGCAACCTATTCTTACTATTGTATTGCTAAAATTCGCGTGAAATCAACATGTATATGTAGCCGTAAGGGATAAGCAATGGATCCGCAATTGTAGAGGTCCGGGATCGAATCCAAATCGACGTTTGTTTTTTGAAACCGTCATAGTTATATAAGTATTCTAAGCAACAATGTTAGTTATTATTTTAACTATTTATGTTTATTTATAATCTATTCATTCTTATTTTTTATTTTTTATGAAGTTTAATATTTGTTATTGTATTATTATTTAACTATTTATAGATATCAGTATTCAGCAGACTTTATTGAAAACTAATAATAATAGGTCTTTACCTATGAAATTGCCGTTTTGTATGAAAAAATTTAAACGAATTTTTTTCATGAATTTTTTATTTGTATTAATCGAAGTAATCACCCATGCAATCAATGCATCTTTGCCATCGCAGTGGCAGTTTATTGATGCCCTTCTTAAAGAAATCAGCTGGACGGGAGGCAACAAATCCTTCAAAGGCATTTTGTACTGCCTCTCGGGTATTGAATTTTTTTCCCGCCAAGAAGTTATCCAAATTCTGGAAAAAGTAGTAGTCTGTAGGCGCAAGGTCTGGTGAGTACGGCGGATGACGGAGAGCTTCCAACCCCAGTTCTTGCAACTTGGAGACCGTCTGCTGTGCAGTATGAGGTCGCGCGTTGTCGTGCAGGAGCAGCGGAGACGAGCGATTGACCAATGCTGGTTGGAGATGCGCCAGCTTCTCCATCATTGTGTTCAGTTCTTCACAGTACACATCTGCAGTAATGCTCACCCCGTTTGGTAAGAAGCTGTGATGAATCACACCGGCGCGGCGGCGCTACACCACCAAACAGTGACCATCACTTTTCTAGGGGTAAGTTTTCGTTTAGGGCATTGTTTAGGTGCTGAACCAGGATCCAACCAACTTGCTGAGCGCTTGCGGTTATCAAACAGAATCCATTTTTCATCGCAGGTAACAATGCGGTTCAAAATTCCTTCATTTGTGTGTCTGTTGAGCAGTGCAAGGCACGTCTCGACGCGTACTTCGCGCTGGCGATCATTGAGTTCGTGGGGCACCCATTTGTCAAGCTTTTTTACCTTGCCAATTTGACGCAAATGGACCAATATTGTTTTGACGCTAACGTAGAAAGCTGCTGCTAATTCAGCCGTAGATTGTGTATCATCAGCTTCCACAATCGCCTTTAATTCGTCATTGTCGACCAAAGTCTTCGGACGACCGCGAGGTTCATTTTTCAGGTCGAAATTTCCAGAACGGAAGCGAGCAAACCAATAACAGGTGGTGCGTTGGTTTGTAGTGTTAGCTCCGTAAACGTCGTTGATGTTGCGTGCCGCTTGTGCCGCGTTGCTGCCACGACGGTACTCATATTCCATAATTACTCGAATTTTTAACGTATCCATGATGACGAAAAAGATTGAAATGCGATGAAAATGTAACACTAATCAATAAAGAAATGACTACTTTTGGAAAAAAAAAAACATGTTTTTAAAATAAAATTAATTTGAAATTAGAATTCTTAGCCAAACAAAAATTATTTTGATTTGAAATGGCCAGTACTGCAGAACGGCAATTTCATAGGTAAAGACCTAATATGATTTAGACTTTATGCATGTTTTTTTTTTAATGTAAAGTGTCGTATGAACACAATGAAGTCGAGCACGATACAGCCAGAGCGTGTATGAGTGATGTCACACTCTCAACATTCCACAGATAACACACACATAATGAACTGTCGTCGTACTACGCAAAATATAACGTCGCCGTACTATGCAAAATACATAATTGACCTGTATTTGGTCTAAATCATATTATTAGTTTTCAATAAAGTCTGCTGAATACTGATATCTATAAATAGTTAAATAATAATACAATAACAAATATTAAACTTCATAAAAAATAAAAAATAAGAATGAATAAATTATAAATAAACATAAATAGTTAAAATAATAACTAACATTGTTGCTTAGAATACTTATAAATAATTATGATGTGTTCAAAAAACA